>OX422213.1:17163642-17801142 GCA_949130495.1 Sambucus nigra | reverse complement strand
AGATGATATTTTTGTCTCATCACAAAAGTAAGGTAATATGTTCGGGAATATAGGATTACCCCCACTTTAGAGGAGAAAGGAAAATCTAATTTTGTGGGAATTCTAAATTCCAGGAATTCGAAGTTCCCCCTTAAATCTCCAACCAAACATTGTAATTCTAAATGAGGGGAATTCTAAATTCCAGAAATCCTAAATTCCCTTTCCAAATCTCTAACCAAACGAGCCCTTAGTGTCATACACTATTCTACCGCTAAGCCACATCATAAGTGTAATTTTTAGTGGTTATTTTTTGTTCCATTTATGTGGAATAAAGTTTCCTACTACTTTAAAAAATATTTAGAATCGATTAAATGACTACATTACATATTGGGACATGGTTGGTGATTTGGATGTGATCCATGCTCTCTTTTGACACAAGAGGGCTAAATTTTTTGGTTGTGTAGGTTATGCATTATTGATTCTATTAGAGATTCAATCCTGTAATTCATTTCTCCCTTCGTGTATTCCTTTACCTATATTAGTGCAAGGTATCGGTTTGGCTTGACGTTTTTCTGTAAGACTTTTCCTCGTAAAATGATTCTCGTCTGAATTGCATGATTTACTATTTCTTAATATGCTCGATAGAGATGTTAAGAAGTCTAATCATTTTTTTAAGTCACATTGTACTACTTATATGCAGGGATAATCTTTTGCCCAAATTTTGATAAAAGAAAACATCACATTTTGATTGGAAATAAAAAAAAAAAAATCGTAGCTAACTTCGATGGTTACACACTCTCAACTGTGTTAATGATATATCATGAAAAATTATTAATAATTAATTTTGTGATAATGATAGTGAAAAGTACCATTTAACATTCACTCTTACTTCCAATGTAATCTAACTCAGTTTTATTTCTAACTTATTTAGAAGTTTTGACTCTTTAATTTTTAATTCAATCTAACTTCGGCAATTGAGATGAGAATCATTTGAGGTGCAAATCATCTGAGTACCGCATACCATTTTGAAGAGTACAATTTATTCCCTAATATTACCTAACTCCTTACTAGTTCTAGTCCACACAAGGTTTATTATCAAAACCCGAAAAATGCTATGTTGTATGTATAGAAACTAAACAGTTTTCAATCGAGTGGCAATCTAGTGGGATTGTGATTAGAGATTAGGATAGTAATATTGAGGTTATTTACACTTATCGTGTCTTATTTCGTCGCATATTCGTAATATGATTTCATTTTATATTGTAGGTAATGACGACTCAATAATATTATCAGCGAGAGAACAAGGGAAAGCGTTTAACCTTAACTTGCGTTATCAAATTTCAATAACCCTTCACAAATTTCAAATGTCAAAGTGTTTTTGACTCGGTGCGGTTTCATTTCGATATTTTACCTTTCGTTGGCATGAGTAACCATATCCCCGACATTGAGAGAGCATCGTTAAATTTTGAAGAAGAGGCAATTGTAGACATCGAAAGGTCTACAATTGAGCGTCATTAAATTTATGACTTGCTATTTGCTAAAATATTTGACTCAATCTTTAAATTACATGTTTTTTTTCTTATTGAATTTATTCTCTTTTAAGTTTACTATTTTGTATTATATAATAGGGTTTTATATTGACAAAATCCCAACTTGGTAATACGATATTTAAATTAACCTCATTTTTTGCAAATAATTAGACATCACACCAATTTCATGCAATTCGAAACCTATAGGCACATGTTTAATGAAAATTACACATCGAGTGCAAATCAACAATTTTTTCCATTGAATTTGTATAATGGCTAATTATTTGCAAAAAAAAAAGGAGTTAAACCAAATATTGTATCATTGAACCAGGGTTTTTTAAACAGCCTATATAATAATCGCTTTAAACAAACCTCTTCTTTTTCCCAAGTGTTTCTTAAGTTTGTACATCGCTATTGTTATGGTATATATTTAAGTCGTACAAAATATTCAATTTTTTTTTAATAATAGGATGAGTTGAGAAAAACAAAATTAAAAATTAAATGTAGGTAACAGTAGTATTGGAGGAAAACTTCGATTAAAAATTTAAACAAATTTAACATTTAAGTGAATCTTTATAGTTGACAAATTTGCTTCATTATTTATTAACTAGTTTGTTAATAACTTCCGTTAACTTTTAATTAATTTAGTTGATCAACCTTGCTAAAAAAAAATTTACGTCCATTTTTTATTCCTAAAATGTCATGTACCATTAAATTATAGGCCGCTGAATTATTACCAATATGGGGGAAAATGTAAGTACATAAATTTAAGCCATCGTCATCGATCCTATTAAATAAGTTCGTCATCAAAATTTGATGAAATTTACATTAAGAAATTGTCAAAAGTTAAAGAATACCGCATTATAGGATCATCTATTTCAAGAAAATATCCAATAAAGCAAAAATGCAAATCTCTGCCTTAAATAAAAAAGGAGAGTGCAATAAAAATTAGTTAAGTAGCTTTCGCAAGAAACTTAAACCAAATTATTTTTAATTTTCAGTCAACAGAAGCACAGAATACTTGGCAAAAATTACAAGAAAATGAATTAATATACGACCAATCATTTGTTTTTCAATTTGAGTACATCTATCTAACAAAAAAATTAATTAAAAAAAATTAAAACAAAATTTTGACTTGGGCTAGGCAATATTAGCCTGGACCATTGGTGCTGCAAATTTAAGGGATAATGTGCAATGCCTTTAATGTTGGGTTCTGCTTTGTCATTGACCAAAACCATCTCTCACCAAAGGAGGAATAAAAGAGCAACCTTGAAGAGTTTGTTCAAAGATGTGCCCCACTTTAAGCAATTTTTCCTGCCCAAGTTAAAAATAACCACTTATCATCTTCCTAAAGCAATAATAAGCATAACTTATCCAACACACACACATACGGAGTCATTTTGACTTAACCCCCGGAGACAATATCATATTTAAACAAAACTCTATTAATGCTAAAAATTAAACATAACCCACTAAATTCTGACACCGTAAAACTTCCATTAAAAGACCCCTCTAATCCAAATTTAAAATTAGCCCTCGCTAAGGGCCACCTACATATCCTACCCTCAAAAACGAGGGAGCGGAGCTAATTCTATTTAGAATTAGAATCTCTCAATCCCCTCAAAAACCTACACCTTCTAACCCATTAAGCAAGGACACAAATTGCTCGATTTCATCGTCTTTAAGGTTTCTCTTGGAAGAAAGATTCCACACTATAGATTGATAGGCGAAAGAAACCGCAGAAATGTTATGATTTTTGTTCAATGACGCCCTAAACAATCGAGGGAAATGATCCTTCTTTATATGAAATAGACAACCATTTTTTTAAAAGCGCTTTATTTTTGTTTATTAAATTCCCTATCCCAAGACCAATCTACAAGATGATTGCTTATATTCTCCTCAAACCCAATTCCCAGAAGATCTCTCTATCTATTTCCAATGAGCCTAGCAACTTTCATAAGGAGCCTAAAAATGAATTAGTAAATGGGAATGCTATTGAGCATTACTTAAGTTATGAGTCACTCTTCCACCCTTGGAAAAACAACTCATTTTCCACCCATTTATCCTTCTCCCTTGTCTGTTACAAGGTTCCAAAACACGAGATAAGGATCCCTCCCAACTAGAAACCTGGATAGGAGGGAGATCCCCATAAGCATGATCCCTGTCCATATTGATCCCCATAAGCACTCTTAAACCTAACACCACACTAAAGAGCTCTATAATTTTTAAAAGATTTTCACGATTGTTTTAATTATTAGCTACAAAAGAAAAAAGAATGTCGTCTGCAAATTGGAACCAGGACACCTAAAAACGTCGTACCCAGTGAATAAGGCTTCCACTTAATTGCAGGATCTGAGCGAAGAAGATGTCGGTTGGCCTTACTCGCATATATGGAGACGCTGCTCCCATGTCTCGAACCCGAGATCAACCATAGCATCGGCGAGGACACTTGCCATTGCACAATCACTGGCAACCATCTCTATAAGTCTACTCAAAACAACTACTAGTCTGAAGAAAGGCAGAAAACAAATTTCCCTGACAAATGCTCGACACCCTAATTTCCTTTAGGCCTCCCATAAAACAAGATAGAAATTCACCAAGATCACAAAATCTCTTATCCACTTCATTCAATATTTCCGGGAACACTTTCCCCATGAGAATAAAGTCGAGAAACTCCCAATCCACAATAGCATAAGCTTTCTCAAAGCCTATTATTACACTGCACCCTCCTTCTTCTTAAGCTAAACTCCTCCACCACTTATTCACAATCAAGACCAAGTCTAGAGTTTGTATACCCTTGACATATCCCCCTTGACTCTTAAAGTCTCTTCCAAGACCATCCTTGGTCTTTTGACAAAACCTAGGCCAAAATTTTGTATATACTAAAAACTAAGCTTATAGGCTTAGTTTCAAAGAAATATAAGTTCTTTTAACTAACGAGTGAACCATCGTATATCCAAAAAGCTCTTTTGAAAGTAAAATTGAGATATTCCCTTTTATCACATCCCAACAATCAATTAAAACATGTTGCTTCGAATACAAACAGGCCGGGGAACTTATATCCACAACAATCCCAAACTACAGATTTGATTTCCTCTTCTTCGGATTTTCTTTATCAAAAAGGATGTCATGTAATCCTCACTTACATATCCAACTTCCTTTCTAAAAAGCTTTTCAAAAAAATTGGTCAACTCTTAAACAATCCCACTCTCCTCTTTAGGAATTCAATCCTCTTCTCTTTCCAATTTGTACATTGCTCTCTTCTTAAATTGACATCCTTCTTCCCTCTTGACTACCTAGAGGGCCAAAACACTATGTTTCTCTAATCATGAATAAAACACTATGTTTCTCCAACCATACATCACCAAACACTTCCCCATTCCAACATATTAAGCTATTTTTAACTTCCATGAACTTCTTCAGGATCTTAAAGCCCTCCCAAGCAAATGCCCTAATTACCCCCCACCATGCTTCACACTCGTCTTGATCCACACATATTCAAATCTAAAGGGTGTTGATCCCCTCTTTTTGGGACTGCAGTACATCATCGGGAAATGAGTTGAAACAAACCAATGTGACACAACTTGTCTCATGTTAAGGAACACATCCGCCACTCTATTGAGGATAACCTCCTATTAATCCTAGTCTTGAGACTGCTTTGTTCAAGATATATCCCATTTCCCATCCTAATGCCTCTCTAATGGTATCAATACTTCTCATACTACCCTAACAATCCCTCCATTTTTCTTCAAGGCTTTATGTAGGTGTTATTGGATATATTATATTGTGTCATGATCTTTTAGAATTGGAAACATTGCAAGACGAATATTCACCTTAGTAATTATAATGGAAATTCATTTTGTTAATTATATTTCAATGAAATCATGTCCTAAAATTGGTTTTAGGTCATAATATGTTTTGTTACATATTCTAATGTGTTATCTATGCATTTATTTATATTTTGCTACAATTATAACATTTTATACCGATTCTTACGATTCGATTCATGATTCACGATTCATAGGGTTTTCGATTTACGATTTGACAACTGTGAGTAAGACCATTAACCTTTCATCTTACTTTCAAGAGTGGAAACTCGTAATATACATATCTATTGTAGTCATAGTTGTCAAAATCGTACGATTCATGATTCGGGCTCGATTCACAATACATTTGTTTTAATAAAACAAATAAAAAAGAAGCAAACAACAAAGGATACCGTTACGAAACTGAGTTTTAGAGAAAAGCATGTTCTCTTGGCTCGGTTATAATCAACTGACTTTTCTTGTCATTCTCTTGGTTGAGTGTCTTCTCATGACTGTTTAATCTGTTCGGAAGAAAGCTACAAAGGCTTCTCTTGGTTGTATTAAGTTTTTTTTTTATTATTATATGATGTATATTTATATTGTTTCGTTTTTATTATTATACGATATATTTATGTTGTGTTATTATATTTTTGTGTTTAATTTTTATATATTACATTTGTAACTATTTGACGTAATATATTTTTGTCTTTCATCTTTATGTGGGTGCTATTATTGTTAATATTTGGTCATCAAAATGGTTTTAAAAAGTAACAAATATGTTTTAGGTCATCATATGTTTTATTACATATTATAATGTGTTCTCTATGCATTTATATATTATTTATTACATTTTCCACATTTTATACCGACTCTTACGATTTGATTCGCGATGCATAGGGTTTCTGATTTACGATTTGACAACCATGATTGTAGCTACTAACATTCCCACCACTCCCGACTTCACGAAGGAATGGGTTAAGGGACGACTGATACTCATAACCTTACTCTTACTCTTAAGTTTAAAAGTGATTCTTGTGCCATGTCACATGTGCCGATAGTAGGGGTGAACAAATTAATGGTTTCCAATTAATAAGGAAATCAGTTTACCTCATCAAATGCTGCACCAATCATTTGAAAACCGACAGGGAGGCCAACAGGCCCCCCTTCAATAAATCCACATGGCAAGACCAATGCTGGCAAACCGGCCAAATTGACATTAACCTGGATAAAAAATAACACATCATTTAAGAAGAAATTACAATATTAAAACTCTTAAATGACTTTTACAGAAATAAATGAATTTGGAAACAGCCAAAAACGATATTATAACAGTAAGTGTTGGTAACATGGGATCCAAGTACCCTCTTCCCGCATGTTTAATACACGAAAAAGTGCTCCTAATTATATATGTGTGTCTACACTTCTCAAACCCTAATCATACTACGTTTCCTTTGAAACCCTTTCTAACACCAATGAGTTTTTCCAACATTTTCCTAACTGATAACAAATTGATACTTACCGAAATAACATAACAATAATTATGATAATGTACCGATGGGAGGATCTGGGTGGGCTAAATTCGAGTTGGGCCAGATACGGGCAGGCTGTTAACGGGATGCATTTTGTTCAGACCGAGTTCGAACCAGCTCGACCCAGAATTTAAATACATATGCGATGCCAGTACCCTCGTCCAAGCTACGGTTGGTCTCAGGCTCGATAAATGGGAGCAGCCTCTCCATATATGGGGGTAAGGCCAGTCGACATCTACCTCTCCCAGACCCTGCAATTAAGCGGGAACCTTGTCCACTAGGTACGACCTTTTTTAAAAAAAAATTAAAAAAAGGAACACGAAATTCCTGCTCCTCTATAAGAGTGACTCAGAAAATTATTCTTTATAAAAAGGTCCAGAAAAGGGCCATTACTATGAATCAGAAATCTCAATCACGACATCAGGTGTCGGAGATTTTAAGCTATATTCAAGAATCCACTGGACCACTCATTATGTGATATTTTTAATTAAAAAAAATAGAATCAATAACCAAAAACGAGCCCAACAACCCTGATCGCCTACAGATAAGTTCGCCACAGATATAACCCTGATGTTAAGTGAAACTAGAGGAACCCATCCACCTAAAAAACAAAAATACGCAGCCCACAGCTTTACAAGGAATAGGGTAAATTAAGATTAAAAAACCCGGCTTTTGGTGCTTTAATATCCAACATTACCAGCAGCAGCAGATCCAGGAATATCAGCAGCAGATATCTTGTTCATCATCTCCTCAGTAAATCCGTGAAGCAGATAGTTGGGAAACATGGTGAAAAGAGAATGTGGTGAAAATTCCGCTTGGAGTTTTTCTGCGGGTTGCGACCATGGTGAAAGCGAGGATCTACGAGCATGTGCGCGCCCGCGTGTGCGGGTGTGCGGGCGGGCGGGGGTGTGAGAGAGAGAGATTAGGGATTCACAGGAGGCATGTATAATATTCTCATCAACCCAACATTTTTATTAAGTAACCCAAAAAAGGTCCACATGCAGAACTTATGGTTCCCACGAGAATTTTTTCAGGGGTTACTTTGGACGGATTCACAACCTCGGGCGAAGTTTCGCAGGTTTACTAATCAAGCATGTCTAGAAGAGTATTTAGAAATCACATAGAGCACACTCAAACCCTGTGTGTGATTATTTTCTTTGTATAATTGGCAGGTAGGTAGGGTGACTGAAGAAAAATAATATAAATAAAATTGAATTTAAAATTAAAAAAGAAAAAGGCCTAAAAATGACTGAGTTCTACTTCCTGCTATACATCAGCAACTGTTGAATTATAAAATAGATGCCACAATTATAATAAAAAATGAAATATAGCCGACCATAAAGGAGCTTTGCGAGACTTACAGTCATGATGTCGCCTGCATACATGGCCAATGGATCATCTTTCTTTTCACCTGTAAATGTTACAAGTATTGAGTAATCACTTTCCCATTAACGCCAAGCGCAAAACTAGGGCCCTGTTTAGTTGTGGGAAAACAGCACTGTTTTCTACGGGGAAAAATCCGAAGAAAAAAAAAAGAAAAAAACAAATCGCGTTTGAATATATAAAAACGTCGTACCCAGTGCACAAGGCTCCCGCTTAACTGCAGGGTCTGGGAGAGGCAGATGTCGGTTAGCCTTACCCCACATTTGAATATATATTCCTTAAAATTTAGATAAATGTTTTTTTATTTTTCAAGTTCTCCAATTCTCCAGAAAATCGGGAAAAGGCAATTAGAATGTTTTCTAATATGTTTCTTTCAAACTAAAAATCTATTTACCACACGACATCCACCACCACCACCGCATATAGTAGCGGAGGCGGTGATTGTGTTTGTGGAAAAAAGACAAAAAGGGCTTTATTTTTAATAATTAAACACGTTTTCTACTTTTCTAAAAGTCCCCGTGATATATAAACTAGAAATGGAGATGAAATTTTGAAAACAATAAATAAAAAATAATTTCCCATATCACAGTAAGAGAAGTCTCAGCTGAAAAAGCAAATGCTGTAAAGGCCATACCGATCTTATAAGCAGCAGATGGAGCCGCGGGTGAAATCAGGATATCATTTTCATCCAATGCTGCCTTGAAGCTTTTTTTAACTAAGGTCCTCACCTAAAATACTAACATGATCATAATATTTTCTTATACACCACATGAATTTAGTACATAAGAATTATAATCATAACAGAGTTAACTACAACAGTGTTTTTACACCTTAAATTATACGAAATTCAGAATCCATATTAGCATGTACGAAAAAAGGCCTATAATCTAATCATTAGAATAAAACAATGCAGGATTAACGCCACATTGCATCCCAACCAATGGTTCGTCACACAGCCATACATCTGCAGCTTCGATTTCTAAGATTAGCATGATATTTTAAATTTTCTTGTAATTATAATGGGAATGGTGTGCCAAAAACACCAATATTCAGAAATTTGATTTTCTTGCTTGAGATGTAAATTATGAAGCTGTGGGGGAAGTTTAGAAGGGTCTCCTCTATGTGACACGGGATTAACTATCTCAAATGACCGAGCTACAAGTTGAGTGATCAGTTTTGTCATATGAGCAAAACAAAATTCGCCAGTACATATGGCCTGCTATGGCGTCTTACCCAAGCTTTAAACGGCCACATTTTCAAGGCTATATACTCTATACTACACTTGCATAATCATGATGTGAAAATACATGGAAAAAACAACATTAAATGAATAATCACTACCTAGTCCATCTTCCGCTTAAGTTAATGAAAATACTTGGCACAATCGTTGTATTACCTGTTGGGCACGCTTGTAGTATGCATCATAATAGCCAGCCGAAAGGGCATATGTTCCCATTAAGATTCTTCTTTTTACCTGTAAAAATTGCAAGCATTACTTCGAAGGAACTAAGTGGCAAACTTCTTTTCAATTTCCCATTTATGTTATACGTTGCCATTCAGCATCTAAAACAACATTGTTCTAATGATATTTTAGTTCAAAATTCAAGGCGGCAACACGAGAACCAATTCAGATTATTCATACCTCCGAACCAAACCCTTCAGCCCGGGAATTCCCATAAAGAGAATTCAGCTCATCAGAGACCACTGGGTTTCCATACCTAGAAATTCACAGAAAAATGAAGGTGAGAAACCAACAATGATAATTTTTTTAACAAATTATCCAAACCCTTACAAAAAAAAAGAATTTTTTTCTTTGCCCCCCTAGATGATTGCATAATTAGACTAACACCCCCGAGCATTTTACCATTACCCAATCACTGGACTCTAACTGAATACCCTTAGGAGGAGGAGGGGGGGGGGGGGGGGGGGGGGAATAAAAAGCACAAAAGAAAATGAAAAACTTAAGGTGTGTTTGAGTGGCAACATTTACTATGGAATATGTGGAATCTAACTTTTGGTGTTAGATTGCACATATTTGTCTTGGAAAATGTTTTCACCCACCCAGAATGTACACCATTTTCAAGCATAAAAATATGCATCTTCCAAAATTTACATTCTTACTCCCCACCCTCCGTAAAATTTTCCAAGGCAAATGTTCATTTTTTCAGCCTAAATAAACCCTCCTTTCCATCTTTTAAACAACTACAATCAAACACATATGTGAATAAATTTTAGCTTGGCAAAATTTTACTTTGGAAAACTGACTTGGAATTTTTTTCCTTCTCCATCTTTTCTGGCAAACACACGCCTATATATAAATGAGAAAAATTTCTGCGAATCACCTAATGCCATCATAACGAGACAAGTTTGAAGATGATTCGGACGAAGCAAGGATGTAATATGCTGGTAACCCGAGGGAGAAATATGGCAATGAAACCTGCCATTGTTAAAAACGACATGAATCATTATTACTTCCAAACTAAGAGATGAAGTTAGGGTGGGGTGGCACAAAATAGAAAATTCGCAATGAAAGAATACCTCTGTCACACTGCATCCTAACTCTTCCAAGTGAGTAACAGCACCATGTATAGAAGAAACAACTTCTGAATCCACTCCATCTCCAAGAGTTTCGCGAATCACACCAACCCTCAGTCCTTCCAAAGGTTTAGATTCCAAAAAGTCTTTGCTGACGAATTGAGATGAGAAGTCGGGAACATCCTGAAACATTATTCCTTTTCACAATGTTAAAGCCAATGACTTAGCTAAGAGTGTTTACGATGATACTATAAGATTCTAGTGCGAGTCCAAAGTGCAAAGTAGGTTTTACACTAAAATTACACACAACTTCATTTTTATATTCCAATAATTTCCTTGTAAAAAATGAAAAAACCAACGAGACACGTGCACATGAAATTACAATTTCTTATAAAGAGTTTAATCTTGAATATGGATCTAGATCTCGACGAATACTTTTCAAATATATTATATAATAATTGGACATGTAAAATAAAATATATAATATTTAAAAAACTGTATATGTAGGCAAATGAGTAATGAAGTTTACAAAAAAGAAAAATGATTTTGGCTGCACTCTCATTTTGTTTTCAGTTTCACCATTAACTTCATCCAAAAATTTTAACAGATTCTTGACTGTTTTGGGTTTGGTCGAGAATTTAGGGGTTTGTATGGATGAATTTGACAAAAAATCTGTCAACATTAAGCGCCACTTCAACAATCCATTGATAATTTTGTGTGGAAAAGTTAATGGTGAAAGAAATGAAGGTACAGTAGCTGAAAGACGTGGCCAAAATGGAAAATATGGTAAAGTTCATTACCCATTTATGTAATTAACCCAATAAATTCATTTCATGAGGAGAATGTATTATCCAGATAACAAGGCATAAGAACCTTACTCGCGTGCTACTGGTGGCATCAAATTTGTCATGGCCTGAAATTGCATGAAGGAGAGTCCCCGTATCGGCAACTGACGAACCAAAGCAACCAATGACATCTAGTGATGATGCATATGCCACAAGTCCGTATCTTGAAACACGCCCATAAGTTGGTTTAAGACCAACAACGCCACAAAATGATGCTGGTTGCCGAACACTTCCACCAGTATCGCTTCCCAATGAAACTACACACTGCCTAGCAGAAACAGCTGCGGCCGAACCCCCTGATGACCCTCCTGGTACCCGAGACAAATCCCAAGGATTTGCAGTCACCTGTGAATGGTAAGATGCATTGCATGTGTTAAGGGCGGAGCCATCCATGTATATAAGGGTGAAATTGATGTGCCGGAGGTGGGAAAAGAATAGTACGAATTGAACCAATTTTTAGTATACAATATATATATATATATATATATATATATATATATATATATAGAGAGAGAGAGAGAGAGAGAGAGAGAGTGGCTCACATGAGGACGATTTTGGTGCGGACACTTAATGGTTGGACAAAAACGCTGCTGAAAATGTCGTTTAGAAACGTTGGAGGCCTGGGCATTTTGTTTACAAAAGTCAACAAGAAAACCCCCAAAGGCTTATAGCTGTACAACTTTGAGCAATGTCAGAAAACACTCAACAGCATTCTCTTGTGGACAAAGGCTTATAGCTGTTGTAAAAAATAAGAAGAAAACTTTTGTTCCCATATTTTACAAATAAAACTCATGTTTGTTCCTGTTGTAAAAAAAAATTTACAAATAAAGCACCTGTTTGTATGTTTTTTTTATCTTGGTATTGTTGCTTTCTTAAAAAAACATTTTTTAAAAAAATAGATTGCGGCTTTTTTAAAAAAAATGAGAAATGCTTAAAAAAATCAGTTTTAACAAACAAAAAAATTAAAAAATATATTTTTTTAGCAAAATACATTTTTTAAACTAGTTTTAACACACAAAAAAACAGTTTTTAGCAAAAAAAAAATAGTTTGACCGAAAAAAAAAAAATGCACAAAATCGGTGCGACTATCATTTTTCCAATAAAAAAGGTTTTAACAATAAAAATGTTTTTAACAATAAAATGACATTTCACAAAACCGGTACACAAAAGATGTTTTTAACAATAAAAAATAACTTTGACAAAAACAAAAGATTTTTTTAATGGAAAAAACATTTTTTTAAACTAGTTTTAACACAAAAAAATAGATTTTAGCAAAAAAAAAAACATTTTTACCGAAAAATAAAAAGCAACTTTTATGAAAATAAAAAAAGTTATAAAATCGATTTATTAGTGTCGCTGGCGCGGGCCCACATCCATTAAATAATGCGGATCCGCGTCAGCGACAATAACCGATCGCTGACCATTTTTTCTAATATGTTGGTCCACGCTAGCGGTATGTATAGGTGGTCGGACTACCTATGCATACTGCAGGCGTGGACCAACAAATTTGAAAAAATGGTCCTCGTCAACGGTATGGATAGGTGGTCGGACTGCATATACATATGACTGACGCGGACATTTTTATAAAATATAGTAAAAAGATTTTTTTTAAATAGTAAAAAATGATCCGTGCCAACGATATGAAAAAACTACGACTCAATGTCGCGTCACGTTTTTATTTGAATCGTGAACGTGTTTGTTAAAAAATAAAAGATTTATAATCGTATAGTGTAATTTTTTAATTGGTTTGTGTTAAGTAAAAAAATAAAAACAAATGCCAAGAGGTATTCTACAACAGGTATTTAATTTTTTTTAAATAAAATACAATACTAAGATAAAAAAAAAATTGCAAACAAGAGCTTTATCTGTAAAAAAATTTACATAATGTATTCTACAACAGGTATTTTATTTTTTAAAATATAATACAATACCAAGATAAAAAAAAAATACAAACAGGAGCTTTATTTGTAAAAATTTTTTACAACAGGAACAAACATGAGCTTTATTTGTAAAATATGGGAACAAAAGTTTTCTTCTTATTTTTTACAACAGCTATACTCCTTTGTCCACAAGAGAATGCTCTTGAGTGTTTTCTGACAATGATCAAAGCTGTACAGCTATAAGCCTTTGGGCATTTTCTTGTTGACTTTTGTAAACAAAATGCCCAGGCCTCAAACGTTTCTAAACGACATTCTCAGCAGCGTTTTTGTCCAACCATTAAGTGTCCGCACCATTCCGCACCAAAATCGTCCGCATGTGAGCCACACTCTATATATATATATATGTATGTATGTATGTATGTAGCTATTTACGTAGGAAGTCTCTTAAGTTGATTATAAAAACGGACCAATTTTTTAAATTAGTAAAAGACTGAATTTTTTTAAAACTTGGTGGATATGATCTCCAAAAAATTTGGTTAAGAAATCCTGCCAAAAAGTGGGTAATATGCAAAGTTGATAAATATGTGCATATTCGGGCGTTGAAACTTTTGATGACCATCTCACCCACTTCCCTTGCGGATTGAACTTTTTTTTTCGGAGAAGATCATCACTAATTGTGAAATTGACCAATTTTTTGAAGTCCTGTTAAGAGACGTCCTCTCTCTCTATCTATTTTTCTAACATACCTTACTTAGCACACCTCACTTATTCTCGCTTAAGTGAACCGGGTTGGGCTGGGTCATTCTAAAAATCACGACCCAAAATGTTATAACCCATTAAACTTAAGTGAGGTGTCACTTATTCTCACTTAAGTGAACAGGGTTGGGCCGGATCCTTCTAAAAATCCCGACCCCAAATGTTATAATGCAGTAAACTTAAGTGAGTAAACTTAAGTGATGTGTATTCTTTGGTGTGTAAAGTGAGGTGTGTTGGAGAGCCTCATCACCGTATATATATATATATATATATATATATATATAAATGAGGGCCATTTTTTTTAAATAGTAAAAAAAATATTTTTGGGCTGATTTTTTTTACGGTTTTTAAACATTTCAGTAGGACCATAAAAAAAATCAGTTCAAAATGATTTTTTTTGCTATTTAAAAAAAAACGGTCATACTTTGTCAGTTTTGAGTTGTTAAAAATTGACAAAGTTTGACCGATTTTTTTAAAATAGTAAAAAAATTCATTTTGAGCTGATTTTTTTATGGTCCTACTGAAATGTTTATAAACCATAAAAAAAATAGCCCAAAAATATTTTTTTTACTATTTTATCAAAATTGGACCTCGCTAGCGGTCCTCAAACTGAGGTCCTCTCTCTCTCTCTCTCTCTCTCTCTCTCTATATATATATATATATATAGATAGATAGATAGATAGATAGAGATATATAGATATATATATATATACTTTGTCAGTTTTGAGTTGTTAAAAATTGACAAAGTTTGACCGATTTTTTTAAAATAGTAAAAAAATTCATTTTGAGCTGATTTTTTTATGGTCCTACTAAAATGTTTATAAACCATAAAAAAAATAGCCCAAAAATATTTTTTTTACTATTTTATCAAAATTGGACCTCGCTAGCGGTCCTCAAACTGAGGTCCTCTCTCTCTCTCTCTCTCTCTCTCTCTATATATATATATAGAGATAGATAGATAGATAGATAGATAGATAGATAGATAGATAGATAGAGATATATAGATATATATATATACATGGATCTAAAAAGGGTTCCCATTATTAAGGATTTTACGGACCTCCCTTTTTGAGGTTCACAAAATTTGGTGGAGATGATATCCACGAGAAGACCAGCTCTTGCAAATTTATTTAAAAAGTTAAAAATATAAATAAAATTTCAACAGATGAAAATGCACATACATATTGACTTTGCACATACCTGCTTCCAGGTTAAATATTCTAATGAAATTTAATGGTGATCTCCTCGGTGTGGGGATCATCGATTCATCTCCATTAAATTTTGTGAAATTCTTTAATCATTTCCATGAGGAGTGAACCTGGAGCAACGATAAGGTTGCTCCATTGTGACCTGAAAGTCACCGGTTCGAGATGCGGAAACAGCCTCTCTGCACATGAAGGGTAAGGCTGCGTACATCTAACCCCCCCCCCCCCCCCCCCGGTACCCCGCAGTGGCGGGAGCCTCGTGCACTGGGATTGCCCTTCTAATTGATCATTTCCACGTGAAAAGAGAAGGTTTGTAAAGTACTTAAAAGAAGGGTACACTTTTTAGATTCTATCTGCTGGTAATGTATATATATTAATTAAGGTTTTCCCTCCTTAATTTATAAATTAAAAAAAAAGTATTTGATGATACTAAATTTGCCTCTTTCACAATCTTAAGGAGAAAATTAAGAATGTGTATGTTCTTATATATATACTTCGTGCATATGGGCTATTCAATATCACACAATCCCAATTTAGTACCTCTTGCAACAAAAAGAGACCTTACAGGAACTTTAAACTGAAATCCATGAATGAGATAGCTAATTAAGGTCGTAGCCGGTGCACAAGGCTCCCGCTTAACTGTAGGGTCTGGGAGAGGCGGATGTCGGTTGGCCTTACCCCCATATATGAAGAGGCTGCTCCCATGTCTCGAACCCGAGGCCAACCGTTCTAAGGAATATATATTTGAGCACGAAAAGTTCAGAATTGCTTTGGAAGATGGTGGGTCAAGTTAGCTATCACAGAAAAGAATCGCTAAAAGTACATACTTGCTTCCCACGGATTTGTTTTTTTTTTTTTTTGGGGGGTGTGTGTGTGGTGGGGTGGGGGTGGGGTGGGGGGGTTATATTCAGTGTTAAGAAACAATCAATAAAACAAGGGACCAAGGACAAGGAAAGAAAAGATTCTTAAACTGGATCCTAGGGAAAGATATGAAAAGGCAAAAATTATTGTGTACAGAAAATTTGGAAAATAAAGAGCAAGAAAAACAAAACAGAGAGGTAGTGTGTACGAGGGAGATTATGGGCGAGGAATACAGAATGCTCTGAACAAATTGTACAAGTCATAGATCTTTCGCAAGTCATACCAACCGTATAAATCAGTTTTCAGTGTAAACATGATCAAGAAACAGAGTTTTACTAAAGACACAAATCACTTTTGGCTTGGACCGTATCCTATAAGAATGGACATATGAGAGGTTGCATTGATTCTGAAGAAGAAAATTCCTTGTGGGTGCGATTTAGTAATTACTTAAGGGTTGGCATTCGAGTTCGGGAGAAGAGATGTTTTTGAAAGAATTGGAAAACGGCGGTATTAAGAGAGCCTCAAACGTATCCGTTAGCAATAGTAGCTGTTATCATATTAGTAGGATTTGTTCTATACTTCTACTCTTTCTTTATCAAAATCACTACAGGTTTAGGTGTTGTCTTTTTATAGTCTAACCATTATGTTGTAGGCATAATTGTTGTATACATGGACATCAAGAAGCAGAGGAAAAAATAAACTCTCCTTCTCACCCCTTTCTCTCATCCAAATTTATGCATGCAACTTCAACTTGGTATCAGGGCATTCTAATCAACTCTCTGTTCTTTTCTCCCTATATGCTCGCTGATTATATTTTTGAATCAATCTGAGGGGTTGAAACTTGGAAGTACACCAAATCTCTGTCAGAGTGATAATCGTGTAGAGGTGCGAAGGTTCGGTTAAGGCTGGTGGTAAATCCTCGTGTTGTAGCAGCCTCGAACACCACTGCTTCATCACAATGGTGGTTGTCGATCGCTCCGTTCTGTCGCAATGGTGATCACCAGTTAAGTATATCACTCTCTCACTCATCGATTTTGGGTGAAGGTATCTTGCTCTCTCACACTAGGTCTAAAATGGTGGACGAGGTGGTAATATTCTTGTGTATATATATATATATATACACACTTTTATTACTATTCAAACCTTCTGATTGTGTCTTGTTTTCACACAAATATTTTCTGAATGATGGAAACTGGTGGTGGGGACATGAAAGCTATTATTATCCACACAGATGATGATTCTAGAAAACTAGTTACATCTATGAAGTTAAACAAGAAAAGCTATCTTGCATGGGCAGTTGCTTTTCAGGATTATCTTCGGGCAAGAAGGAAACTAAAATATATTTGAGATGATTCCCCGACGAGAGATCAAAATATGAAGAACGGATGAGTGAAAACTCAATCGGTTGTGGCACAGTATGGAGACAACAATAGCATCTAACTTACAATACCTTTGCCTTGCAAAACAAATTTGGGAATCTATAAAGAATATTTACTCTCAGAAATGTAATTTCTCCATGATTTATGAGAGCTTGTGAAGAATTATCAAATATATAATATGAAGAATTATTCCAAATTTCCTTCTTTCATGCTATAATAGATGCTCAAAATTCACTTGTTATTACATAATTTCGATGTGATTTATGGATGAATATTCTTCTATTCCTTTTCTTTGGATTATTAAATTCTTACGGTATAATCCAACAATCTTCTTGACCAGAAACTCCTAAGCAAAATGGTATTGCCCAGCGTAAACACTTGCACATCATTGAGGCTGCCCATTCTTTGCTATTTACTTTGCGTGTTCTTATTACGTCATGAGGGGAAGTCGTTATAACTGCGGTTCAGTTAATTAATCACATTGCATTTATTATTACTTATCCCGTCTCCTTTTGATCTACTGATTACTTCTCTTTCCATGCCTTTGGTGGTACTTGCTTTGTTCTTCTTCTAAAGCCGCTTACACCCAAATCTTTGCTTGCTTTGATATGTGTGCTTTTATCAATACTCCTGTTGTCTACCGAGATTGGTATCGCAATTTGGCTGAGATTGGTATCGCAAGGAGAAGCACCGAGTTCAAGTCACAATTTGTGAAGTAGACCAAATAGTACTAACCCTCTCTGACTGGCCTACCTATAGGCTTCCACTCGCAACCCGCTCATTCTTTTCCTATTGTAATTTCCATAGACATTTTAATTACTGATATGTATGTATTAATTTTCAGTGTTAATTGAGTTATATATGATCTAGATGTATAATACATAAAAAATCAATTGTATATATTTGGAGATCGTGTGCTGCTTGTAGCTTCTGGAATGCAATTGACTAGGGGCGGAAGCGGTACGGTTTTTTACCGTACCGTTTTGGTAAAAAAAAATGGTTTTGGTTTCATATTACGAAATACCAAAAACCAATTTTACCAAAACCAAAAAAAACGCAAAAAGTTGGGTTGGTTTTAATTTTTAGATATAAAAAACCGATTTACCAAATTACCGTACCGATTTAACGTACCAATGTACCCTACCGAAATAACTGAATTTACCGTACCAAACTTACCGAATGTTACTATACCAAATACCAAATAAATTTTATATTTAAAAAATATATATTCTAAATTATCAAGACCCTCCATTTAAACCCATCTCATCCATCCATTCCTCTTAATATAAAAGACAAACCCTAAATGTTTCTCACATTCACATCCACAACAAATCAGTCGAGCACCACACGGAGGCTGAGCAAACACGAAAAAGGTAAACCATCTCCAATCTCCCATCTCCCCCTCCCCTCTCCCATCTCCAATCTCCCCCTCCCCCTCCGATTGTTAAACATCTCCAATCTCCCCCTGCCATCTACGATTGTTAACCACGCGACACACTAACGAGCAGGAACACACACACACACTATTTACTTAATCCCTATTTATTTTTTTTGCAGGAACACACACAGCCACGACACACTAAGCAGGGGTTTTTTTGGCTATTGTTAACCATCTCCGATTGTAACAGCCAAAGTTAGTTTTTTCTTTTTGCTGTTGTTAACCATCTCCGATTTTACACTAAGCAGGGTAAAAAAAAGTAACATGGTTATTACACATATATCCCTAAGTTAGGTTCAAAAAAAATTTTGGCTGTTGTTAACCATCTCCGACACAAAAAAAAAAATTTGGCTGTTGCTTGATGTGTATAAGCAGGGTGTTTTTTGGCTGTTGCTTTTGTGTATATTTGTTGTTGCTTTTGCAGGGTTAATAGTTATTTTTACAGATTTTTTTATACAGTTTGATTTTATAGTTTTTTTTTTTAATTTGTAGGTATTAATCAACAATGGTTTTGAAAGGCAATGTTTGTGGGCTCATTGCAATTTCGGAGGTGTTGGGAAAGAAAAAATGGACCAAAAAAAATTTGGAGTGCGATAATAATGAATATTTTGAGCATTATGCAAAGATTGAGAGAAATGGGCAAATTGAGTGCATATATTGTAAACAACGTTTTTCGGAGATTGAGACGACAAATAAACTTTGGGCTCATTTGGGAGATTGCGTAGAATGGAATCATCTTGATCGTGTTAGGACTAACAAAAAAAACATGCTAAACATCAACTCGACAAGTGATCTGGGAAGGACCTTTACCCTCAGAAACGGATAAAATGTTACTGAAAATGTGGATAATGGGGCTTAATAACACGGATTAGTGTAACACGTGGGATTATTTTTTGAGAGGGTTTACAAATAGTATCTTCTTTGTTATGATATGGTTGGATTAAGTAGTATCATTATACCAATGGGGCTAATACTTCCAAATGTTTCTACTCTCTAGCCTTATAACTTGTATTGTAGTACATGACATCTTATGTCTTTTTGTATTAAAGTATTATGTATTAACTTCTTGTTCGTGTTATCCCTCAATAATTATTTGATCTAAATTTTGTATTTGTTATTAGGTGTCAGCGATGGATGAAACAAATAATGATGTTGTTGAAATAAGCAAGGGCAGCACGGAAGTGAGTCAAAAATGAACGAAGGGAGGTACTAAAACTATCACAAACCAAGGTAGTTCTCTCATTTGGACTCATATGAATAGACATGTGGTTGATGGAAATATACAAGTACTTGTGATTGTGTCCATTGTGGTGCAAAATTTAATGCTCCTTCGGTTAACGGAACTACTTTATTGTGGAATCATCTTAAAAGGAGATGTAAAAAATATTCGCAATCTGAAATAACCGATAAACAAACAATTTTATCGTTGGAAGGAACTCAAAAAATTAATTGGAAGTTTGATCAAGATATAGCTCGCAAGACTCCTGCGAAAATGATTATTCTTTGCGAACTTCCATTTAGTTTTGTTGAAAAAGAGGGTTTTCGATTGTTTGTAAAAGAGTTAAATCCTAGGTTTCATGTAGTTTCCTGACCCACTATCATAAAAGATTATTGTCAAATTTATCTTGAAGAACGTGCAAAATTGAAGTATTATTTTATGACATCCGCGACCCGTGTCTCCCTCACCACTGATTTGTGGACATCCATCCAAAATTTGGGGTGTGCGTCTTACCTGCTCATTATGTTGATAATAATTGGAAGTTACAAAAGAAAATCATTAATTTTTGTGTACTTCCGCACCCACATAAAGGTAAGGCCATTTCTAAAGTTGTGGAGTCATGTTTGCTAGGGTGGGGTTTAGAAAAGTTGGCAACAATCACCCTTAATAATGCAAAAAATAATGATAGGAGTGTTGATGACTTGAGAAAAAGATTTAACAAGAGAAATGGGTTGTTGTTTGGTGGAGAATTTTTTCATGTGAGATGTTTTGCACGCATTATCAATCTTGTTGTGAGGGATGGGATTCTTGAGATTAAGAAGATAGTGAAGCGACTTCGTAGGAGTGTGAAATATGTGAGAAGTTCTCCATAGAGGTTGCAAACATTTAAGTTGTGTGCCTCGGAAGAAAGGATAACATCAACAAAGTGTGTATGCCTAGATGTGAAAACGAGGTGGAATTCTACCTTATGATAGGTGCGGCAATGCAATATCAAAAGGCATTCGAACGTCTTGAGGATAAGGATGATATGTACAAAGTGGAAGTTAGTAGCAAAGGGAGTGGCGTCATGTGTGAGAGTGATTGGATGACATTAAAAGCTTTGCACACATTTTTGGAAGAATTCTACCTTCTAACAAAACGTATTTTCGATTCTCATTATATTACTTCAAATTCTTACTTTAATGGAGTAACTTCCACTAAAGACTTACTCTTGGAGTATTTAGAGAGTGATGATCCTTTTTCTAAGTGATATGGCTATCAAAATGAATACCAAATTTGACAAGTACTGTGATATTTGTTCTTTAAATTTAATTTTGGTTATTGCTATTGTCTTGGACCCTCGCCATAAATTGCAATATGTGGAGTATTGGTATAATGAATATTTTTCCAAGGATCACACACTTTCTGAAGTAGAAAGAGAGTGTAAAGAGTTTGATTTTATTGAAAAATTGAAAAGTTTGATGTCACAAATCTATTATCACTACAAGTCGGAAAATGAGTCTTGTGGGGAAAGTGATTCATGTATGGTTCATCATTATGATGGTGATATTTCGGGCAATTCCGTTGGAAATGTGGACAAACGTGCTTTGAAGAAGAAAGGATTTTCAAATTATTTGAAGAGGAAGGAAAATGTTGAATTGATGAATGATTTGGATCGATACTTACATGATGGTATAGAAACTCTTGATGATCAAAATTTTGATGTTTTGACTTGGTGGCAAGGAAATATTCCAACATACCGTGCAATTGCATTGATGGCCCGTGATATCTTGGTCATTCCCATGACATCGGTTGCTTCCGAGTGTGCTTTTAGTACAAGCAAAGGAGTCCTTGATCCATTCCGTAGTTCTTTGACACCAAAATCGGTGGAGTGTTTAGTATGCGCCCAAGATTGGATTAGAAGATCCCCAACCATCGAAATTGAAGATTCACTTGAGGCACTTGAGAGTATTGAAACTTGTATGTATTTTACATTCATAAGCTCTAATTGTACTTATTTCGGTATCTTATTTATATATATTTATTGATATTGATATGCATTTTTGTTGTTGTTCACTTGTAGGTGTAATGGATGAGTTCAATGCATTGAGCATTGGATCGGTTGATCGGCATTCAGCTTTTGAAACCTGAGGTATATTGGATCATCTATTTAAAAAGGCTGTTTTTAGGCCATTTGGGGCTGTTTTTTAAGCCATTTGTTGCTGTTTTTGGCCATTTTGAAGCTGTTTTTTACGCCAATCGTAGACACTTATTTTAGGCCATTTTGAGGCTGCTTTTAAGCCATTTTAAAGCCATTCTGAGGCTGTTTTCAAGGTTTTTTTTAAGCCATTTGAGGCTCTTTTTT
The DNA here is from genome assembly GCA_949130495.1 of Sambucus nigra. Lineage (NCBI taxonomy): Eukaryota > Viridiplantae > Streptophyta > Magnoliopsida > Dipsacales > Adoxaceae > Sambucus > Sambucus nigra. Next base: position 17,778,454 of record OX422213.1, on the reverse strand, counting down.
AGGACCATTTGATGCTGTTTTTTACGCCATTTGTAGTCTGTTTTGTAGGCCATTTTTGAGGCTGTTTTTAAGCCATTTGAGGTTGTTTTCTTAGGCCATTTGTTGCTGTTTTTTAGGCCATTTGAGGCTATTTTTTACGCCATCTGTAGACTGTTTTGTAGGCCATTTTTTAGCCTGTTTTGAGGCCATTTTTAGGCTATTTTTAAGCCATTTTGGGACTGTTTTTAAGGCTGTTTTTAAGCCATTTTGATGCTATTTTTAAGGCTATTTTTAAGCCATTGTGAGGTTGTTTTTAAGTCAGTTTTTAGGCCATTTGAGGCTGTTTTTTTAGGCCATTTTGAGGCTGTTGTATTGACATATTATTGTTGCTTTTGTATTGATTTATAGGTGGAAAATTTGGAGGCAAAAGAGAAGAATGAAGAGAAAGAATTGATAAAACCATTTTGAGAGTTGCATGTTACTTTTGGTTTATTTGAACATTGCAAGAAACTATTTCAGATGAATGTAAATCTTAATTTGGAGATTTATGTTTATGGATTTGGAATGGGCATAATTAAATATGACATTTACTTTATGCTTCATAATCGTGTTATTTTGTAGTGCAAATTATATTTGATTCATGTTTTAACGAATGAATTTAACCGAATTGAGTTTAAAATGTTGTACCGAAACTTAAATCAAATTTACCGAAATCACAATATCAAAACTTGTACCGTATTTACCTAATGCATAAAACCAGCTTGTAATTTTGGTATTTACTGGGATGAAACCAAAAAAAAAACGACATTACCGAAACCAAAATAAAACCGAAAATACCGTAATACCGGGCGGTTTGATTTTGGTTTCTATTTTGATGTACCGGCCGGTAAATTCGGTACAAACGGTTTTAGCATCCAAATTATGGTTTCGGTATTGGTAAGTGATCGTTACCGACCAAACCGTACCGCTTCCACCCCTACAATTGACAAGTGCACCATGTGTAGTATTATCAATTAAAAGATGTTTTGCATATTAAACAATGATAATGGAATTATCTAATTGCTCATAAAAACAAAATAACTAGTAACCCCAAAAGGCATAATAAACCTGGTATGCAGATCCTTCGGTAGAAGTGCCCATACCAAACTCATCCAAATTAGTATTCCCAATCACAATGGCCCCACTCTCTCTTATCCTCCTCACCGCGGTAGCATCGAACGCAGGTTTATAATTCTCCAAAATCTTGAAGCCATCAGTTAATGGCATATCAAGAGTACAAATATTATCAACACCTACAAACACACCAGAGCCAAGGGTCCAATTTATTCAGTGTTTTCAATTTTTTTGTCAAGCTCTTCAGCTTGTTTGAGGACTGTGGGGGAGATGTGGAGAAAGCTTTTGGTTTGTGGGTCAGTGAGTTGGATTCGATTCAAGTAGTTTTGGGCGAAAGGGAAGAAAAGAGACTTTGAGTTTCATAAAATTAATTTAATTGAACTTTCTACCCAAAATTGAATCTAATTTCGGTATGAGGTCCCAAATTTTCCATATTTACACTTCGGTCCAATAGCTATACGTAATTTAAGTATTAGGTCCAAAATTTTGCATATTCACACTTCTCTATATTAGGTCCAATATTTTGCGTATTTTCAGTTTTTACGCTTTGATTCCATATTCAATTATTGCAATACTAACAATACCCATAATAATACTAAACCCCAAAATGCAAATAACCCGTAAAAATAAAATAATTAGCAAATCTAAGGTACACAAATAAAATAACCCATAAAAATAAAATAACCTGGTATGCATATGCTTCAGTAGTACTCCCCATCCCAAACTCGTCTAAAGTAGTCTTCCCAATCACAATAGCCTCACTCTCTCTCATTTTCCTCACCGCCGACGCATCGAACGCGGGTTTATAGTTCTCCAAAATCTTGGAGCCAACAGTTAATGGCATATCAAGAGTACAAATATTATCCTTAACACCCGCAAACATACCAGCCAAGGGTCCAATTTGTTCATTGTTTTCAATCTTTTTGTCAAGCCCTTTAGTTAAGGACCGTGGGGGAGATGTGGAGAAAGCTTTTGGTTTGTGGGACAGTGAGTTGGATTCGATTAAAGCAGTTTTGGTCGAAAGGGAAGAAAAAAGACTTCGAGTTTCATAAAATTTATTTAATTGAACTTTTTACCCCAAATCGAACGTAATTTTGGTATTAGGTCCCAAATTTTCCACACTTTGGTCCAATAGCTAAACGTAATTTTAGAATTAGGTCCAAAACTTTGCATATTTACACCGAGTGTATATTAGGTCCAAAATTTTGCGTATTTAAACTTCTATTAGCACTTTGTGCACTTTGGGTCCATATTCAATTATTGCAATACAAACAATACCCATAATAATACTAAACCTCAAAATGAAAATAACCCATAAAAATAAGATTGCCCACTAACTTGTTTATCTAAACAAAAGCAAAACCCACTAACTTGGAACTTTGGGTCCCAAATAGGTTGTACATTCCCTTCAGAGGTCGAGATTGCCTAGAGGTCAAAATTGCCCTCGAAGGTCAAGGCTCCTCGGGGATAGTAGTTTCGAGGTTGTTCTGAGATTGAAACCAAAGATTCATCGGAGATCAAGCTTAATTGCTTAGTGATCAAGACCGCTCGAGGATGTTCGGAAATCGACGCTAGTCGGAGGTCAAGCTAATCGGATATTAGATTGCTCGGAGGTCAAGCCTCCTCAGAGGTCAAGGTCCTCGGGGATAGTTGTTCGGATGTAAGGTTTTTCGGAGATACCTGTTCGGAGGTAAGGTTTTTTGGAGATACATGTTCGGATGCAAGGTTTTTTTTGTTAGTAGATTTCCCAGGGCCGTCGGATTTTATGTTCTCTCGGAGCAAGCTCCGATCAACGAGTTTCAATGGAGCTTGTGTTGGTTTAAGCAGGTTTCGACGGGCTTCAATGTTGAGTTTTGCTACCCATTGTTGGTCCGATTTGATTTCTTACGGTGAATTTGTTTCAAATGGTATATAACCGAGGTGAGTTTGATTTTGGGACCATGGTTTAATTTCGGCCATTCTTGATGCATTGGTTGTTCTGTAAATACACAGCATCCATGGTGATTTTGTAAACTCATGGTGATTTTTCATCGGATTTTTGTCGGAGTTTGGGAGAGAGTTTTGGACAGAGTTTGGCCGATGTAAGGCAAGCGGCAAAATTTTGTTTCGTTTAATTTAAAAGTATTGATGTCGTGTTCTTATCTGTCGCTCAATACTGACTACTCTGAAATTGTATAACTATTTGGACAAACTTTCACTTAGCGTGTACCGCTCTAGCCGAAAGTTAAAGTGGCTCTCCATTTGTAATAAATGGTCACATGGGTCTTATACTATTATGTCAGGTTATAAACAATATAACACGCAAATAGTGTCGTGGTGGCCATCCCCTGATGCTTTAATAAATGTCATTTGACAAAGAAAAAGTACAATCAATAAATGCTTCTACAATTAATAGTCATTCATAATTTTATGAATAAACATATGCAGTATTTCATATGAGATTCATCTGGACTAGTAAAAATCAGTATCAGAGATTTTTAAATCAAGTATGTGACTATTTCACTAGATGTATTAATCCGAACTTTAAAACAGCGAGTACACAATATACTTCTTTTAATCAAGGTTTAGTGCTGTTTGCCATACTATTTCATGCGATAACAGAATATTAAATAATAAGATATATATCGAGATTCTTATTTGAAATGGGATGTCTTTGACATCTTCTCCACTTTCGCCGAGTTCTCCGTATGTGCGCACGAGGCATTACATAACCGGAATCACGAATATCTACCCAACGGACTCGCCAAATGTAGAGTGGGGCTAAATAAATTACCATCAACACTTTAATAAATTAACCCCAAAGATTTGATCAAATATTGATTTATGATTTATCAAGTTAAACTTCAATCCAGACCCTAAACGAGTTGAGATATTATTATATTTGATATAATATATTGTGTATACTCCGCATTTGATGAATTACATTAGACAATACTCTAGTAATAAATTAATTTGATCATTTAAGATGCCACCACAGATATTACGACAAGTGGCACCATAAATATTGGACACTTGGTTCCATAGAAAAGATGACGAGTGTCAAGGCCCACTTGGGATATTTTGTTTATAAATGGAGGGTTTCCCCTCACTTAGTAGGATGATAGTATTGTGGGCAAAATAAGGAGAGGAAATCTAACTCTTCTCCCCCACGAAACTCTTAAGATCCGTCACGGGTCCAATAGTGACGAGCGGATTTTCATAGTTTCATTACGAGTTTTGCATATTTTATACGATATATCTGCGTTTGGAGGTGGCTAACCGGATTTGGTGCCCCCCGCGCACCAAAACCACCAAAAACCGAGTTCCCGACGTATCGTACGGACCCACGAACTACGCAGACTTTGATTTCGCAAAGAGACGGATACGTAGACGCAACAACGTTGCTCAAGTCTAAAACACACTCAATGTGGTGCTTCCCCAAATCTGCACTCACATCTTACATTTTGGCGACTCTGCTGGGGATGTATTCGTAATTCCGATTGTGCAACGCCTCCTGCGCACACACGGAGAACTCGGTGAGAGTGGAGAAGATGTCAAAGACATCCCATTTCAAATAAGAATTTCGATATATATCTTATCATTTAATATTTTGTTATTACATGTGATAGTATGGTAAATAGCACTAAACTTTGATTTAAAAAAAAGTATAAAATACTTGCTGTTTTAAAGCTCGGATGTGAAATACTCACATACTTGATTTAAAAATTTCTGGTACTAATTTTTACTAGCCCCACAACGGATGAATCACATCTCAAATACTGCATATGACCATTTATAAATATTGTGAATGACTATTAACTGTTAAAACATTTATTAATTGTACTTTTATTGGTCAAAAGACATTTATTAAAGCATCAAGCGATAGCCACCACGCCACTATTTGCGTGTTATATTGTTTATAACCTGACAAAATAGGACAAAACCCATGTGACCATTTATTACAAACACGGAGCCAATTTAACTTTCGAATAGAGTGGTACACGCTCATTAAGTGAAAGTTTGTCCAAATAGTTATACAATTTCCAAGTAAGCAGTATTGACCGACAAATAAGGACATGAAATTAGTACTTTTAAATTAAACAAAATAAAATCTCGCCACTTGCCTTACACCGGCAAAACCCTAATTCCAGCAAAACTCTGTCCCAAACTCCGGCAAAAATCCAGTGAATAATCACCATGAGTTTACAAAATCACCCATGGATATTGTGCATTTACAGAACAACCAACACACCAAGAATGGCCAGAACTAAACTCCGGTTCTAAAATCAAACTCACCTCTATTATATACCATTTGAAACAGATTCACCGTAAGAAATCAAATCGGACCAACAGTGGGTATCAAACCTAACATTGAAACCCGCCAAAACCCGCTTAAACCAACACAAGCTCCGTTGAAACGCGTTGATCGGAGCTTGCTCCGAGAGACCATAAAATTCGACGAACATCCGAACAGTTATCCCCGAGGACCTTGACCTCCGAGCAATCTAATATCCAAGTAGCCTGACCTCAGCAATCAACCTTGATCTTCGATGAATCTTTGGTTTCAATCTCCGAACAATCTTGGAACAACCTCCAAACAACTATTCCCGAGGAGCCTTGACCTCGAGAGCAATCTTGACCTCCGGGCAATCTCGACCTCCGAAGGGAATGTACAGCCTATTTGGGACTCCACAGTTTCAAGTTAGTGGTTTTTTCTTTTGTTTAAATAAATTGAGATATTAAGTTACTCGAGGTACCTCTTTTAAAACAGTTTGGCAAAATTATGCACGCATTATATGGTCATTCGAACAGTTTGGCAATGAACAGTTGCTAAGATTATTGGTAAGGGGGATTGAAAATAGGCCATGTAAAGCATATCGCTTATTTCATTAATCTCAGATGTTATGGTATTTAAATTGTGCGTGTTTTGTTTACACACTCTAAAAAATACTCCCCAAGGCTTAAGAGTATATGTAACCTCGCACAAATTCGAGTGGTTCGGGTAGAAAGACATTTGCTTAAGAAAAATCCATCTACCCCCTTGAAATTTCACGAATATTTTATGTTGTCTCAAATGAGAACATTAAAAATTGAACTCAAAATTAGTACGAGCATGTACTCGAACAAACCATGTCAAAATTGACATCTTTGGAATGACCTTATCATAATAATACTTTTGCCGAAAACTTAGCAATTTGCTCATTCATGGTCGCTCGAGCTGCCTCATTCATAGTGACTCGAGCTGCCTCAGCCATGGTGACTCGAGCAGCCTCAGACATGGTTACCTTTTGAGCAACCTCATCCATGGTCACTAGGAGTAACCTTTTGTGCTACCTTGTATTAGATTTATACTAAAATATAATTTATTCACATGGTGATATTAGTTACATGAAAATTCAAGTCTCTGATATTTATTATTCACCTCAAAGTGACTCAGCATGCTTACTGACTGAATTATTCTGCATATGATTTAAATAGATCCCAAAACTTCAGGGTTTTCTCAGCTTTTGATATAATAGCGGGGGCATGGGATAATTAGGTCACCACGTGATATATCTACACTTTAACATTTTACGCTAGTACGAATTGAATATTGAATCATATCAAACTAGCATCATAAAACCACACAGTACAATATATTTTACGACTCCTCATTTAAGGAACCACGATTTTGAGTTTATTTTATTATATCTGACATAAAATAAAATAAAGGGGGCAAATATACCTCACATGATCATACATGGCATTGAAGCACGTATGTCTCACAAGTTACTAATGGTTTTGTGCCAGAATGAAAGATGATTTTTCATCCTTGCAGATATTGAATGCACGTGACCAAATCAAGCTCGAGCAATTACATCAGGCCTTACAGAGATGCCAAAGCCAAACGCTCAAGAGATCTTTTAAATTTGGGATATCACCCAGTGAAATGTATTTAATTGTATTCATATGGCGTTATAACTAATGTATGAGTTTTTTCTTTACTTTTCTTATCTTGAGATAAAAGACTAAATAAAGAAAAAAGGGGGAAAGTACTGTATGATATACCACTTGTAGTCAGACATGAACACTAGTGACGAGCATGCTCAGAATCGGTCCCAGAATGGCCATCATTGATGAAGCATTACCAAAACAGGCTCCAGACTTGTTCAGCATAGCTACCGGTTGGCTCACAGATAGCACTGACTATGTGACATTACTTCCAACAAAGCTACAGGGAGCAAGCAAATTGCCATCAAAACCTGGAGCATGGATATAGAATTTGCATACAAACCTTACCAGTATTCTCATAAACCTTACCAGCACAAACCTTACCAGTATTGTGGTAAGTCGCCCACAGAGGTGCATTATAGTTCTCACAAGCCTTACTAGTATTGTGGTTCATCGCCCACAGAGGTGCATTATAGTTCTCACAAACCTTACCAGTATCATGGTAAGTCGCCCACAGAGGTGCATTGTGGTTCTCACGAACCTTGCCAGTATTGTGGTAAGTCGCCCAAAGTGGTGCGTCATAGTTATGAGAAATCTTGACCTAAGTGGTCACAAAAGTTCTACATTACTAGGCACGCCTGACCCTCATTTATGAGAGATTTAAAGTCCTACATTACTAGGCGCGCCTGACGCTTATGGGAGACTAAAGTTCTATATTACTAGGCACGCCTTACTTTCGTTTATGGGAGATTTAAAATCCTACATTACTAGGCACGCATGACCCTCATTTATAGGAGATTTAAAGTCCTACATTACTAGGCACGCCTGACCCTCACTTATGGGAGATTAAAGTCCTATATTACTAGGCACGCCTGACCTTTATTTATGGGAGATTTAAAGTCCTATATTACTAGGCGCGCCTGACCCTCGTTTATGGGAAATTTAAAGTCCTACATTACTAGGTGCGCCTTACCTTCGCTTATGGAAGATTAAAGTCCTAAATTTCTAGGCACGCTTAAAGACCCTGATTTTTGGACATGCTTAAAGTCCTAATTTACTCAAAGGACCTTTATGGTTGCTCGACTAAGTAAAATTGGGCACACTTACAAAATATGTTGGTTTAAAAAACCCTAGTTCACTTGAAATACAAATGGTTGCCCGACCGAGTACTTTTTATGATCACAAAAGATCCACTACACTTAGATAACCATCAATTGATTGCTCAAGCCACATCTGGCAAGTTTGTTGGTCAAAATGTTTAAAACCACAATAAAATTGTGGAGACATGTTCATTCGAGAGGAATGGGGGCAACCCTCAAAATACTCCTCCAAAATGAAAAACAAATGCAGCAAAGATAGCGCTCAAAACTATATGCAAATGAAATATGCATATACATGCATACTACAAACCAAACATGGTTATATGATGATTTTTAGTCGAAACAGGCTAAACGATTTATTTCGTACACAGTTGATATGTCTCAGTCGAAGCATCAACACAACAACTATGCGTATGAGGGGCCAAATGGAGAGTGGGGTTAAATAAATTAACCACCAACACTCTAATAAATTAACCCCACAGATTTAATCAAATATTGATTTATGATTTATCAAGTTTTACTACAATCCAGACCCTACACGGGCTGAGATATTATTACGCGCGATTTAATATATTGGATATACTCCGCGTTTGATGAATTACACTAGACAATACTCTAGTAATAAATTAATTATTACATTTAAGATGCCACCAAAGATATTATGATAAGTGGCACTGTAAATATTGGACACTTGATTCCATAGAAAAGATGACAAGTGGCAAGCGCACTTGGGATATTTTACTTACAAAAAGAGGGTTTCCTTCACTTAGTAGGATGATGGTCTTGGGGGCAAAGTACGAAGATGAAATCTAACTCTTCTCCCTCACGAACCTCTTAAGCTCCGTCACGGCTTCGATAGTGACGAGCAGATTTTTCATGACAAGTTTTACGTATTTTATACGGTATATCTGCGTTTGAAGGTGGTTAGCTGGATTTAGCGCCCCCGCCGCACCAAAACCATCAAAAACCGAGTTCGTACGGACCCACAAACTACGCAGATTTTGAAGCCTCGAGGATAAGTACGTGCAACAACGTTGCTTAAGTCTAAAACACGCTCAATGCGGTGCTTCCCCAAATCTGCACTCACATATTACAACTAGCAAAACTAAAGCACACAAATAAAATAACCCAAAAAAATAAAATAACCTTGTAGTTGCTTCAGTAGTACTCCCCATCCCAAAATCATCCAAATTAGTCTTCCCAATCATAATTGCCCCACTCTCTCTCATTTTCCTCACTGCTATAGCATCGAAAGCGAGTTTATAATTCTACAAAATTTTGGAGCCAGCAGTTAATGGCATATCAAGAGTACAGATACTGTCCTTAACACCCACAAAAGATACTGTCCTTAACACCCACAAAAACACCAGCCAATGGTCTAATTTGTTCATTGTTCTAAAACATTTTGTCAAGCTCTTGAGCTTGTTTGAGGACTGTGGGGGAAATGTGGAGAAATCTTTTGGTTTGTAGGTCTATGAGTTGGATTCAATTTAAGGGTTAATTGCACTTTGGGTCCAGTAGTTAATTGTAATTGTAGTTTGAGGTTCAAAAATGTATATATTTGCACATTGGTCCTTTTATTTTTGAGACGATTTTGAATAATACTCTAGTCTATGAAACGGACTAAAAAACCCCACAAGACCCCAAAATGAAAAAAGAACAAATGAAAATAAAACGGGTCTATTTTCTATTTTTAGCCTAAAGTCCAAAATTTTGCACATTTACATTTTGGGTTTTTTGCAACACTTTTGAACAAAAGTCTAAAAACCCAACTAAAAATACATATAATGACCTCAAACGCAAATAACCCATAAAAAATATATTAACTAGCAAACCTAAATCATAAAATAACCAACAATAAAAACAAACTAAAGCATAAACCTGGTATGCAGATGCTTCAGTAGTACTCTCCATTCCAAACTCATCCAAATTGATCTTTCCAATCACAATGGCCCCACTCTCTCTCATCCTCCTCACTGCCGTTGCATCTAATGCGGGTTTATAATTCTCCAAAATCTTGGAGCCAACAATTAAAGGCATATCAAGAGTACAAATATTATCCTTAACACCCACAAACACGCCCGCCAAGGGTTCAATTTGTTCATTGTTTTCAATCTTTTTGTCAAACTCTTGAGCTTCTTTTACAACTAAGTCTGAAAGGTGGAGGAAATTTTTAGGTTTGTGGGTCATTCAGGTGGATGTGGTTGAGGTAGTTTTAGTAATAGGTTCAAAATTTTGCTTATTTATACTTTGGGTCTATATTAGGTTCAACATTTTGCGATTTCACACTTTGGGTCTATATTAGGTCCAAAATTTTGCGTATTTACACTTTTGGCTCTATTTTCACTTTATGCACTTTGGGTCTACTTTCAATTTTTGCAAGTCCTAAAATACCCATGTTAATACTAGACCTCATAATGCAAATAACCCATAAAAATAAAATAACTAGCAAACCCAAATCATGCAAATAATCTATTGAAATATAAAAATAACAAGTAAACCCAAAGCATAAAACCTGGTGTGCAGATGCTTCAGTAGTACTCCCCATCCCAAACGCATCCAAATTAGTCTTCCCAATCACAATGGCCCCATTCTCTCTCATCCTCCTCACCATGGCATTGAACGCGGGTTTATAATTCTCCAAAATCTTAGAGCCAGCAGTTAATGGCATATCAAGAGTACAAATATTGTCCTTAACACCCACAAACACACCAGCCAATAGTCCAATTTGCTCATTGTTTTCAATCTTTTTGTCAAGATCTTGAGCTTCTTTTACAACTGAGTCTGAAATGTGGAGGAAGCTTTTGGTTTGTGGGTCAATGTGGTGGATGCGGTTGAGGTAGTTTTAGTAATAGGTTCGAAATTTTGATTATTTATAATTTGGATCTATATTAGGTCCAACATTTTGCGAAGTAACACTTTGGGTCTATATTAGGTCCAAAATTTTGCGTATTTACACTTTTGGCTCTATTTTCACTTTTTGCACTTCGGGTCTACTTTCAAGTTTTGCGTCCTAAAAATACCCATGTTAATACTAGACCTCATAATGCAAATAATCCATAAAAATAAAATAACAAGCAAACCCAAATCATGGCTTTGGTCATTTTCACTTTTCGCGACGCTTTTACATGGATCTATAAACCGGACTAAAAATACCCATAATAATAGTAGACCCCAAAATTTTAAAAAAAAAAAGCACATAAAAATAAAATCGATCTTTTTCGTTTTTAGCCCAAGGCAATAAATTTTGCATATTTACATTTTGGGTCTATTTTAACTTTTTGTGACGCTCTTGAACATGGGTCTAAAATCCCAACTAAAAATACCCATAATGACCTCAAATGCAAACAACCCCTCAAAATAAAATACCTAAGCAAACCCAAATCATGTAACACATAGATATATAAAAGCATTAACGGCATGCGGATGCTTCAGTAGTACTCCCCATACCAAACTCATCCAAATTAGTCTTCCCAATCACAATGGCCCCACTCTCTCTCATCCTCCTCACCTCCGTTGTATCAAACGCGGGTTTATAATTCTCCAAAATCTTGGAGCCTGCAATTAATGGCATATCAAGAGTACAAATATTATCCTTAACACCCACAAACACACCAGCCAAGGGTCCAATCTTTTCATTGTTCTCAATCTTTTTGTCAAGCTCTTGAGCTTCTTTAACAACTGAGTCTGAAATGTGGAGAAAGCTTTTGGTTTGTGGGTCTAGGAGTTGGATTCAGTTTAAGGGTTAATTACGCTTTGGGTTTAGTAGTTATATGTAATTGTACTTTGAGGTCCAAAATTTTGCATATTTGCACATTGATCCTATTCATTTTTTGCAACTTATAATCAGACTAAATTTACGCATAATAATACTAGAACCCAAAATGAAAAAAACCCATAAAATAAAATTGGTCTTTATTTTAATTTTAGTCCACGGCACTAAATTTTGCATATTTACATTTTGGGTCTACTTTCACTTTTTGCCACAATTTTGAACATGGGTCTAAAAACCCGACTAAAAATACCCATAAAAATAAAATAACTAAGCAAACCCAAATCATGCAAATAACAAATAAAAACATAAAAGCATAAACCTGGTATGCAGATGCTTCATGAGTACTGCCTATCCCAAACTCATCCAAATTAGTCTTCACAATGGCCCCACTCTCTCTCATCCTCTCACCGCCGTCGCATCGAACGCGGGTTTATAATTCTCCAAAATCTTGGAGGCTTGTTAATGGCATATCAAGAGTACTAATATTGTCCTTAACACCCACAAACACACCAGCCAAGGGTCCAATTTGCTCATTGTTTTCAATCTTTTTGTCAAGCTCTTGAGCTTCTTTGACAACTGAGACTGAAATGTTGAGAAAGCTTTCGGTTTGTGGGTCGGTGAGGTGGATGCGGTTGAGGTAGTTTTGAATTTTTGCTTATTTACACGTTAGGTCTATATTAGGTCCAAATTTTGCATATTTACAATTTTGGCTCTATTTTCACTTTTTGCACTTTGGGTCTACTTTCATTTTTTGCAAGTCCTAAAAATACCCATGTTAATATTAGACCTCATAATGCAAATAACCCATAAAAGTAAAATAACTAGCAAACCCAAATCATGCATAAACCTGGTATGCAGATGCTTCAGTAGTACTCCCCAGCCCAAACTCATCCAAATTAGTCTTCCTAATCACAATGGCCCCGCTCTCTCTCATCCTCCTCACCACCGTGGCATCGAACGCGGGTTTATAGTTCTCCAGAATCTTGGAGCCTGCAGTTAATGGCATATCAAGAGTACAAATATTATTCTTAACGCCCACAAACACACCAGCCAAGGATCCAATTTGTTCATTGTTCTAATCTTTTTGTCAAGCTCTTGAGCTTCTCTTATAACTGAGTCTGAAATGTGGAGAAAGCTTTTGGTTTGTGGGTCTGTGAGGTGGATTCAGTTTTAAGGGTTAATTACAATTTGGGTCTAGTAGTTATATGTAATTGTAATTTGAGGTCCAAAAATTTGCATATTTGCACATTGGTCCTATTCATTTTTTTGCGACCCTTATAAACCGGACTAAATTTACCCATAATAATACTAGACCCCAAAATGAAAAAAACTCATGAAAATAAAATTGGTCTTTTTTCTAATTTAAGTCCAAGGTACTAAATTTTGCATATTTACATTTTGGATCTATTTTAACTTTTTGTCACGATTTTGAACATGGGTCTAAAAACCCAACTAAAAATTACCCATAATGACCTCAAATGCAAACAACCCATAAAAAATATAATAACTAGCAAACCCAAATCATGCAAATAGTCCACAAAAATAAAATAACTAAAGCATAGACCTGGTATGCAGGTGCTTCAGTAGTACTCCCCATCCCAAAACTCATCCAAATTAGTCTTCCCAATCACATTAGCCCCACTCTCTCTCATCCTCCTCGCCGCCGTCGCATCGAACGCGGGTTTATAATTCTCCAAAATCTTGGAGCCGGTAGTTAATGGCATAGCAAGAGTACTAATATTGTCCTTAACACCCACAAACACACGAGCCAAGGTTCCAATCTTTTCATTGTTCTCAATCTTTCTATCAATCTCTTCCGTTCATATGCAATTTTAGTATTAGGTCTCAAACTTTGCATATTAACACTTCGAGAAATTTTGCATATTTAAACTTTTATTTTCACTTTTTGCCCTTTGGGTCCATATTCCATTATTGCAATACTTAAAATACCCATAATAATACTAAACCTCAAAATGCAAATAACCCATAAATATAAAATAACTAGCAAACCTAAAGCACACAAATAAAATAGCCTGGCATGCAGATACTTCAGTAGTACTCCCCATACCAAATTCATCCAAATTAGTCTTCCCAATCACAATGGCCCCACTCTCTCTCATCTTCCTCACCATCGTGGCGTCGAACGCGGGTTTATAATTCTCCAAAATCTTGGAGTCCCTATTTAATGGCATATCAAGAGTAGAAATATTATCCTCAACACCCACAAACACACCAGCCAAGGGTCAAATTTTTTCATTGTTTTCAATCTTTTTGTCAAGCTCTTGATTCTTTTACAACTAAGTCCTAAATGTGGAGGAAGCTTTTGGTTTATGAGTCGGCGAGGTGGATGCGGTTGAGGTAGTTTTAGTAATAGGTCCGAAATTTTGCTTATTTGCACTTTGGGTCTATATTAGGTCCAACATTTTGCGAATTTACACTTTGGGTCTATATTAGGTCCAAAATTTAGCGTATTTACACTTTTGGCTCTATTTTCACTTTTTGCACTTTGGGTTTACTTTCAATTTGTGCAAAAACTAAAAATACCGATGTTAATACTAGACCTCATAATGCAAATAACCCATCAAAATAAAATAACTAGCAAACCCACATCATGCAAATAAAAAATAAGTAAACCCAAAGCATAAACCTGGTATGCAGATCCTTCAGTAGTACTTCCCATCCCAAACTCATCCAAATTAGTCATCCCAATCACAATGGCCCCACTCTCTCCCATCCTCCTCACCGCCGTCGCATCGAACGCGAGTTTATAATTCTCCAAAATTTGGAGCTTTCAGTTAATGGCATATCAAGAGTACTAATATTATCCTTAACACCCACAAACACACCAGCCAAGGGTCCAATCTTTTCATTGTTTTCAATCTTTTTGTCAAGCTCTTGAGCTTCTTTTACAACTGAGTCTGAAATGTGGAGGAAGCTTTTGGTTTGTGGGTCTGTAAGTTAGATTCAATTTAAGGGTTAATTGCATTTTATATCCAGTAATTGTACTTAGAAGTCAAAAAATTTACAAATTTGCACTTCGGTCATTTTCATTTTTCGCGGCGCTTTTAAACATGGATCAATAAACCGCACTAAAATACCCATAATAATACTAGACCCTAATATTAAAATAAAATTTGTCTATTATTTAATTTTAGTCTAAGGTCCAAATTTTTGCAGAATTACATTTTGGGTCTATTTTCACTTTTTGTGAGGATTTTAAACATGGGTCTAAAAACTCAACTAAAAATACCCATAATAACCTCAAAGGCAAACAAAACAACCCATCAAAATAAAATACCTGAGCAAACCCAAATCATGCAAATAACACAAAGAAACGTAAAAGCATAAACTTGGTATGCAGATGCTTCGGTAGTACTCTCCACCCCAAACTCATCCAAATTAGTCTTCCGAATCACAATGGCGCCACTCTCTCTCATCCTCCTCACCGTCGTGGCATCGAACGCGGGTTTATAATTCTCCAAAATCTTGGAGCCAGCAGTACTAATATTATCGTTAACACCCACAAACACACCAGCCAAGAGTCCAATCTTTTCATTATTCTCAATCTTTTTGTCAAAAGCTCTTGGGCTTCTTTTACAACTCACTCTGAAATGTGGAGGAAGCTTTTGGTTTGTGGGTCGGTGAGGTGGATGCGGTTGAGGTTGTCTTAGTAATAGGTCCAAAATTTTGCTTATTTACACTTTGGATCTATATTAGGTCCCAACATTGTGCGAATTTACACTTTGGGTCTATATTAGGTCCAAAATTTTGCGTATTTACACTTTTAGCTCTATTTTCACTTTTTCACTTTGGGTCTACTTTCAATTTTTGCAAAAACTAAAAATACCCATGTTAATACTCGACCTCATAATGCAAATAACCCATAAAAGTAAAATAACAAGCAAACCCAAATCATGCAAATAACCCATAAAAACATAAAAATAACAAGCAAACCCAAAGCATAAACCTGGTATGCAGATACTTCAGTAGTACTCCCTATCCCAAACTCATCCAAATTAGTCTTCCCAATCACAATGGCCTCACTCTCTCTCATCCTCCTCACCGTCGTCGCATCGAACACGAGTTAATAATTCTCCAAAATCTTGGAGCCAGCAGTTAATGGCATATCAAGAGTACTAATATTATCCTTAACACCTAGAAACACACCAGCCAAGGGTCCAATTTGTTAATTGTTTTCAATCTTTTTGTCAAGCTCTTGAGCTTCTTTTACAACGGAGTCTAAAATGCGGAGGAAGCTTTTGGTTTGTGGGTATGAGTTGGATTCAATCTTTTACAACGGAGTCTCAAATGTGGAGGAAGCTTTTGGTTTGTGGGTATGAGTTGGATTCAATCTAAGGGTTAATTACACTTTAGGTCTCGTAGTTATATGTAATTGTACCTTGAGGTCCAAAATTTTGCATATTTGCACATTGATCCTATTCATTTTTTGCTTGTAAATCAGACTAAATTTACCCATAATAATACTAGACCCCAAAACCCAAAAAAATAAAATTGGTATTTATTCTAATTTTAGTCCAAGGTACTAAATTTTGCATATTTACATTTTGGGTCTGCTTTCACTTTTTTGTCACGATTTTGAATATGGGTCTAAAAACTCAACTAAAAATGCCCATAATGACCTCAAATCCATATAACCCATAACAAATATAATAACTAGCAAACCCAAATCATGCAAATAGTCCACAATAATAAAGCAACTAAAGCATAAACCTGGTATGCAGATGCTTCAGTAGTACTCACCAGACCAAACTCATCCAAATTAGTGTTCTCAATCACAATGGCCCCACTCTCTCCCATCCTCCTCACAGTCGTCACATCGAATGCGGGCTTATAATTCTCCAAAATCTTGGAGCCACCAGGTAATGGCATATCAAGAGTGCAAATATTATCCTTTTAACACCCACAAACACACTAGCCGAGGGTCCAATTTGTTCCTTGTTCTCTATCTTTTCGCCAAGCTCTTGAGCTTCTTTTACAACTGAGTCTGAAATGTGGAGAAAGTTTTTGGTTTGTGGGTATGAGTTGGATTCAGTCTAAGGGTTAATTACACTTTAAGTCTAGTAGTTATATGTATACCTTGAGGTCCAAAAATTTGCATATTTGCACATTGGTCCTATTCATTTTTTGCGACCCTTATTAACCGGACTACATTTACCCATAATGATACTAGACCCCAAAATAAAATTAAAAAAACTAAAAAAATAAAATGGATCTTTTTTCTAATTTTAGTCCAAGGTACTAAATTTTGCATATTTACATTTTGAGTCTATTTTCACTTTTTGTCATGATTTTGAACATGGGTCTAAATACCCAATTAAAAATACCCATAATGACCTCAAATGCCAACAACCCATCAAAGTAAAATACCTAAGCAAACCCAAATCATGCAAATAACACATAGAACCATAAAAATACAATAACCTGGTATGCAGATGCTTCAGTAGTACTCCCCATCCCAAACTCATCCAAATTAGTCTTCCCAATCACAATGGCGCCACTCTCTCTCATCCTCCTCACCGCCGTCGCATCGAACACGGGTTTATAATTCTCCAAAATCTTGGAGCCTGCAGTTAATGGCATATCAAGAGTACTAATATTATCCTTAACACCCACAAACACACCTGCCAAGAGTCCAATCTTTTCATTATTCTCAATCTTTTTGTCAAGCACTTGGGCTTCTTTTACAACTCAAAAATGTGGAGGAAGCTTTTGGTTTGTAGGTCGGTGAGGTGAATGCGGTTGAGGTTGTCTTAGTAATAGGTCCAAAATTTTAATTATTTACACTTTGGATCTATATTAGGTCCCAACATTTCGCGAAATTACACTTTTATATTAGGTCCAAAATTTTGCGTATTTACACTTTTAGCTCTATTTTCACTTTTCACTTTGGGTCTACTTTCAATTTTTGCAAAAACTAAAAATACCCATGTTAATACTCAACCTCATAATGCAAATAACCCATAAAAGTAAAATAACAAGCAAACCCAAATCATGCAAATAACCCATAAAAACATAAAAATAACAAGAAAAGCCAAAGCATAAACCTGGTATGCAGATGCTTCAGTAGTACTCCCCATCCCAAACTCATCCAAATTAGTCTTCCCAATCACAATGGCCCCACTCTCTCTCATCCTCCTCACCGCCGTCGCATCGAACGCGGGTTTATAATTCTCCAAAATCTTGGAGCCTGCAGTTAATGGCATATCAAGAGTACTAATATTATCCTTAACACCTAGAAACACACCAGCCAAGGGTCCAATTTGTTAATTGTTTTCAATCTTTTTGTCAAGCTCTTGAGCTTCTTTTACAACGGAGTCTAAAATGCGGAGGAAGCTTTTGGTTTGTGGGTATGAGTTGGATTCAATCTTTTACAACGGAGTCTGAAATGTGGAGGAAGCTTTTGGTTTGTGGGTATGAGTTGGATTCAATCTAAGGGTTAATTACACTTTAGGTCTCGTAGTTATATGTAATTGTACCTTGAGGTCCAAAATTTTGCATATTTGCACATTGATCCTATTCATTTTTTGCTTGTAAATCAGACTAAATTTACCCATAATAATACTAGACCCCAAAACCCAAAAAAATAAAATTGGTATTTATTCTAATTTTAGTCCAAGGTACTAAATTTTGCATATTTACATTTTGGGTCTGCTTTCACTTTTTTGTCACGATTTTGAATATGGGTCTAAAAACTCAACTAAAAATGCCCATAATGACCTCAAATCCATATAACCCATAACAAATATAATAACTAGCAAACCCAAATCATGCAAATAGTCCACAATAATAAAGCAACTAAAGCATAAACCTGGTATGCAGATGCTTCAGTAGTACTCACCAGACCAAACTCATCCAAATTAGTGTTCTCAATCACAATGGCCCCACTCTCTCCCATCCTCCTCACAGTCGTCACATCGAATGCGGGCTTATAATTCTCCAAAATCTTGGAGCCACCAGGTAATGGCATATCAAGAGTGCAAATATTATCCTTTTAACACCCACAAACACACTAGCCGAGGGTCCAATTTGTTCCTTGTTCTCTATCTTTTCGCCAAGCTCTTGAGCTTCTTTTACAACTGAGTCTGAAATGTGGAGAAAGTTTTTGGTTTGTGGGTATGAGTTGGATTCAGTCTAAGGGTTAATTACACTTTAAGTCTAGTAGTTATATGTATACCTTGAGGTCCAAAAATTTGCATATTTGCACATTGGTCCTATTCATTTTTTGCGACCCTTATTAACCGGACTACATTTACCCATAATGATACTAGACCCCAAAATAAAATTAAAAAAACTAAAAAAATAAAATGGATCTTTTTTCTAATTTTAGTCCAAGGTACTAAATTTTGCATATTTACATTTTGAGTCTATTTTCACTTTTTGTCATGATTTTGAACATGGGTCTAAATACCCAATTAAAAATACCCATAATGACCTCAAATGCCAACAACCCATCAAAGTAAAATACCTAAGCAAACCCAAATCATGCAAATAACACATAGAACCATAAAAATACAATAACCTGGTATGCAGATGCTTCAGTAGTACTCCCCATCCCAAACTCATCCAAATTAGTCTTCCCAATCACAATGGCGCCACTCTCTCTCATCCTCCTCACCGCCGTCGCATCGAACACGGGTTTATAATTCTCCAAAATCTTGGAGCCTGCAGTTAATGGCATATCAAGAGTACTAATATTATCCTTAACACCCACAAACACACCTGCCAAGAGTCCAATCTTTTCATTATTCTCAATCTTTTTGTCAAGCACTTGGGCTTCTTTTACAACTCAAAAATGTGGAGGAAGCTTTTGGTTTGTAGGTCGGTGAGGTGAAGGCGGTTGAGGTTGTCTTAGTAATAGGTCCAAAATTTTAATTATTTACACTTTGGATCTATATTAGGTCCCAACATTTCGCGAAATTACACTTTTATATTAGGTCCAAAATTTTGCGTATTTACACTTTTAGCTCTATTTTCACTTTTCACTTTGGGTCTACTTTCAATTTTTGCAAAAACTAAAAATACCCATGTTAATACTCAACCTCATAATGCAAATAACCCATAAAAGTAAAATAACAAGCAAACCCAAATCATGCAAATAACCCATAAAAACATAAAAATAACAAGAAAAGCCAAAGCATAAACCTGGTATGCAGATGCTTCAGTAGTACTCCCCATCCCAAACTCATCCAAATTAGTCTTCCCAATCACAATGGCCCCACTCTCTCTCATCCTCCTCACCGCCGTCGCATCGAACGCGGGTTTATAATTCTCCAAAATCTTGGAGCCTGCAGTTAATGGCATATCAAGAGTACTAATATTGTCCTTAACACCCACAAACACACCAGCCAAGGGTCCAATTTGTTCATTGTTTTCAATCTTTTTGTCAAGCTCTTGGGCTTCTTTTAGAACTGAGTCTGAAATGTGGAGGAAGCTTTTGGTTTGTGGGTCTGTGAGTTGGATTTGGTTGAGGTAGGTTTGGGCGAGTTGGAGGGCGGTTTTTTCACGGGTGAGGAGGGATTTGCGGATGGTGAGGATTTGGGAAGATGGGTTTGGGGGATTTGAGGTGTGGAGGGCTTTGGTGATGGTTTTGGGGAGCCTCAAGAAACGAGGGGTTTGGACAGAGGAGAGCATTTTAGCTGGAGTGAAGTGTGTGTGGAAGGGAAACCAACCAGTAGATAACCGAGGCAGGGGTCTCAATTTTAGAGACAGCAGATCTAGACACGAAACGACATGAAATTGATGCGATATTTTGTGTTTGCCTATCGTGTCGTGTCATGTTCGTCTTAAAATTATGAGTCGTGTTAATAGTGTTTTTTCGCAATTTTTTGCTTACTTACGTTTAATTTATGAAATCGTGTTAATCTATTCATGTCGTGTTCACATCAGATGAAAAAATACGCAGTCGTGTCGTGTCGTGTTCGTGTCAAAAAAATATTGTCTTATCGTGTCGGCGTGTGATCCGACGCAAAAACACGAATTGCCGCCCTTACCCCAAGCCCTGAATGACATGAGAATGTACAATATATATCAATAATACCCTTTAACAATCACATATATATATATACATTTATATGTTTATATATATACACACACATTAATGCTTTTGTGCGATAAGAGGTATCCGGACCCTTCTTTATTTTTCTCATTTGGAACAGGTGGGTCATTCCTTTTGCTTGTTCTCACATTTACGATTCCTATAAAAACAAGTGAGTGGGATAGTTTATTTGACTTCAATCTCTGCATTACTGGTACATTGAGAAATATGAGAATTTTTAGAGATAAACATGAGAGAGAGAGAGGACAAATATTTTAGGAGACAAATTAGGAATCCGCATTTTAATTGTGCGGGAATACCGCACCATAACAATTATGAGTGTGTGTGTGTATATATACACACACACACACACACACACAGAGGAAGGTTCACCTACATCATGATTTATACATCACACCATACATCACACCTAATTCTAGGTCCTAAGAAACGTTTTCTCCAATTTTTTTTATTTTTCCCTTGAAATTTACCTTTTCTTCAACCCATATTCAAAAAATTCGGTCAAAATATATTTTTGTAGCTATTTTTAAAAAATTCACAAAAAACTGTTGGCGCATACCCCTATAACTAAGGTATTTTGAGCAGTTTTTTGTGAATTTTTTAAAAATAGTTACAAAATATATTTTAACCTAATTTTTTAAGCATGGGTTTATTGGAAGGATAATTTCAAGAGAAAAATAAAAAATTTGGAAAAAAAGTTTTTTAGGGCCTAGAACTAGGTCTGATGTATGGATGGATGATGTATAGAACATGATGTAGGTGAACCTTCTCCTATATATATATATATATATATATATATATAAGTTTCATGTACATACATCTTATTTACATGCTCCCGTACATACTATTTTTTTAAAATAATAAAAAATTAATTTTTTTTATGAAACTTCTTGGATGTGATCTCCATAGTAAGGAGATCATCTCCAATTATTTTCATCAAAACATATAATCAAAAAGTAAGTGAAATGAGGTGCTATGCAAAAATGGTGTAAATATACATTATCGGCCATTGAAAATTTTGAAAATCGTCTCACCCACTTTTTGATGAAATAAAATAGAGATGGTCTCCTTAATCTGGAGAGGCCTGTTAATGGATCGGATTTTATCCGAATTCGAATCCGAATCCGATCCATTTAAGCGGATATGGATCATGCATAAAATCCGATTACCCGATTATCCGATTACCCGTTTATTAAATGGAATGGATTTGGATTCAAATACTCCGATCCGTTAATAATCCGATCCGATTAATATTTTTAATACATATATAAAAAGTATATATAATATATTTTTAATTAATATATATTGTAATAAATAATATTTTAAATATTTATTATAATAGTTCTTTATTTCATTATATGTTTTATTGGAACATTTGCAAAATAAATTATGAAATAAGAGTTGAAAATAAAAATGTTGCAAATCAAGTTTAACATAAACGGATAATCGGATCAGATCCGAATCCATTTATCATAAACGGATATAGATTTGGATTTACCTGATCCGATCTGATTAATGAACGGATCGGATCCGAATCCGTTTAACATAAACGGATATGAATTTGGATTTGCCTGATCCGATCCGAATCCAATCCGTTTACAGGCCTAGAGATCATATCTAAAAAGTTTCATCAAAAAAATCAATAGTTTACTATTTTATAAAAATGGTATGTACGAGATCATATAAATAAGAGGTATGTACACGAAGTTCTCTCTCTCTCTCTCTCTCTCTCTCTCTCTCTATATATATATATATATATATATATATATATATATATATATATATATATCAATTCACTGTTTATGAATGTGTGAACTCAAATATGTTTGTTTAAAATATATATTTTTCAATATTTAACAAATATAATAATTTATTATAGATATGTGCGTATTATATTATAAATTAATCAAATTAATTATTACATAAGTAGAAAAAATGCCTAAATAAAAAAAATCGACTTTAAATTTTATACAAGCTGACATAATAAAGTTGTCTTCACAAAATAAGTACTTAGATTTTATGGATAGGTTTTATAATCTAATATTTTTAAGAGCATTTTTGTCTTCGTAAAATTATTTGTAAGGATTCTCATGGAAAAGTAAGAATTCCCAAATATTGGATAGATTTTGCACTTTCCCACAAATGAAGTAATCTCATGCCATTGAGAACCACATTCCCATACAACTTAACCTCGTACCAAATGCAATAATGTTACACTTTACAAGTAATGTTCGTAAGGAGTTATATTTCACCCAATTTCACCACGTACTAAACGGGGCCGAAAGGTTGGTTGAGTAGTCGAGCACTCATATCTAAGGTCGAGGTCCCGTTTATTTAGTAGTAAAGTTGGCTACAATTTTTTGAACATTCATGTGAAAGTGTAAGAATATTATGTTTGGTGTGAGGTTAAGTTGAATGAGAATGCGGGTCGATTGAATCAGATTACCTCTTTTGTGAAAAAGTGGATGGAATCAAAATCCATCCAGGATAGATGGGATACTTACTTTCCCATGAGAATCTTTAAAAATAATTTTTGTGAAGACAAAAACGCTCTTAAAAAAATTAAATTATCAAACTACCCATAAAATCTAAATACTTATTTCGTGAAGACAATTTTATGTCAGGTTGTATTAAATTTAAAGTGAACTAATCTTATTTCGGTATTTTTTTTCTACTCATGTAATAATTAATTTGATTATACACACATGTCTACAATAAATTATTATATCTGTCAAATACTGGAAAATATATATTTAAAAAATATATTTGAGTTCATGCATTTATAAATAATGGACCATAATATTGTGTATATGTATGTGTGTGTGTATAAAATAAAGCAAGAGTTTTTTTTTTACCATATCATAAGGCTTTGTATAAAAAACCTATATAAACAGGTTTTGTATCTATATAATAAAGGAGGCGGGACTTTTGGTGTTAATCAACTAACGGTTGGGAATAAATCTGGTGGGTTTTGGTCACCCCCAACTCACGGCTCTTACAGTTTTCATCTCATGGTTAAATATCACACGTGTGAAATGACAAAGCTGCAACTTTCCCATGCTCGGATACACCTATTCTACCTCGAGTTGAGCCAGACCATACCTCGAGCCTCCCCCACATATTCCTTCTTTCACCCACTACCTCAATCTTTCTCTCTCTCTCTCTCTCTCTAGGCACGCACTATAGTACTATACACAAGTCTTATTTTTCACCATCTTCTCTCATTTGCTTGGTTAAAACTACTGTAAATAATTAGTACTATACACAGGTCTTTTTTTTCTTTTCAATTTTTTCTTTTTTCTTTTATAGTTTTTAGTAACTTCTTAGTATTCTGCAAATGGATTTTCGATTTTAAATCTGGGTTTTTGAGGATCCCCTCCAGTACCAATAACCCAGATTTGGATTTTTGATTTTAGATCTGGGTGTTTGAAGTGAGTCTCGAGTTCATTTGTGAGTTGAGTTTGTAAGTTTTCAGTGGAGTTGTCAGAGCGTCGATCAGAATGTGGAGATGCGGTTGTTTTCAAGTTACAATTTCATGCAACTCACGTACTATTTTCTTATCCATACATTGACGGGATTCTAATATTGAATATTCACAAGATTTCAAGTAATTAATAAAACCAAATGGTTATTTGTAATTAGTTGTTTGGCTTTAAGCTAGAGTGGAATGGACATTTCCACTCCACTAACTACCATTTCCACTAGGTATTTGTAATTAGTTGGGGAAGAGACATTTCCATCCCCCCCCCCCCCCCCCCCCCGCGGTGAGACACTCCACTCCACTAACTACCATTGGGTTTGAATCTAATCTTATCATATATAATTTTTTTATTAATTTTTGTAGTTTTTATAAATCAGATCTTATCCGTTCTCTTTCTCTCGCTTAGGGTTTTCTTCTTTTGAAATCTATTCTTACAAATCCTTTTTGTTAGGGTATTTGTTTCATTTTTTGTTGAGGGGTTATTTTTTGCATTTTGTGTGTTGTTAGGCGTTTTCATTTTGGTATAAAACAGAGAATTGTTTTATTTAAATTATTAACTTGAAATAACAAAAAATTAAATTTCATGTTGATATTCTTCAACCTCCTTCAATTTTTGTTTCTATCCATCTCTTTGTTTAAGGTTATGGTTAGTTACTAAGTTTTATGCTGATTCGTATTTTGGCAGAGACAAAATGCCCAACTGGGTGTGAAGGTAAATGTTTTTTGGGCATGGTTTATAAGTTTCTCAATGATTTTTTTGTTTTTATGGTATTGTTTAGGGATCCTGGCTGTCATTTTCATGATTCATTATTTCCCATAATTGAGCATTTACTCATTTTCATGTAATATTTTATACCTTTTTCTCAAATTGTAAGGTATAACTTATTATTTTACTTAGGTAGGTTACATGTATGTTGGAAATTTTTACTCATTTAATGAATAATGCCTCAAAACCCCCCTCAATGAAACTCGTGTGAAGTTGTTGATGGAATATGTCCCGGGTAGATGGTATTGAAACTAATGTCGATTGCGATTGTGCAACCATCCAAGACTGTCTGGGGAATACCTCAAACTCCCCATGACAACAAGTTGAACTTGGCTGCAAAGAAGAAAGGAAAATTATGTTTGTTGTGGCCGGTGTAAGCCTGAGATTGTGTTTCATATACAGGAAAATTATGGAAAGTTTCCTTTTTGTTCTCCTCTGCCCAACGCTTTCAGCCGTCGCCGTCTAGATCCGTCTCTTCTCCCTCTCCGTCCGACAGTTAGCACTTTTCTCACACTCACAGTTACTACCTACTTTTTCTGATTTTTATTTACAGTTTTTTGGTTCGTGAAATCCTCACAAAAGACGAAAATAACCTTCACATGACAAAACTAACATATTATAGATTTGAAACTTACGGGTCTCGAATATGAATTCTAATAATGAATTCTGAGCTCTAAGCTAACATTTATTATAATGGTTTCTATGTTTTGACACAACTATAAAATTTACAGTTTTGTTTTATGAGTCCCTTGAATAATTACGGGAATCTACTTGGATGGGAGTCTCCTAAATTTGAAGTGGGTTAGCTTCACAAATGAGAGTTGATTGGATTCATTGGATGGGGAATTAATTTTGACTCTTTTTTCCTTCTATTATTTCTTGAAAGTGATTAGTACTTTTGTGTTGTTTTAATGTTTTGATTAGTTACTTCTTATATTATTACTTGGATAGGAATATTAATGGGGTTCTAAACAATATTATTATTTATGATGATATTATTAATAATTAGGTGGACGCATGTAGGTATTAAGTTTGACGTTGTTTGGAAAATGATTTATTAGATCTTTTTTACTTTGGCTTTACTAGAAAATATTTATGAATTGTTTTTTTTTACTTTGGCTTTGTTCATAATAGGGTTTAATGACCCTTCAGTACATGTGTATTAAGACTTTTGTTGATTAAACAAGAAAGATCTTTTCATTATATAACAAAACTTATAAGGGGTAAATTCATAATACATGCTTTTTAAAATCTTTGGTGGGACCATAGCCACCCTTGCCCCAACTGTCGACACACAAAAATAACATAGATGGCAGATAAAATGATGAGTATGAGAATGAAGATGAAATGGAGATAAACAATCACATCAAATATATAAGAGACAAAGGTTTTTAAAGTGGTTCGGCTATGAATACAGCCCACGTCCACTGTTCTTTTATTCCCAGAGGTTTGCAATAGCACATCAAGGTGTGTTAAGAATGACTGATTATTCTCTTATCTTGAGAAAGATATATGTGTAGAGAGAGAGGTAGAAAGACATAATGAATTGCTTGCTAAGTATGAATTAGTTGCCCCTTTAACTAAGGGAGGGGTTGTATTTATAGTGATGGGAGTCCAAGAGATGGAATGTCTTTATATATTCAGATATTTACAATAAATATGATTGTTGGCCTTCTAGGATTCAATGACTGTTAGTGAGTCTTCTCTAATGGCTTTTGATCTTCTTCATGGTTCGTCTTCTTTAGGGTTGGTCGGTCGGTATGCCGACCAACTCTCCTCGGGAGCCGACCAAAGTCTTTTATGCCGAGCAAGTATGAATATTATCGTGTAGGATGACATGCGTCCATTTCTTATTGGTCCACGTAGATGGGTAATTTTTGGCGTCAACAGAAGCCCCCAGTGATCCATGCTTGATGGTTTACTGAGTGGATGGAGTATTTATTCTGAAATATTGCTCGGTGCTTATACATAATGAATAATATTGTTTTGCCTTATTGATTTATTCAACATATGATTGGGTTATCTTCTTGACAACGGATGACTCAAGTTGATCGATGGATGCGTTGGAGCTAATCTTTTTTTTAGGAACTCTGCTCGTCGAGAAAACTTGTGCTATGTATCACCTCTGGAAATTTAGATGCAGCAATGAGATATGTCATAGTTCGTAGCTTATAGTTTGTCATGATCTTCATGTGGGTTGGTTGATTGGTTAGCCGACCAACTGAGTGCTGACTGTACGTGTTTGATTTTTTTTTATTTCTGCTCCAATCTATTGGCTTTGCTGATGTAACATACTGGCTTTTGAACCCAATTCTTCAATCTAATTAGTGCCGAGCTAGTAGCGGACTCTGAAATATTTACATATAAGTACAAATTATTCTCTAGTGTTGGTCGGGACAGCAGTAGTGGAGATCCTAGTGACCCTTGATCTTCAATAGCATGTGAACAATAACTTCGTGGATGTGAATTTTGAACTTCAATGGCAAAAATAATTCTTGAATGATGATTGGCTAATGATCTTTCTATTATGATTTGGAGTTGAATCCGATGCTTGGCTGGTAATGCATGATGTTATCAGACTGTGCCACTGAATGAATAATTAATTATGTAGTAAAATCCCCCGATTATGGAATATGAACTCTAAATACTCTCTTGGTCTTGAAGTATGCTGGTCTTGCTAATAAAGATAAGGCTGAGGAAATGTTCCTTGAAATGACTGCCCAGGTGCTTTGCATGTTTGCGTTTCCATACTGTGCTGATGTAGCCATATAAATAATTTGATGATCTTGCTGACCAAGTAAGTTTGGTTGAGTAAAACTACTTTTAACATATAGTCCAATTAGGAATCTAATTCTGATATGTGCCATTGATCGGCGTATTTGACATATGGAGCCCCCAGTTGGGCTTAGGAGACTGAATAGTAATAATGATGCCCGAGCATTCGTCAGGACTTAATAGAATGATCCAATAATGAGCATGATTTAGCATAATAATTTTCATCGAATATCCATACTAGTGAGAAATCCATAATAAAAGCGCTGAGAAATCCAAATAAACAATAAGAGTGTCGACCATCTGCGGGCTTAATGATAAATCCAGATAAATAACAAGAGTGTCGACCATCTGTTGGGCTTAATGAGAAATCCAGATAAATAATAAGAGAGGGGATCGATTGATCCTACATTGTTAGATAATAATAGATTTTCAGAGCATTCTTCTAAAGCAGTGGTAAAAAATAGCTTTATTCCTGTACTTTTAGTGTCAAGCAATAATATATAATCATTAATGAAATGAATGAAATATTGGATCAACTTATCTCGTCAATCTTTGTATGTGGATGGATCATCTTCTGTTAATCTCTGTATATGAATGGATCGACGATTTTTCAACCTCTAATTTTGGATCGACGATTTTTCAATTTGTAGTTTTTCACCGGTTCTATTGATTCCCTTAGGATCCTAAGTATCGTACCAATTACCAATGCATCGCCATGGTTCTACTAATGTACCTAAACTTTTAGGTAATTGCATTAGTTACCTTGGTTCCGAGGTGTGAGTGGAACATTTGTCCATCTTTTAGCCCAATTTAAATGAAATTTTTTCATCCGGATCTTCATTAACCAGACATTTCGAACTTACAATTTTGCCTTGCTTGGTTTCTTAGGACTTATGATTTTGCCTTTTGACCTATCATTTGTTGGTTTGTTGATGTCGACCAACATTTTGTTGGTGATTATTGATGCCGACCAACATTTTGTTGGTCATTGTTAATGCTGACCAACATTTTGTTAGTGATTGTTGATGCCGACTAACATTTTGTTAGTGGTTACTGATGCCGACCAACATTTTGTTGGTGATAAAATATAATGATTGTTTCAGATCTCCTCATAGCTAAATATATGATAATAAATATTTTGTCGAGCTCCATGATGAGATGAATATAGTATGGATATAGAGAATGATTTGTGCCTGAGTATATATCATAACAATAATAAAATCAATAGTGCCTCGCTGAGGCAAAATTTCATAATGCCGAGCAATGATAATATTTTTTAGTAGTTTAAGATTGTGGCCGAGTACTTTGTCGGGACTGAATCTTATACCTATGAAAATTAATAAATTGCTCGAACATCTATGAAGGCTAAATTAATTAGTCACGAGAAGAATTTTGTCACACCCCAAAACCCATATCCATACTAATCATTTGTTATTAGAATAATTGGATCATAATCTTGAGCCCATTGGAAATTTAATTCATTTATCAATATTTTTCTGCACAATGTGCATAATGAACATAATATTATTCTTATACCATAATGAAATCAATATCATAGTCATAATTAAGCGGACATACAATACTATGCTTAGCTATGATAAAATTTCACAATCATCAACTCAATCCATGCTAACGCAATATATACAATGTGTGAGTATCTTAAAATCTTTAGCATGACAATGATAAAATCCCCCCCAGCTCTTTACAACGGTGCAACTCTCAAAGTTACCAGTCATATGGTATCCTAGCTGGCAGCGTACAAACCTGAAATTGTTAAAATATGAACCGTAAGCATTAAGTTTAGTGAGGTACTCCTTCCCTACAATGAAATAACAATTATATATCGAATATGTGGATATAAAATCCGAACAATTCTGCCCATTGGCAATAACAAATCTTGGATTATAAGATCCAAATAATTCTGCCCATTGGCAATAACAAATCCTGGAACATGAGTTCCCATAAATCCTTGTCATAAGACAAATCAAATCACCGAGTCTTAGTACAACTCCAATCCTGGATCATAAGACCCAAAGATATTAGAATATCTAAACAAATCCTGAATACCGAAGTATTCAAACAAATCCCGCTCTTAGAGCTATATTCATATATCTGTATATATGAAACAATCATAAGTACACTCACCTTGGAAATTTAACAAGCTTTCCTTTTCCTTTATCTGTCGCTTGTTCAGTTGGTTCTTCTTCTCTTCCTATCATTCTTACAATACTAGTATCATCATAAGAATATTAACAATTCAAAGAACAACTTCAACATAACTCAATTCATAAGCATCATATGATTCAATTCAAATCATTCATCATAAATGAAGTCCCATTTAGACTCAGGTAATGATATCTAACATATTCAAATTACAACCCAAACCAACTTTAATTATTCTTGGTAATCCAATACTTATCATATTAGGTTTCCAACACAAAAGATGACACATCATTCTGAGTTTCCTAGAGCAATATATGCCCATTTCTTTACCACGTAGCAAATCCGCCCTATAGGCTCATCTATTGTTCAGTCATCTTCCAAGAATTTTCATAATTTTTTACATCATAACTTTCTATGATATTTCATCCAATTTCATAACACATATTTAATAATACAAGATTAAAATTTCATAATTTTCAGAGTTCATTTACTATGTCAAGCAAAACATCAAACATATGGTATGCATATTTACTCTTTTGGGCCAGATTTCATACCTGAACTTCAAACCGTCACCCAAGATTCATTTCTTGCTATTTTTACATAATTTTAGGATATGTTATGAATATATGGGTCTATGTTAACCTCCAACTGGAATTAATCAATTTCAGTAATCATACAAAAAGATATGCAAGTTTGAATAAACAAGGTTACTAAACAAAGCAATTTAAGGGTTTACACATTCAGCTATGTTTAAACTTGCATATATCCATACATATGCACCTAAGCATGAAAGGTCAATAAAAAATCAAGGATTTATATCATATAAATCATAAATACAAGAAAAATAACAAGATTCATGGGTGGAATTACCTTAGGGGATTTTACGTAATTTTCTATAAATTTTTCTTCAATTTCTCCTCACACCTTATTCCTAAACTTCAAAATTCTCTTTCCTTAGGTTAAAACTCTTCCATGGCTGGAATATGTTGAAGGAAGAGCTTAATTCAAGGTTTAAAAGTCGGCATAAGGTCCCCCCCCCCCTTGGTCCAATCAAAATATAACATGTGGCGTCTATAGGATAAAATATCATTTAAGGCTAAATGACTACTTTACCCCCTGTTCGTAAAAAGACGATATCTTCTCACTCGGATGTACGTTTGATGCACCGTTTGGTGTGTTACAAATCTAACTTATATATATACAACTATCTAGTTTATACCTCAAGTCAGTGATTATATTATAATGGTCAAAACTAGTCTTAAACATGAACATTCTTACCAAAAACTTCAAAATTTCACATTTGTAACTAATTCGATATTTCATGCTTTATGAAGTAGGATTAGACTAAACATAATGACTTAACATTATATATACTAATAACATATTATCCATATAACATAAGCTAATCATGATTTAAACATAATTTATCATAATTATATTCGGGTTGTCACAATTCTCCCCTTGTTTGGAAATTTCGTCCCCGAAATTGACATACCTTGATTTTTCGAATCAAACAAATACGGATAACTCATCTTCATGCTATCCTCACTCTTCCATGTAGCTTCTTCCATGGAATGTCTTCTCCACATAACTTTCACAAGTGGG
Source organism: Sambucus nigra (assembly GCA_949130495.1). Lineage (NCBI taxonomy): Eukaryota > Viridiplantae > Streptophyta > Magnoliopsida > Dipsacales > Adoxaceae > Sambucus > Sambucus nigra. The sequence goes on along the minus strand of OX422213.1, from coordinate 17,746,711 downwards.
ACCACTTTTGATCTCAATATTTGTTCTTTCCTATCTACGATTGCAAGTGGTTCTTCCACATAGCTCAAATCTTTCTTTAACGCAATAAGTTGTTCCACCAATACATGTGAAGGATCCGCTGCATACTTTCTCAACATAGAAACATAGAAAACATCATGTAATCGAGCTAACTCCTGTATTAACGCTAACTTGTAGGCAACCATCACGACTTTCTCAAGAATTTCATAAGGTCAAATGTAGCGTGGACTTAATTTACCTTTCTTTCCAGACCTCATAACTCCTTTCCATGGCGATATCCGAAGAAACACATAATCCCCCTTCTGAAATTCTAAATTTTTCCATCGCTTATCCGCATAAATTTTCTGTCTGCTTTGAGTCGTTCTCATTCTATCCTGAATAATCTTCACTTTTTCAGTAGTGACTTCAATCAACTCTGGACCCTCTATCTTCCTTTCATCAACTTCATCCCAACATATGGGTGTACGACATCGTCTACCATACAACGCTTCATATTGCACCATACCAATAGTAGATTGAAAACTATTATTATATGCAAATTCTATCAAAGGTAAATATTCATCCCAATTTCCTTTAAAATCAAGCACACAAGATCTAAGCATATCTTCCAAAATATGTATTGTCCTTTTAGACTTCCCATCCGTCTGAGGATGAAAAGCCGTACTAAACTTTAAGTTAGTACCCATAGCATACTGCAAGCTATCCCAAAATCTGGATGTAAAAGTAGGGTCCATATCTGAAATAATAAATATCGGTGCTCCATGCAATCGAATAATCTCATTAACATACAATCTAGCACAACTATCAACTGTATACATAGTCTTGACTGCTAAAAAATGAGCGGATTTGGTCAATCTGTCCACCACTACCCCAATTGAATCTGACCCCTTTCTGAGATCGAGGAAGCCCAACCACAAAATCCATCGTTACATGATCCCATTTGTTGCCCAGAAAAATACTCAAGAGGGGGGTGAATTGAGATTTTGCAAACTTTTAGGTTAAATCAATATTTCAAAAAAAAATATTTAATTTAAAACTCTTAATCCAAATTTCCGATTTAATAAAACTTAAATGATTAAACCAATAATGATTAAATAAATGCAGCCAATTAATTTAAACAATATAAATCAGAGTTTATAACACACAATAAATAAATTATCAAATTAATACTTCCAATTGATTAAACAAGATAAGAAGAAGATAACAACATCCAATAAATAAATTATCAATTTTTCGTATTTAATATAAATTAATATTTTGAATATAATCTAAAGTGATTCACACAAGGATGTCAAATGAATACTACTAATTAATTAAACAAGTTATATTTCAAGATTATAAGATCCAAATAAATTAATAAATAATTTTCATAATTAATAAAAATTAATATTCTGAAATTAATTAAATATTGCGAAAATAAATATTTCAATCTTAAAATAAAATTATCAAATTTTCAAAATTAATTAAATTGTAAGTGTAAGAGCTTAAAATAAAAATAACCAATCACACACAAGCAAATAAATAAATATAAGTGCTGAAAATAAATGACACCGTATTTTTAACGTGATTCGGCCAAATCCCGACTTACGTCCACGCGCCAAGAGCAAGTTTCCGTCTCCCGCGCTTCCCTATTCCTGATCCACTTGTACGGTAGGATCAAACCACCATTTACAGACACTTGAAGCATATACCGACTCCAAGTATAACCGAAGCTAAAATCCCAGCTTCAAATCTCTACACAGATGTACTAGAAGTTTGGTGTACAGTATTTGAAACTCTTTTAGAATACAAAATGAGTCTGAGTATCTTCTTGGTTGAGACACCAAAAATAAATCTAATTTTTGGTCTCCTGATCTTCTCTTGGAATCGTAGTAGAGATAAATTTGTTGTACTTTGATTATATTGATCTTCAACAATGACAGAATGTAGACCTTTTGGCTAAGTAGAACTGAATGTAAATATGAGTTGCTCTCTTGATGTGTATGAGGAGCTGAATAAAAAAAAATCTTTGTTGCTCTTCTTGAATGTTTATATATGTTGTTATTGTATATACTTCACCCTTTACTTTGAGAATAAATATGTCTGAAAAAAATATGAACGTTGGAGAGCGTCTTCTTCAACAACTTGGAGTCATGTGAGAGAGCATTAAATGCTCAAAACCCTTGAAGTGAAATCGCATCATATACTTCATACTTTTACTGTCAAAAACATTTATTGTATACTGAGAGAGAGAGAGAGGGGTTAGAAGCAAAAATATATCAAAATATATCTTAAGTAAATATTTGTTTCCGTAAAATATTTGGACAACGATTATAAGTTTCTATCCGAAAAAAAAATTTAAATAGATAAATAAAATGATTGTCGATGTCAGCATAAATCCATGAGATATAAAGAAAATCTTTTATGGCAACGTTGATAAATAGAGAGAGGGTTGCGTAAGATATATAATCAGCCTATCAGGTAATAAAAGCAAAGTCAGTTCAAGTCAGAACAGATGTTTCAAAGCCCTTCTATGCAGTACAAAATATAAAAAAATGGATAGATGTGACAACAACTTCTCAACTATCAACCCAGTTGACACGTGTGGACCAAGAGAAGAAATCTCACACTACATATATAAAAGTCTGTACCCCAACTCCAAAAGGTTTCGGATAAAATAAAATAACTATATATTGGCGTAACAGTAGAAACCATAACTGTTGTTGTTGAAGGATAAAAAAAAACGTCTGAGGAGAGAAAGCAATAAATAATCTTTTGCCCAAAAGAATGTGGGAAATAATATCTGACCAAACTGATAATACTGCTCAAAGCAGTCATAGAACAAATGTTAACTTCCAAAGTTGCTATTCATAACAGGTAAATTTGTCGTGTAAACAATGTTAAATAAAATAATAAATATTTCGGTTCAAAACACATTATAAAAAAATATTCTAATAATTTTCAAAAGCATTTAAAGCTTCCTACAAAAATACCAACTGACAAAGACATGTGAAAGGAGCTGGTACGGATCTAACAGGAAGTAATAAGAGGAGTTTTTTTTTTTTTTAAAATATTTCGTGGCCCAAGGTAAGTAGTAGGTATAGGTAAGTAGCTATAAGGTATACCTAAACAGATTCTTATGTTAACTGCACTGTTAGGAACAAGACATAATAGATATATATATAAAAGGAGTTGATGGCACAATATATATATATATATATATATATATATATATATATATATATATATATATATATATATTAATCCGTAGCAGGTAATATATATGTATATAACTCCCCAAAGCCGGTTCGTGAACCAAGGAGTTCTCAATAGCTACACATTTGTCTGACGCAATATATAGTATACCATACTATATACGCAAGAAAGCTGACCAAGTCAGCTTGTCAATAGACATTATCAAACATAATAATATATTTAACTGCAAAAGCAAAGCAATGAAGGGACAACACGCAGGCCAATATAAGAGATTGAAAATAAATCTAAGTAAAAAGTTGACAGGTAAGGATGAAATTTACAATCTCACATAATAGGTCTTAAGCATCCAAAGCAACTGGATCCATGAATAAAGTCTCTAAATCACCTAGCCAAATGTTAAAAGGTATCAAATCTCCATAAGGCAATAAAAGGACGAAAGAGTGAACTATGGCAGGTACTAGCTTTAGGGGTGGCAATTCAGGTCAACGGATCGTGTTTCGGCCCGACATGATACGACAAGGTTTTTTCGGACACGAACACGACACGACATGAATTCGTATTTTTTTTAGCTGACACGAACACGACCCGAATAAAAAATAACACGGCACGACACGACACGACAACCATAATTTCTTAAATTTCAGGCCTAAAAAATACGATAACACGACACGACACGACTCATAATTAAGACACGAATACGACACGACTTCATGTAAAAAAACACGACACGAACACGACACATCGTGTCAATTTCGTGTCGTTCCGTGTCATTTTTTCATGTCGTTTCTAAAATTGTCACCCCTAACTAGCTTAAAGCATATATATATATATATATATATATATATATATATATATATAACTCCTCATGAAAGTTAACATAAGATTTGGTTACCACCAAAAGTAGAATACACATATTGATATTTAATAAACTACAATATTGTTTGGAACATTCATTTTAGTCTTCAAAATAGTTCCAAAAATTACATTTAAAATAGAATACTCATTTTAAACAAAACTTAAACCATTTTTATTAAAAAAAATTTAGCAAAAATAATCTTATTTCACTTTTAGAAAATATATAGGCAAACATTCAAGTAATATCAAACAATCAAATATGCATGACTGCCTAATGTGTCAAGTGCAAATGTGCATCCATACGTGAATACATTTACTCGGATATGTCGTTGAGTAGACAAAAATATAAAAATTATTTTTAAATATATAAAAAATATCAAACATAAAATATATATATAAAAAATGAAACGTATATAGATATATGTTGTAAAAAATAATTGTATATTAACTTTTGCCTTGTGCGATCTTGCCTTAAGATATGATTTGACCAACATTTATAGACTGTCAATTGAAAGAAAGGAAGTTGTCATGTAAATAGTATATAATGAAAATAATTATAATATATAAAATAATAGGTGATAATTTTTTATATATATGTAAAACGTGTAAATATAATACATATGATGAATAAGATTGTAGCTTACATAAAAGACAACATATAACTAATATCTATAAAATAGTAGTAAATTATAAACTATTACACTACATATATAATATAGTATAGCAAAAAAAAATGACAATACAGAATTTTAAAAATAAGTAACTATATATAAAAAAAAATGTGTATCTATATAAAGAAAGTGACAAAAAAATATTGTCCGAGACATATAACAGTATTAATATATAATATACAATATATTTATATAGTAATAGTTATATGTATGTATCATATATGTGATTAGCCTTTTAACACCTACAGCTATGAGTATGGACTCATAAATCAATTCCATGTAAATGTAAATATATGCAAAGTTTTAGATATTTGTTAAGTATAAATATATAATGAAAAGAAATTATAATATAAACTAATAGTAATAGTAAAAGTTATAAAAAATATATAAGGTGATAACAAGTAAAAATATAATTTACAAAAATATACTATTTATGCAATTAGTTAAAAGTACTATCATAATATAAATAATATAAAAATAAGAAATATTTACATAATTACTTAATAACTATATGTTTGGAATCATCAAAATCAATATATTATTTTAAACTAAAATGTACATTAATTACAATTAAACAAATTAAACATTAATTAAAAATTGATTTAGGGGTTAAATTCATTTTCGTTTAACACCATTTTTATTCCGGTATTGGCAATGACTGAAGCAGACTAGTCGGTTTCTGATGCTCCACTTTCACTTGCTGACATATAGGGCACCTAGCAACAAAATCAGCTATTTCCTTCTTCATATTATTCCACCAATAATGCTCCTTTAAATCCCTATACATTTCAGTACTACCAAGATGCATATTATAAATGGAATTATGAGCCTCATCTAAAATTTTCTCTTTCAATCCACCCACATTAGGCACACATAACCGCTGCTTAAACAATAAAGTGCCATCATTCACAATACAAAAATCTTCAGACTTACCATCTCGGACATCTTGCCGTTTCTTCTCAAGAAAAGGATCTTGACTTTGCAAATCACGAATATGGGTAGCTAACAAAGGCCTCACGCTTACATGAGCAAATAAACTGTCCCCATCTGCTAGCTTCAATTCTACTCCCATCAATCTCAACTCCATGATGTGGGCTACTCTAGCACACCAAATATAAGATAACCTGCCCGAAGCCTTTCTACTTAGAGCATCTGCAACTACATTTGCCTTCCCTAGGTGGTAGTGAATTGTACAATCATAATTTTTAATTAACTCCATACATCACCTCTACCTCAAATTCAACTCCTCCAGAGTAAATAAATACTTAAGGCTTTGATGGTTAGTAAAAATTTCACATACCTCACCATATAGATAATGACGCCATAATTTTAAAGCAAACACAATAGCAACAAGTTCCAAATCATGTGTAGGATAATTACGTTCATGTGTACGCAACTTCCTAGAAGCATAAGCAATAACTTTACCATGCTGCATAAAAACACAACCCAACCCCTGATGTGAAGCATCAGTATAAATAACAAAACCATCTCCACCATGTGGAATAGTAAGAACAGGTGCAGTTACTAACCTCTTTTTCAATTCATCAAAACTATTTTCGCAATCAGAATTCCATTCAAACTTAACATCTTTCTGGGATAGTTTAGTCATTGGCAAGGCAATCGAAGAAAATCCCTTAATAAACCTTCTACAATACCCAACTAAACCCAGAAAACTCCTCACCCCAGTCACATTATTGGGCCTCTCCCATTTCATAATAGCTTATACCTTTTCAGGATCAACACATATACCATCTCCAGAAATAACATGGCCTAAAAATACAATTTGTGATAGCCAAAATTCACACTTGCTAAACTTAGCATACAACTTCTTATCTTTCAACAGATGCAAAATAGTTTTGAGATTCTTGTTATGTTCAACCATATCACGTGAATAAATCAGAATATCATCAATAAAAACTATCATAAATGAATCAACAAAAGGATGAAGTACCCGATTCATAGGATCTATAAATACAGCTGGAGCATTAGTCACCCCAAAAGGCATCACCAGAAATTCAAAATGACCATACCGAGTACGAAAAGCAGTTTTAGAAATATCATTTTCCTTGACCCTCAACTGATGATATCCCGATCGCAAGTCTATTTTTGAAAACACTTTAGCACCCTGTAACTGATCAAACAAATCATCTATACGAGGTAAAGGGTACTTGTTCTTAATTGTAGCTTTATTCAGTTGTCTATAATCAATACACAAACGCATGGTACCATATTTCTTCTTCACAAATAAAACTAGTGCACCCCATGGAGATACACTAGGCTCTATGAACCCCCTATCAAGTAAATCCGACAACTGAATCTTGAGCTCTTTCAACTCAGCAGGTGCCATAGAAATAGGGGTTATCCCCGATTCCAATTCAATACTAAATTTAACTTCTCTCTCTGGGGGTAACCCCGACAACTCACTAGGAAACACTTCTGGAAAATCCCGTACAATAGGAACATCGACTAACTGTAAAGCCCCCTTCCTAGTGTCAAGAACATATGCAATATAACCCTCACAACCCTTACTCAATAATTTCCTCGTCTGAATAGCAGAAACTGGGAACAATTTTCCTTTCCCCCATAAATTTAAATTCAGGCATATTAAAAACAACTTCCTTACAGAATCAATCCATAGATGCATGATATTTAAATAACCAATCCATTCCCATAATTATATCAAAATCAGAAATATCCAATATAAGTAGATCTATAACTGTATCTTTAAACCCCGCAGTCAAAACACAATCACGAAAAACATATTCAGCTATAACCATATCCCCCATAGGCATATAAATACCCGACCCCACCTCTAAACGAGTACATGGTCTATTCAGGTATACAACAAAAGCATATGACACAAAAGAATATGTGGAACCAGGATCAATCAAAACATAAGTACTTCTATCAGTAACAGAAAGTGTACCTATCACCACATCTGGAGTAATCTGAGCTTCTTTCATTGTGAAAACTTGTCCACCTGGCCTGGAACTACTAGCTTGTCCTCTACCCATACTTTTCACTGCATTGCCTCGATATAGCACTTTGCTTGCTACTTCACAATGTGCTGCTGGAGTCTCTGCCAACTACGGACAATTCTTCTTAATATGCCCCACTTGGTGACAATGGTAGCATTCCAATCCCTTAAGCTTAGTACACTCAGATTTATAATGCCCTTCCTCTTTACAAAAGAAACATGTAACACCTCCTATTGGGGACTCACCTCTCCCTGACTTTCTGACTGGATCAAAAGATCCTCCACCCCTAGTATCTCTACTAAATCTCCCTTGACCTCTACCAGTATCTCCACCACCTCTCCGAAATTTATAAGGTTTTATCTTAACACTTCCACCCTCGCCTCCCTTAGACTGAGATGCGTCGAATCTACTTTTCTTAAAACTCTCTCTACTCGCCACCCCTTGGTTTATTTGCCTTTCTGCTATCGTGGCTTTGTTTACCATAGAAGTATAATCTTCTAACTCATAAGTGGCCACTCTATTTTGAATAGGCCAAATTAGTACATCTTAAAACTTACTACATTTATCTTCTTCATTCTCCACATACTTAGTAGAAAATCTAGACAAAGCACTAAATTTAGCCTCATACTCCCTCATAGACATTTTTCCTTGGGTCAAATTTATAAATTCCATCACCTTCTCCCTCCTATAAACTTTAGGTAAATACTTAACATACAAAGCTTTAATAAATTCAGCCCAAGTAATAACATCAGTACCTTCCATCATTTGCACCAAATGGTTGTTGGCTTCCCACCAATATTTGGCCTCTCCTTTCAGCTTAAACACAGCTAGATTCACTTTCTAGTTATCTGTAACCTTCATAACTGCAAATATAGTTTCTAGATCCCTGACCCACATCTCAACTTCTGTAGGTTCAACTGACCCTAAATATTCTAGAGGATTCAACTTCAAAAACTTTTCATGCATGGAATCTTTCATTTCCTTCCTTGCCTCTTTCTCAATCCTGGCCACAGTCTTTGATTCTAGACATCTAGCCTGTTGTTCTGCCATTTGCGCTATATTTATTTCTTGTTGCTCTGCCATCCTCATCATTGCCTGTGCCATTATCTGCATCTATGTAGGTTGTTCACGCTCTCTGGCTCTTCCAGTAACACTCTGCTCTACTTCAGTATTGTCTGTACGAGAAGCTACTCCCTCTTCTCTATGTTGCCCATTCCCAAGTTCCATCTGGAATTATCTGTAATACAATAATGTTCTAATAACTAATATAAACAATTTATAATACTAAACTATTGGTTAGTACAAAAAAATATATTCATAAATATCAAATCAACTCAATCACTGCCATCTAATCGTCACACACGTCCAGAATTAATAACCTAGATGCTCTGATACCACTAATTGTCACACCCCAAACCCCATATCCATACTAATCAGTTGTTATTAGAATAATTGGATCATAATCTTGAGCCCATCGAAAATTTAATTCATTTATCAATATTTTTCTGCACAATGTGCATAATGAACATAATATTATTCTTATACCATAATGTAATCAATATCAGAGTCATAATTAAGCGGAGATCCAATACTAGACTTAACTATGATAAAATTTCACAATCATCAACTCAAGCATGCTAACGCAATATTTACAATGTGTGAGTATATTAAAATATTTAGCGTGACAATGATAAAATCCCCATATTTAAACCCAAGCTCTTTCCAACAGTGCAACTCTCAAAGTTACCGGTCATATGGTATACTAGCTGGCAGCGTATAAACCTGAAATTGTTAAAATATGAACCGTAAGCATTAAGCTTAGTGAGGTACTCATTCCCTACAATAAAATAACAATTATATATGAAATATATGGATATAAAATTCGAACAATCCTGCCCATTGGCAATAACAAATCTTGGATTATAAGATCCAAATAATTCTTCCTATTGTCAATAACAAATCCTGGAACATGAGTTCCCACAAATCCTTGTCATAAGACATATCAAATAATTGGATCTTTGTCCAATTCCAATCCTGGATCATAAGACCCAAACAAATTCTGGATATTTGAATAACCAAACAAATCCTGAATACCAAAGTATTCAAACAAATCCTGCTCTTAGAGCTATATTCATATATCTGTATATATGAAACAATCATAAGTACATTCACCTTGGAAATTTAACAAGCTTTCCCTTTTCCTTTATTTGGATCTTGTTCAGTTGGTTCTTCTTATCTTCCTATCATTCTTACAATACTAGTATCATCATAAGAATATTAACAATTCAAAGAACAACTTCAACATAACTCAATTCATAAGCATCATATGATTCAATTCAAATCATTCATCATAAATGAAGTCCCATCTAGACTCAGGTAATGATATCTAATATATTCAAATTACAGCCCAAACCAACTTTAATTATTCTTGGTAATCCAATACTTATCATATTATTTTTCCAACACAAAAGACGACACATCATTATGAGTTTCCTAGAGCAATATATGCCAATTTCTTTACCGCATAGCAAATCCGCCCTATAGGCTCATCTATTGTTCAGTCATCTTCCAATAATTTTCATAATTTTCTATGATATTTCACCCAGTTTCAGAAAACATATTGAATAATACAAGATTAAAATTTCATAATTTTCAGAGTTCATTTGCTATGTCAAGCAAAACATCAAACATATGGTATGCATATTTACTCTTTTAGGGCATATTTCATGCCCAAACTTCAAACCATCACCCGAGATTCATTTCTTGCTATTTTTACATAATTTTAGGATATGTTATGAATATATGGGTCTATGTTAACCTCCAACTAGAATTAATCAATTTCAGTAATCATACAAAATGATATGCAAGTTTGAATAAACAAGGTTACTAAACAAAACAATTTAAGGGTTTACATATTCAACTTTGTTTAAACTTGCATATATCCATACATATGCAACCAAGCATGAAAGGTCAATGAAAATCAAGGATTTATATCATATAAATCATAAATACAAGACAAATAACAAGATTCATGGGTGGAATTACCTTAGGGGCTTTTACGTAATTTTCTATGAATTTTTCTTCAATTTCTCCTCACACCTTCTTCCTAAACTTCAAAATTCTCTTTCCTTAGGTTAAAACTCTTCCATGGCTGAAATATGCTGAAGGAGGAGCTTAATTCAAGGGTTATAAGTCGGCATAAGGTCATCCCCCTGGTCCAATCAAAATATAATTTGTGGCGTCTATAGGACAAAATATCATTTAAGGCTAAATGACTACTTTACCCCCTGTTCGTAAAAAGACGATATCTTCTCACTCGGATGTCCGTTTAATGCACCGTTTGGTGTGTTACAAACCTAACTCATATATTTACAACTATATAGTTTATACTTCAAGTCAATGATTATATTATAATGGTCAAAACTAGTCTTAAACATGAACATTCCTACCGAAAACTTTAAAATTTCACATTTGTATTGAATTCGATATTTCATGCTTTATGAAGGTGGGATTAGACTAAACACAATGACTTCAAATTATATATTATAATAACATATTATCCATATCACATAAGTTAATCATGATTTAAACATAAATTATCATAATTATATTCGGGTTGTCACAAATTTAGTCAGCCAATCAATATATGATATGTATTTGATCGTGCAATAAAAATATCAATTTCAAAATAATAATTTTTATGTCATGCTGATTTTTATCAAACATGTATAGTATACAAAGAATAATTGATCAATCTAGAATTTTTACAACATTATTTGAAATTCAATAAATGGTTAAGTTTAAGCTGGTGTTAAAAAATTATTTCAGTACAAGGATGTCAAGAATAGGTAAGTCGTATTGTGTTTTAGCAGTCATTATTATTTTTTTACCAAATTAGAAAGAGATGTGGCATTTTGACAAGTAACTGGGTTATTTAATTAGTAGGCATTATGCAAATGAGGAAGCCAATAATGGTCTTTGCCGGCTAGCATATCGCCGAACAATATATAAGAGTTGCCGACCAAAAATAACATGGTCCGATGAAGTTTTTGTTTAATAAAAAATGGCCAGGAGATGGTGCCGACCAAAAATAGATACTGTAAGTAGATGATTCCGAGCAGAAATATGAGTCGTCGACCAGTATTGATTTTCCTCTGCCTTTGCAAGTTACAATTCAGTAGTCGCTGATCAATGAATAGGAGGTCGGGGTATCTTCAAAACTGTATAATGCCTTTAGCCGACCAACAAAAATGATCCGGTGAGATTGTCAACCAACACATAAGACCAAAAATGTTTGCCGACTAATAAATAGGAGGTCGAGTCTATCGCCAATCAGAAATGATAATAACGTCGACCAACTATAAAAAATTATAGTTGCAAAAATTGTTTCACTTTTCTGACGATCAATAAAACCTAGGCCTGTGAACTCTTCCTTGTTGACCAGCGGTCGCCGACCAGTAGTAGTATTATAGGTGTCTCCATACCTTATTGCCTATTAGTAATGGTAAATATGTCCATGGGCGATCTCCCTCCGAACATAGGTGTAATATAGCGACTGTTGAAAAATTGGAATTGAATGGGTATTATAAAGCTGTCCAGATTTTTCTGGACAGATTTTTGAGCAAATTTGAGCTCAAATTTAGGTGGGACCCACACTACGAAAATTGTGGGACCATATACGAATGCGTTCACCTCCGCAAGGAGATTAACGTAGTATATTCATATGTCCAATTTCAATAAGTTATGAATGATATATATGTCCCCAAAGTGACTCACAAAGCAATGAAAGTTAATGAATTGGGTATGTTTTAACTCTTGTCCCACATTGGAAGAGTGGTGGAATTTTGATGAGTTAATAACACCCCAAGTATGGACTAAGGCTTGGATGCCTTGGGGGTATCCCAACTCTTTGAAGGGGAGATGACCTAAGCTATGCACGGGTTGACTTTCGGTCAAAAGTCCACACGCGCGCGCGCGCGCGTCCGTCCGTCCGGCTCGGCTCGGCTCGGCTCGGTTCGGTTCGGTTCGGTTCGGTTCGGGCTTGGGCTTGGGCTTATAAAAATATCCTACATTTTTTGGCCGAATTTATTTAACTTTCTGGGCTTTAATTATTAATTAATTACGAGACCAGACATAGCATATCTCAACTAGAATATTCTCGTATTATCGACAGTTTAATGTATATCATGAACTGTACGCGACCAGACATAGCATACTCAATAAGTAAGCTAAGTCGATTTACGATTAATCCAGGTAGAGATCACTGGAAAGCAATATTGAGAGTTTTGGGTTATTTAAAATATACTCAAAACTATGGATTGCATTACTCAAAATATCCAGCTGTTCTTGAAGGACATTGCGATGAAAATTGGATATCTGATACAAAAGATTCTAAGTCTACGAGTGGGTATGTGTTTACCCTTGGAGTTGCAGCCGTATCTTGGAAATCCTCAAAACAAACGTGCATTGCTAGATCGACAATGGAATCTGAATTCATTGCACTAGACAAAGCTGGAGAAGAAGCTGAATGGCTTCGAAATTTCTTAGAGGATGTTCCAAATTGGTCTAAACCTGTGCCCGCAATATGTATACATTGCGATAGCCAATCAGCGATTGGAAGGGAACAAAATCACATGTATAACGGAAAGTCACGACATATTCGTCGTAGACACAATACCGTTAGACAACTTCTCTCAAACGGAATTATCACAATTGACTATGTAAAGTCAAAAGATAATATATCGGATCCACTAACGAAAGGTTTAAACCGAGAGCAAGTTGAAAGATCATCGAGAGGAATGGGTCTAAAGCCTATAAATAAATAAGAATTAATATAGTGGAAACCCAACCTAGCTGACTGGAGATCCCAAAATCTAGGTTCAATGGGCAAACCGAACTACATTGTATTCAGTAAGCACTGGAGGATATTTAATCCTATCCATTCCAAAGATGAGACAGTGCACATCTGCCGCGAAATTAGGATAAGTTATGCTTTTAATGACATCTATATCTTAGTACGTCTAAGTGGGGTATTGCAGAATACTCTTTATGGAAGTCACCTACGTGAGTAAGAAGGGGACCACTTCTATGAGAATAATGAAAGGCATATTCTCTAAAATACTTGCGGAACCAAGTGGTGTTCACGGCCAAAATGAACACAAACGTGAGAACCAACCGTGTTGAAGAATTGTTGTGTGAATACTGTTGTCTAGGTTTACAAAAACGGTTGACGGTTCAAGGACGTGAAGTCTACTGATTAACCAAGTAAATCCGATAGTATATCACTAAGGAAAGTTCAAGGCCATTAGGCTACTTCTCCCGATGCAATAAGTCTTCAGTTTTACTCAACTTGTGTCTGCATCTGTATAAGCATCTGTTTTGTTTTATTTATAGCGATATATCATTCATGTGGGGGATTGTTGGAAATTGGAATTGAATGGGTATTATAAAGCTGTCCAGATTTTTCTGGACAAATTTTTGAGCAACTTTGAGCTCAAATTTAGGTGGGACCCACACTACGAAAATTGTGGGACCATATACGAATGCGTTCACCTCCGCAAGGATATTAACGTAGTATATTCATATGTCCAATTTCAATAAGTTATGAATGATAAATATGTCCCCAAAGTGACTCACAAAGCAATGAAAGTTAATGAATTGGGTATGTTTTAACTCTTGTCCCACATTGGAAGAGTGGTGGAATTTTGATGAGTTAATAACACCCCAAGTATGGACTAAGGCTTGGATGCCTTGGGGGTATCCCAACTCTTTGAAGGGGAGATGACCTAAGCTATGCACGGGTTGACTTTCGGTCAAAAGTCCACACGCGCGCGCACGCGCGTCCGGCCGGCTCGGCTCGACTCGGTTCGGGCTTGGGCTTATAACAATATCCTACATTTTTTGGCCGAATTTATTTAACTTTATGGGCTTTAATTATTAATTAATTACGAAATTAATTAATTAATTAATAAACTGTTGGCAGTTATTGCCAACAGTCAACAGTTAATTCATTTAACTGTTTTTGACAGTTGTGCCAACCGTCAATTACTTTGCTATAAATACAGATGCCTCCCTCCGGTTTTAAACTAATGAAATTTTCCTTCCTCCAGAATTGCTGTCATTTTTGTCCCAGAATTCCTGTCATATCTGTTTCGAAATTTCTTTCTCCTGCATAACATATGTTGTAGTGTTGTTGAGTAAAGGCCACAGAATTTGAGTTCGTTGAAATTAATTATTGTTGTGCTACATAATTAATTGGGGAAATCCGTTCTATCTTGGGAGACAATATTCATCAACCTCGGAGCACATTGGAGGGAATAAATTGTCTTAAGGAAACTGTTCATAACAGGGCTCAGATTTATCTTTAATTCTTTTATTATTTCTGCAAATTCAAGTAAGTGTTTCATTTATGTAATTCTGTTTTAATTCTGTAATTATATTAAATTCATAATTCTGTACAATTGTTATTTATAAATAGTAGACATAACAATCTTAAGACAATTTACTAGTTCTACTGTTTTTAGTGTACAGAATTTTCTTTTATTACAGAAATTTATTTGTTGGAAATAAATCTGTTTTGACAGAATAAAATGAATTAATTTACTGCTTTATTGTAGAAATTAGTAAAACAGTTTTGATATAGAAATCAATTTCTATACTGGTTTTATATTCTGTTTTAGAAAATAAAATTTTATTTGTGTATTCTTGTTAAAATCTGTTTATAATATATATTTTAATCTTAAATTATAATTCTGTTTTGTACGGAATTCTTTTTATTATTAAAAATTAGTGTGACACAGATTTTATAATTTAATTCTGTTTTGTACGGAATTCTGTTTATATTACACTTTAATTCTGAATTTTATTTGGAATTCTTTTGGAATTCATTTATTGTGAATTATATTTGGAGGAAATTGTTGCACAGAATTTTGTATTCTGTTTTGATTAATTCATTATATATGAATTTTATCATTGATAAAAATTCTGTTTTTGTAACAGAAATGGAATCACAAAGTACGAACACTACTCCTACGAAACCGATTATCTCCAACACAAATGTGACTGCACCCGTATCTATGCCACACGGGGAGAAACCTGAAAAGTTCATTGGGGCTGACTTCAAACGTTGGCAAGGACAAATGTACTTCTATCTCACTACCTGCCAACTGGTCAGGTTTGTATATGAAGATTGCCCCTCTATTCAAGAGGGAGATGACGCTGAAAAGGTTGCTGCTGTCGATGCTTGGAAGCACTCGGACCACCTATGCCGAAATTATATTTTGGCCTACTTGGACAAGACTTTGTACCATGTCTATTGCACTATCAAAACTTCCAAGGAATTATGGAATTCTTTGGAAAAGAAGTATAAAACTGAAGATGCTGGGATGAAGAAATTTATCGTTGGGCGTTTTCTGGACTTCAAAATGGTTGATTCTAAATCTGTGATCTCGCAAGTGCAAGAATTCCAAGTGATCCTCCACGACATTCATGCTGAAGGAATGTCAATTAGTGAAACTTTCCAAGTTGCTGCAATTGTTGAAAAGTTGCCACCTTCTTGGACTTTGTTCAAAAACTATCTAAAGCACAAGCGTAAGGAGATGAATGTGGAGGAGTTGGTGGTCCAGCTAAGAATCGAAGAAGACAACCGTGAGTCTCAAAAGAAAAGTGGGAAGAATCCGATGGAAACAAGGGTCCATGTCGTTGAAGGTCCTAAGAAAAATAAACGAAAGTATGATGGGGAAGGCACTTCCAAACATAACAAGAAAAAGTTCAAAGGCAAATGCTACAATTGTGGTAAACCTGGACACCGCTCAAGCGAGTGTCTAAGGTGGTGGGACAAGGAAAGATTGCTTTGAAAATGACTTCTGGAAAAGAACTTACTCTTAACAATGTTCTTCACGTGCCTGAAATCCGAAAGAATCTGATTTCTGGATCTCTTCTTACTAAGAATGGTTTCAAGCTTGTGTTTGTGTCTGATCGCTTTGTGTTGTCTAAAAATGATATGTATGTAGGAAAGGGCTACCTAAATGAGGGGCTCTTTAAACTGAATGTTCTTACTGTAACCCCTAAATCATCTGTTTCAATGAATGAAATTGCTAGTTCTTCTTACTTGATTGAGTCATCTAATATTTGGCATGCTAGATTGGGACATGTTAATTTTGATACATTGCGTAGATTAATTAACTTGGAATTTTTGCCAAAATTTAATATTGATAAAAAACATAAATGTGAAATTTGTGTGGAATCTAAATTAGCTAGATTACCTTTCCATTCTATTGAAAGGATAACTGAACCATTAGATTTAATTCACACCGATATTTGTGATTTGAAATTTGTTCAAACTAGAGGTGGGAAAAAGTATTTTATTACTTTTATTGACGATTGCACAAAATATTGCTATGTATATTTGTTACATAGTAAAGATGAGGCTATTAATGTATTTAAACAATATAAGAATGAAGTTGAGAATCAATTAAGCAAAATAATAAAGGCTATTAGGAGTGATAGAGGAGGTGAATATGAATATCCATTTGAGGAATTTTGTTATGAAAATGGGATTATTCATCAAACAACCGCTCCTTATTCTCCTCAATCGAATGGTGTTGCTGAACGCAAAAACCGTACTTTGAAAGAAATGATGAACTCAATGTTATTAAGTTCAGAAGCTCCACAAAATTTGTGGGGGGAAGCCTTACTTTCTGCTAATTACATTCTCAATAAAGTACCTCACAAAAAGACTCACAAGACACCTTATGAATTATGGAAAGGTCGAAAACCTTCCTATAAATATTTACGAGTGTGGGGGTGCTTAGCCAAAGTGATGGTTCCTAAACCTAAAAAGGTAAGAATAGGGCCAAAAACCGTGGATTGTGTATTCATCGGTTATGCTACTAATAGCAGTGCATATCGATTTCTAGTTTGTAAATCTGAGATTTCGAACATTCATGTAAATACGGTTATTGAATCGAGGGATGCTTCATTTTTTGAAAATGAATTCCCGTATAACATGACCCGAGAATCTGGTCCTCCTAAAAGGACAAATCAAGCTACTACAAGTGGTACTCATCAACCTATTGAATCAATAGAGGATGAACCAAGACGTAGTAAAAGAGCAAAAACCTCGACTTCTTTCGGTCCGAATTTTCTAACATATTTGTTAGAAAATGAACCTCAATCGTATAAAGAAGCTATATCCTTACCCGATGCTTCCAATTGGAAAGAAGCAATTAATAGTGAAATTGAATCCATATTACAAAATCATACATGGGAACTAGTGGATCTTCCACCTGGTTCAAAACCGTTAGGTTATAAATGGATCTTCAAAAAGAAATTGAAGGCCGATGGATCAATTGATAAATATAAAGCTAGACTTGTAGCTAAAGGCTATAGGCAAAAGGAAGGGTTGGATTACTTCGACACATATTCATCGGTAACAAGAATAACGTCCATTCGGATGTTAATAGCAATAGCTGCTATTAATGGACTTGAAATACATCAAATGGATGTAAAAACTGCATTCTTAAACGGTGAACTAGATGAGAAAATCTATATGGAGCAACCTGAAGGGTTCAAAGCTCCCGGACAAGAAGGAAAAGTAAGTAAGCTTGTTAAATCACTATATGGATTAAAACAAGCACCTAAACAATGGCATGAAAAATTTGATAATGCAATGTTATCAAATGGTTTCAAAATTAATGAATGCGATAAATGTGTTTACTTTAAATACATTCATAATGGATATGTCATTGTATGCCTCTATGTTGATGATATGCTTATCATGGGTAGTAACTTGGAAATTGTCAAAACTACAAAACAAATGTTGAGTAGTAGATTTGACATGAAAGATATGGGAATCGCCGATGTTATATTAGGAATTAAAATTTCTAGAACATCGGATGGACTTATATTATCTCAATCTCATTACATTGAGAAAGTACTTGAAAAATTCAAGAAGTATGATAATAGTCCTACCAAGACACCTGTAGATGTAAATTTACATCTAGCAAGAAATAATGGTGAAAGCATATCTCAACTAGAATATTCTCGTATTATCGGCAGTTTAATGTATATCATGAACTGTACGCGACCAGACATAGCATACTCAATAAGTAAGCTAAGTCGATTTACGAGTAATCCAGGTAAAGATCACTGGAAAGCAATATTGAGAGTTTTGGGTTATTTACAATATACTCAAAACTATGGATTACATTACTCAAAATATCCAGCTGTTCTTGAAGGACATTGCGATGCAAATTGGATATCTGATACAAAAGACTCTAAGTCTACGAGTGGGTATGTGTTTACCCTCGGAGGTGCAGCCGTATCTTGGAAATCCTCAAAACAAACGTGCATTGCTAGATCGACAATGGAATCTGAATTCATTGCACTAGACAAAGCTGGAGAAGAAGCTGAATGGCTTCGAAATTTCTTAGAGGATGTTCCAAATTGGTCTAAACTTGTGCCCGCAATATGTATACATTGCGATATCCAATCAGCGATTGGAAGGGCACAAAATCACATGTATAACGGAAAGTCACGACATATTCGTCGTAGACACAATACCGTTAGACAACTTCTCTCAAACGGAATTATCACAATTGACTATGTAAAGTCAAAAGATAATATATCGGATCCACTAACGAAAGGTTTAAACCGAGAGCAAGTTGAAAGGTCATCGAGAGGAATGGGTCTAAAGCCTATAAATAAATAAGAATTATTATAGTGGCAACCCAACCTAGCTGACTGGAGATCCCAAGATCTAGGTTCAATGGGCAAACCGAACTACATTGTATTCAGTAAGCACTGGAGGATATTTAATCCTATCCATTCCAAAGATGAGACAGTGCACATCTGCCGCGAAATTAGGATAAGTTATACTTTTAATGACATCTATATCTTAGTACGTCTAAGTGGGGTATTGCAGAATACTCTTTATGGAAGTCACCTACGTGAGTAAGAAGGGGGCCACTTCTATGAGAATAATGAAAGGCATATTCTCTAAAATACTTGCGGAACCAAGTGGTGTTCACGGCCAAAATGAACACAAACGTGAGAACCAACTGTGTTGAAGAATTGTTGTGTGAATACTGTTGTCTAGGTTTACAAAAACGGTTGACGATTCAAGGACGTGAAGTCTACTGATTAACCAAGGAAATCCGATAGTATATCACTAAGGAAAGTTCAAGGCCATTAGGCTACTTCTCCCGATGCAATAAGTCTTCAGTTTTACTCAACTTGTGTCTGCATCTGCATAAGCATCTGTTTTGTTTTATTTATAGCGATATATCATTCATGTGGGGGATTGTTGGAAAATTGGAATTGAATGGGTATTATAAAGCTGTCCAGATTTTTCTGGACAGATTTTTGAGCAACTTTGAGCTCAAATTTAGGTGGGACCCACACTACGAAAATTGTGGGACCATATACAAATGCGTTTACCTCCGCAAGGAGATTAACATAGTATATTCATATGTCCAATTTCAATAAGTTATGAATGATAAATATGTCCCCAAAGTGACTCACAAAGCAATGAAAGTTAATGAATTGGGTATGTTTTAACTCTTGTCCCACATTGGAAGAGTGGTGGAATTTTGATGAGTTAATAACACCCCAAGTATGGACTAAGGCTTGGATGCCTTGGGGGTATCCCAACTCTTTTAAGGGGAGATGACCTAAGCTATGCACGGGTTGACTTTCGGTCAAAAGTCCACACGCGCGCGCGCGCGCGTCCGGCCGGCTCGGCTCGGCTCGGTTCGGGCTTGGCCTTATAAAAATATCCTACATTTTTTGGCCGAATTTATTTAACTTTCTGGGCTTTAATTATTAATTAATTACGAAATTAATTAATTAATTAATAAACTGTTGGCAGTTATTGCCAACAGTCAACAGTTAATTCGTTTAACTGTTTTTGACAGTTGTGCCAACCACAATTACTTTGCTATAAATACAGATGCCTCCCTCCGGTTTTAAACTAATGAAATTTTCCCTCCTCCAGAATTGCTGTCATTTTTGTCCCAGAAGTCCTGTCATATCTGTTTCGAAATTTCTTTCTCCTGCATAACATATGTTGTAGTGTTGTTGAGTAAAGGCCACAGAATTTGAGTTCGTTGAAATTAATTATTGTTGTGCTACATAATTAATTGGGGAAATCCGTTCTATCTTGGGAGACAATATTCATCAACCTCGGAGCACATTGGAGGGAATAAATTGTCTTAAGGAAACTGTTCATAACAGGGCTCGAATTTATCTTTAATTCTTTTATTATTTCTGCAAATTCAAGTAAGTGTTTCATTTATGTAATTCTGTTTTAATTCTGTAATTATATTAAATTCATAATTCTGTACAATTGTTATTTATAAATAGTAGACATAACAACGACTTGTCTGACCTGTAATAGAGGAATTTTTGATCTTTCAAGAAGATGTAGAGGACAGCTGGATGAATTTCATCAATAGTGGAACCATAAGGACTTGTTAACTTCTTCTCTGAAGAAGAGAAAAGTTAAAACGTTTTGAATTGTTAATCAACGTTGAACAGGGTAACAAGTCTCATATTTTGAAAAGTAAATCTCCTCTGGTATCACTGGTCCAACCCTTGTCTGAGTTGGAGAGAGTTATCTTCATTTGGCTTTTCCTTCTTAATTGGGGGATTTGATTACTTCTTGGTACCCAGTATGCAAATCATCTGTCACCGCTAGGGTTTAAAGTGTGTAAAATTTGGACGGGTTTTACTGTTTGATCTGGCACATATCAGAGATTTAAACTTCATTTTTGTTCACACGCCTCCCTCTTCAAATTATAAAAATTATATACAGGTTGGGATTTAGCAAATTGATTTAACCCATGTTGAGAGATGAATTGATAAACCCAGACGTTTGGATTTCTGAATCGATTTATCTCCCCTTTTATATATTGCGATGATGGCTTCAAATCAATATCTATGAGATTTAAATATAGATTTGTGCAGGAATAGTTTATGATGAGAGAGAAAATCACTGATATCTATTTCATGTTAATCCCTGTGATGGATGGCAATCAAAATATTTCATGTAAATCATGTTCTCATAAAAATATGATGAATCATGTATATAAACGCGTCTACATAAAAATTTCTAAAAAACTTGTGATTAAGAAATTCACAGTTATGCATAATTGATTCAACAGTTTATGAATATAAAATCATAATTGAATCAAAAGATATATATTTAATTAATTATAAGCAGAGATATTGAAAACTTATCTTGTGATGATTTTCTTAATCTCTTCTAATAAGAAGGAAAGAATTTTTGTGTACAGTACCCACAGACGACGTCAATCTGTTGAAGTCTTAAAAATGACATCTATGTCATTTTTGTGCGTCAACAACAGATAAAATTATGAGAATGAGATTGAAGATGAAATGAAGATAAACAATCATATCAAATATATAAGAGACAAAGGATTTTTAAAGTGGTTGGACTATGAATAAAGCCTACGTCCACTGTCCTATTATTCCCAGAGGTTTACAATAGCACATCAGGGTGCGTTGAGAATGATTGAATTATTCTCTTGTCTCGAGAGATATAGATGTGTAGAGAGAGAGGTAGAAAGATGGAATAAATTGCTTGTTAAAGATGAATTAGTTTCCCCTTTACCTAAGAGAGGAGTTGTATTTATAGTGACGGGATTCCAAGAGACGAAATGTTTTTATATCTTTAGATATTTACATCTATTTGCAATAAATATGGCTGTTGCCTTCTAGGGTTCAATGAAGGTTGGTGAGTCTTCTCTAATGGCTTTTTATCTTCTGCATGGTTCGTCTTCTTTAGGGTTGATCGGTCGGTATGCCGACCAACTCTCCTCTGGTGCCGACCAATTCCCCCCGGGAGTCGACTAAGTGTCTTCTATGCCGAGCAAGTATGAATATTGCCGTGTAGGATGACATATGTCCATTTCTTATTGGTCCACATAAATGGGTAATTTTTGGTGTCAACAATAATTTTCTAACTTTGTGAAGGTTATAGTCTTGAAACAAAATTTAGCATTAATTGATAAAGGGAGATGGAGTGTTATAATCTTGAAACTTCAGACGCAACATTCCATGAGTATCTCATCTTTTGTATGTCCTCTTACTGCGACAATTATCAATGTTCTTTCGATTTATTTCTCATATTTATTTTTGGTATGGATTCGGTTTTGATATTTATTTGCACGCGGGGGTGATAGTTAGTTGAGTTTGACTGGTAGCTGCGATTGTTATTTCTCCGATGATACGAGTACGAACGATACGACCGACATATGTGATTGTTAGCAGCTCAATACTTTTGTTGTCTCATGGTGGATGTACATTTATGTGTGTAAATGTACATTTATGTTACATTAAACATAACTATTGAAAAGCCCGGGATGGGAGATTGATAGAGATGGGATGTACGTTCTTTTTGTTTTTGTAACCTCCATGATATTATGTACTTTATAATTTTATTTTGAAAATTCTTAATTTATATTTCAAAATAATTTTATGTTATCCAAAGTTTCCCTTTGAAATAATGTATAAGAAAATTTTCATTTGATAAAGGTTCAGTTGACAAAATATTTCTGAAGTACTCGACAAATGAATACCCGAAACTTACTGGATCGTCCACTATATTATCATCAGCATCTATAATACACTTAAATCACCATTTGATCCTTCATTTGATTCACAATTTAATGAAAAAAAATCTATTTTGATCTCTATTCTTAAGCCATTTCACATTAGCTTTCTGAGAGCAGAACACTTCTTCATTTCACACTAGATTCAAACAGTTTTGATCTGTTTAGGCCTGTTGGAGATCGCTCCCACTGTAATTCTCATTCAAGAACTAGATCTTCCATGTCATTCACTTATCGTATCATGTTATCGTGTGTGTCTTATTTTGTTCGACTTATATACCATTACGAAATATCTTGAATGTTTCCAATCGTGCCATCGGCACAGGTACATCCTAGTACACACACACACACACACACACACACACACACACACACACTTGAGGGTATCATTGGTATATACTATGCATTCTCATGTCACTTTTTATGCATGAACCAAACACAAATTTTTTATTTCCAATTGGAATCCATTGATTAACCGAACAGAACAAAAGGATTTAGAATCCAGGGAAAAGGTTTTCTTGTAATCACTTTCCCGGTCACAATCCATCAAAAATATTGCTGCGAATCAAACGGGAGAGTAATTTATATTTTGCAACCCGTGTTTGTGGTGGAGGGATTGGTCTAAGGTGCGCACAAGCTGGTTCGAAATTAATAACCCTTCGTATCTAAAAAAAACTTGTAGATTATACCCAAATTACAAATAGTAGCAGTAATGATAATCATTTGTGTAAAATGTTATTTTACCCCATAATTTGTTATTTTTTTTATAGTAGTCCTGTTCTATAGGTCAAAGATGAAAAAATATTAATTTTATTGCAAGTACCAAAACATCTTCTACATTGACCTCTTAGATTTATAGGGTTGTTTAGTTGTAAAAAACAAGGCTATTTCTCAATAAAAAATTCTAAAATTTTTCCACGGAAACAAAAAAATTAGAAAGTGTGTTCAAACAGAGAATAGTTTTTCTGATTTACTAATTTTCATGAAAACTAAAAAACTACTTTAACATGTTTTCAACCAATTTTTCAAACTTCATTTATCTTTTAAAATTACATTTTAGACCCTTGAATCTTTTGTATTTACATTTTGACTCCCCAAATAAAAAAAAAAAATTTACCCCTAAATTTTAGGAATAAATGACGTTTCCAACACTTTTTGTAAATTTTATTGTGGCCAACAGATTTTTGTAATTTATATTCTGCTCCTGAACTTTTTGTAAATTAGATTTTGACCACTACACTCTTTTTAAGTTATATTTTGGCCTTCAAACTTTTTGTATATTAAATTTTGACTTTTAAATTTCTATAAATCCCATTTAGCAATGATTTATCTAACAAATGAACGTGTTTTCCTAGTTTTCTAATAATTTCTATTGAAAATGAAAAGTAGAAATGGAAATGAAAGCTAGAAATAGAAAACATAGAATAGTTTTATAAATCTAAACAGGCCCTAAGAGTTTTCGAACTTATATATCTTATTTCCCAAATATATCTCACATAAAATGGTAATTTTCATCGTATTTGATCTAGAATCTTGAAAATCCAACATATCTATTTTGTTTTTTATGTTATCGTTGTGTGTGTGTTTCGAAGTTGATGATGACGTATATACAGGCAAGGTTTTGTATTTATTCGATTTCGAGTTATATACATGATGACGTATATACAAGAAATTACATTAAGGACAAATTTTTCAAACTAAATTACTAATAATACTTGCACAGAGGGTCTGCGTTCCAAGGATTCTTGAATTTTTTCCCTTCCAAGGTCTCCAATCGATAGGTTCCTGGTTAGATAACCTCTGAGATACGGTATGAACCATGATAATTAGTCTCCAGCTTTTTGTTCTTTTAGATTGCTTTCTTAAGTACCAGATCTCGTTGTTACAGATTGGTCGGCTTGACCCTTTGATTATAAAACCTTATAGTCCTTTATTGATAGGCAGTTATTCGAATAATAACATCTTCTCGGACTTATTTTATCATGTATAGATCTAGTCGCCTCATGAGGTCACTCTTGGGTGAATAAATGCTCAACACCCTATGATTTGGCAGACTTATTTCCACTGTGACTATTGCCTAAGTGCCAAAGGCTGGTATATATGGAGTTTCCCCTGTTGCTATTTTGGGAGTAGTCATGTATGCCCAAAGGACACTGTGGAGTTCATTAATCTAGTTGCCTTTAGCCTCATCGAACCTTTTCTTCAACTCATTTAGTAAGGTTTTGTTGGTGATTTTTGTTTAGCTATTGCATTGTGGATGCCCAAGTGCTGAATGAAGTTTCTAGATGCCTGAACGAATATAATACTCTTCAGATTCTTCATTATCAAATCGAGTGCCATGGTCGATGATGAAAACATAGGGCATGGCATATCTATAAATGATCTTTTTCCATATGAACTGGAATACTCTCTGATAAGGTATATCGATTAAGGGCTCAACCTCTACCCATTTGGTAAAATAATCAACAACTACAACCAGGTACTTTCGACCAAGTCAAATCTCGATTTAGCGAAAGGCCATAGAGAAGTGATGGGTGTTAGGTTTATTCCTGGTCTTATGTGTATGGTAGCAAACTTTTGGCATTTATCACACTTCTTGGTAAAAGCAACACAATCTGCTTTCATCATCGGCCAGTAGTAACATTGTATTGCTATTCGTTATCTCGGGGATCTCCCAGCTGTTTGTGCTCTATATGAGCCTTCATGCACCTATTTGATCAAATCATTCATTTCATTTAGATGAACACAATGAAGTAGGATAAAGTGTATCCTCGCCTGTATAGGACATATTTTTCTTTCATATAACTGGTTGCATTTTCATCTTCCTGGCTTCTTTTTGGTTGGATGGAAGTGTTCCTCTTTTAGTGTACTCTATAATTGGGTCCATCCACGAGGGACCCAAATCCATAGACATGAAATAGATTTCTATCCCATTAATGCTTCTGTGGGCAAGAATCTCCACTGGGATTGTTTGTCTGAGTTATGTTGGAGTTGCTGAAGCAAGCCGAGCAAAAGTATCTGCTCAGGCATTCTCAAATCTAGGAATCCTTACTATCTTGACTGAAATGATCAATAAAATGACTTCCATTGCTTTTTTATGATATCTCATCATAGTCTCCCTTTCAACGCCGTAAATTTATTGCATTTGATTAACAATTAATTATGAATCACTATATGCTAATATTTGGTCAACGCCTGGTGATGAAGCCAATTCCAGTTTTATGATAAAATCTTCATACTCGGCCTCATTGTTAGAAACCTTGAATTAGAATATCAGAGAAGATTCCACGTCCAAGTTATTCGGGGTGTTGATGATGAGGCATTTTCCACTTCTAGTAGCACACGAGGATCCATCTACAAACAACTGCCAAGTTGGAATAGCATCAGAGAACTCTTCTTCTACCAGTACTCCATGCTTGAACACCTTATAGATTTATTACAATTTTTCTTGGGCAGTCGATGACTCAGGTTAATCGGCCACAATCTTTGTCTGGTTTTAAGCTAAGCTCTCTTTCGTATAATTCTGATCGGCGAGCAAACGTAGATTATATTGCTCCTCTGCATATGTGAATTCAATAACAAAGTTTGCTATTTCTTGACCTTTTATTGCAACTCTAGGTTCATAAATAATTTCATACTCTCCCATTTCAATTGCCCAAGATATTAGCCTTCCAGTCTTTTCAGGTTTATTCCGTGCTTGTCGCAAAGGCAAATTCGTATAAACAATAATGGTGTGGGATTGGAAGTATGATCTCATTCTCCTAGCGGCTTCGATAGGATCTAGGGCTAACTTCTCCAAGCATGGATAGCTGATTTTTTCTCATCGAAATGCCTTGATAGTGTAATACACTGGCCTTTAGACTCCACCATCGAGTCAGATCAAAGATGAAATTAGTGTCGACTTTGAAATAACCAAGTATAAGTATAACTTCTCTGCTATAACTGGTCGGTAAAGGAGTGGGGAGAACCCAAGTATATCTTCAGCTTTAGGAAGCCCTTCTCACACTCGTCATTCCACTCAAAGGTCTTTCTAAGCACGATGAAGAATGGAAGACACTTATTAGCTGCTCGGAAGATAAAATAGTTCAATGCAGCTACTCTTTCTATCAGCTTTTAAACTTCTTTCTTGTTAGTCGGGGACTGCATTTTAAGCAAGACTTTGATCTTACTAGTATTTGCTTCCTTTCCCCTTTGACTAATAATGTACCCTTGGAACATCCCTTATTATACTCCAAAGATGCATTTGGTTGGGTTGATCTTCATCTAGTGCTTTTCCAATTGATAAAAGGTTTGAGCTAAGTTCGTAATATGTTCGGTCGCATGTTTGATCTTGGTGAGCATGTCATATAGCTAGACCTCCATGTTTTTACCGATTTGATCTTCAAAAACCTTGTTCACTAATATCTGATAGGTAGCTCCAACATTTTTTAACCCAAAAGGCATGACATCGTAGTAATAAGTTCCTGAACTGGTAATAAAGGAAGTGTTTTCTTTATCTTCAAGCTTCATCTTAATCTGGTTATAACTAAAATAAGCATCCATAAAACTGAGTAACTTATGGCCTACTTTAGCATCGATTGGTTGATCAAATTTTTGTAAAGGGAAATGATCGTTTGGACATGCTTTATTAAAATCTGTAAAATCTACACACATCCGCCATTTATTATTTTTCTTCTTGACCATCACCACATTGCCTAACCAACCAGGGTACTTGACATCTTCAATAAACCGTGCTCGTTGTAGTTTCTCTACTTCCTCCTAGATTATTGTATTCTTTTCGAGACCGAAGACTCTTCATCTTTACTTGATCATCTTGGAGCCTGGATAAATATTAAGCTCAAGGCATATGAAGTTCGAATCAATTCCTGACATATCTCCATGGCTCCAAGCGATAACATTTTTTCTTTCTCTAAAGAATATGATTAATTCATGTTTGAAAGAAGGAGATAACTTGGAACTGATCTGGGTGGTTCTTTCTAGCTTCTCGTCATCCAACACAACAACTTCTATTTCTTTTATAACTTGCCCCTTTACCAACTTTTTTTCTTTCCGAGGATCTAGAGTGTCGATGTGAAAGTGGTGTGCCCTTCATTTGCATCTCCTGTTGGTCGGTCGATGTATAATAACATTCCTTGGCATATTTCTGACTGCCATTTACTATGCTGACTCTATAATTTATTGAAAAATTCATGCGTTAGTGCACTGTAGATGGCACAACTTCTAACTGCTTGATTCCCACTATTCCCAGGATGATATTGTAAGCTGACGGGAGATTTTTATCTAACACAAAGAAGTGAATTATTTCTCTCTTACTCGCTGGCCAGGTGCTGACTAAGACTTCCATCTTGATGGTTCTTAATGGGTATACTTTCTTTCCTATAAATCCAATAAGATGTCCATGGTACGGTTCTAACTTGCTGATCTTCAGCCCTGGGATTTCAAAACTACTCTAGAACATTACATCAGCTGAGTTCCCATTATCAACTAAAATCCTTGCGACTATGCCATGATGAATTTTGTATGTGATAAATAACGGATCGTCATGAGGTTAAAGAACCCCACTCAAATTATTTTTAGAGAATCCAATCACTATCTTACCTCTATTAACTTTCCTCGGTCGACTATCATTGGATTCAGCCATATCAATTTGTCTGATAGTTGGGCAGGCTTTGACTTCATTCGGATAAGCTTTCCTTTCTTCTATATCATCTCCTCCTTCAGCATCACCACCTGCAATGAAATGTCACCCAAAGAATATTATGCCGACCTCCACCTATGGCTCATCAAGCTTCCTCAACAAGTCTGGATCTTCTTGAGAATCATTTAGTTATTTCTCATTTATTGTCATCCCTCGCTCGGGCTGGGTATTCAGATCTTTTTTGATCTTTTTTGTTGCTATTCCGATCAACAAACTTATTCAACTTTCCATGCTAAATAAGATTTCCAATCTCATTTTTAGCGCAATGCAACTGCTGGTGTTGTGCCCATGATCCCTGTGAAAATCGCAGTATTTGGACTTATCCCTCTTGTTAGGGTGTCTTCAACTTTCCAGGACAATTCAATTCTTTGTTTCCTTTGATATCCTCCAGGATATGGTGAACACCCTTGTTGATCTGGTTATATTCATCATACTTCTTGATCCGATTCTGCTTCTTATCTTTCTGATCCTTTTTTAAAGAATTATAATTATTTTTTTGACATTCACCTTTGGTCTCAGGAACTTTCTTGGCTGCCATAGCTTCCTCGACTTTCATTATTTTTCCATCTTTAGCCATTAATTCTGTCATGGTTTTGGATGTTTTTTTTTCTAAAGCATAGTAAAGATCTTTAGCAAGCAGCCCATAAGTGATGCAATGGTTGTTTTCTCCTCATAGTCCACCACCTCTAGTTTTTCATTGTTAAAATGAGTAATATATTCTCTAGTGCTTTCTCATGAATTTTGTCGTAGGGTCAAGAGATGAGTGACACTCTTGATCGACTTACACCGAATACAAAAGTTATCAATGAACAATTCGATGAACTGATGAAACCTAGAGACTTGACCTCTTGGGAGATTATTATACAAAATCTGGACTGACCCTGTGATAGAACTGGAGAAATCTATACACCTCATCTCGTTAGGTACTGAGTAGATGTCGATAATAACTTGATATTTCTCTATATGCAAGACTGGATCAATTTTTCCATTATTCTTGGGAATAACCACCGGAGGTTTGAACTTGGAAGGTGTAGGGTATTCTACAATTGCCTGGATGAAATGTGATCCTTTAATGATTTTTTTTTTGCAATGGATTCTTTATCTTGGCCATTTTACCTAGCCAATCTTCTAACCTTTTCATGGATCCCTTACAAGAATTTTCTTCTGGTTTAGATTTGGATGAAGTAGATCTAGCAGCTTTACTATGTCTATGTGCTGAACTCTCCTCCTGAGAGGTCTGCTCGGTGCGAACAGAGACCCTCGTGCTACCTCTAGATCTTATGGACCCTTCTCTGTATTCTCGACGTCTCTCCTGCTCCTTATGATGTCCTTTAGTTACTCAGGAACTGAGGTGATCAAAAGCAGACTCCCTGCTTAGACTATAACACCCCGACTCGGATTTATGGGTTACTCGTGAGTCAACTCAGTCCGACCTGAGCGTTAGGTGTGAAGTGCAATGGAGCAACCTATATAATATTGCTAGTCCAGTTTTATTTTAGTTAACGTTTCACTTGTTAGCATGCGATTTCAGTTTCAAAATAAATTACGTGAGGGACCTATGGGGAGCACCCTGAAGTCCAAGTAAACAGAGCTACTAACGTAAAATAAATAAAGATACCTACCTGTATAATGCCCTCAAAATACGAAATCGCTCCCAACCTGCCATAACAAAGCGATGGTATGAGCCTATGCCCAATGGGAATGCATAAAGGCAGTATAAAAATGAACGGAATAATGAAGACTTAACACGTTATGCCTATGTGCACATGCAACTACATATAATATACATATACATGCATATACCCATACTTAATACATGAAAAGATTTTTAGTTTCAAAAACCTTATTTATCCAGATTAATTTATCTTAATCTTGTAAAAACTTCTTTTACTTATACTTAGCATTTCTCACTTTATTTACTACACCCGATTCCACACTCGAAACCACTGCACTTGAATTATCCAAACCCATTCCTTTACCGGAATCACCATTTTTGTTCATTTAAATACACTTTAGTATATTCGTTGAAAATCACCATTTCAACACACGCATCCACCGTGTTAAAATATACTTATTTGTCATTTGAAAACCTTTTTTCAATACATATTTATGAAAATTTATGGGTTTAACCACTTAGGTTACTTAATCAGCCATTTACCACTAACTTTACCCTTTTCCTTCTTTATGAACATTTTTCAATTATACATTTACTTATCCATTTTAGCCTTTATCGGAATATTTATTTATTCATTCAAGTTAGGTTGTATTAATACATTTTACTACACAACCCATTCCTTGACATGTTTCAAATTACATTTATCTTTTTTCAAAGTCTTCTAATACTGCATACTTCCACGGGGTCCACACCGCCGGTTAAGCGCACCATATGCTCTGGTCGATATTTTAGGGCTTTTCACATAAGGGCTCCGGGCCCTTCTTGCTTTATCCCGGTGTCATCCGAGTCCCCTTTATGTGTTTTAACATTTTACAATCCTGCCGAAGCCAAATCTCGAGACTTTACCACCCCATTTGTGTTACACTTTGCCAATCGACATTTCATGTCCTTTAAACTTTAACCTTGATTTTTATTCCAAAATTCATATTCATTTAGGAACATCTTGTGTAACACCTTTTTTCAACATTTTTATTTCATAGAATGTTCCACTTTAAGTAAAATTACCATTTTACTCACTTGTTTCCAAAATTGTCATTTACTCCATTTTTATAAGTGTTAATTTCTTACAAACACTATTAAATTTCCCATCTTAACTCCTTAAGTCTTTTGACACCTTAATACTCTTTTTAACCTTGGAGTAATATTGTTCTTATTTGGAAACACATTTATCCCTTTAATTCTTTCCAATTTCATAAGTGTTAATATTTTCTACCAACTTTCCCATATTTACCCACTAACACTTATTCAATTACTTCATTAACAATTTTCCAAACCATGCATTTCTTTACTTACTTTATTCAAGAAATCTATTTACGCTAAGACTACTTTTATAAGAAAATATCATTTCTTTCATTTTACATGCAGTCTTACACTTTACTTTTATCATATTATTAACACTTATTTCACACACCAAAATTTCCAATTTCATCAATCCATGGGTAAACAATTTAATTATTCCTTAAACTTGTTTATACACTTAGTGTCAAATTACTACAAGTTTATATGAATGAGAGAATGGACTTTGAACCTTAAAATTCTTTTTAAATGGTTTAAACAAATATTTCATTTTAGAAATTCATCATACTTGTAAAAATACATTTTCAAGACATATAATCTTTAAACTCAACAAATATTTATTTTTCATAAAATCATCATTTTTGCAAGAAACATAATTTCACCAATGTTTACCTAAATAAATTATTATCATCAAACATTTTATTTCACAAAATATTTTTCATCAATATTTCTAGAAAATACACCATTTTCATAAAACACCCACTTTTATACTTCAAAACTTTGAAATAATTGTTCATTCACTATTTTCAACAAAATATCATTTTACCAATATTTTTATTTCATAAAAATGTTTATTATTTTCTACACATTACTCACATCATTTAATCAAATGCATGCTGCTCATATAGTCTAACTATAAGACTACAAATATGCAAAAATTGAGTCTTATACTAAGAGTAAGGTTTTCCCACCTCTAATGGCTCAAATGGTAGTGGACGTGTTGGTGTAGGAGGAGCAAATCCCACCTCCAAAGATGGCCTCAAGGGGTTACCAAATGCATCCTCCAACCAAAGTGTTCTTCTTCTAAGCTTCCAAGCAAGACCCACTACAAACTCCATGAAAACTTACCTTCATCTTCTCCAAAAATCCCCCAAAATACTCCTCCAAAATGTGTAGCTCTTCTTTATCAATGGTGGAAATGGGTATTGTGGGATATTGCCTAAATGGTAGTGGAGTGTTGGTTTGGTGGTGGGTGGAGGTGGAAGACCACCCACCTCTCTCTCTCTCTCTCTCACACACACACACACACACACACATTCTCTATCCTTCTTTCATTTTCTCCCAACCCCAAATAAATCCTTAATAAAACCCTTCCTAAGGTCAAAAACCCCATTTTCCCCTTCTGGGATGATTTGGGCACGATTGCTCAAAGATCTAATGCTCTAAATTATGATCGCGCAAAAGGCCAACTGAGATTAAAAAATTTGACCAACGTCGTTTGAACAACTTGCCCTTTGTCGTTTGAATGATTTAGCCTATGCCGTTTGAACTATGGATCGCGCGACCCTTCGCGTGACCTACTACTACAAGTGAGTATAACGTCATTAGAAGCCTTGCATCCCACGACCTATCTCGTGACCTTTACACTGTCGTTCGAAGGGTAGCCACTTGTCGTTTGAATAACCCTTTTTTCTTTTTCTTTTTCTCCAATTTTATCTACAATTCTTCCATAATTATAATTAACTGCTCCTCAATCATAATCCATATATAATTCAATTTTTGGAACGGGGTATTACATAGCCTTTTCAAGACACTTAGTCTTTCTTTGGAAAAATATTCACCATTATAGTAATCCGTTAACCAAAATGACGAGGTTGCACTAGGCCGATATGACCTATCATAAGAAGAACGAGAATGATAGCTCCTTTCATGTCTAGATTGCTATGGTGGCATTTCCTTTATAGAATTGGAGGACTTAACTTGCATGGTGGGGGCTAATTGTTTGACAGACTCCTGCATGGCTTCTTGACCTCTAGCCAGGTTGATCAGAATTCCTTGTAAGTCTACTGCACTTGGAGGAGCAGATGGGATGATGGTATTACTCTCATTTCGAGTGCTATTTTCAGGATCATTCATTTCTTTGGAGGCAAAAAAATGAAACAAATGGTAGAGAACGATGACAGACAAACGTTCCCACAAACGATGTCAATCTGTTGATGTCTAAAAATGGTCTAACTCCAAATTTATATTCACTAGAAAAAAATAAGATAACTCAAACCACACACACACAAGAGATAGGTCTTTAGAGTGGTTCAACTGTAAAATAGCCTACGTCCACTTTTATTTTTATTCAGTAGGTTTTACAATAGCTCAGTATGGTGTGCATATGAGTGATTAGAGTTATCCATTGAGCTAAAGGAGTAGTTTGTATTTATAGTAGTTACAAACCCTAGAGATGGAGTGCCTTTATATTACCAGGCATATAAATCTGTGTATAATAAAGGAAACTCTTAGAATTCAGTGCTGGTTGGCATCCCTTTCGATTAACTATTGGTATTCCTGTTGGTTGACCTTCTAGAGTTGGTCAGCATTCCAGCTGACTAAGGGTCTCTGAGGCCGATTAAGTGGGTTGGTCAGCTACGTTGGAGGGCATGTGTACATTTATCATTAGTCCATGTGGAATTATAATTTATACATACAACAATTATGTTTTTGAATTTCATAACATTTTAAGAAAATATAATATTAAGGTTGAATTCAATTTCAAATACATTAAGAATGATAAAGTTCGAATGCTGACAGAATGCAATAATAGAGCATCACTAGGATGTATGTGGTACGTGCATGGTAGGATTGGGAATAAGAATGGATTTTTTTATGTAAGCGAATTATTGAAGGGGCACAATTTTGGGGTAGTTTACATAACAAATAATCACTCGGGAATGAGTTCAAATTTAATGGCATTAGAAATAAAAGGCCGTGTTCGAGTCAAGCCTTTGATGTGACTTATCGAAGTTGTTAAATTGTTTGCAAATGATTATTGTATAAATGTTGATTATAACCGTGCTGGTGTGCGTCTAAAAAGGTGAGGAATGAAATTTTTGGTGACCAATCTTTATCGTTTGACAAATTACGATGGTACGTTGATGATGCAAGACATTTTAACCTGGGAAGTCGTTTAGAACTTGAGCAAGATTCATCATTGGGAAGTTTTAAGAGGCTTTTCATAGATTTGAAAGCATGTATTGATGGCTTTAATCATTGTAATCCTCTTATATTTCTTGATGGGAAATTTTTGAAAAATAGGTACAAGGGTACTCTTTTAGTAGCCATTGGAAAATGCAAACTAAGGTAAATATCATGCCTTTATGTTTTGAATAAAATGTATATTTTTGTTTAGTAGAGTAATTTTTGTTAAAGTAAATACTAATTGTGAGTATTCTTTTATATCTATAACATGTTTCTTATTATATTGTTTGCATTAGATTCAATGGGATAAAAATTTAACTTGATGTAAATGTTTACTACAAGTTCATTTTTTTGTTAAGGTAAATAATTGATCCTTTACAACTGATCTGATTGTGAAAATTTATTTATTTTTTATAGGTATGTTCCTAGTAGCATTTCCTATTATGACTGAGAGAATGATGATAATTGGGAGTGAAATTGTCAGAAATTATTCGAAGTCACTTATTTTCACATTTTTGTTAGATAGAAATAGTGTCATTTAAAAATATTTTCCTATTATTTCTCACATGGATACCATGCATACTATTTTAATCATTTAAAGTGTAGTTTAAATGATAGGTGATTAGTCAGAATATTGTATATCTCGTTATACTTATGCACGCGTGCACAATTGTGGTCGTTAATTCTCGTATTTGAGCTCTTATATTATATAATATTTGTTCTCATTATGTATATTCATTGCAAGATTTATTTGAGCTTTTATAGGTATTGGAATACTAAACGGTGCAATTGTGTGCTTTTCGAAAAAGTGTCAACGCATTATGTAACTTCGGGGACAATTTAGTTATTTATGCATTCGAGCTTCGTGTCCAAACCCTTCACAAAATTTTATTTCTCTAAGTTATCTTTGAATAGCCACTAACGGTGTATCAATCTAGTTTTAACGATCGAGTTATGACCATTTTCTTGAAGTCCTTTTGTGTTGAATTGAAAGGAGGATTTGTTCCAAAAATAGGAGACAGATCAATCGGTATAAGGCCAACGGTCGATCGGTGACGCTGAAATTACCTACAATTGCAACTAGTGGGTTACCACACTAGCGGATGATTGGGCCCGCTCCCACGGTCGATCTCTCCTATCCGATACTCGATTTCTCATTTTGATTTTGGTTTTTGTTTTTTGTTTTTTGTTTTTTGGTTTTTATTCCACTTTATATAAGTAGCAAGTGGATGTTCTTTGTAATTATCTTAATTTTTTATTGTCTTAAAGATTAAAAGATAGAATTTTACAAGCCTTAGATCTCTTCTCTCTCCTAGGGTTTATTACATTTCCTTGCTCCCCTCTCTTCATTTACTTTATTGTAAGTTAATCAAAATTTGTTTGTTGGAAATTAATACTCCCGTGTTCATTAATATATTTCTTGTATATTAAGTCATTGTTCAAACAGTTTTCTTCTCTCTAATTAATCCCATTTTATGTGTTTGTATTGTTATCATTATGAGTAGCTAAGTTACTTGATTTGGGATTATAAACCCACCTTGGATGATTGCGCTTCTTGATAGGTTTGGAGTTTAAATCTAATAAATGGGTGTATGTGTTGAAATCAGAGTTTCCAAGGATTTTAACTTCTCTTATTATGTAAGGATAAATTCAATAAATGGGTGTATGTGTTGATGACCTGTCTTAGGGATTCAGTCTTTTTGTGTGTGTGTGTGTTTTGTCCCGGAATAGCTAAATGAGAAGATTTAAAAGGATAAATTTCTATATTGAGTCAATTTTTAGTTTTGACTTATTCTGTTGGTCAAAACACGTAGGTTGTTAAGGTGTCGTATCCTCAAGCCTACAAGTGAAAATAAGTTAGCATCCATATTTTCACATGTCACTCTCAAAGATTACATCATGCCTCTTACTCCAAAAATGTACATGAACCTTTTAATATTTGGAGAAAACCCTTTTTAAATTAAATGTTATTCAAAATGATTTTAAAAGTGTTTTGAAAAATATTAATTTTTCTCAAGTCGTTGATGCTTGAACGAGGTACTTCACACCGTTAGAATAGGGATCAAACGAGTCTTTACAATCTTTTAGATAACTTGTTCAAAGAACGTTCCAACGAGATTGTAACCGTCCTTCGAACTAACTTCAAATAAGTGAATAACGATGCATTTCACCATCCACTAGAATCTTGTTTGATATCTCATTAGATTCTCGTTCGAAGGAGATGAGGTACATCATTCGAATGAGATACCCCATCGTTCGAACGACCTGTGCATTTTTCAAGAAAAAATAATATCCATTCAGTTTTTTTTCTCGCCTACCCACGTTTTTAGAAAAAAAATAGTTTTTATGTAGCAGTTTTCAGAGTACCCTTTTCATGCGATTTTTTATCCAAAAACACTTTGGAAAAGCCTTTCTAAATATCCTTGACTCTTTATGATCAATTTTTACAAATCCAAACCCACATAAACTTTTGTTCATCATATGTTCATGGTTATGCAATGAATTCTCCACTG
Source organism: Sambucus nigra (assembly GCA_949130495.1). NCBI lineage: Eukaryota > Viridiplantae > Streptophyta > Magnoliopsida > Dipsacales > Adoxaceae > Sambucus > Sambucus nigra. The sequence continues at coordinate 17,709,270 of OX422213.1, read as the reverse complement.
TTAGAGACGATAAAGGCTATTAGTAGATAACGAGGCCAGGAGTTGCTGTGAAGCCTTGCTAGATTGCATGAAGCTACAGACAGAGGTTTTGAAGATTTCATATGCGTGGGCTGAAGTATTCAAGTTTTGTAAGTCAATGGAGTCTTCTTATAAAACGATATCTGTAGTGAATTTTTTTAGGCCTAGGCATCTGAGGTTTTTCCTATTTGGGTCCTCGTACGTCAGCGTCTCATGGATTGTTTACTATACTTTACAATTGAATGTTGCATGCTCACTTAGTAATTAGGTTAACAAGATTAAAATTGGAAAGTAACAACACTCCCTGCTTATACTATTTTTGTTCTTGCTTCTTGTGTTTGATAATTTAGATAAATTTAACGAAATTGAACCTAAAGCATATAACCTGGCTTTATAAGTCTTAATAGCAAAGCATATTAAGTTAGATTGAATTTCTACTTTGAGTTTTGTTTAAATAAACATGGATAAACTCAAAGTAAATAAATTGTATAAGCAAGTTTTGTTAAAAAATAATGTACAAGTATTTGTGAAACTTTTGAAATGTGGAAGTGATGAAGATACTAAGTGAGAAATTGAGGAATTTTATACCTCCCCACCATTAGTTTGGTTGGTTTAAGCTCGTACTCATAAAATAGATGGAGATTTAAGGTGAAAATGGATATGGATTGGTTTCTTATTATAGGAGCAGTTGTATGAAGAAATATAAGCAAAACGAGAATTAAGGAGGTAGTGATGAGTGCAGTTATGTGTAGAATATAGTTTTTGTTTATCTTCAATTTTGTCATCTGGTGAAGTGGACATACTTTCACTACCGTGAGTTTGAAGTTGGGAATTTTTAGTTAAACAAATTGTGATAGAGCCTCATTCTTGTGAGGTTTGTACATGTTAACTTCCATACACAAATTAACTCAAATTAAATATATACATTGAACTATTTTTGGGTAATACCCCGTATTTTTATAGTATTTTATGAATTTTTAAGTTGATTTCGTATATTGATGAGTTGTTATGTGACATGCAGTATATCACTTTATGATTTAAGATGATGGACTTTCGATATGGTTATCGCTACAAATTGGTATAGAGTAAATCTTAGCTAATTGATACTAATCACTAGAAATATAAACAGTTAAGAGACATGTTTACTAAAATACAATCATTGAATTGAAGTTGAGAATAGAGAGAGAAAATAGAAGAACTGGATTTACATGGTTCAACCCAAATTGTTGTCTACTTTCATAGATGATGTATTGTCTATTGATTATTGGACAAACACCATTCAAAAGTATAATTTACAAGCTTTCGAGTTCTCTCTACATTGTGGCATCATATCAGTAAGTGAATATCCCATACCTTACATGAAATTCATGTGTGATATTTATAGGTTGCTAGAGGTGTGATAAGGGAAGGACACACGCCTCACCTTTATAGGTGAGGTGACACAATGTTTTACAAATTAGGTAAAAGAATAATCACAAGTTGATTATTGTCACATAGGAAAGAATATTGACATATCCTCTCCTAGTGCGTATGTATTAAGGTTCTAACATCATCTAATCACAAGGTGCACGTTTATTCTTACAATCACTCAAAAACTAATGCTACAAACTATGTTTGTGATATTACTTCGTCCAAGTTGACGGAGTTAGCATATTTGTATAGTATTCCCATTAGTATCACCCGTAGGTTACCCTGCAAAGAGGAAATGGCTTACACCCATTTGTATGCCTCTCTCTGCCATTGCTATAGGGATTCGTCTCCCACCACACCCTATCATTAGAGGTAGTTTTAAAGGCTATGGGGTAGCTCCAGCCCATCTTGACCTTAATGCTTATAGGACGATCTTAAGGTTGATGATTTATTAGAGGGATATCTTTTAGTTTGACATTAATAAAGGCAATTTTATGTATATACCTCTAGCTTCAAGATCTTGATAAGAAGTTCGTGAACGAAACTTAGACCAGTAGCCATTTCTAGAAACACAAGTTCATTTTTATCAAGGGTAATTGGGAGTTAAACCTAAAGGAAGTTAAGAAAACTGTCAGGGTTCCTTGAAACTCGAGTGGCTCTAATGCCATTGGTATTTTTCTCTTCCACTTACTTCACATACGTTTATTTCATGATTGTGAATTGTCTTTTGATCTGCCTTGGTTTACTTGTAATGAAGGTTGCTCCAAAAATCTCTGATGCTCAGAGAAAGCTGGTAAAAAAATACTGCTAACCTCTTATCTTTACGGATATTTTTTCCTTAGATAAGCTTATAGAGTTTTGCTACTACCAAGTCGATATCCGGACCACAGTCGATGCACAAGCCGAGGTTAAAGCTGAAGTTGAGGAAGATAAGTGAGTTTTCCAAGTGTTGGTTCGTCTAATTTAATAATTTATCTTTCAGAAAGGGCCTTAATGGTCGACGAGAAATTTGTTTTGGGTCACACGACAAACTCTTTGGAGCTATTTTGCTATCACAGACATAGCCCTGATTTTGAGTACCTCGAGACCATGAATACTAACACCATATGGTGCTACACATAACACAAGTCCATCAAGGTACTCTTTTAACCCTTTCATTTATTTTTATGGTATTCTAACCGTGTCATTTAGTCACATATTTTATCTTTTTATAGCTAGTTATAGCGAACTATAGTGTCTGAGAAGCATGTTTCCACATTTGAAAATGAAAAGAAAATGAATTAAGGGTGTGTTTGATAAATAAGATGGAAAATAAGCGCCAAGAGTTAATTTCCATGGAATTGAAAACTTGAAAATATTTTCCATGGAAAAAATTTGTTGGTGTTGTTTGATTGCAATTATTTTCTACGTGGAAAATGTTCTACTTTCCATCTTTTGTGTTTGGTTCTCCATATTTTCCATGGAAAAAAAGTATAATATATATATATATATATAATAGAAAAATAATAAATATCCCAGAAAATTAATAAAAATCCCAAAGAATAAATAAATAAATCTAAAATGTGAATAAAACCCCAAAAATAAGGAGAAAAATCCAGAAAATGAATAAAACCCAAAAATAATGAAAATAATTCAGAAAGTGAATAAAACCCCAAAATAATGTGAAAAAAAAATCCAGAAAGTGAATAAAATCCCAAAAATAATGCAAAAAAATACAAAAAATGAATAAAAACCCAAAAATAATGAAAAAAGTACAGAAAGTGAATAAAAACCCAAACCCAAAATAATGAAAAAATACAGAAATAGAATAAAACTCCAAATATAATGAAAAAAATCCAGGAAATGAATAAAAACTCAAAAGTAATGGAAAAAAATCCAGCAAAGTGAATAAAAACCCAAAAAAATGAAAAAAAATTCAAAAAGTGAATAAAATCTCCAAAATAATGGAAAAATTCCAAAAATGAATTAAAATAATGAAAAAAATGAATAAAAACCCAAAAAAATTTAAAAAAAACAAAAAGTGAATATGACCCCAAAAATAATGAGAAAAAATCCAAAAAAATGAATAAAAACCCAAAAATAATGAAAACAAAATCCAGAAAGTGAATAAAAATCCAAAAATAATGAAAAAAAGTACAGAAAGTGAATAAAATCCCAAAAATAATGAAAAAAAAATCCAGATAGTGAACACAAACCCAAAAATAACGAAAAAATACAGAAAGTGAATAAAAGCAATAAAATAATATTAAAAAAATCCGAAAAGGAATAAAATTCCAAAAAATAAAAAATATAGAAAATTAATAAAAAAACAAGAAAATAAATATTAACCTCATAATAAATTTCTGGATTTTCTTCATGATTTCTTGATTTTTATTCAACATCTTGATTTTTTTTTTTCCTGGATTTTTATTCATCTTGTGAATTTTTTTCAATTTTTTTGGTTTTTTTCATTTTCTGTATTTTTTCCATTATTTTTGGAATTTTATTCACTTTACGTATTTTTTTATTTATTTTTCAGTTTCTTTTTCATTTTTCGTATTTTTTCATTATTTTTGGAGTTTTATTCTCTTCCGGTATTTTTTACATTGTTTTTGGGTTTTTTCATTTTTTTGGCGTTTTATTCACTTTTTGTATTATTTCATTAATTTTTGGTTTTTATTCATTTTCTTAATTTTTTTCATTATTTTTGGGGTTTTATCCACTTTATTTATTTTTTTCATTATATTTGGGTTTTTAGTCACTTTCTGAATTTTTTTCGTTATTTTTGGATTTTTATTCACGATCTCGTTTTTTTTTCATTATTTTGGGGGTTTTAGTCACTTTCTCTAGTTTTTTTCATTATTTTTGGGTTTTATTCACGTTCTGGATTTTTTTTCATTATTTTTGGATTTTTATTCATTTTTTGTATTTTTGGAGTTTTATTCACTTTATGTAATTTTTTTCATTATTTTTGGTGTTTTTTTCGTTTTTTGGATTGTTTCCATTATTTTGGGGGTTTTATTCACTTTCTGTATTTTTTCCATTATTTTTGGGTTTTTATTCACTTTATGGATTTTTTTTCATTATTTTCGGATTTTTATTCTTTTTCTGGATTTTTTTCATTATTTGTGGGGATCACTTTCTGGATTTTTTCCATTATTTTTGGGTTTTTATTTACGTTCTCAATTTTTAATTTTTTTTTTGTGATTATTCATTTATTGTATTTTTTTCATTATTTTTGAAGTTTTATTCACTTTCTGTATTTTTTCATTGTTTTTGGATTTTTATTCATTTTCTGGATTTTTTTCATTTTTTGGGGGGTTTGATTCACTTTTTGGATTTTTTTCATTATTTTTGAATTTTTATTCATTTTCTGTATTTTTGGAGTGTTATTCACTGTCTGTATTTTTTACATTATTTTTGTTTTTTTTTTCATTTTTTTGGATTTTTTTCATTAGTTTTATTTTTATTTTTATTCATTTTCTGGATTTTTTCATTATTTCTGGCGTTTTAATCACTTTCTGGGTTTTTTCATTATTTTGGGTTTTTATTCACGTTCTCGAATTTTTTTAATTTTTATTCATATTCTGTATTTTTTTCATTATTTTTGGAGTTATTCACTTTCTGTAGTTTTTCATTATTTTTAGGTTTTTATTCATTTTATGGATTTTTTTCATTATTTTTGGGAGTTTATTTACTTTGTGGATTTTTTTTCATTATTTTTGGGTTTTTATTCACTTTGTGGATTTTGTTTTCATTATTTTTGGGTTTTTATTCATATTTTGGATTTTTAAAAATTATTTATGGGGTTTTAATAAGATTCTAGATTTTTTTTTTTCATTTTTTTTGGGTTTTTATTCATTTTGTGAATTTTTTTCATTATTTTTGGACTTTTTATTTATTTTTTGTATTTTTTAATTATTTTTTGGGGTTTTATTCACTTTCTGTGTTTTTTTCATTATTTTTGGGTTTTTAGTCATTTTCTGGATGTTTTTCATTATTTTTAAGATTTTATTCACTTTTGGATTTTTTTATATTATTTTTGGGTTTTATTCACTTTCTGCATTTTTTTTTCATTATTTTTGGGTTTTTCTTCATTTTATAAGTTTTTTATCAATTTTTTTGGTGTGGTAAGTCTTTTTCCTGGAAAATGAATAACAGGGTGGGAGGAGGTTTTTTAATTCCATCTTTTGTGGAAAAAGTGGTTACGTGATTTGTTTTAAAGAAACCAATTCCATAGAAAATTTTGTTTATCAAACATCCAAAAGATGGAAAATAACTCCATATATTGCATTTTCCATGGAAAATTAGTGTTATCAAACACACCCTAAGAGCTTCAGGCTTAGGTTACCAATTTGGGTAAGGATTTGATTGTTTCTCATACCAAGGGATAAACCTTAGTCTTTCAGCTAAACTGATGTCAAACTATTCGATCCCCTCTTTGAATCGTGAAACTATAACTCAAGGAGTAGGTTAGGATGCCATGGTTGCCTATCCCCCAACTGTTGGCCTATCAGAGAATCCTCCCGCAATTTCATTTTGTTTAAACCTTTTCTATTTCCATTTTGTAAAGTTTGAACACTTTCACTATGTATTTGTTCTTGGTTGATGTATTTTTGTTTTTATGAATATTCTTTTTCAATCCTTATTCCTATTATTTGAATGCATGGTTGTGTTTTCTACTTAACATTTTTACTTGGCCAAAGAGTTACCCCAAGTATAATTTGTGTTTTGGGAGTCTATTTAGCTGCGTAAATACCTAAGCATAATTGATTTGGCATTTTCCTTACAAACAGTGCTTTAAGATTTCTATTTTAAGCCTGCTAGTATTTTAATCATTTATTTGTCTTGTAATCGGCTTGTGGTCGACCTGACTGCGACCCCCGAAAAATTCATAAATAGATTGATCCTGTCTAATACAAAAATCACGAAAGTAAAAAACATTTTGTAACATTCTCATCATAACGAAATAAATGAAACGGTTCAAGTAAATACATCAAAAGATAATATAATGCTTACCAATTTAAAACTTCTCTGATACCATTCAATAATAATAATACAACTCCAAATCCTATAATTTGAATATGTCAATAAAAATAGTATTTCTCTTACAAGTGTATGACTCGAGAATTAGAAATAATACAATTGCATAAAACTGATATATAATTGATATCAGGAATGTAAAGGAGCGACTGGGCTCAACACCTACATCCTAAGACATGAAACGGGATTTGGAAAAACTCCTCTAACTAGTAATTCAAGTCTGTGGCAGCCATTGTAACCAAGGAATATAGAAATACAATTAAATAATAAGGATTAAACCTATCAAGTCTACAAAGAGTACAAATTTAACTGAAGTTGGGCAATAGTAATAATAATAATAATAATAATAATAATAATAATAATAATAATAATAATAATAATAATAATAATAATAATTCATCTTTCTCCCATTTTAAGTATATTTTAATTCATTTAAGTTACCTAACCCAAACTACCTAAACAAATTTACGGTTCTACTCCCAAACCCAAATGACTCATATGTTATATATGCCTATCTCTTAATTACTTATGCTTTACTTTTTCATTATTGCGTTCATCTCTTATATTAAGAATCATTTATTATACAGTAATCTCTTACATTAACAGTAACTTTATTACTAATCATAATATCAGTAATAGTCACTACTTATGATTCTGAAAAGTGTATCTCAAGTTTGTCAACCTCATATAATCTCATGCCATTGATTTAGTATATACCTCTCTAGTATATTTATTATATTATTCCCGAGTTATAAGTATATGGCTATATATATCTAGTATTGATCATAATCTGCTACAACCATCTCAAAGTATAATAATACAAAGTCACATAATCCAAAATATTCATGAGTGTACATAACCCACATGAAATCTCATGGGCTATGCTTGAGCCAGCAAATAAAAGTATGAAGGCCTATCCATACTGCCTTCGGGGATCACTCGTGTGTGCTACGTATAGTTATGGGGTGTCCCATCTCTATAACTTCACATTATCGGGAAAATCATTACTCCATCACACCAAACGTATGATCCCCATGCCAAGATTGTACATGAGGATACTCAAGTTAGTCCCACTCGGGATACGGGCACTTTAACACGTAGGATCGGAGTAAATAGGACCTGGGTAGATCCCCGTCTCTATCAAGAATACCACACACGATCAAAGTTATACGTGCCCCACAAATTCCTCCTAGTATATCCTCCACGAGCACACACATACACACTCTCTATATGATTGAACATAATTCAAGTAAATAAGTACGACCCTACTCAATTGGGTAAAATAAACAAGCACAATCCTTACTCAAATGGGTTATACGTAATATCTCTATTATTTTAATTTAACATTCACATTAACTATAGCCGTTATCGTATAAAAATAACATGAATTCCTAGGGCTCTGACGTCTAGGTATCATCTCACACCTACTGTTCATATGAATATTTATAAAATAACTAATACCCTACTCAATGGGTCATAAAAGCATTATAAATCATCGAATGATCTATACACTCACTAACCATCTCTTGTTCTCGTAAAATATCCCAATAACCGACCCTATACACAAGGTCTTCAATCAATTACTCAGAAATCACATTTACTCAAGGATTGTTAAAAGTGTCTTATGCTTAAGATTAATTATCCATGATTAATTACGAACTAATGTCCAAATTGTATAAAAGTCATTCCAACGGGAACCCCAACTCGTTCGAAAAGAAAACCTTATAACAATATCCTAAGATTTTCCATAAACTATAACTAAACATCCTCCCATGAAAACTAACAATCTAGGTTCCCTACCCGAAACCGTGTGCATAAGGCTATTTTATGTCATTCCCACACTTCCATGCACACGTTGTTACTTAACCGTGCGCATGACGCCGCACGTATAAACTTACGAAAAAATGGTTTCTTCTTCCCAAACTCCAAGTTACAAACTTTAAAACACTAGTCCTCCATGAATGACCCCGCCTAACGTTATAACACCTCAATAACACCTTATAATGAACTTCAAACACTTTTAGATCAAAATCCAACATATAAATACAAGTTTGAGGTGATTTGAACAAGGATTCGAGCATTAATTTCATATTATGATTTTTAGAACCCTAGGTTAATAAATCTGACCAATTCATCGCTGATTTGATTAAATTACGTATTAAACATAAGGGATTTTATAAGAATCATTACAATTATAACGACCAAAAGCCATAGGAGGTTGCAGTTGTAGTTGGAGCCGTGAATATAAGAAAATGACCGCGGACATTGGGTAAACTTGATGACTACAAACCTTAGGTCATGACATTTGTTCCTAGATCACGGAGATTTCACCTTGGAAGTATAAAAATGCCCATCATGTGAATTAATGACATGGACCGGTCAACTTTTTTCTTGCAAACAAAGTCTTAATATCTCCTAGAAGCCTTTTTGAATGGGAAATTATGGAAAAGTGATGATATAAGTAGAAACCTTAGGTTACCCATCACTTCCTATACATAAAAACCCTATGCTCCATTCCCAAAGCTTCTAGAAACCCTTTTCAACATGTTATAGAGAGAAAGTGAGAGTTTGAGAAGAAAAGGATATTCTACCAGAGAAAGGCCATGGATACGTACTATTCACCTACGAGAGGAACGCTATCGAAAGGCGGCAGAGTTCTACTGTTCATCAGACTAAGTCCTTTGGTAAGGGAGTGTGTCCTCATCCTCTTTTTCTTTCCTAAACCTTAATTTCCATGCTTTCATTGAATGATATGAGCCCTTTGTGATTTTTGGGTTTCTAAGTTTAAAGGTCGCGGACTTTTACTATTTATCCCATATTTAACTCTGAGATTTATTCTCTTAAACTATTTTAGGGTTTGGGAGCCATGAGGTGAAATAACTTTTAAAGAAACTCCTACTAATTTTTAGAGGATTTATTAAGGTTTCTACTTAGTTCCTTAAAAACTTAGGTTATGAGTTATTTCAGGTTGAAACCTTTATTTTATTAAAATACCCCTTGTTGTTTGGAGATCAGGAGTTCTAACTCCTTTAAGGCCTCAGACATAGGCATCATCATCATCATCATCATCATCATCATCATCATCATCATCATCATCATCATCATCATCATCATCATCATCATCATCATTCTTGCCTTAATCCCATCATATGAGGTCGGCCACATGGATTCTCCTTTTCCATCTTAATCTATTATATGCATTATTATCATTCAAGTTTAATTCCTTATGGCCTTTCTTAATAATTTTCGCCCACTATAGCTTAGGGCGACCACTTTTTCTTTTACCATCTATTTCCAACATTCTTCCTCTTATTATAGGGGTATCTACTGGTCTACGCAACACATGACCATATCACCTAAGTTTACTTTATATTAATTTATCACTAATGGGAGCTACTCCTAACTTTTCTCTTAATTTATAGGCAGTTTATTATTAGGCCTAATTAATTACGTGTTCTTATTAAATTTTAATATTTAGGTCGTGGCAATAATATGCCAGGCCAAGGAATTATGTATGGAGAGGGCCTCCTGCTTTATTCTTGAGGTTGACTTGGCTAGCCCTAAGGATTGATCCAAGTATAGTTATGGTATTTTCACCTTAGCAGAGTTCAACCAAGGCTGTGTAGTTAACAACATATTATAAATCGCTCATCCCGAAAGTGGGCGGGAGAGGAGGTCATGACCTATGGCATAACTGATTAAAAGGAACTCAGAATAAGGGCATGAAGTTGTGGCGTATAACGCCAAAATTTAAGTCCGTAGAATTTAGGGTTAACTAAAGGAGAATGAGCCATAGAGTAAGCTGGGGAAAGGTGGACTAAGGGAGACTGAGCCTTGAAACATCAAACACATTCTATTTGGGGTTGCGAATAAAACTTTCCTTTCCTATTACTTCTCAATCATATTACAATTGATCTTGTTGATAGTTCTATACTTTTGTTAGTACATATATAATTCAGTGAATACTAACACTGGCATATGGACTGAAGACATTTTCTATTTGAGCTCATCCCTTTTATCCCTTGACTTCCTCAGGATAAGAGGTCGCAAATAGTAGTAGAGGTCGCAAATAGTTATAGAGGTTGTGGACATATGAGATTTTGAGTGTTGAATTACTTTTGAAGATAGTAAAAATTGTTGTTAGAACGATTTTATATATATGTTTGTTTAGTTGATGCTTTGGTTAGACTTGTCTAGTTGTAGAGCTTATGGTACGAAACTTAGTATATTTTTAACGCATGCATTGAGGACTATTATTATATTATTAATGAAAAAAACTCTTTATATCATGCATTCATATGGGTGGTGAATTAGAATATACATATTTTAACTTTCCCTTTTGAGGTCGAGGCCTATTTTAAAGGCCGTGATATAGTAGGTTTTTCCATAATTAAAAAATTTTAATCTACTATTGTGAGATACCCCTTAGCTCGTGGGCATTATAAATGGTATCAAAGCGTTCATTTCTTGAAGACTATTGGAATATCAGAGATATGTTATGTGTACATTTATGCTTAGGAACCTCGTATTAGGATATTAGACTTATACGTATGTGATTCTTGCCAGGATGCCATGGAAAGAGGAAATTATTGAGGAGTTAAAGGTTTCATGGGACTTCATATCCCTAACAAAGAAGCCCATGGGGAACGAGTACAAGAAGAAGTGGTGGGTTCGCAGAATCCTTACCCAGGGAAATGGTGCAAGAATGATCGAGGAGATTCATGTTGGCTGCACCATTGAGCACTTCAAGTTGGGGGGCATATCCCTTTAAGTGGGAAACTGACATTTTGAAGGTCGATCCCTTGATAAGGAATACTAAGAAGATTTTTGAAGTACTAAGCCGTATCGAAGAAAAAAAAAGTCCTTTTCCACATTCATGTTTGAGGCATAGGCTAATCATTGGTGGACAATAATAAGGAGGACTCAACTAGGATGTGAGACCACAACCATAGTGTGGTCCAGATTCAAGGAACACTTCCTTGAGACATACTTTCCTATCGCGACCAAGGAGAAGTTAGAGGTAAAATTTATGAAGTTAACTCAAGGATCAATGCTTGTGGCCGAATATGAGTTTAAGTTCACAGAGCTTTCACATTTTTCTTCCCATTACATCAACACCGTGGAAAATAAGGCCAAAAAGTTTGAAACATGGCTAAAAGAGGGGCTTCATAGTAGAGTTATTGGGTTAAGACTGCCAACATGCACTGAATTGGTAAAGGTGACTCAAATTATGAATCAAGGTTTTGAAAAAGGAATGAAAGCTAAGGGAGAGAAGAAATAAGCGAAAGACAAGGGAATAAATAAGGATGACAAGACATATAAACAAGCTCAGAAGTCGCAGCCTAATAATAGTGCCACAGAGAGAATAAACAATTTGAAAAAGTGGATACCGTGACCATCACTTGTTCATCTATGGAATGAAGGAACACTTTTACAAGAGTTTCCCCTTGGTAAGGAGCTATTATAATTATGGAAAACTAGGCCACAAGGCCGAGTACTGTCAGATACCAAAAAAGGCTACAAAGAAACCACGGGCTCATGTTAGAGTCTTCGCTATGAATGCTAAGGATGGTGAGAAGGTGGAGGATGTTATAGTTGGTATTATTAATGTTGATGATAAAAATTCTTACACACTTTTTAATTCGGGTGCCACACACTCCTTTATATACACCACTTTTGCACGAAAGATAAAGATGAGGCCCCAAACTTTGATCTCTCCATCAGTGATTGACAGCCCAATAAGAGTATTAGCAAAGGCCGCGGCTATCATTAGGGGACATGTCGCAGAAATAAGAAATCAACATTTTTGAAGTTGACTTGATTCCCTTAAAGATATATGACTTTGATGTAATATTAATCATGTACTAACTGTCCACCCACTTCATCATGATTAATTGTTCTCGAAAAAAGATCCTAATTTATAAATGGGGAGGGGCCGAGGTGAGTTTTAGAGGAAATAACCAAGCATGAAACTTTTGATGATATTAACCTTAAGAGCTAAGAAAATGTTAAAGCGTGGGTGTCACGTATATATAACATACGTTAAAGATAGTGATAGAATTATGATTATTTTGAGATATGTCCCTGTGGTTACGGAGTTTGATGACGTCTTTCCCAAAGAACTTCCAGGATTGCCCCCAAATAGAGAAATTGAGTTTAAAATTGATCTTTTACCTGAGACTACTCCTATTTTAAAGGCACCAGATAGGGTGATCCCTGTGGAGTTAAAGGAGTTGAAGGAACAATTTGAAGATTTGGTAGACCGTGAATTCATTAGGTTTAACACCTCCCATTTGGGCACCTCAGTGCCTTTTTATAAAGAAAAAAGATGGGTCTATGAGGATGTGCATTGACTATTGAGAGTTAAACACGATAACTATGAAGAATAAATACCCCTTGCCTAGGATTTATGATCTCTTTGACCAATTAAAGGATGCTAAATATTTATCTAAGATAAATCTAAGGTTTTGATATCAAATTTAAGGATAAAGAACGAGGACATTTACAAAACAATTTTTAGGAGTAGATATAGTCACTATAAGTTTATAGTTATGTCATTTGGATTAACTAATGCCCATGTTGCCTTTATGGATTTAATAAATAGAGTGTTTAGCCTTTCTTTGACAAGTTTGTGATTATATTTATTGATGATATCTTTATTTATTCCAAATTAGCATAAGAGCATAAGGAACACATTCGTGGAGTACTCGCGACACTTAGGAAAGAAAAGTTATATGACATTTTTTTAGTGTGAATTTTGGATTGAGGAAGTTTCTTTCCTCGGCCATATATTATTTAAGGATGGTTTGGCCATTAACTCATGAAAAGTCGTGACCATTGTTGATTGGGAGAGTCCAACTACTGTAACAGAAGTTAGGAGTTTCCTAGCGCCTAGTAGGCTATTATTGAAGGTTTATGGAAGGATTTTCCTAATTGTTGTACCGCTGACCCAATTTACACATAAGGACACAATGTTTATATGTCCAACAGAGTGTGAAGAGAGTTTCTAAAAGGAAAAGTTAGTGGTTGTGCCCATTTTAACCTTACCCAAGGATTGAGGAGGATATGTGATCTAAAGTGATGCTTACAGCCTAGGGTGTGTCTTAATGAAGAATGAGAAAGTTATTAACCACGTGTTTAGATAATTAAGGCCACATGAAAAGAATTATCCTATTCATGACTTAGAGTTAACAATAATGGTTTTTGCCTTGAAGATTTGGAGGCATTACTTTTATAGAAAGACTTGTGAAGTCTTCACGCATTATAAAATCTGAACTTATATTTTCACTCAAATGGATTTAAACATGGGGTAAAGGATATGGTTGGAATTAATTAAGGATTATGATTGTTCAATTGAATACTAACCCGGGAAATAAAATGTAGTGGTCTATTCCTTAAGGAGAAAATAATCCCTCAATACCATAAGAATAACTATGAAGATACATATTTTAATAGATTTGGAGTTATCGGAAGTTGAGGTCATTATCCACAGAGGTCGCTTACTTTTAAGCGCCCCTTATGTAGAACCTACCTTGATTGAAAGAATAAGGATTGCCTAGTTTGAGGAAATGATCTCCAAAAAATGCCCAAACAACTAGACACAAGAGATAAATTGGCTTTTAGGATAAATGATTGTAGAGCTCTACGATTTGGGACGAGGTTGTGTGTTCTAAAAAATTAAGAAATAAAGACTTTGTGTTTTAAGAATATTATTCCTCACCCTTTTAGGCTCATCTCAGAAGCACCAAAATGTACCAGGATTTAAAGAATAATTTTGTATGGCCTAACATAAAGAAATAGACTATAAAGTTTGTGGCCAAATACTTGGTTTGTTAGGAGGTTAAGGCCGAACATCAAAGATGAGTAGGGCTGTTACAACAATTACCTATCCTATAATGGAAGTGGGAATATATATCCATGGACTTTATTAGAGGATTGCCTCAGACACAAAGAGGGATAAACTCAATTTGGGTTATAGTGGATCAATTGACCAAGATCATGCACTTTCTAGCCGTGAAGACCACGACCAGTGTGGACTAGTTGGCCAAGCTATTTATAAATTAAATTGTTAAACTCCACGGAGTGCCCGTCACCATTGTACCAGACCACAAGCCTGGGTTTACCTCGATATTTTAGAAAAGCTTCCAAAGAGCTATGATGACGCAATTACACTTCAGCATGGCCGACACGTAGATAAACTGAAAGGACAAATCAATCTTTAGAAGATATTTTTAGGGATTATATGATATATTTCTGTGGATATTGGGAAGACCATAAAACTGTGGTTGAATTTGTTTACAATAACAGTTATCAAGTAAGCATTAAGATGCCCGCTTACACTACTTTATATAGGAGAAGATGTCAGAGCCCTTTGTATTGGGATGAAGTTAGACAAAGGTGACCGTTGGGACCATAATTGGTGGAACAGACCGAAGCTTAGGTAAAGGTAATACGTGAAAGGTTGTAGAGTGCACACAATAGACATAAGATTTGGGTTAATATAAAAAGAGAGATATGGTACTAGGGGCCATGGTCATGCGTTTATTAAAGTTTCCCCATGAAAATGAGTGACGAGGTTTGAAAAAAAGGGCAAGCTTAGCCTAAAATATGTGGCACCTTTTTGGGTACTAGAGAAAATAGGGAAGTCATCCTATAGGCTTGCCCTACTCTTAAACTTATCTAATGTAAACAATGTATTTCATATTTCGATGCTGTAGAATTATGTGAGAGATCGCGACCATGTTATCAATCATGATCCTATAGAGATCCATGGAGATTTGAGTTATGCAAAGGCCCAATACAATTCATGGATGGGAAGGAACAAGAGTTGAAGATAAAGAAAATATCTAATTAAAGTTCTATAGAGAAATGATGCTGCGGATGAAGCCACGTGGGAACTATAGTCCTCGATCAAAGAGAAATATATGTTATTTTAATTTTTAAGGTATGAGTTAAACATTACTCCTTTCTTGATAAATTGCAAGGCTGTAATTTCATATGTTGGGGAGGTTGTAATGATCCAAGACCATAAGAGGCAGGAGATATAGTTAGAGTCGCGAACATTGGACAATGGCTATCAAGATTAGGTAAACTTGATGACCACAAACCTTAGGTCGTGGATTTTACACCCCAAAAGTATAAAAAGGCCTGACATATAGATTGATGACATGACCTAATCAGCTTATTTTGTACAAACCAAGTCTTAAAAGCTTCTAGAAGACTTTTGACGGGGCATATAGGAAAAAGTGATGACATAAGTATAAACACTAGGTTACTTATTACTTAATATAAATAGCAACCCTAGGCTCCATTCCCAAAGATTCTAGAACCCTGTTTCAACGTCTTAGAGAGAGAAAGTGATAGTTTGAGAAGAAAAAGGAGGTGGTATTGAAGAAAGGTCGTGGATGTGTACTATTCATCAATTATAGGAAGACTATCAAGAGGCCAAGGAGTTATACTGTTCATTAGACTAAGTCCTTTAGTAAGGGAGTCCATCCTCTTCCTTTTTTTTTCCTTGTATATACCTTACTTTCCATGATTTCATTGAATGGGATGAGCCCTTTGTAATTTCTGGGTTTAAAGGCCATGGACTTTTTCTATTCATCGCGTATTCTTACTATGAGAGTTCTTCTATAAACTTATTTTAGGGTTTGGGTGTCATGAGGTAAAATAACTTTTATAGACATTCATACTGATTTTTTAGACGATTTATTCATGTTTCTCTTTAGATCCTTAAAAACTTAAGTTATGAGTTATTTCGAGTAAAAAGTTTTATTTTACTAAAATACTCATTGTTATTTGGAGATCAGGAGTTCTAAATCGTTTTTTGAGGCTGCGAACATAGGCAGAATACTATTGAGCCTGATTAATTGCGTATTCTTATTGGATTATAATATTAAGGCCATGGTATTGATATGCCAGGCTAAGGCATTATGTATAGAGAGGGCCTTCTGCTTTGTGCTTGAGGTCAAAATAGCTAGCCCCAGGGAGATTAAGACTAGTCTAGTTATGGGACTTTCACCTTGAAA
The DNA here is from genome assembly GCA_949130495.1 of Sambucus nigra. Taxonomy (NCBI): domain Eukaryota; kingdom Viridiplantae; phylum Streptophyta; class Magnoliopsida; order Dipsacales; family Adoxaceae; genus Sambucus; species Sambucus nigra. The sequence goes on along the minus strand of OX422213.1, from coordinate 17,692,792 downwards.
AATATAGGCTAAGGTTGTGGAGTTAACAACAAACTACAGGTTGCTTATCGTGGAAGTGGGTAGGAGAGGAGGCCGCGGCATATGGTATGGCCGAGTGAAAAGGAATTCAGAATAAGGTCGGGGAGTTATGGGGTCTAAGGTTAAAAATTAAGGTCACTGACTTTAGGGCGAACTAAGGGAGAATGAGACTTGGGGAAAGTCGGAGAGTGGTGGATTAGGGGATATTGAGCCTTAGAACATCAAAACATTCTATTTAGGGCTGGAAATATTAGTTTACTTTCCTATTAGTTTTAAATCATATCATACTTGATCTTTTTGATAGTTTTATACTTTTGTTAGTACATATATATTGCAGTGAATGCTAACACTGGTAGGTGGAGTGAGGACATTTGATTTTAACCCTTACTGGTGTATTGATCTCATCCCTTTTATCCATTAACTTCCTCAGGACGAGAGGTCGCGAATAGTATTAGAGGCTACAGACTTGAGAGATTTTTAGTGTTGAATTACTTTTGAAAACAATACATATTATTTTTATAAAGATCTTATATTTATATATAGTTATTGTTTTAGTTAGACATGTCTAGCTGTTGAGCTTATTGTTTGAAACTCAGTAAATTTTTAATCCATGTGTTGATGATTATTATTATATTATCAATAAACAAACTCGTTATCTTGTGATTTCATATAAGTGGTGGATGGGAATTTATATATTTTAACTATGCCTTTTCAGGTCTAGGCCTATTGCATGGGCCGCAGTTAGTAGGTTTTGCCCTAATTAAGAAATCTTAATTTATCATTGTGAGATCAAGTGAACTGACCCCTCGACCTAATAGGGAAAGGTTGACGATGTTACAAAAATGATTTAGAATATACCAAATTCTAACATATTACAAGGTCAATTCATAGGATTTATCATAAGATTATCCTAATTCGTTAACATGAGATTAATGCCTAATTTAACAATTACAATAATTACAAAAATTAGGTTTTCATATGATAAAGATCAGATTATAAAAGGGCTAATCTCGGATTTCAATGACTACTTCTATCATAGCATAATCCCAATTAAATTCTTAATCGATGTATACTTATCTTGGATCGGTTGATGAATCAAAGTTCCCCAAACCCCTAAATCCTCTTAATTCCTTTTTGCCTATTCTCCAAAACTCCCTAGGGTTTTCTTAAGTGTCTTAAAAGTGTTTAGGTTTCTCTAACTAACCTAGTAGGAGTGTTGCACGCAAAATTAAGAGTAGGCCCAATATAAACCTTAACCCAATGAGTTAAAATCATATTCCAAATGCCCTGTAACTTGGCCTAACCCATATACCAACCCAATAGACTCAAATTCCATATTTTACGTGAAAAAATGGACTTTTTAGGCATTCCAAAAGTCTACACTAAATAAAACATTTTAAATTACTTTAAATATCTCACCCTATTAATTTATAAGCCGACATGAGTTAACTAAGTATAAACTTAATAATTCAGTTGCGACTCGACATTATAAGAAACTATTTCATGATTAGTGGGACCCGATACCGAGGGAATAATCCAAAAAAAGAAACCCTTGACATCTAGTCCCTGACCATTCCTTAGTTGCCCATAATACTAAATCACGTAAAATATGTAATTAATCATTTACCGTGTATTGTGCCAATTTATAAAGAGTGTGAATATATGTAGCACATATACAATCACATATACAAATTTCATAACATATAAGAATGTATTAAGTGACATACCATATGTCACATGCAAATAATAACTCAACCCAAACAATTAATCAAATTAAAAATTAATTTTGTACTATAAAAAATATAAGTTATTTCATTCCTCCCCCTTTGAAAAGAAATTTCGTCCTCAAAATTTGATTCTTTATATACATACTTGAAAGTCTAAGAATATCTCACCTGCATTGTGTTCTCACACAATATATGGATTCACTGTTTCTTCGACCTAATACACACTATGGTCTAATGTCGTAAATTGCATTCGTCCAATACTACAACCAAACTAGTCTAATTATTGGAACACTAACTTGTCCACTAAGAAATCCCTCCATAGTGTACCCGTGGAAGGCATCGTGCACACACTGGCGGTGATTAGGTAAGGTCAATTGACCTTTGCCTCACCCGATCTAAGATCATGGAAAGGACCTATGTATCGAGTTGATAACTTCCCTTTGGAACCCAAACTTTACAATTAATTTCATTGGGAAGATCTTCAAAAGCACCTAATCTACCTACTAGGTTCCCAAACCACGCTTTGTCTTGCTTCTAAAGCTCTTTTGCCTATTAGGATAATCTTCATATGCTCTACTATAAACACCATCTACTTCAAGGTTTCCCGAACACATGTTGATTTGAATAATTTTCCAACTCTTATTTCTAATCAACTTTATAAATCTAGCTCAAATGACCTAATGGACACATGTCCCATTTGGGACCTTTATACCGTTGAGATAAATTAATGGATCTACTATCCCCCTTCTACACTAGGATTACTAATAATTACAATTCTTCAAATGGATCTGGTGTTCTACATTCACCACTGACAGAGGCACACCTAGACACTAACTATGCTAATAACGTGTCCACTTGACCACCGATACCAATTTTTTAACTTACGGTACATATGTTCACTCCAAAGATGTACAATGAACCAAAAATCACGAGCCCGACCCATAATTCCTTTTATATCTTGTGACCTTTCGATATAAACAATCTCCTTCTGGAATTACGACCCTCTACTTTTGTCGAAAGAAGAAAAGGAAACTCCTCCCAACATAATTCGCATACCCCACCTCAATTAAAGAGCTTAACACTTGGACCTGGACGACCCGCAACACGATATCGGGTATAACAACCATTTCTGCTGCAATTGTTTTTGCTTCAATAAAATTTCATTGATAAACACAACAATGAACGTCACGTATGGTCGAAATACTCCTGACATCAACTTCAAGAACACGGTAGGAGCGTTGATCAACACAATTGTCATTAGCCAAACGCACATGCTCCATATCATGCAAAAAACTTTTTTCAGGACATCCTTCTCCTGATTCCACAGTTGGGGATGGATTAAATATGATTAGATATTCAAATAGGAATACACTTACCTCAACTGGTCAAACAAATCATCGGTACATGGCAATAAACAGTCGTCCGTATAATGACCCTTCTTAGCTCCCAGTGGTCCACATAAAACTGAGTGGAACCCCCACTTTTTGGCAAAGAAGATAGGATCTTATCTATGATGACATAATCTTCTCAATGAACTCTTAGTTAAAATGAAATTGTGCCTACTCCCACAACTCTATCATCTCAAATGGAGCGAAATAAATAAGATGCCCTCGCAATGGATTTAATGCTAGTTCCAACACTAAAGCTATAATTAATCTCTTGTGTCGATAATAACTAAGCACCCCTTCAAATAAAACTGGAAGAATTTTAAAATATCGGTAACATCTCTATGGAACCCTAACCCCTTCTGATGTGCTCGCATTTATATATTGACAAGTGTGTGCTAAACCCTCTCTCGAGCTAAAGAATAGCTATATGAAACATCCCTTGCGAAAAAATGGTAAATATAAAAACGTACCCACTGTAATGGATAACATCATAATATATAGACACCAATCGACGCTCCATAATAAAATCATAAGATCACATGGCTAAATCAACAAAGCGGACGAATACCAAGTTGACCACACATACTGATATGTCTCCATAATCACGATGCAAGGTACACATAAATAAAGATTTGTGATAAAATTTATATATCTAAAAATTTATAGCAAACGTATTACTAATAAAAGAACAAAACCCCTTGGTGTCAATATAAGAGTCGTGCATGTGAGATATAAATATAATCGTAACAATCTTTCGGTGTTATCCTAATAATACTAGTTGCCCCTAAGTCATCTACTATTTAAGCGGTCTCACTCAGCACACGTGTAATAATTTTCTCTAAAAAAACTATCTAAATGACATCTTCGCTGACCTTAGCTCTACCATTAGTTTTGCTAAAATTGGCCTCCCCAGACCTGCTCTCATTAGTCGTGGCCCCATTGGTAATAATTCCCTTGGATCTAATGGTGATAATAAATTTGGTCATATGCACCTAGAAACCTCCTAGGGTCTAATCCCCCTGTACGGTTCCTTCTAGTAGTGAGGGCCTCGCTGACTCGGGGAAATGCTACACCATCTCTAGTCTTTCGAGCTTAGTTCGACCCTAAATTTTTGAATCTTAAGAACTCTATCCTTTAGATAGTTGTTATGATTATGGCGATATAAGAGGGAAACTTCCACCACCCAAGGACAAGTAGTGAAGGATGGTTACCCAATAACGTCCACCAAATTCTTCACGTAAGGTTTCTACCAATACAATATGTTTTCTTTGTATGATTATTGATAACACGAATAACCTTCTTCTCTTTGTATCAATCTCTCTTCGCGTAACAATAGAAAGATACTTGAACTCCCCTTATACAGGCTACCACATGGTCACCCTGAAGATGTTTCGAGAAGTTGCTCCTCATGCTTTTACGAATGGTGAGTGGAAAAACGTCCCCTCAAACCATGCATTAATCACATACTCCAGGTCTCACCCCAAATAGTCTCTAACTCCATACCAAAATTAACCTCATGTGTGGAACGTCTCACAAATAAAATCCAAACAAGGAACCGTCCTAATACAATTTAGTCTATTAGATTCATTCGTATGGAATAATGGCGCGAAAACCACTAAGCAATTTTCATTAGAACGAGCACAAAACTCAAACGATAAAGCTTTAAAGTAGTAAAAGAATGCAACTGGGAAAAACGATGAATGCACTCAACACCCCAGGATACTAGAATTCAGAATAATCTGATACCAACTATGACACCCTGTAAAATTCATAAATAGACTGATCAGGTCTAATTTAAAAATCACATGAATAAAAAACATTAGGTAACATTCTCAGTATAATGAAATGAATGAAACGATAGAAGTAAATACATCAAAAGATAATAAAAAAATTTACAATTTGAACTTCTATGATACCATTCAATAACAATAATAGAACTCAAACTTTTATAATCTGAATATATCAATAAAATTAGTATTTTTCATAAAATTGTCTGACTCAGGAATCTGAAATAATACAACTGTATAAAATTAAGATATAAATGATAAAATGAATGTAAATGAGCGACTAGTCTTAATACATACATCCTATGAATGAATACTCGACACAGGATCTGGAGAAACTTCTCCAACTAGTAACCCAAGTTTGTGACAGTCATTGTAACCAAAACTTGTAGAAAAACATCTCAATGATGAGGATTAGTCCTATCAAGTCTACAAAGAGGAAGAGTTTAACTGAAGTTAGGACACAATAATAATAAAGCATCCTCATCCTATTTTAAATGTATTTTAATTCATTTAATTTACCCAACCTAAACTACCTAAGTAAACATGTGGTTCTACTCCCAAATCCCAACGGGTCCCATGTGATATATGTCAATCTCTTAATTAAGTATACTTTACTTTTTCATTCTTAAGTTCATCTCTTTTATTAAGAATTATTTATCGTACGGTAGTCTCTTACATTAATAGTAACTCACTTACTAATCATAGTATCAATAATAATCTTTACTTATGATTATGAAAAGTGTATCATAAGTTTGTGAATCTCAAATAGTCTCATGCCACTAATTTAGTATATGTGTCTCTAGTTATTCCCGAGAATGAGTTTTTGGCCATACATCGTTAGTATAAATCATTATCTGGTGCAACCATCTCAAAGTACCGCAATACAAAGTCACGTAATCCGAAATATTCCTAAGTGTACACAATCACATCAAAGTTGTTGGCTATGCTTAAGACCATAAATAAAAGTACAAAGGTCTATCCCTACGCATTAGGGGATCACTCGTGTGTACTAGTTATAGGGAATCCCAATCCCAGAACCTTGAAGTATAAACATAGGGGAAATAACTACACCGTCACACTAAACGTCTGAGACCCATACCCAAGGCTATACGAGAGGATCCTCTCATTAGTCCCACTCGAGAGATGGGCACTTCATCACGTAGGATCGGGGTAAATAGGACACAAATAGATTGATTAGGCATAAATATTCCATATTTATCCCCGTAATTTCGGTATTTTTAGGTGCAGAACTTTGCATTTATCTCGAATTAATCTTATATTTGTATTACTAACCTTTTGTCTAGTATTCCATATTTTATGTATTTCTCACGTATTTTACAGGTAAATTGTGCAATTGGATGGAAGAGAAAAGTCAAAATAGTGAAAGAATTATGAGAAAGGAAAGTCAAGGGCAAATTCATAATTTTTCATCCAGAACCCGAAGGAGGAGTTATAGAAAAGTTGAAGAGATCTAAGTCATGAGAATACTGGAAGAAACGATACCTCAATTCGAGCTACGGTGAAAAGGTTATGACCGTTTGAAGTTGAGAAGAAATCCAGGGGAAAAACTGCAATTGGGGAAAAAAAGAACAAAGTTGAGACAGAACCTCCGAACAAACCGGTTCGATCAACGAATCAGTTCACCCTTGTGGGTTCGCTTGAGGGGTTGGGCTATGGGTTCGGTCCCAAACGCGATTTTTTTATCTATTCCTAGATTTTTGCTAGAGTAATTTGAGTATCTAAGCTACTTTGGACGAATTTTGGGACATGTTTTAGGCCATTAGGAGTCTAATTAACCTAGTTCAAGTCCTTATTAGGTAACTAATGAATAAGAAGTAATTGAAGAGTAGGATTTACACTTTTCATCATTAATTTAATCCAAGATCTTTTCTTTTTTCGATTTTCTTCAATTGGTGTGAATTGCTTGCATGAGATTTGTTTTCTTGAAGCATTGGTAACATAATTTCATCTCTTCTTTATTATTCTTCCATAATGATTGCATGCATAGAGATGATTAACTGCGTCGAGAGTAATTCCATGTCTAGCTAAACTCATAGTGAGTTGGGGAATATGAACCCAACTTAGGTTTTCGATGTTAACTATAAAATTTAAAATAATTGTGTGATTAATTCTTAGAGTTTGATAATATAATCGCGAATAATATCGTAGATCTCTTAACTCCATTTGTCGAAGGCAACCGGAGTGTTTGAGAATACAATATACGTGTCGATAATTTTATCATATGCGTAAATTAATTTGTTGACTAAATATTGTGCAGATTAACACCCACACATGTTTACTGCTTCATATTAATTTATGTTTTCGCTAAAATAATTAAGTAATTTTTGAGAATTTTATATTTAGAGGAGATTTCCTAAGGATTAGAGGATTGGATCCTAACTCCATTTTTTCAAAAGTGTTTAAAACCAAAAATTTCAAGTTCTTGCTTTTTAGTAGTTTAATTTGCTTAGGGAAATAGAATTTTTCTCGAAACATAAAAATCACCTTTTCTTTCTTTCTTGAGTCGAAACCTAGATCTTAGATGCCAACCCTACTTTAGTTATCGTCTTTATACCTATTCCCCGAGGATTCGACCATAACTTAACGGGTTATTACTTGAGAAACCGCCTTGCACTTGATTCGTAGGTACACACGTTCTGCGTCGCGTCAAGTTTTTGGCGCCATTGTCGGGGATTAGGTAGACTATAGGTTGGGTCAAATTGATCTAAATTTGACACTAATTATTAAGAAGCCAAAAAAAAAATCATAAATCCCAAAAAATCCAAAAAAAGTGAAAAGATCCGGAATATCCAAAAAAATCAAAAAAATTAAATGAAAAATACAAATATTATCTCGAGTTCTTGAATGAAAAATACTCAACCCACTCCGAATCCCGAGCCAATAGTAAAATTTCCTGTTTTTAGCAATAACACTCCAAACACTCCAAATTTTTGGATCCCACCTCCTACACCAAGTAGTCACACCATGAATCGAACGTCTAGGAACTCCGGTGAGGATAATGATTCTTTAAGTGTGAGTACGTGTTGGATAATGCTAGTTTCAGAATGGGGTATGGTGTGATGTCATACTGCCCTATAAGAGACCTATTATACCTTGAGCGAACCATCGGTCCGAGATACATTATATTGCCGTATAATGTGGGGCAATTCCACTTTAGGAACGAGATTATTCATATTCTCCATACTTTTCATATTATGGAGTTAGAGAAGCCTTATCTCTAGATTAAGAGTTTGATGAGGCGTGTGAATCGTTTAACGATCAATCTTGAACCCAAGATGTTGTACGTCCCAAGCATTTTTACTTTATCACTCAAGGAAAAGGACAAGGCCTGGCTTTGGTCATTAGCATTGAACTCTATCGCTACGTGGAGAGACATGCAAGCTAAATTTCTCCAAAAGTTCTTTCTCGCTCATTGGATAAACTCGATTTGGTCTCAAATCTAGACTTTTAAACAAAACGATAATGAGACTTTTGATAGAAGTTAGGAGATGTTCAATGAGTTAATTAACAAGTGCACACATCATGGTTTCGAGAAGTGGAGACTCATCTCATACTTCCGTCATGGGCTTAGTCTAAGCTCAAAGCAACTCGTTGAAATAATGTGTTCGGGAGATTGCTTGGGGTTAGATGCAGATGATGTGGAGGACCACTTTAAGTATGTCATCATGACTACTCAATCTTAGTACACATCGGATCTGAACACCAAACCCAAAGCTAGAATCACGTCCACGACTCCTTCCTCGTTCGAACTCTACCAATTGAACGAAGAAGCCGAGTTGAAGCTCCAAATTAATCAATTAGCCAAGTGGCTAGAGGACATGCTAGAATCTACGAGGAGAGATATATTTGGACCATCTCGAGCTTTAAAGGAGGCGACTTGCATGATTTATGTGGTGGGACATTTAATGAAAAAATGTCAAATTATATCCACTTACAAAATTATACGCAAGAACAAGTCGAGGCAGTGGGAGCTTATAAAGAGAATATCAATGCCCCTTATACGAATTCTTTTAATTCCTCATGGAGAAACCATCCAAATTTTAATTATGGGCAATTGAATGCGGCGACGAACTAAAATCAATATATTCCCCAACAACAACCACCACTCCCACCTTACCAACAAGTGCCACCAATGCAAGCGCCTACTTTTACGCCTTATGTGATCCCACAACGAAAGAGTCTCGAAGACACTCTTGCCCAATTTTTGCAATTCCAGTTAACGATAAATGACCAAAATTATCAAAATTTTACCAACTTAAAGGCACCGCTTTCTAAGTTTCAATCCCCTTTAAGTGTCCAACGGAAGAGGAAGTTTCCATCCCAAGGAATATGACCTCCCCAAGGTCAAAACTATATGATATATAATCTCGATAAAAATAAAAAATAATGTAAAGTGGTAAGCACTCTAGATAGTGGAAAAGTTGTTGACTTGTCGCCTCCTCCACAAGATGTGCAAAAAGACAAGGAGGTTTCGCCCGACATGCAAGGGGTCGAAGATGCCCCCTTGGAAGAGAGTGAAAAAAAGATATGGTTAGTACTGAAGTACCCCCTATATCCGCACTATACTCTCAACAGTTGGTCACTCCTCCTAAAGGGGCCTATCGTGACGACATTTTAGAGGTGCTAAAACAAGTGAAACTATACCCTCCTTTTCTTGAGGCTATAAAGTAAATTCTCGCGTATGTTCTGTTCTTAAAAGGACTTACTCATGGTGAAACATAAATGAAAGGTAAAGAAGAACATTTTCTTATCACAAAATGTGAGTTCGGCACTATTGAGCGACCTCCCACCTAAGTATAAAGATCCGGATACCCCCACCATTTCGTGCATTATTGGAGATAATAAAATTGAGAGAGATTTATTAGATTTAGGGTCAAGCGTCAACATTAGACCCTATTCCATCTATAGGAAGCTTGATTTTGGAGATATGAATCCCACCAAAATTACTCTTTAGCTTGCGGATCATTCCATGAAGGTAACCCGTGGGGTAGTTGAGGATGTGATCGTCTAAGTCGATAATTTTTACTTCTTAGTAGATTTCGTCATTTAAGACACGGAGCCGTCCTCCTTATCATGTCACCATGTTCCTGTTATTCCTGCCCGCCTTTTCCTGTCCATGGGTAATGCGCTGATTAATACGCGTAATGGGCAAATATAACTTAAGTTTGAGAATATGACAATTGAAACGAATATCTTCAACATCACCAAGCAAATGGGTGATGCGTACGATTTACACAAAGAGATTATTATCAAGGAGATAGTACACGAACAATTTGAGGGTAATAATTTTGTGGATCCACGTGAGGCGTGTTTAGTGATGACTACCAAGAGCAAGAGATAGTATTCAGGGTTTGATTAGGAGATGCGTATGATGAGGGAGATGCTAGGTGAGAATAAAGTCAAGTACACTCAAGAAGCAAATGACATCACTAACCCACGGGACAATGACACAATCGATCTACGTGCTTAGCCACCTAATTTGTCTTTAGATGTGAGTCTTAATAATTTTGAGAAAGAATTCGACCCGGTTGATGAGGAATTCACTGTTGAAGTCCAATCATTATTGGACTCATTTTGTCACTTTGATGAGAGTGATTGGAATGCTAGGATAGATCGATTCCTTCTTTGTGAAGGTGCACCCGAGCCTTTTGAAAGTATTCTGAAATGTGATGTTTTATCTATTAGTGATGAGATGGTGAAAAAATTATTCAATCATTTCCACCTGGCGACACATATTTTGTCATACTGCATTGTCCTTTTCCACCACGTCCACCCGTGCCATTTGACTTTTTAGATGAGATCGAGGACATGACTAAAGTATCATCCAATTTGGAGCTCGATTTATTCATTCTCGAGTTTGAGGGAAACCTAGACTTTGCATGTCATTCGAAATTTCAATATGATGGTATTTTCAAGTCTAACCATTTATGCTTTAATATAAATGTGCATCTTGATAATTTCACTCACCGCATTCATTATGTGCCTCTATGTGTATACTTTGTCTATTGGATTAACTCCTAATTGTTCAGATTTTTTATTTACAATATCGGGAAAGTGGTGACAATTTTATTTTCGGAACCCGTATACGGAGATGAGTAGGTTTTCGGGAACAAGTCGTCGCACCCCTACGTATATGGGGTGAATTTTTGTTGTATATTTGAGTCATGTGAGTGCGTAGAGTGTTTAGGAGTGAATCTTATGCGGTTTAGTAAGAGAGGAATTAATTTGATTTTTAGTATTTAGTTTCTTTATTTTCATCGTTGTATCTTTAAAAGAAAGTATACCAACTTCTATCTCTTGTTAATGCGATTATGTTTGAGTTATCTATGTCTATTTACCTTTTAAATTTTGTTTGTTTAATATTTCGCACTCTTTCTTGTCTTATTTAGTTTTTAGTCTTTTTCATTGAGGACAATGCAAAAGTCTGAGTTATGGAGGTATAAACGTGTCTTTCAAACTTCATAAGTTTTAAAATGCCCCTAAAAATTGAAAAATGTCAAAAGCTCCAAAGGGCTAAAATTTTTTTAAAAAAGTCAAAAAAAATTTTCTTCAAAATAAGTATAAATTGAAATTTAAATTCCTAAAAAATGTCACTAAATTTTTGTTTGAAGTCTCAATTTGTAAAAATCCATTGCACTAAGCCGAAATTGATCAAAAATAGAAATTGAGCGAAAAATGACGACTTATACGAATAAGTGTGGAGATTTTAACCCGGTGAGATTTTTTATGCCTAACCTCATTTTCGAGTAATTAAATCAGTCTGAGTTGAAAATAACTCAAAATTTCTTTTAGTGATAAGTTTGTCATTGATCTTTAGATCTTTGCTTGATCGGTTACGAAAAACGAGTGAAGGTATTATTTTGAAAATGCGCTAAAAAAGTTTCAAAAATAAAACTTAATCTTGAGATGCATATGGTAACCTGATTAGTAATTCGAACATATGACGTTAGGACATCGTTTGTTAAACCAAAAATATTAGCCATAAAAATTCATGAAAAATACCCTTTTGAAAGTCAACTTGAGCCTAAAAATGATATTCCTTTTTGTTTGTTAACCCGAAGAACCCAAATTAGCCCGGGATTATGAAAATCAGAAAATTCATAAATCAAGTTCAAATGGTACATTACAATGGGCAGAAAAATAGAAAAAATGCTCAAATAAAAATAAAAATAAAAATGAATTAAGATTCATCGAATGAAAAAATATTGTGATTATTTTTATCGAATTTAAATTGTATGGTTTTTAATTATTTTGATATTTTCTTTGAGTCGTACCATGTGGCAAAAAATAAATTTTGTGGGTAAATTCACTACAAATCCTCACGAGACACCACTCGTCCTACCAGGGTAACCTAGCGGTTTAACGACTTGTTGCATATGCTAAATGGAATCGCTTGCCCCCGAAAAAAGGTATTATATCATTTGGTTGTTCAGAGGTATTTTTAGACCCTTTTGCATTCTCTTTTACGTTGCTCGGGACTAATAATGTTCTTAGTTGGGTGGCATATATACTCCTTACTTATCCTCGTAATTTCAGTATTTTTACGATCTCGAACATTGCATTTTTTCTAAATTTGTCTCATATTTTTTCTACTAACCTCTTTCACGAGTATTTCGTGTTTTATGTATTTCTCATATGTTTTATCGGTAAATCATGCAATTGGATGGGAAAGAAAAGTCAAAATCATGAAAGAATTACGAGAAAGGAAAGTCAAGGGAAAATAGGTAATTTTTTAGCAAAACCCGAAGTAGGAGCCAATAAAAAAGTTGAATATCTCGAACTCATGATAATACTGGAAGAAACGACACCACAATCCGAGCTACGGTGAAGAATTTATGACCATTCGAAGTTGAAAAGAAATTCAGGGGTGAAATTACAATTAAAGAGAAAAAGAACAAAGATGAGACTGAACCTCCAACCAAACCGGTTTAGTCAAAGAACCAATTCACCCTTGTGGGTTGACTTGAGGGTTCGACTGGGCTATGGGTTCAGTCCCAGGTGGGATTTTTTTTTTATCTTTTCCTATATTTTTGTGAGAGTAATTTTAGTATATCTAAACTACTTTTGACGATTTTGGGAAAACATTTTAGGCCATTATGAGTCTAATTAACCTAATTCAACTCATAGTTAGGCAACAAATGATCAATAACTAGTTAGATATCAAAATTTACACTTTTCATCATCAATTTAATCGAAGATCCATTCTTTTTTCGGTTTTCTTCAATTAGTGTGAATTGCTTACATGAGATTTGTTTTCTTCAAGTATTGGTAGCATAATGATTGCGTTCATAGAGATGATTAGTTGCATATATATTAATTCCATGTCTATCTAAACTCATAGTGAGTTGGGGAATATTAACCGGACCTGGGTTTTCGATGTTAAATTTAAAATTTGAAATATTTGTGTGATTAATTCTTAGAGTTTGATAATATAGTGAGGACTAAAATCATAAATCTCTTAACTCCTTTTGTCGAAGGCAACCGGATTGTTTGAGAATACAATATACATGTCAGTAATTTTATCATTTGCATAAATTGATTTGTTGACTAAATATTGTGCCGATTAACACCCACACACGTTTAGTGCTTCGAATTAGATTACATTTTTCTTTCAATTATTTAAATAGTTTCCACGAATTTTATATTTAGTGAAGATTTCCTAGGGATTGGATCCCAACTTCATTTTTCAAAAAGTGTTTAACACCAAAGATTTCAAGTTCTTGATTTTTAGAAGTTTAATTTGCTCTTGCTTAGTTTAATTTGGTTAGAGAAATAGATTTTTTCCCGAAACACAAAAATCACTTTTTTTTCTTTCTTGAGTCGAAATCTAGATCTTAGAAGCCAATCCTACTCTCGTCATCGTCTTACGACCTATTCCTTGAGCATTTGTTCCCGACTTACCGGGTTATTACTTGAGCGACCGGCTTGCACTTGAGCCGTAGGTACACACGTAGCATACACATTTTGTGTCGCATTAAGATCTCATCGTTATCACCGGGAATACCACATGGTCAATGTTGTATGCTCCCACGTACTTCCCCTATGAGCGTACACACACACACACACACACACACATACACTCTCTCTCTCTCTCTCTCTCTCTCTCTATGAGAGTACACACACACACACACACACACATACACACTCTCTCTCTCTCTCTCTCTCTCTCTCTCACTCACTCACTCACTCACTCAGTATGATTGTACATAAGTCAAGTAAACAAGTATGACCCTACTTAACTAAGTCAAGTAAACAAGAACAAACCCACGCAAATGAGTTATACACAATATCTCTTATTATTTCATGTTAATACTCACATTAACTAGAATTGTTATCGTGTAAAACTAAAAAGAATTCCTAGGGATATGATGTCTAGGTATCTTCTCCCTCCTACCGTTCATATGAGTCATTCTAAAATACCTACTACCCTACTCGATGGGTCATAAAATCATTCTAAATTATCGTATGATCTACACAATCACTAAGCATCTCTCGTTCTCATAAAATATCCCAATAATTGGCACTATGCACATGGTCTTCAATCAATGACCCATAAATCTCATCTACTAGCAGATTATTAAAAGTGTCTTATGTTCTAGATTAATTATTCCGGATTAATTAAGAACCAATCTCCAAACTGTATGAAAATCGTTCTAACGGGAACCCCAACTCGTTGGAAATAAAACCTTATAATAACACCCTAAGATTTTCCATAAATCCTTACTAAACATCCTCATATGAAAAATAAGAATCTAGGTTTCCTACCTAAAACTGTGAGGACGGGGCTCTTCAATATTGTGCACAACCTATCGTGCGCACGGGGTTACTAAATGGTGTGCACGGCACCACATATGTATACTTATGAAAAATAAATTTCTTTTTCCGAACATCCCAAGTTGCGAACTTTAAAGCCCTAGTCCGTCATGAAAGACACTGCCTAAGGTTCTAACACCTCAAGAATAACTTATAATGATCTTTAAACACTTTTATATCAAAATCCAACCTATAACTACAAGTTTAAGGTGATTTAAACATGGATTCAAGCATTAATTTCAGATTACGAATTTTAGAACCCTAGGATCATAATTTTAACTGATGCATCGCAAATTTGATTTAATTATGGATTAAACTGGAGTCATTTATAAGAATAATTAAAATAATTTAATATACCAAATTAAATCATCTTATAAGATCAATTCATAGTATTTATCATCGAACTATGCGTCTCATCAATTTAGATGCTTGGGGTCTCCCTAACTTTAAATTCTCATATGTTTTTATGTTTCTTGTAAATATGGCTACTTATAAAGTCATCCTTCTCTCTTGTAAGTTCCATTTCATTCCAGTATTCAATAAATTAGTGGGGCCTTGTCCCTATTATCCAAAAAAAAAAATCATCGAACTATGCTAATTCATTAACATGAGATAACGGCCTAATCTAACAGTTAAACTAATTGCAAAAATTAGGTTTTTAGATGATAAAAATAAGGTGATAAAGTGTTAATCTCATATTTCAATGCCCAATACTACCATAACACAATCCTAATCGAATTCTTAATCGATGTACAATTGGTTTGGACCGATTGATGAATTAAAGTCCTCCAAACCCCTAAATCCTTTTCAACCTTTACTGTTTCTTCTCTAAAACATTTTAGGGTTTTATCAAATGTCTTAAAAGTGTTGTAGGTTTTTATAACTAACATATTAAGATTGCTTCCCAATAAATTAAGCCTAGGCCCAATATAAGCCTTAACTCAATGAGTTCAAATTATACTCCAAATGGCTAAAAACTTAGCCTAGCCCATATACCAACCCAATAGACTTAAATCTCAATATTTTTAATAAAAATGGACTTTCTAAGTGTCCCAAAAGTCAACAAAGAATAAAATATTTCAAATAGTTTAACGATCTCATCAAATTAATTTTTAAGCTGACACGTGTCAATTCAGTTAAAACTTAATTATTAATTATTTACGTATGACTCACTATTATAAGAAACTGCTTCATAATTTATTGGGCCCGATACCGAGGGAATAATCCAAACTAGAAAACTCTCAACACCTAGTTTTTGATCATTTCATAGTCGTCCATAATAATAAGTCACTTAAAATATTTAATTAATAAATCACCGTGTTTTTTTTGCTAATTTTCAAAGAGTCTGAATTTACGTAACACATAAATAATCACATATATTAATTTTATAACAACACATAAGAATGTAATAAGTGGTATACCACATGTTACATGCAAATAATAACTCATCACAATAATTTAATCAAATTAACAATTAATTTTGTCATTAAAAAAAATACAGAGCATTACATTGACCTTCTACCCACTAGCTACCGGTGGATGAACAAATGTTCATTTTTTACTTTGTCCAAGGGACTAGGGTGATCATCGAATATTTTTCGGACAAGTTTTTTCTAATTATAAAATTTGCTTATTATTCCCTTGTTGCTTTTGTTTGTGCAATGTTTGGTTATGGTCGAAGACATGATCGTTCGTTTTGGTATTCATAAATATTTTGGCCAAACTATTGGTATACTAGGTCAGCTCGTGGCCAATATGACCTGGTGATAACATTAATTGTCCCTGGATCAACCAATATCCCGATCTTGACCTGTCCAAAGGACCAGACCATTCACGAAATATGGTTCTCTTATAGTTGGCCAATTCTTCTCGGCTTCCTTGAGATTCCTTCAACCGAGGACTCTTGCCCATCCGGTATAAACTTTTACACTACGCATTCTCATTACATTTTTATCTTCATTTTATCTGGTCGGCTTAATGGTTGTACTTTTGAAGGTGCTAGGTGTTCCAAGGATTTTTGAAAGGTTTCACCTCTAAGGTTTCAATTTTGTATGTTCCCGAGCATATCACAATGGTAATTTAATATGATCCGTGCCAATTTTCCTCTAATTTTTTGCCCTTATGTATCGCATTCTTTAGAACTAATTGCCCTCTATTGATATTCTGCAACCCCCAGAATAACTTTCTCTCTCACTTCTTTACCAGATCTAGGTCCAGTTGAAGCATGAAGTCACTCATTGGTGAATTAAAGTTTATAACCTTATAGCTTAGTAA
Organism: Sambucus nigra; assembly: GCA_949130495.1. Lineage (NCBI taxonomy): Eukaryota > Viridiplantae > Streptophyta > Magnoliopsida > Dipsacales > Adoxaceae > Sambucus > Sambucus nigra. The sequence continues at coordinate 17,675,764 of OX422213.1, read as the reverse complement.
ACTGACTTTTATTGTCCCTACATATTTGGATCCAAAATCTAATAAGATAGGGGTTACCCTAGTGGAAGTCATCCGGTAAGCCCCTAGACACTATGCAACTCATTTATCTAGTTTGACTTCAATTTTTCTAAGCGCCTCTTCTTCACATTTAGGAGGGTCATTTTCAAAATTGTAATTTGATCTAATTGAAGTGTAAAAATACATCCACAAATAAGAAATTCAAAATGATAAGCAATTACACAAAGAAAGCACAACACCGAGTATACGAGGAAAATCCCCAACCTATAGGTAAAAAATCTCGATGTGACCTAGAATCTCATTAAATTTTAAAAGTTCATTTTACACATTATAAGAAGGCAAATCGATTAACTACACTTACAAGAAATTACCTATGAATATTGTGACTCTCTCCCATTCTAATGAGAAATCTGAGTGAAACTCCACCTCTTGAACACAAAAATCTTTTCTCTGCCCTAGATCCACACCATGATCCAACCCTTAATATATAGAACACCTCCTTTTTATCCTGGAGTATAAATCAAGTGGTTGATTAGGAATTCAGATATAAACCAAGATAAGTGTGGATTAAAAACTCTCAATTTGACTTTTAAATGAAGATCTCGTAGTAGATCTCAAAATCCCTCAAACTCTCAAGAGAAATATTCAAATTTGAATTAGAGAGAAAAAGCAAACCTTTTAAACACGAAAAACTCCTCAGAAAATATATTTTGAAATGAGGAAAAGAGTTGTGAAGAATTAAAGGGAAATAAGTCTATTTATAGTAAATTTTTTAAGTCCATCTCCACCATGCATACGATTGAGTTACTCCGAGTGCACGATTTTGGATAATGTGACTCCTTCTCGAAAATAAGGTAGGGTCATGTGCACGGGCCAAATCTCAGTCATGCGCATGGTTTTTCATAAAACCGTATTTATCATTCGCGCGGGCCAAAAGACAACTATTTGAATGGAACACAATGAATTCAAATGTGCTTATTAGGAAAATAGACTTGATCCCTATTTCTCAAAACAAATACATCACTCAAAAGGTATCTTTCAAAAACATTTTTATTAAAGAAACTCTCATCTTTTAAAAATTTGTGAGTGTGTGCAATAGCCAATAGTTTAATCAATTTTGTAAAAGGATATACTTAAAGCTCAACAGCGAAGGTTTCAAACTTAAGTTGTCTTAATGTCTTCAAGTCACAATCATCATAGGTAAAGAATATAGACACTCTCACTCATCTAGTGTGTCGATATTTTGGGACCGACATTGTCCATGACACAATATTTTTGACACGAGAGATAGCCAACTAATATATTATACAAATGTTACATTTTCAATCTCCCCCTTTGGATATTTCATGGAAAAACCCTAAAAATCCAAAATACTTTGATTAAGATAAGCAAGACTCACTCCACATTAAGCGCATAATGTGAGAGGTTTATCATAATACACAAATCCATAAAACGACCCATTACTCTAATTAAGCTCTTGGCCTATCAAACAATGAGAGCATGCTTGCAAAAATCTCAATAATAAGAAATAATTACACATGACATGCAAATGAATAAACTTCCCTGCTCAGGAATCCTTCCAAAAATGATAATATCAATAAATATAATTGAAAGGACAAGAATATACGATAATGAAATTATAATGCAACAAATCTCCCCCTTAATCAAACATATATCCAAACAACAAACTCACTATATTAATCAAACAATGCATGTATTGGGATAATCAAACATCATATCAAACTCCTCCTTAGTATAAGATCATAACTATGGATAATTAATGACAAAACTATGACCATAAACAATGTTATAGAGTCAATGTATCTCCCAAATTAGGCAATCTCCCCCCGAATACGTGAAAACATGAACGCATGGATGATATAAAATATCCCCCAATTTTATCATAGAATAAGGCAAAGTACACATGGATCATGTAAAAACAAGAGCGATCGAAACATAGAATAACATGTGAAACCATAAGATGGGGGAAGAATTAATAATGATATATCATGTCGTAAACATCTGGAACTAAATCATGAAGCACAAAAATAGAGGAACCATTCGTACGGGACAGTTTTTGTGATATTCGTACTTTAAATCAAGATACCCAAAATCTTATTTTTACCCCTCCTAAAATATATAAACTCAAAATTATCCAAAATAAGGATAAAACTACTCTACGAAACCTACAACTTTGCTAGATTACCTAAGTACCCTTGAAGTTTAAATATTGCAAAACTAATCCCTGAACTTTTCAAAGAAGCATTACTTGACCATTCCTTGAACCCTAGACCTCAACTTTATATCAAATTAAACCTCTATACATAAACTAACTACAAAATTCATTTTTAACCCTTAAATATTTTTAAAATTAAAAAAATGCTCCTAAACTTTACAAATGTAACACTTTTTGAACCAAATAAGTGTATATACTTTCAACCAAGGATTAAAACCAAAACCAAAACCAAACTTATTTTCACATTCCCCCTTCCCCAAATCAACCTCCACTTAAGCTAATAAGTCCAAAAACTAATGGTTTGACAGTAGAAACATATGAGGAACAAGAATACATGCACTTATCTTCTTAAAACCTGGAGGAATCCACCTCCAAACCAAATAATAAGACCTCCTTCTTCTACCTTAAAAAATATTCATGAATTGAACCTCCAAAACCCACCACTTCAGTCTACACAGAACTCAAAATTTTCCTCCAAACCAGGTATCCTATCATTTTATGCTTTATATCTCATTCTTTTGAACCAAACATTTTTATGTCGATATTATGTCTATATCAATCAAAACAATAGGAAGTTTATGTGAAAAAATAGTCCTTGTTTGAAGAAAATTGAAAATACCACCATTAAAGCTTGAGCTTTAATTATGAATTTTGATTTCTTGATTGTAAATCAGTTTTGAAGTTACGAAATGATTTCTTATGAGATTAGTAGCCCCAGTGCGTAGCTCGTTTGCGAAAAATCATAACTTTTGACCCTCAATTTCTCGAAGGTGTTTTCTGTTTTAGAAAATGAAAAACTTCAAATTCTCCACATGCATACCACCAAAATCCCTCAAACCAAACCCAAATGTTCCTTAGGATAGCGAAAACACAACCATACTCACAAGAACCTCTCCTATATTAAGTAGAGATTCAAAAGTTTTGTCAAAATTTCAGAAAAACACACTGTTTCATAACTCGGTTTATATTGAACCTCAATCCATAAAACTTATATTTCTGGATTCTTTATGAAAAAATGGTTGGGTTAGTTTAGAAATTATCTTAAATTGTTTAGAAGTGAAGAAGTTATCTCAGGCAAAAGTTTTCCAAACCCTAAGTCAACCATCAAGAGGTTGAAGATGAACTTTTCAACCAGAATCATTGACTAGTTGCGTGAGGGCGCGTAACCAATCAAAAAATTCTAAATTTTTTTCAATATTTTATTTTAATTTTCTAGTCAAAATGGTATAAGGTGAGGCTATGTTTGATCAAACCTAGCCAGAGTTATGAAAAATAGGGTTTTAGGTTTGAAATATTTTTCCTAATTGCAAATTGACCCCTCCTGACTTTTTCAAGTTATGAATTTCAACCCCAAACTTTTTCTATAAGTACTTTGATGTATTTTAAGTCAAAACGTCTTAAAATTTCGAATTCGAACCTAAGATTTTAATGTCCCAAACTAATTACAATTTAACCCCCTAAACTTTAATATACACAATTTTTATTATAAATTGGTTAACACTAACCTCAATTCTAACAATACTTATTCGCCCAAACATTTGTATACATATACTCAAGTACTAGCTCCTTCTGACATCCTCTTTTGATCTTTAACCCGTTCAAAACTACATTCAAGTAGGTTTTTTTACCTCTTTAATAGTAAAGTTTGCGTACTTGTTTAACTGCTATTAATATCATTCTATAATAGCCGTATTTGATTCCAAGTATGTGTAGATATTACCATACTCATATGTTACTATATGATTGATTGTTTTAATTATGATCATTGGATCAATTTGAATGCTTTCATCTAATAACTGATATCATTACAATTCATTGTAACGATTCAGTTCACGTTGCACTTTTGTTCATTATTATTATGCTTTATTTCAAAAGCATCAGTATTAATTAGGGAGTAGACTGTCGTGTTATCCCACAAAAAATTTCTACTTGGCCTATGGTCTCTGATGATTGAGAATCGGAGTTTAGCTACGTACATATGAGTGCCGCTTTAATTTTATTCCTAGCCAGTTATTTTCCTAAGGTTTTGGATTACTTATTATTTGGTTTTACTGATGGCGTATTTAATTCTATACCCACTTTGAAATCTGATAAGTACGGGATTATCAGTTTTAAACTCTTTAACTTTCTTATTAAAGTATATAGACATCTGAATTCTATACACACCACCTTCCATCTATACAAATAATTGTCATAAAATTGGTAAAGCCTGCTTAGCATATTTGTGCTAATTCCTTTTTCCTCCAAATAGCCCAGGAAAAAGAGGATAGTCTCTCTCCCCCTTGTATGACACAGAGTAGTCACCTGTATGCATATGTAACTGTTTGGACGGAGACTAAACCAGATGGGAGCAAGGAGTGACACTTTTTATTATCAACTTTATCGTTCGTGTTGACAGTAAAATTTAATTCACCATGTTGTGGTAATACACAATGTTATGTGATGTTTTAATGAATAAAGTTATGTTTTCCGCCTTAACTTTAATTCATTGCTTTATATACTCTCATGTACATCCATACCAAAATGCAGGGTGTGAGTTTTCGGTCGTGCTAATGTCGGCATACGTATGGGGCCATTTTGGCTATGCCAATAAAATGAGGCAATGTTCCCTCAACTTCCAATATTCAAACAACCCTGCGAATGGGTCACTTTCGAGCTGTGAGAACGGACAACCCAAAAAAAATTCTAAAATTTATAACTTCACATAATCTCGATAAATTTGCTTGAAAAGTAAACCAAACACCAATCTTATCACCCATTTGAAAAGAATTAACTTCCCCTTAAATGCAAATCACCACAAACTAAATTCTAGCACAAACAAACCTTATCAAACACAATCCCAATAAACAAGGTTCCATGCATCCAACAACATACTCAAACACTAAAGATAAAAGAAACATCATTAGAACAAACCAAAAATACTAACATATACAAGAAACACGAGATCAAATAAAAAATACCAAACACTCACGAAAATCATATAAGATCACCTACGCTAGAATGTAACGTTATTTGAGATTTTCCACATCAAACTTCTCTACAAATGTTATGCAAATTAAACTAATAAGGGGTATTTTTGACTACTCCAAAGCTGAATAGAGGACATCATCGAAGAACATCACGATCACTAAGTGGACGGGAGAACAATCAATATACGAACCGGAGGGGGATTAACAATCGAATGGATGATCAAACACACGATGAAGATATGTAGATTATGATGACTTTGTGAGAACTAACACCCTACCCCAGTCAGCAGGACACCCAACTTCATTAGACGAATAACCGTTGAACTATTTGTATCCGAATTTTTCAATAGTCCGTTAGTTTAAATGGCTAGCATGTTACCTATTAATGCGGTCGAGAATATTGGTGAACGAGCAATTTGGGAATACATGGAGATGCAAAGACGAACACGTGTCTTCCTTAAATTCAAATCCTCTCAACGTGCATGCTATGAATTAGGAAATAAGTTGTCAAGGCTAAGTATATAAAGCCCCTTATAGTATGGGATGGAGTTAAGTTAATAAGCTCTGTAATACTCTATAATTTTCTATAATTACCCAAGTAATCCAAAAGCTCCCTGACTCCTTCATCCCGTGGACGTAGGCCAAATCTGAATGAACCTCGTACATCTGGCGTTTCATTCTCTTCTCACCTCTTTCACTGATTTGGCACTATAAATTACAAATTTATTGTGTTTTATGAATGGACATTAATTTTTCACCTTAACATAATTAGTATCATGTGTGGTAATTACAACGAGATATTCAAGATCAAATCATAAAGATTCCTAGCCATTTACCACCCACTTCGCCACCGACATGAGAGAAACAGTGGACAAGGCTCCTCCCATCGAGCAAAACAAGGAGAATAAAGTACCCTATCCTCCTCCTCCATGACCAACTCTCCACTCCACCATTTAAAGAGTGTTGATAGCTAGGCAGGTCAAACTCCCACTAGTTATCATTAACGTCAGAGATGCGTGACGCAAGTCTCTTTTCAGTCGAGAAGTCATGAACTGCCCAATGTCGTCTAACTTCAAACACTTAAGAATAGATTTCTTCGATGGGACCGCCAATCCTAGGGACCACACAGATCATTATGGGCTCCACATAGGTTTTTGGCCATCCTAAAGCAAATTAGATGTCAAGCATTCACCATAACGCTAAAGGGTTTGAAGAGAACTTGGTTAAATCGGTTGTCATCCAATTAAATCACATGATGTAAAGATCTCTCTGACTGATTCGTTCGACATTCATCGAGAGATGAATACAAAGGAAGACCACCGATCACCTATTAAACGCCTTTCAGACCAAGGACGAGAATGTCAGAAAGTACATAAAGAGGTTCAATAATGAACTCAACCATATTGATCACCTAGGCGAGAAGGTGGACGTGTTAGACTTCTTACGAGGGCTATATAATAGTAACAAAATCTATTCCATATCTAAGAATCTGCCCACCAAATTGACCAAGCTCATGAAAAAAAGTGAAGAAACACATCCACACTGAGGACACTATAAGTAGCCGACAATCAAGCTGTAGGGCTAGAGATTTTGGAAAAAAAGGATAAAGGGCGATCAGGCAAAGTGTAAATTCTCCTAGAGGGGAACTCATTAGGTAAACCAAAACTACACAGAGTAATTCACTCCCCTCAATATAATCATGGGTCAGGTACTTAACATTATGTCCAATTTAAAGATTTTAAGGTGACTGAAAAGATCGAAGAAAAGACCACTCAAGATGACGTCTAATATTTACTACAATTTCATTAAGATTATGGTCATAACATCAACGATTGCCTTAACCTAAAAATCAAAATCGAAGCATTGGTGCAGAGGGGGCACCTGAGAGAATTTGTATAAATAGGCACTCCTCGACAAGATGGGTGGAGTTATGAACGAAGGGACGATTGGTGGAGGATACAATCGAAAGAATGAGAATCAAGATAAGAAGAACGAAGGTATGTAATCATAGATGAGAAGTGAAGAAGAATAAACATGATTTCTGGTGGATTTGCAACTAATGGAAAGGCAATATCAGCTCGAAGGGCCTTAAGGGGCCAAAAGAGGGAATTATTAGAGATGCGGACAGAGAAGCCAATTAATAAAGCAGGATTTGTTCGGGATATCAAGTACCCGGAGTAGTTATCGAACATTGTTATGGTCTAAAAACTAAACAAAAATGGAGATTGTGTGTTGATTATTACGATTTAAATTAAGCTTATCCAAATGACTCATACCCGCTATTGAGGATCGATGCCCTTGTGGATGCCATGGTGGAATAGGAGACCTTTTTATTCATAGATGTTCACTCCGGATATAACCAGTTCCATATGCATCCGACCGATGAGGAGAAAACCTCTTTTGTAATAGACAGAGGGATGTATTATTATTAGGTAATGCCATTAGAGTTAAAGAACATACGGCCACCTAATCATAAAATGAATGTGTGAAGACCAGATATAGAAGAAAATGGAAGTATATGTCAACGATGATATGTTGGTGAAAATCTTGAAAGGAGTCGAACACGTGACCAATTTAAAGGAAACTTTCAAAGTTTTTGGTCGGTATCGGATGAAGATGAATCCAAAAAAGTGTGCCTTAGATATGGCGTCGCTTAAATTTTTGGGATTTATGGTGACATATAGGGGAATTGAAGCTATCCCTACAAGTATCCATGCGATACTAAATATGAGAAACCCAAGGACCGTGAAGGAAGTACAATTACTAACTAGGAGAGTAATTATGCTAAATCGATTCGTAAAAAAGGAAACATACAGGGGAATCCTTTTCTTTTGAACTCTAAAGAAGGCATTTATTTGGACGTACGAATGCAAACCGACCTTATAAGAATTATAAAATTAATTTATAGAAGTCCAACTCCTCTCGAAGTCAATCCTTGGGGAAGAGTTATACCTTTACCTTGCCGCCTTTTCCACGACGACCAGTTTGGTCATGATTTAGGACAATGAAGGGGTTTAGTGTTCAATTTAGTAAGTAAGAAGAGTTTTTAAAGGAGCAGAATCACGATACCCGATGTTGGAAGAACTAGTATTTGCATTAGTTATGTAAGCTCAAAAGACGAGGCCATATTTTCGGGCCATATTATAGTCGTTCTAACAAACTTTTAAATCAGATAGGTACTCCACAAGTAAGAGGTCTCCAAAAATTGATGACGTGGTCAGTCGAGCTTGAGGAATTTAACGTACACTACAAGTCGAGAGTAACATTTAAGGGGCAAGCAATTGGCTATCTTATAGCATAATTTATCAACATTGAGGGGGAGAACGCCCACAGTAGATCGTTAATGGAAAGTAGGGATGAGTAGTCTATGTGGATGGATCCTTCAATAAGGAAGTTTGTGGAGCAGGGATAATAGTGGAGAGGGCTGATGGAACTTGTGTAGAATACGTATTATGGTTTAACTTTAAAGCATCTAATAATAAAGTTAAGTGTGAGGCACTGGTCACTAGGGAAAAACTCGCGCTATCCCTCAAAGCAAATCAAGTGCAGTTCTTTAACGACTTTAATATGGTCGTTCATTAGGTAATGGGTGAGTACGAGGCCAAAGGGAAGACTATGATGGTCTACTTGAAGAAGTTCTAAAAGATAGTAGGACAATTTAAAAGATTCACCATCCAATATATTTTAAGGGAGGACAACATTAAAGCTAACCACCTAGCCAGGATGGCATCTACGAACTAAGGTAATCCCCTTATGGAAACCTTAAACGACCCTAGTATTTAGTTAAAGGAAATAGGGGTAGTCGAAATGACTTAATAAGAACACAGCTAGATGGATAAACGTGTCTAATACATTAAAGATGGGATCCTTCCCAAATACCAAACGGAGGCAAAGAAGATAAGAGTTGAAGAAACCAAGTAAATACTTTATGAGGGAATTTTATATCGAAGAGAATACTCACGATCTATTTGGAGGTTCGTAAACTCGTCTGAAGTCAATTTTGTTTTGAAGAAGCTCCACGAATCAGGGAAAATGAGCCTAGTGAGAGAGCATTAATGCGGGGATTCTATTTATTCACAGGAACAAAAGTGTTGAACGATATGTCCAGAACTGTGATCGATGTCAGTGGATCGCCAATGATGTACACCAATCAGCTAAAGAATTCCCAACAATCATCTCAGTGTAGAAGTTTGCCTTATGGGGAATGGATATCCCAGTCTATTCCTGGGAAAGGTTAATGCAAATTCCTATTGGTGAAAATTGACTACTTCAAAAATGGGTAAAAGTTAGAGCCATTAGCCATAATTACTATTTAAAAAGTCCACCCATTTCTCTAAAAGTACATCATTAGCCTTTATAGAATGGCTTGTGACATCATCTCTGGTAACAGTAGGCAATTTTTTAGTGTGAGTATTGATGAACTATGCAAAAAGTCTAAAATCAAACATTACTACCAAGATCCAAGGCCCCTAGGCATAATGGTCAGGTCAAAGTGACAAAATAAACTCTCATTCACCGGATCAAAAAGCAACCCACTGACTCCAAAGGGCTCTAGGTGGAAAAGAGGGTATCCGTCCTATGGGAGTATAAAAGGATAATGGTGGAACTGATAAGGTCAATGAAATTTGCTCTGACCTTACGGCACTGAAGCTATGATATTAATAGAGTTAGAAGTGCCCAGCTTGAGGGTGCACTATTTCAATGAAAAGCATAATGATGAATGGATCCAGACCTACCTGGACCTCCTTGATGAGCGAAGAGAAGAAACAACATTAAGGGTGTTTATGACATTGCATAAAACATCTCGGGTATTATATTGGAAGGGTGAAAACTGATCTTTCAATGTCGATGACCTTGTTTGTAACACCTCGTATTTTTATTAATTAATATAATAAATAATTGGAAGATTCTAGAAAAATAATTTTTTGGATTTAATAATTTTTATTGTTTAAATATGTTGGTTATGATTTTGAAAGAATAAAACTTCAAGCGGAATTGAATTTGGAATTAAAATGGAGTTTTTATAAGGTTTTTATTATTTTTGCCTTATAGGCATATTGTGGGGGAACTGTCGCCAGACCTGTAGGGTCGATCGATCGACCTTGGGAGTCGATCGATCGACTATTCCCAGATTTTGAGTCGGTGAGTTATATTTTAGAGTTTGAGTTGGGTTAGGATTCCTAATTGGTATTTAACCATTCTAATTCGTGGGGGGACTTATCATAATCACTGTTTTTCAAGTTTTTCACCAGAGAGATCTTCCAAAAGTTTTTCCTCTTCACCATATTCATCAAACTCCAACATAATCAAGTTTTTTGTCACAGGTTTTGGAAGGCTTAATTGGGGTTTAATCAAATTTGTCGAAGAACAACTCTTTTCTAATTTTTTGAGAGGAATCCAGATTTCTAATCAAAATTTCAAATTTATCTTCACTCAAGCATGAATATGCTATTCCTTTCCTTTAGTATTATGCGTTTTAAGTGTGACTTAAACCCTTAATCATGTGTTTTTGATTAAAATCAATTAGTAACATAATTAGAGAAAGTGGACACTTAAAAATTTTGGGACTGTTTTTATGAAAGTTTTGAATATGATTTAATCTTTGAAACCCTTGGGTGCGTAGGTTAGATTTATGGGTTTTATGGTTTTGGGTGTAGGTTCTCATGTAGACTTTTTATGAGATTATTTATATGGTTAATGGGACGCACTCACAATTATAAAAATTAGATGGCTTATAAAAGGGAACGTTTTTGTCATATTGAATAATATCACATGTTGATTAATTTAATATTGTTGAATAGAATGAATTGTGTTGAAAATAACGACGGTGCAATTAATTGAATTAAATTAAATTGGGACTTTATGATTATATTGTCATGTTGTGTTTATGATTTACGATATTGTGTGGATTATTATTATTCACATTTGCCATCGTGGGGACGAGGGGGGCTTTTGGGTAGTATATTTATCACCTCTATTTTAGGATGCTTACTAGGTATGGGACTAGTGGGTAGGCCTTGGTTAAAATTTATACTTGCTAGGTATGTGACTAGTTAGTGTAAATTTATGGGGATTTTATATCTCGAGATGGGGAATATTTTTACGTTATATCGCCTTTTCGTTAAGCCTAGGCATGTGACTAGGATGTGTTTTATATTGGCGATTCATCCTATATGTATTATATGACGCATGTGTACTTGGGTACCCTTACGTATGGGACTAAGGGGTATTTTGAGGATCTCACGTCGATTAAAAGGGTGGGGTAATTTATAAATTAAGAAATTGAGAAAATGAGAATTATTGCCTAAGATAAAGAGTATTAAAATTTGTGACGACATAATGTATTAAGGACCGATAGTTTAAACGGGTCAGTGTACGATTTATATTGTGTCGTGTGTGGAACCTTGTCATTGGGTGGGGTCGACAGTTTAAACGGATCAGAGGCCATTTGGCAAGGGGAAGTGTGACACATTGGTGGATTACCACCCGGGGCGGGAGGACCGCCATAATAAAAAGTGAGAACAACAATAAATTTGGATTAATTTAATTAAATTAATATCGTGGGACTTGGGACTTTAAAATCATATTAATGTGTTTTTGAAATGGGAATTTTCGAGGGTAGTTAGTTGTATATTTATCGCGTTTAATTATCTCGTTTAATTAAAATATTCTATTGTGATATTTATTGCGTATAAAGCTACTGTCTGGATTCAAGGATCCTATTTTAGGGGAGGAGTGTGTATTCATGCTAGGGCTTTGACCTCATGCGTTGACTAACTTTTTTCGGATAAGTTTTGGAGAAGCTGCATAGGATTATCGGAGTTTATCGTTTGGAGTTGCAGCTGGAGTTTATTCATTTTATTTCTTTATTTCTTTATTTAGTTAGACTTTCTTTTGCAGTTGTATTTCATTATGAGACTTTATTTGGGTTTTATTGGGCCATTCGATTCCAAAGTTGTTAGAGGATTTCAGTTGGATTATTTACAGTTGGTTTATTATTCAGATTTTATATAATCCTTATTGGAGATTGGTTTTTACTTGGAGTTTTAGCATGTGATTGATCTTTTATCGCTGAGTTGTTTATGATCATTTGGGATTGATCAATTATTTATCTTATAGACTGATTTATTTATATCTCATATCGGTTTCATGCTAAGAATGGTATTTATTTACTCACGCCCAACACGGTTCGACGGCAGTGGCTGGCCACCCCGTCTGTCGGATTTTGCGAGGTGTGACAGATGACATCAGAGCATGGCCATAGGTCTCGTAGATTGGGAGTCCGTTTAGATTCCGCGTTATCAATCTTTGATTCACTTTATTGATTTGTACTCCTTAAGGTAGAAGGTCTAGCATACGTGTTAGATGTGCTTCTTGGAGATATATAATTTTGTGCTAAGGACGTTGTAGGCATTGAGTTTAGAATTAGTAAGCTTGATGTGAGGATCCTTAGAGTTGATTTTGGAGACGTTAATTCTTTGGAAGATCATTAGTATAAATTTTGGGTATGTCTTATATCGATGCAGCGATGTGATTTAATTTTAGGATTTATGCGTTGCGAAGATTATCGTAATAGAATCGAGTGGTGATTTTCGAGAGCGCGTGGTACGCCGTTACTTTCATTTATATATATATATATATATAGCGATATATATTATTTTATTGTTAGTGGGGTAGGGACGTGTAGGATTGAGTGTATGGGTGGCTAATTATGATACTCTACGGGTAGGCATATGTGAGCCTTATTTTAAGTTGCGTGAATTTAAGCGTTGATATGTTTGATTCGTCTAATTTTGAGGATGAAATTCTTTTGGTAGTGGGGAAGTATGTAACACCCCGTATTTTTATTAATTAATTTAAATAATTAATTGGAATATTCGAGAAAAATAAATTTTTGGATTTAATAATTTTTATTGCTTAAATATATTGGTTATGATTTTGGAAGAATAAAACTTCCAGCGGAATTGAATTTGGAATTAAAATGGAGTTTTTATAAGTTTTTTATTTTAATTTTTGCCTTATAGGCATTTTGTGGGGGAACCGTCGTCAGACCTGTACGACTATGCCCAGATTTTGAGTCGGTGAGTTATATTTTAGAGTTTGAGTTGGGTTAGGATTCCTAATTGGTATTTAACCATTCTAATTCATGGGGGACTTCTCATAATCAATTTTTCCCAAGTTTTTCACTAGAGAGCTCTTCCAAAAGTTTTTCCTCTCCACCATATTCTTCAACCTCCAACATAATCATGTTTTTTGTCACAAGTTTTGGAAGCCTTAATTGGGGTTTAATCAAGTTTGTCCAAGAATAACTCTTTGCTAATTTTTTGAGAGGAATCCAGATTTCTAATCAGATTTTCAAATCAATCTTCACTCAGGCATGGATACTCTATTCATTTTCTATAGTATTATGCATTTTAAGTGTCGCCTAAACCCTTAATCATGTTTTTTTTATTAAAATCAATTAGTAACTTAATTAGAGAAAGTGGACACTTAAATTTTGGGACTATTTTTATGAAAGTTTTAAATATTATTTAATCTTTGAAACCCTTGGGTGCGTAAATTAGATTTATGGGTTTTATGGTTTTGGGTGTAGGTTATCATGTAGACTTTTATGGGATTATTTATATGATTAATGGGACGCGCTCACAATTATAAAAATTAGATGGCTTATAAAAGAGAACGTTTATGTCATATTGAATAATATTGCATGTTGATTAATTTAACATTGTTGAATATAATGAGTTATGTTGAAAATAACGACGGTGCTATTAATTGAATTAAATTAAATTGGGACTTTATGATTATATTGTCATGTCGTGTTTATGATTTATGATATTGTGTGGATTATTATTATTCACGTTTGCCATCGTGGGGACGAGGGGGGCTTTTGGGTAGTATATTTATCACCTCTATTTTAAGATGCTTACTAGGTATGGGACTAGTGGGTAGGCCTTGGTTAAAATTTATACTTGCTAGGTATGTGACCAGTTAGTGTAAATTCATGCGGATTTTATATCTCGGGATGGGGCATATTTTTACGTTACATAGCCTTTTCGTTAAGCCTAGGCATGTGACTAGGACGTGTTTTATAGTGGTGATTCATCCTATATGTATGATAGGACGCATGTGTACTTGGGGACCCTTAGGTATGGGACTAAGGGGTATTTTGAGGATCTCACATCGACTAAAAGGGTGGGGGTAATTTATAAATTGAGAAAATGAGAATTAATGCCTAAGATAAAAACGGGTATTAAAAGTTGTGGCGACATAATGTGTTAAGGACCGACAGTTTAAACGGGTCAGCGTACGATTTATATCGTGTCGTGTGTGGAACCTTGTCATTGGGCGGGGTCGATAGTTTAAACGTATGAGAGGCCTTTTGAGAAGGGGAAGTGTGACACTTTGGTTGATTACCACTCGGGGCGGGAGGACCGCCATAATAAAAAGTGAGAACAATAATGAATTCGGATTAATTTAATTAAATTAACATCGTGGGACTTGGGAATTTAAAATTATATTGGTGTGTTTTGAAATGAGAATTCCTGAGGTTAGTTAGTTTTATATTTATCGCGTTTAATTATCTCGTTTAATTAAAATATTCTATCGTGATATTTATTGCGTATAGTGCTACTGTTTGTATTCAAGGATTCAGTTTGAGGGGAGTAGTGTGTATTTATGCTCGGGACTCTGACCTCGTGCGTTGACTAACTTTTTCAGGATAAGTTTTGGAGAAGCTGCATAGGATTATTGAAGTTTATTGTTTGGAGTTGCAGCTGGTGTTTATTCATTTTATTGCTTTATTTAATGAAACTTTCTTTTTCAGTCGTATTTCATTATAAGACTTCATTTGGGTTTTATTGGGCCAACCGGTTCCAAAGTTGTTAGAGGATTTCAGTTGTATTATTTACAGTTGGTTTATTATTCAGATTTATTTTAATCCTTATTGGAGATTGGTTTTTACTTGGAGTTTTAGCATGTGATGGATCTTTTATCACTGAGTTGTTTATGATCATTTGGGATTGATCAATTATTTATCTTATCGACTGATTTATTTATGTCTCATATCGGTTTCATGCTAAGAATGGTATTTATTTACTCACGCCCGACACGGTTCGGCGGCGGTGTCTGGCCATCCCGTCTGTCGAATTTTACGGGGTGTGACAGATGGTATGAGAGCATGGTCTTAGGTCTCGTAGGTTGTGAGTTCATTTAGCTTTCGTGCTATCAATCTTTGATTCGCTTTATTGATTCGTACTTCTTAAGGTAGAAGGTCTAGCATACATGTTAGATGTGTTTCTTGGAGATATATAATTTTGTGCTAAGGACGTTGTGAGCATTAAGTTTAGAATTAGTTTGCTTGATGTGAGGATCCTTAGAGTTGATTTTGGAGACGTTAATTATTTGGAAGATTATTAGTATAAATTTTGGGTATGTCTTATATCGATGCAGTGATGTGATTTAATTTGAGCATTTTTGTGTTGCGAAGATTATCAGAAATAGAATCGAGTGGTGATTTGTGAGAGCGCGTCGTACGCCGTTACTTTCATAGTTATGTATATATATAACGATATATATTATTTTGTTGTTAGTGGGGTAGGTGCGCATAGGATTGGGTATATGGACACCTAATCATGATACTCTACGGGTAGGCATATGTGAGCCTTATTTTGCATTGTGTGAATTTATGCATTGATGTGAATGCTTCGTCTAATTTCAAGGATGAAATTCGTTTGCTAGTGGGGAAGTATGTAAAACCCCGTGTTTTTATTAATTAATTTAATTAATTAATTAGAATATTCGGGAAAAATAAATTTTTGGATGTAATAATTATTAGTTAAATATGTTGGTAATTGTAAGGACGTGATTTTATAAATGTCCGTTATCAATTTATTATGTCGTATACCGATACACCGTTGAAGAACGTTCAAGATCAAACATACATAGAGACAAATCCGAATATGAAGTTCTTTAACATTCAAGACCAACAAGGATGAATTTGGTAAAATGTGTTTAAGTTCTATTTACATTTTATATTAAAAGTGTTGGGATATGTTTATAAAGTTTTAAATGATTTTTGAAATGAATTTAAATGGTTTTTAATTTTTCAAAACATAAATGTTTTGGATTAATACTCCTGATCCCGTAAACAGTTTTGGTTTTTAAGGATTCCAAGTTATTTAAATATTTAAATTTTTTTTAAAAGGATCAGTGAGTGTTGTTCAAACAACGTCACATCTCGTTCGAACGAGATGGAGTGTCGCTCAAACGACGTTGTCTATCATTCGAATGAGAGGTGTTTTTTCATGACACATCACCGCCTTGATTTTTATTATAAATAATGGTGTCAGGCTTCTATATTTCGGGTGGAGAAACATTGGTTGTAAACAGAATACGATTTTGAGTGTTTTAGTTTATTATCCAACATTTTAAGAGTTCAATCTATTATTTTACAATTCACAAAATCCCAAGTACTTTTGTATGAGTTATTTTGTGGAACCCAAGGACATTACTTTGCTACTGTTTCAATCTTTGTGGGGAGATCTCTACAATCGAGAGCTGCGTGCTATTGTGGAGTGAGTCGCTACAAAGTTTATGGCTGCGTGTCATTGAGGATCTTACTGCGTGAAGGTTCTTTGCTGATTTGGACTGAGGTTCATAGGGAGTGCTGCGATATTCCTAGGCTGACGACAGGACTGCGGTTCTTGTGGGTTTGCTACATGTGGATTCATTGATGACGACACCGATCGACTCCTGCGGGTATTCGTACGTCAAAAATCTATTTCATTATAACCGTTGTAAGTTGCGATTTACTAATTATAGTGAAATAAATGGTTTTGCCCCTGTGGGGGATTTTTCCTGAAATTTAGTTTTCTTTGCATTCTTATTTCTTTATGATTACATATCACTTAGATGCATGTGTTGCGACTGAATTAAAACTTGAGTTCAATTAAAATTGAATTTATTAACACATAATTAAAATTTGTTTTATTTGAGTAGTTGCATTTATTCCGCTGTGGCGTACTCTTCAAATTGGTTTAAGAGCGGGTTACACTAAATTATCACGTGATCCTGATTTTTTCACGCACTTTGGTTATTGTGTTCGATCTTATTTTGGTTAAAACTTGATTTTGGAGGTCGTGATGATTTTCGATGTCCACTTTTTGAAAAGTCTAGTTGGAAGATTGACACGAACTCCTGTTTTATATCTTCTATTGAAAATAATTCTGAGAGGTGTTCGAGATGTGAGGGAATTAGTCACACAATAGATGAGTGTCCCACAAATTTAAGGCAGCAATTAAAAAAATTGACGTCTCATGTTTCTACCCTTAGTGAGAGTGATTTGGAAGAAGAAGTTTTTTATGCTTCTCGGTGAGAGCTTCCCACCAGTGTGATTAGTAATGATAGTGAGGGTGATAAGAGTGAAGATGGAAGTGTAGATGAGTGTAACTTGCAAACGACTTTCAATGAACTTTATGCTGAAGCTTTGAAAATAAAGAAAGAAAATTTGAAATTGAAAGATCAATTACAACAGAGTGCCTTAAAAAATGATAATGATGTTTTGGTTGAAGAACTTTGGGCACGAGAGAAAATTTTGAGAGAGAAGATTGGATATGTCGAGGGTGAGAGAGATGATCTTTGAGGCGTGATGGAAGCTATGAAAAAGGAGCTTCTTAAGTTTGAGGATTCTAGGCACTTACTTGAATCTAGTATAGGTGAACTTGAGAAAAGTTTGAGAGATTCGAGTAAAGTGAAATTCAATTAGGAGTCTAGGTCTGAAAATCTTGATAAAATTTTAAGGATTGTCCAAATTAAGGAGGATAGGGGTGGTATAGGCTTCGGATAAATTGTCGCACCCATTCCCAAAACCAACCCCACACATGTGAGAGAGCCTCCTAGGGTTGTTAGGAGAGAGGCACCGAGGGTTGTCAAGTAACATCCACCTATGAACATCGTGCGAGAGGCAGCTAGGAGTTTAAGGAGAGCACCACCTAGGAATTTGAGGAAAGGACCATATAAGGACACAAATTTTCAATTGATTCCTTTGTAGTTTTGGCTTAATTCTGAACAAACATGGTTGTGTCATAGGATAGTGGTCATGTGTATCCTCCAAGCCCATGACACGTAAAGTTGAAGACGTAGCGGCCAACATTTCAAGTGGAGATCATTCGCCGATTTGTGTGCCTCGTTTATGCGTCATCAACATCACATTGTTCTAAGGTCTCCAAAAGGTATGAATGTAATTATGTATATGTAGGACCTTGGATATTTTAATCGGGTGTATTTTATGAAATATTTTTAACGACTTTATTTTTCTCAGAAAATATTTTTTAAAACTTTTCATAACAGTTTTGGGCTTAAAAAGATTTTTATATTTTCTGTAAAGTCGTTTGAACGAATCTGAGATCTCGTTTGAATGAGATTCCCAGGTCGTTCGAACGATACTTCTAACGACTTTAGCATTTTTCTCACTGACTTTTCGTTAGTAAAGTCTTCGAACGAAAATGTCGTTCGAACGAATTTTGGCTAGAATAGTTTTGGCAGTTTTTCCCCACTCTTTTCCCCATTATCTTTTGCCCGATTTTATATGTGCAGGAACCAACATTTCTTAGATAACTTTTGACACACTTTGAGAGAGAAGAATTGAGATAAAATTTCCAAAATCAAAAGTTCAATATTTTTGTGTTTTGAAGACTTCATAAATTAATTTTTACCAAAAATACATGCACCCACTTATTTAAGTTTAATCCAAGTTCCAAGTGTTATATATTTTCTTGGAGATTTTTGGCACCGGTTTTACTCTACTCCATTGAAGAAGAGAAGATTGGGTTTTCTTCATCACCTATAAAAGGAGAAGGTTGTTTTCGCTGCGGCATTCTCACATGGTAAAAGGCATCATGTGTGGTTGATGGTTGACTAGCATCTATTAGTGGACTTCAAGACTGCGGTGGACGTCGTGGTTATTTGCTAGGCGGAGGTGTATACAAGAAGGAAGCATCGGGGCTTGGACGGACACGAGTCGAGTGTTGTAAGTCTTTTTGTCTTGTATTGTAAAATCCATACTTAGTGAATTTGTTAGGCTAGGGCCGTTCGAGGTTTTTCCCGTTGTGAATTTTCCTTGTACATCGCTGCATAGTGTGACTGATTTATTCTTATCTTGCAAAAACACATAAATGCATGCTTAGGTAATTCAAGATAAAATTGAGTTTATATATCACACTAGTTTGGTTTGGTGCTAATTTAAGCTTGGGTGAAATTCACAATAATTTAATTCAAGTCTAGATAGTTTAATTAGATAAAATTTGGTTTGGCCTAATTTGCTAAAATGAATAAATTTGTGTAGGCAAATTTTTTTAGGACTCGTGTTAAATTAATTTTATGCTAAAAGTAAAAATTCAAAAATTTGTTTTTAAAGCATGATTTTTTTAAAAAAAGAAATGACAAAGAACCACTACTTGAAGAATATAATGGAAGGCATTCCTAGCTTATCCATTTTGAATTGACCTTTAGAAGGTTTGGGCAGCTCCAAAACTTGGTGGAAAATAGAGAATTTCTTGCTTAAAATTCCATGATTTGCCAAACTATCAGCAGTAAAATTAGCTTCTCTCCAATAATGCACATACTCCACTTGAAATTTAATTTCCTTAATTTCATTGATAATATCATAGATATTCCAAGGAGTTTTATGAATCAAACCTTTAAGAATATTGATCGGAAGCTGAGAGTCTGAGCAAGGAGGTTTAGAGAAAATTAAAATTTGGTTCAGGTGTATTTTTAATTTGTGAAGATTTTTTTTTTAAATTTTGTAAGTTGTTTTTATGTGAACCATCTCTATTCCGCACATTAAAGGAAATCAAAATTTAAGATTTTAAAGAAGATTTTAAAATTGGGGGTCTTCTATTCTTACAAGTGGTATAAGAGCTTTAAGTATTAAAAACTCACGTTTTCAGACCACCTTGAAGTAACATTCTCCGCCTGATTTACAATTGCACACATTGCAGTAAGCAAGGTCATCTCAGGCATTTCTGTTACAAACTTTTGAATGGACCTAGGAAGAATAATAGAAAATTAAGTTCGATTCCTCAAACCCCCACACCTCGTTACACATCGATTTGGGTAAGGAAATCTGATTTGGAGTCTTATGGTCTAATTGTTCATGACTATCGTATGCTTGCACGTGCTTCACCCCATGTGAGATCCATTGGTTGATTGTGTTGATATTTTTCATATGCTAGTTATGCCTCATGATATATTCGTACTACTGTTATGACTCACTTTATTGTAGTTTTTCTTTTTCTTATGATATTAACTGTTCTGAATTTGTCAGCATCTTTCAGGCATCCTTTTTTTTTCATTGGGCAACACTGCATGACATATTAGGCAAACCGTGAAAATTTGATATTTCGTTCGAACGAGATTTTATGTCGCGCAAAACACTTCTCGCGAGATGCCTTTTTGTTCGAATGACAAACTGTCTCGTTCGAGCGACCTCTGGAGAATTTTTTTCTCTCTGTTTGTAGTACCCTGTGTTCATCTGCATAGGTTTGTTGGTATTGCTGGGTTGCTTCTGACAGTTCACATGCAGTCATTTTTAGTATTCGTGCTTAATTGCTTATACCGCATTATTTAATCAGACCTGCTTAGATTATTGATTCATTTGTGTGATTAGTGTTTGCTAGCATAAGATGTTTCTCATGCCAATATTATGCCTATTGCTAATGTGTACCATGTCTGTATGTATGGTTTTTGTTTAGAAAACTTTTGGAAAAATACAAAAAGATTTTTATTTTTTTTTGAAAAATTAAAAAAGTCAAAAGGAGTTTTGTATTTTGTTTTACACCATACATGAATGGGCATTTAGGCTGACCGAGCCACAATTTCATTCCATTTATCCATGTGACAATTTGATAGTGTTTTGAGACTTTATATCATGTCATCCATGTACTTTACAATGTTTGGAGTCATTGAGATGTTATTAGTTGATACTTCCTACACATTTGACTTATTATTTCCTATACTGCACACGTACAAGAATTTATTTGATTATTGTACTTGTTTATCACCTGTTGGTCGAGTGTTTTTATCTCAATCCCGTCCTTAAAATGAGTCAAGTGCAATAATATGAGAGTAATAAAAGTAGTGCATGTAAAAACCATTGTCCGTGAGGAATTTGTTTAGACTTAAAAAAATGATGAGTGATACGGGAAAGGGCTACGGGAGTATAAAATTGACTCTACGTGAAAGCCACCGGTTGAAAAGAGCCTGCACAAAAATTAAGGTACTAAAAAGATAATATATGCCAAAATTTGGGCCAATAGGTTTTCTCAAACTTGAGAATTTAGAACCTCTTTAGATATAAAAATCTGCACTATTTTATACGAGGCAGTTTTTGGTTGGCAAGTAATCAATGGGTTTTCATGTCCTTTGAAAAATTCTCGAAACATCACTAAATTATTTTGGACGTTATTGGTATGAAAATCAATTAGGCTTTGATTTGTTGATTTGATTTAGTCAATATCATCTAAATTCAATAACTTTACACCTAAGGATGATTTTGACGTTCATTCGATGGGAGTACACGTATACATCATGCACATATGCTTGATTGAGTTTTTAACCTATTGAATTTGTTCACGCACATTCATTCCATATCCCCGATTTGGTTATCTTAGTCAAAATTCATGGTATGAGATTTTTTTTGTAACATCATTTTTGTATAAAAAAAATTTTAAAATAAAAGATAGTTTGTGGATCTTCTGAGTATTTCCCTACATGCACGTTGTTTGATCCATATTTACGCTTACTTTTCGTGACAACTCCATGCTTTATTGTGTTTATTCTTTCCTTGGCTATTTTGGTCAAATAAAAAGGGAGAGATCGAATTATGGGGGAGTTTTGCATTATGGGGGAGATGTGATTCTATTGATTTATTTATTCTTATATCATTTCAAACTCGATGCCTCACGAACGTATTTGCTTTGTCTCATATGTGTAGGTACGAAGAATTGATGATTATTGAATTGCACACCCTGATGAGAAAAGCTTAAAGGTGTGAAGATTTGAAGTTGAAGATGTTTGAAGAAAAGTTCTAGTCCTACATGTTTAGTACCTTTTCACTTATAGGTTTATGGGAGGGTATTAAATTTGATAATTTTGATATTTTTATTTTTTACCGGCATAGACATAGGGGAAGATTTGTAAGGACATAATTTTATAAATGTCCGTTATCAATTTAGTATGTCGTATACCGATACACCGTCGAATAAAGTTCAAGATCAAATATACATAGAGACGGATCCGAATATCAAGTTCTTCAACATTCAAGCCCAACAAGGATGAATTTGGTAAAATGTGTTTATGTTCCATTTACATTTTACATTAAAAGTCTTGGGATATGTTTATAAAAGTTTAAATGATTTTTTAAATGAATTTAAATGGTTTTTAATTTTTCAAAGTTATAAATGTTTTGGATAAATACTCGTGATCCCGTAAATAGTTTTGGTTTTTAAGG
The DNA here is from genome assembly GCA_949130495.1 of Sambucus nigra. NCBI lineage: Eukaryota > Viridiplantae > Streptophyta > Magnoliopsida > Dipsacales > Adoxaceae > Sambucus > Sambucus nigra. The sequence continues at coordinate 17,653,032 of OX422213.1, read as the reverse complement.
ATTCCAAGTTATTTAAATATTTAAAACCTTTTTAAGAGGATCAATGAGTGTCGTTCAAATGATGTCACATCTCGTCCGAACGAGATGGAGTGTCGCTCAAACGACGTCGTCTGTCGTTCGAACGAGAGGTGTTTTGTCATGACACGTCACCGCCTCGATTTTTATTATTAATAAGGGTGTCAGGCTTCTGTATTTCGGGTGGAGAAACACTGGTTGTAAACAAAATACGATTTTGAGTGTTTTAGTTTATTCTCCAACATTTTAAGAGTTCAATTTCTTGTTCTACGATTCACAAAATCCTAAGTACTTTTGTGTGAGTTATTTTGTGGTACCCAAGAACATTACTTTGATACTGTTTCATTCTTTGTGGGGAGATATCTATAATCGAGAGTTGCGTGCTATTGAGGAGTGAGTCGCTGCAAAGTTTATGGCTGCGTGTCATTGAGGATCTTGCTGCGCGAATGTTCTTTGCTGATTTGGACTAAGGTTCATAGGGAGTGCTGTGGTGTTCCTGCGCTGACGATAGGACTGCGGTTCTTGTGGGTTTGCTGTGTGTGGATCCATTATTGACGACACCGATCGACACCTGGGGGTATTCGTATGTCAAAACTCTATTTCATTATAACCGTTGTAAGTTGCGATTTACTAATTATAGTGAAATAAATGGTTTTGCCCCTATGGGGGATTTTTCCTGAAATTCAGTTTCCTTTGCATGATTATTAATTTATGATTACATATAACTTAGATGCATGTATTATGACTGAATTAAAACTTGAGTTCATTTAAAATTAAATTGATTAACACATAATTAAAATTGGTTTTATTTGAGTAGTTGCATTTATTCCGCTGTAGCCACTCTTTAGTTATGATTTTGGTTAAATAAAACTTCATGCGGAATTGAATTCGGAATTAAAATGGAGTTTTTATAAAGTTTTTATTATTTTTGCCTTATAGGCATTTTGTGGGGGAACTGTCACCAGACCTGTAGGGTCGATCGATCGACCCTAGGAGTCGATCGATCGACTATGCCCAGATTTTGAGTCAGTGAGTTATATTTTAGAGTTTGAGTTGGGTTAGGATTCCTAATTGGTATTTGACCATTCTAATTCGTGGGGGGACTTCTAATAATCACCTTTTCCCAAGTTTTTCACCAGAAATCTCTTTCAAATGTTTTTCCTCTCCACCATATTCATCAACCTCCAACATAATCAAGTTTTTTATCACAAGTTTTGGAAGGCTTATTTGGGGTTTAATCAAGTTTGCTCAAGAACAACTCTTTGCTAATTGTTGAATATAAGGAGTTATGCTGAAAATAATGACGGTGCTCTTAATTGAATTAAATTAAATTGGGACTTTATGATTATATTTTCATGTTGTATTTATGATTTATGATATTGTGTGGATTATTATTATTATTCACTTTTTTCATCGCGGGGACGAGGAGCTTTTGGGTAGTATATTGCTCACCTCTATTTTAGGATGCTTACTAGGTATGGGACTAGTGGGTATGCCTTAGATAAAATTTATACTTGCTAGGTATGGGACTTGTTAGTGTAAATTCGTGGGGATTTTATATCTCGAGATGGGGAATATTTTTATGTTATATCGCCTTTTCGTTAAGCCTAGGCATGTGACTATCATATTGGTGTGTTGAGAACCTGAGGCATTACTAGCAATGAGGACAATTTCCGAACAAAATTAAATAGCTGATCAGCATGCCGATGCACCGCTTTAATATCAGTTGTCTCTTTTTTCATTTTAGCAATTTAAATCTTGCATTTCATTTTCCCATTTCTTGAAAATGTAGCTCTATTCAACACCACTCCCATTAATAAACTAAAGTTATTCTCCAAGTGATGCTTTTTTCTCTAGTGATTGGCTTATCTCCAATAACGGTTATGCACCTACCCCTCTCGGAGCATATTGGTTATGCACCTGTATAATGGTCAGATGCCCACCTATCTACTTGGGTCATACTAGATAATAAACTAACCAATAGGTCCAAAGAAGTCTCAGACCAGGCCATATCTTGGTACTCATGTTCTAGTCTTAAAAGTTTCAAAAAAATAATTTGGCTGTTCACCGAGTTAACTCCCAGACTCCTCAGATCTGATCCAGTCTGCATGGCATGGTCGTCGAGAGTATAAATTAAGTTAAATTTGAGTCAAGAAGGGCTATATTTGATCACTTAGTTTTTTTCAAATAAAAGAGGGGAAGTATGGTGGTAATAAGGTTGTTGTAACATATCTTAGAACACAAAACAAATTATTTTAATAAAACTGGTGATCGGAACATAAATGGTTGTTCGTACCACCTTTTACCAATTGACCTTCAGAGTATAAATAACCTTTGTAACTACCTCGATTCATCAACCCTTGTAACTACTGAGTATAAACAACCATTGTAACTACATCGGTTCATCAACCGAGTACAAACAAACTTTGCGATTAACTCGTTTCATCAACTGAGTACGAAAACCCACTTGGCAAGAATTGAACACAATAAAAACAGTAGGATTAATTGAATACAGGTGCATGAAAGTAACATAATCTTTTAAGAAGGTATAGGAGAAAATAATCTACGCATAAATTTTTAAGCAAAGAAAGTAAAGAAGCGGTCAAGACATGCATTCAGAAATTCCAAGCATAGCAAGTAAAGGCGTTCAGGACATAATCAAAATATTATGAATATTCAGAGGCCGAAGCCGATATTGAAGACTAGTAAAATTCAAATGTTTATCAAGGAAAGAGAAAATTATGGATCTGGGGGCGGAGGAGGGGTAACAGTAAAAGATAAAAAAATGACTCATCTCCTCTCATACGGAGATATAAAGACCTTCACCTTCATAATCAGCTTGAGCCACGATGCTATCAGCATCCCTTTATACTGAGTGTAACCCTGTAGATCCAATCTTGAGGACGAGGGCATTAGCTCTTCTTTTGTTTCACAGTTGTCGGGATTAATGGAAGAGAGGTCCCAATTGGGATGAACCTCCTTGAACCGATTCACGAAATCCATTGATGAAAGATTGGTACTTTATCACACCACAGTAATAAGAAGTCAAGAAAGACTTTAGGTACTTGAACCTGATCAATAGGGACAGAGCCCATTTGGCTTTGATCGCCTCAACCTTCTCCTTATACTTTTTGGGGAGTTATCGCCTTAGCTTAGTGACTTAATTCCTAAGCCAATCCCTCCCCTAATTTTCATTATCACTCTCCATCTGGACCCAATCCTTATCCACCTTCTCAACATCCATTCTCCTCGAGCAGTTACGAGGGCTGGATATTGTCAATCTTGTCCTTGTTCAAAGTCTGCAACTCCTTTATTGGCCATTGGATTTTCCTTACGTCATATTTCCTTTATAGACACTTATGAGATATGTATGTTCTCGTGAAGCTCACTTATAATATAATGACATAAATAAGACAAGGAAAAGACATTATGAACAATGACAGCTAAAAAAAGGCATGTAATTACTTGGGATATAAGTTGAATCATCTCCTTAGCACTGGCGATTAGTCCCCCACTAAGATGATCAATGTCCTTAGGAAGGTAGGAACCTTAAAAAGATAAGTAGTTCTCATCCGGATTATTGTATCAGAGGTGGGGGACTCTAGACCTTTCCCCAACTACAGGAACCCTTTCACATTCTAGTTCTTCTTCCTTTTTGTCAATAATTAGACTTTGCTTGACAAAAGTATGAATGGTCTTAGTCTCCCAAGGCCTCTTTACATTCTTTCTCCTTTGAAGGTCTTCCTTATCCACCATCTAGATAAATGATGTATCCTTAATCAAGTTAAGGTGACTAATGATTTCAACAACCTCAATATGTTGGATTGGGTGGGTTCACATCATCCGCAGGGGGTTCAATTGAGGAACAATAGGTTGGGGGGAGACGGTGTTTGATTCAACCTTTGGAGAATTGTACTATACCCTCGGTGGGCCATTTTTCCGGAGGCAACAATAATAAATGGAAAAATAAAGAATTGATTAGTTTAGCAAAACAAGTTCAAGGGTTGTTCGATACGTATAATGTATACCTGAAGAACGGGGGAAATATGAACGTTAAAAGTGGATGGGCAAAAGGCATCCCTATTCATTATAAGCCTAAAGCCTAAGGGCATCACGATCCCAAACCTTATACCCTATTGCAATGAAGCCAAGTTCCTTTGATCTTTTAAGATCGCAGAGTTCATTAAAAGGCTGACCCTTGCTCACAGTTTCATGATCCCTCTCCTTTCAAGGCGCAGGAACATCAGGAATTTCGTTAAAAATCCGTGCATGAAACCAAAATGAAGAGCAATTATTAAAGATGAGTGCCAAACAAAAATGCATTAACATAAAAAATATAGAAGCGTGGCTCACCGAAGTAAGTTTTGTTCCAAACTTGGGGGACGGTGAACAAATGGCTTGTGAGGTCATTTTGGTCATCGTGTTCACACCCTTTTCCTTTGATGTAGAAGAAATGATGACTCCCATCATGGTTAGAAGAAGGGAGTGAGGTATATAATCCCACACCTTTATGCCTACAAGCTAGGTTATACCAACCCCCTTATGAGGCCATCGATTTATGGACAATCAACAATTCCCCCACTATTACGGGGTGATCGACAACATACGTATTGTGAAAATTTACCACAGAGACAATCAATATTCTCCAGGAGTTCGAAATAAGTTAGGAGGGAGTAAGGTTGACAAAGAAAAGAACATCGTGAACATGCTTTTGAAGCGAAATTCCAAGCCCAACTTGGAAATAGTGCTCATAAAGGCAAACTTCCCCGTCTTGAGCATTCGGAGCACAATTGGTTTCATCGACACGATGAGTGGATTAGAACCTCGGTAAGACCCAGTGACGGAGCCACATAGGTCCAAAGGGGGGCGATGGCCCCGGTTTAATTTTTCCAAAAAAAAATATATAGGGTGTTTTGGTAAAATTTAAAACTTTAAGGTATACCTCTAATTATTTAGAAAAGTGGAGGTGTAAGATTGTAATTACTTAAGATATTAAATTTTAATGTAGTTTAGTTTTTGTACGTGAAGTTGTTCAATTTTTTTTTTTTTTTTTTTGTATGTATAGTTTAATTTCAAGTTGTTTAATGTTCAATTTAAATATGTAATTTCTAATTTTGCATATGTAATTTTGAACCGATTTCGACCCCGGTTGGATTGTAATCCTAGATCCGCCACTGGTAAGGTCAGGTGTTTGCATCACTCCTTCGCACTCTCTTCGTGTGTGTGTGTGTGTGTGTGTGTGTATATATATATATATATATATATAGAGAGAGAGAGAGAGAGGTCATGTGCACACTAAGTTTACACATCATTTTTTTAAACTAGTAAAAAAAATATTTTTGAGTTGAATATTTTTGTGTGATATTTAAACATTTCAGCGGACCCATGTAAAAAAAATCAGCTCAAAAAAACTTTTTTTGATATTTTTAAAAAATCGGTATGGGTCCGTTGAAATGTTTAAACATCACATAAAAAAATCAACTCAGAAATATATTTTTTAATGCTTTAAAAAAATGGTGTGCACCACCACTGTGCAAACTTAGTGTGCACAGGAGCCTGCCTCTCTCTATATATATATATGTACAATCCTGCTCTTGTCCGAACCAGTTCGCATATTAAGAGTGCGGACCAGACATGTGTCACCTGGCTGTGAACCCAAAAAAGAGAGAGTGTGTGCCTATAATTTAGGCGATAATTTCTAGGAGTACTGTCAGGTGACACATGTTCGGTCTGCATTATATATATATAACCTGGAAGATCCAGATCGTGGGGAATCGAATGGACCCACTTCTTAGGTATTATTTTGGGTTGTGTTTTGAGCTCTGGAGGGAAGATTAGTCCAGCTACCATTAAACGAAGAGGCATTTTGGGTGGAAGCACTCCGATAATTATGCTCGACCCCAAAGGCATTAAAAATCTCAACCATGTTTGCAAGATCCTGTTGACATTGAAGCCTCTCTTGCTAGGCCAAATTGAAAGATAGATCGAATGGCTGAAACCACTTGAGGTATTGAAACAAAGGGGAATCGTAAGCGATAAAGTTTGAAATAAGAAGGTTACCTTCAAGAAAATGAAATACGAAAATACCACTCCTAGTAAAGTAAAAAAGCAAAACCTAGACTATAAAAAAGAACGCCGATGTATACAGAGTACGTAATCACTCTTGAGACGAACAGACCCAAGACCCTAAAGGGCTGGCAATTTTTAACGCGATAACCCGTTTATAGTAATAACCCGAAATGATCCGAATTTGACACGATTAGCTTGTATAGATTTAAGACTGCTCAAAACTTATACTCAAATAAAAATCAACGCGACCCGAAAATGATACGACTAACCCGAATTGTCACCCTAATGCGAAATAAAGAGGAGTTTATAGGTAGAATATAGAAAAAGATTACGTGTAGAGATGGACACGTCTTATTTAAATTTTATCAAATGGATAACACGCTTCCAACTAATGCGATAATATCGACAAATGAGGAATGTGGGAATACACGGAGACACTAGAGATGAACACATGCCTTATTTAAATTCAAATCATATCAACATTCATGCTATGAAATAGGAAAGACGTTATAAAGGCTGAATATATAAAGCCTCTTTTACTATGGGATGCAATTAAACTAACAAGCTTTGTAATTCTTTGTAATTTTCTGTAATTCCCCAAAGTAATCAAAGAGCAACCCCCACTCCTTCACCTCGTCATTCTCTTCTCACCTCCTTCACTAATTTGGCACTATAAACAACTTGTATGTGTAGACATTAGATTTTCTCCTCAACATACTAAATTTCAGGTCATATTAAAGCATGACTAGGGTAAAAAAAGAATCATATTGGATTGCATGTGCATAGAGATGGAAAATGACAAAATCATTAACAAATTACATTACTTGACACATTTCATAAAATTTTATAGAGAAAATTCGATATGATCATGAGTTTTTCTTTAAGATCTACTCCATTTACAAACTACCTCGGCACAAACATTGATCAATTCTTTTGAATACGAAACTAAAATAATGGCTTATTTTTAAATGCTAAATCCCTCTCTTATTTTTATTTCTAGTTTAGCACTTCTCTTGTGTCTCTTTCCAACACATTGGCTTTCGCCGTTAATTTTCTTTTCACACACCTAGTTGACACATACCAAATGATACTCAAATTCAATTAGGTGTTATCACACTAATAGTAGCTGCTATCAATGAATATAAAATGGTCTATATTTAACGCCATCATATAAAGATCTCAAAAGATTACAAGTAGACCATGGAATGATTATGAAACTCATGAAAGATTAATTTTTAAATTTGCAAATGCTTACAAAAATAACAAATTATAACACCATTTGCAAATTCGTACGATGTAAAATGAATACGAGATTTCAACTCATCAAAGTCACACTAAAGTCAATGTTTGTCATGATATTTTTGAAAAGTTTACTTTGAGATAACAATTCAATAATCACAACAATAACAATCTATTTAAGCGAAGTAACTTCAAATTATGCAATCCTATGGATTAATCAACATGTTATTAAATCAAAAATACACAAAACAAATGAAAAATATTTTTGATTTTTTATAAGAAAAAGCATAAAAGAAATATGTATAATCACAAGCACACTCAAATCGGGACATACGTAAATCTAGATGCACCCCACACTCTCAAAAGAAACCAACTCAATGAAATATCCACAAAAATAACATCGTAATCAAGGAGATACAAACTTCCTTTAAAATAAGCATCTTTCCCCATAAAGTTATGCATGAAAAAAGAGAATCATGGAAAACAAGACAAAAGACATGTGAAACATGATTGGAGTATGAGTTTCATGAAAAGATATACCAAAGACAAGTGGGCATGAACATGGAACATATGAATAAACTTGAGAATCTATTACAAGAAACGCATATGTCCAAAAGTATAATAATAATCACGTGAAATAGATGAATATCAAATATCCTAAAACAAATGATCCCAAATATCCAAGAAACATGGTATGCGATAAATAAGAATATTTATGCGTCAACAAGATCAACATTTATAACAAAACCAACACAAGATATCACAAGACATGTGTCAAAACACATAAGCTCATAACATCCAAAAGAGCATGGAAAACACCAATCAGAAGATCAAATAAATATGTTTTGGGATTTTTCATGAATATATCAAAGCAAACAAACACACAAAACAAACTATGATAGAGGTCAATCACATATGGACAACAACACACTCTCATACAAAACAAATAAACTCAAAATCTTTTCGAATTTTTCTCAAAATAGACAGAAACAAAACAAGGGATGCAAAGCATGAATATACAAGATGAATGAAACCTTTAAAAAAAACATCTCAACCATCCAAATGAAACTTTAATTTAAGTTAGGAACAAAGACATTCCCAATAAAATCAACACAAACACTAAGAGCTCAAGCCAATTCAACACCATATACTCATTCAAATATGAATTAAAGATATTCCTGAATGAACATAAGAACAGACCACACAAATCACACCATCACAAACAGCTCACTCATCATAACACATAGCATAGGAAAGAAATATGGAATCTAATGTGTCCATTCCGGCCTCAAATATGAGAAATGAGGGAAAAACCTACTCCCCGTCGCTCGTATTGCATTTGTGGGTAACAAAGAACATCAAACGACCACCGTCAATGACGTGAAAGTGTGTGAATGTGTAGATATTAGAGTTTTCAGCCTATTTTACTCAAAATGGGAAAAAGAGGTAGCCATATACAAAGAGATGACATAAAAATGATAATTGATGCATGCGAAACCAAGTGAATCATGGGCTTGGAGACTATGTTACAAAATGGGAACGTGTTAGGCAGGCATTTCGACCTTTCAATTTCTCACGGGCTATAAAATGTTCTCCTTCTCCTAAAACATGTAAACATGTGTATATTGCACAAGAGTGTACTATACGTGCAATGTGTGTGGAGTAAAAATGTGTATATATGTGAAATGTGCATGAGAAGCAAAATCATTGTATCCTTCTCATGTGAAAGACAAGAATGAATTGTTCTAAGGAATAAGACTGAAAGAAAGTGTAAAATATAAAGCTACCCAAAATATGAATGATGCACCGGATTATGACACTATGAAAGTGTGAATACGGATGTCAATGGGATAGCTAAAAAAGTGAATAAATAAACAAAAGTGGATAAACTACGAGCGATACACTGGATCGTGAATCACTATGAAAAATTGAATATGTATGCCAACGGGTGTGCTAAAGAGTAATAAGTAAAAATGGATAAACTATGAGCGGCGCATTGAATCATTACTCACTACGAACAAGTGAGTATGCGTGTTAAAGGGACAGCAAAAAATAATAAGTAAAAATAGGTAAACTATGAGCGATGCACCGGATCATAACTCATTATGAACAATGAGTAATCATGGCAACGCGTCAGCTAAAAGGTGATAAAATAAGTAAACTAACTATGGAAGTAACATATATAAAATATAAGTAGGAAACTTGCAAGAATAAAATGAAATAAGTAAATGACGACTCGAATCCAAAAATAGATTCGGGATGCCTTCGTAGCCGAAAACGATATCAAAGTCCATGAAATTCGAATGGAGGATAAGATGGGGCCAACCTATGATACTAAATTAGAATTTCTCTTTTTATTTTATGAAAGTAAAGTGTGAAAAATGGTGAAAATATAAGAAAAGTAAGAAAAACTCTGATTTGGGGGTTATAGGATAAACCCTCTTTTTGGATTTTTGAATTTTTGAATTTATGAAAATAAGTTTGAAGATATATAAATAATAAAAATGTGATTATTGATGGTGGAAAATAAATTTACAAGAAAATGTGCTAAAAGTATTGAAATATGTGAAATGACACTAAATTAGCAAAGTAAGATGAATAGGTATTAAACCTTGTAAGTTATTTGAATTCTATTTTTTTGAGGTTTTATAATCTCATTTTTAGGTATAAAGTGGTGTCAAGTGGTGATGTAAGAGAATGTTTTTGGGAATGATATAATAGGGTTTCGGCATGAATTATAAGACTAAAGGCTCTGGAATGATGAGGTCATGATTTTCTTAAATAGGAAACCCTAAAAACCTAAAAATACTAACCTGCCCCTGGGGGTGTATCGGCTAACATAGAAGTTGTCTTGACTGCTGAGAGGGGTGCCAAACTTGGCGGCCAAGTAATGTTGTGGCAATTGACAGACTGGAAGGGAATTTTCAGTAAAATGACCATCAAATGCAAACTGTAACTTTGATTCTTGCACGGTCGAGACCGTTGGAAAGAGGATTAAGAGATATATGAAAGTATGTTGAGATAATATTGGATATGAGAATTGACCAAATTCAAAAGGATCTCAAAAAGCATCATGTTATTCTCTAGTCAGGTTTTTTTTGTGAAACGACCTTAAAATAGAAACCATAAGTCCAATTCATGAACAGTCAAAACATTTGGAAATAAGATTTAGAGCTCTATGAAAGTGTGTTGAGATAATTGAACAAAGTCAAACAGAGCTCGAAAAGCATTCAGTTTTTCTCCGTCTAGGGTTTGAAGGAGGACAAAGTGTTAGAGGTTCAAAGGGACATTGTTTGAGTCCTAAGGAAGAGTATGGGGGTATCAAAATGAGGTGCGTGCACATATTATTAGAAAATATTAGTTATGAAAATCACCAAGAAGCTCAAGTGTTTGGAGTAACTCTTAAGCATAAATGAGAGGTAGCGAAACACTTAAATATAACTCACTTTTAGAGCCGAAAATACACATACCAACATTCAAGACACTTTTTTTTTTCAAAAATTCCTTGAAATGTGATTATTAGGTTTATAGGGAACCCTTGTCACAACATCAGATTTTAAATTCAAATCACCTCTTTTTTGAAAACTTTTATTTTTTACAAAATCCACACTCCTCGCAAAGTTTTCATTTCTATGTTTGTGTGAAGAAATCACAAGATATTTTTTTTTCCAAAAATCATTTTTAAGTAGCATAAAATCAAAATTTCTCTTTTAAAAATCTTTATCACACTTGATTTCAACTCATTGAATTTCGTCACAAGCACATTCAAATCATTTTTCAAGTTATTAAGCCAATCATGATCAAGTGAATGTAAACCAACATGAGATTTCCTAAACATAAAGAAAAAATCTCTAAGATGGCCGATTATATAACAATAAGTGAACCTACTTACAAAGATTTTTAGGAACAAAATCTGGACTTTTGTTGATGTTTGAAAAACTTGTAGCAAAATTTTCTCGAATGAACGTTTTTGTGACAAAATGCGCAAATGTAAGATTGGTAAGGTCTTTTCACACTTTCTTGTCCTTTTTCAAAATAATGACATATTTTTATAATTTTCTTTTATATTCAAAGCACTTGGAAAAATAACCAGATTTTCATTTGAAACATGTTTTTTCTCATTCTTATTCAAAGAGGTATGAACCATTCTTGTTGGTTCATGTTTTGAAACACTTTGCACACTAGTTCTAGATTGAAAAGAACTACTCAATATCAAACATTTCCAAATCATGAATATTTACGTTTTCTAATCATTGATCAACAAAATCAATTTCCTTATTTTGACACATATCCTTTGGTTCATTCACCAAAACATACAATTCTCACTATTTTAACGCCTCTCATAAATTCTCCACCTCCTTCTTTTCTCACCAAACATTCTCCCTTAGAAAAATTCACACAATGATCATCCTCGCAATGTTGATTAATACCCATGAGAGTAACTTTAATCCCTTAAATATAATGAACATTTTGAAGTGTGATGTTTTTTAAAATGCTCACAGTGTCTAGACCACTCACACTCAATTTATTTAAATTGCCAAATTAAATTTAACCACTATTACAAACCTCAAGATAAGTAAACCATAATTTTTCTCCCGTTATGTGACATGAGCAACCAATATCAAGATACCAATTACTTGAATTTGAAGTAATTGAAGTTTCAAAATTTTCAAAATCCATATAATACATGTGACTCTTTATCTCACCCACTTAGGCTTCACTAGATTGACTTTTCTCAAATCACTAACTGCCTTTTGAAGTTTGTTCAATTCATTTTCAAGTTTCATGTCCATTCCTTGAAAGTCAATTCTCTTTGAGAACTTTGAATATGAATGTTCTTTCATTCATTTTAGGTTTATTAAAAAAATACCTCTAGAGTCCTCTTGTGAAACAACAGGAGCACTTGTAGGCTTGAAATGGTTTTGGAGTAAAGTTGACATTTTTTTGGAAAATCGATGTTATATTTGGTTTTGAAAAACTCTTTCTTTTTTAAATTAATTTGCAAGATGCCTATAGTTATGATTTTGTTTGTTAAAACATTTTCTTTCATTTTTAATGCCTTTGAGTTTTTTTTATCAAACTTAGATTGATTGACCTTGGAATTCTACTAAGCCTTAGCAACATGTACACTTGTACTCTTATTAGGCAAAATATTACTCTCAAGTTATTTTCCTTTAGAAATAACTTTTTCATTCATAACTTGAGTAGAATATTGTTTTTCATCATATTTATCCTTATGTACAAATGTAGTAGAAGTTATAGAATGAGAATCAAAATTGTAAAATCCGATACCTTTTATTCCATTCAAAATCATGGATTTTTTTAAAAGCATTTTGTTCATCTTTTTCGATCTTTCCCCTAAATCATGTTTTACCTTTAAGGAATTAGAGAAATCACCTTTGAGAGACATAACTTCTTTATGATATTCTCTTTCCTTAATTTCAAATATTTTGCACTTTTTTCAAGTGTACAATTCATTTCAAGGAGCTCACGTTTTTCATTTTCCAAAGATAAATTTTGTTCATTCACTTGTTTTAACTCACGCTTGTGTTCAAAAGTCATTTCCTCTTTTTCTTCCAATAAACCACTTTCCTCTTCAAACATTTTTTATTTTATTTCTCATTTTAATGTTTGACCTTTTCAACTTGAGTTACTCATGAAATAATCTGTTGTAAGCATAATTGATTTCATTAATTTCCTCTCCATCACTCACTTCATTTTCATTTTGAGGAATTTCTAAACTAGACACACTCGATGCATGTGAACTATTTTTTATCAAATGATGACTATGAGGATGAATGCATATTGGCTAGACTTTCACCTAATGCATAAAAATCCAATATATTCATGGACAAACACAAACAAACAAATACACAAACAAAAGGAATGATATACTCTGGATGTCAAGCCAAAATGAGAAACCACACTCTAATACCACTTGAAAATGTACACGTGTAAATAATAAAATAACCCTGGGGAGGAGTGAGTAGGTTATTACGATAAATTTGCCCAAATTAATTTTTATTTTAAATCAAAACCTATATCTAGGTCATTTTTAAAACTGTAATGTGATCTAATTGAATTTTAAGCACACATCCACAAACAAGCAACGCAAAACGATAAATTATCACACAAAGAACATAAAACATTGGGTATACGACGAAAATTCCCAACCTATGCGTAAAAAACCTATGTGTGACCTAACATCCCATTAAATTTGAAAAGTTCATTTTACACGATACAAAAAAGCAAATCTATTAAGTTCACTCACAAGAAATTACCTATGAATATTGTGACTCTCCCCAATTTTAATGAGAAATTTGAGTGAAATTCCATTTCTCCAATATAAAACTCCATAATTCAGCCTAGATCCACACCGTGCTCCAACTACAATTATTAATAGCTAGAACACCTCCTTTTCGATCTCGAAGTATAGATCAAGTGGTTAATTGGGAATTCATTTGTAAATCGGGCTAAGTGTGGATTAAAACCTCTCGATTTGACTCTTAGATGAAGATCTCACAGTAGATCTCAAAATCTCACAAACTCTCAAGAGAAAAATTTAAATTTAAATTTGAGATAAAAAGTAAACCTCTCAAACATGAAAAACTACCCAGAAAATGTATTTTGAAATGAAGGAAAAGAGTTATGAAGAATTGGAGGGAAATAAGTCTATTTATAGTAAAAGTTCAAAATCCAGCTTTGTCGTGCACACGGTTGACTTTTTTCGTGCGCATAATTTTGGACAATGTGACACCTTTTAAAGAACGAGGCAGGGTCATGTGCATAGGGCAAATCATAGTCGTGCGCTGGTTTTTCCTAAATTCGCACATATCGTTCGCACGAGCTAAAAGATATCCGTTTGAACGACACACATGAAAAACCTTTTAAAAACAAATTCAAATGAAAATCTTAGGAAAATAGACTTGATCCCCTTTTCTCAATACAAATACATCACTCAAAAGGTATCTTTTAAAACATTTTTATGAAATAAACTCTCATCTTTTAAAAATCCGTGAGTGTGTGCAATAACCAATAGTTTAATTTATTCTATAAAAGGATATACTTAAAGCTCAGCAGCGAAGGCTTCGTACTTAAGTTGTCCTCATGTACTCAAGTCACAATCTTCATAGGTAAAGGAGATAGACACTCTCACTCATCTAGTGCATGGAACTTTTGGGCTCGATATTGTGCATGACTTAAACTGTGCCGGGGTAGAGGTTCACTTTTAATTTTGTTAGTAATATTCATCTGGAAATTGTACTATAGGTGCCCCGGGGTCGAGTGTCTCTTTCTAATTTTGGATTTGATGAAATAGCCACCAAATCAGTCTTTGTCAAATTAGTTTCCATGATTAGTAATGAAAGTTTAGGGCTTCCCATATCGATAAATTATGTCCTTCCAAACTAATTGGAAAGTCTTCGGTTAGTTGATATATATCATCGGCTTGGCTTCCACCCATTTGGCGAAGTAGTCGACTACCACCAGAAGAAACCTGAACCTTCCTTTCTCCTTCGATAATGTCCCCACTAGATCTATCCCCTATATTGTGAAAGGCCAGGGGAAGTGATATGTGTGAGAGTTACCACGGGTATCCGATGGATCACGACAAATCGTTGGTACTTATCACATTTTTTCACATATATAAATCAATCTTCCTTCATTTAAGGTTATGAGTAGCCATATGTTGCTACCTGTTCGACCAATGATCCCCCAGTTACATGGACCCGCATGACCCTTTGTGTATTTTCGTAATCAGACCTTGCATTTCTTTCATATGAACACAACGAAGTAAAAACAACACAAATCCTCATTTGAATAACACTCATTCATCTAGTATATACCTCGCTGCCATTTAGCCCAGCCACCGAGCCTCTTTAGGGTCGGCTAAAACTTCATTGGTTCTCAAATATAACTTGATTTAATCGATCCAGGATAATTTTACATCTAAATCGATCACTTGCACATATTTTTCTTTAATACTATGATATAATAAGATCTCCACTGGTGCGGTGCTTCTTAGTTTTACTCTAGTTGTTGAAGCTAGATGAGCTAAAGCATCATCTTGTGAGTGTTTTACAATCAGTATACTAAAAATATGCCCTGGTGAACTTTGGCAGCAACACCTTTACCTTTGCTAAATAGTTTGCTATATTTTTTCCTCTTGCCTCGTACACACCTAGCACATGGTTAACAACCTACTGTGAGTAACTATGAGCTAATAGCTACTGAGCCCCCAATGATGAGGCTAATCCCAAGCCTATTACCAGGGCTTTATACTCGACCTAATTATTAGAAGATTTAAAGTTTAACCTAAAAGAATATTCCACATCATTTCCCTCTGGTGTAGTAAATATTAGGCATACACTGCTAATGTTGGCACATAAAGAGATTTCCATGAAAAGTTTCCAAACAAATGTTCCTTTTTCCAAACTACCATCTACTAATGAGCCATTCTTAAAGATCTTATTCATCTATTTTAAGTCATGAACCCGTTTTACTGGTCTCATAGAAGATTATGCTCTATCTGGGGCAGTAACTAGCGTAGTTTCAACTTAGACATGCTTTTATGCCACCTTTTCTTCATTTGTGAACCCTGTTATAAAATCTGCCATGCTTTGTCACTTTATCACCATCCTTAGCTTGTACACATTATCAAACTCCCCCAACTCCACTGCCTAGGTTTATAGATACCCCGTTTTAGGGGTTGATAAAAATATACACAACGATCGTGTGATCCTTAAATAGGGTTTTATTTTCTTGATGCTTCAACCAATGCCAATGCTAGCTTTTCTAGTCTTGGATACCTAATTTCAGCACCTTTGTATGCTTTGCTGGTTTAGTAAGCTGATTTTTGTACTCTAGCTTCACACTTCATTAGGGCAAACTCACGACCGATTAAGATACAACCAAGTATAGGTATAATTTATATCCAGGGATTAGTTTGGAGAGAAAATGAGGAGATCCCAGGTACCTTTTCAATTCTTAAAATGCCTTCTCACACTCCCCATTCCACTTCTTTCTCAGAAATTTGAAGAACATAAAGCATTATTTGTAGCCCACGATACAAATTTGTTCAAATATGTGATCTAACCCATCGACATCAGAATCTCCTTAGGGAGACTGCATATTTATTATGGCTTTCAATTTATCAAGATTGGCTTCAATAACTCTCCGATTAATAATGAACCCTAGGAACTTCACGGATCTAACTCTGAAAATGCACTTGGCTAGGTTCAACTTCATTTTGTATTTCTCTATTACATCGAATGTCTGATTGAGGTCATGAACATGGTCATTCGATTTTCTACCCATTAGTCAACATATCATCGACATACATCTCCAAGTTTTATACGATCTACTCCTTAGAGATTTGGTTAACCAGCCTTTGGTACCTTCCTCCAACATTTTTAGCCCATAGGGCATAACATTGTAGCAAAGTGTGCCTCTATTAGTTATGAAAGATGTACTTTCTCTATACTTCGATTTCATTGAGATTTAATTATACTTTAAATAAGCATTCATAAAGCTAAGAAGCTCCTGCCTAACAGTATCATCGACTAACTGGTCAATCCCCGGAGAGGGTAATGGTCCTTTGGAAAAGTATGGTTGAGGTTTGTGAAATCTACTCACATGCGCCACTTCCTATTATTATTCCTCCCCATCACAACATTCAATATCCAGATTAGGTATTTCACATATTTGATGAACTTAACCTTTTTTATCTCGTCCACCTCCACTCTAATGTTCACATTCCTCTCTTTAATGAACACTCTTCGCTTCTACTTTATGGGTTTGACATCATTTACAACACCATGCTTGTGACAGAGTACATTTGGTTCAATTCCAAGCATATGTTCATGATTCCACTCAAACACACTTGATTTATGAGGAACTCAACTAAATCTTTCTTCAAATTAAAATCTAGGAATGAGTCGATAAGAATGATCCATTCTTAATGTTCATCATCCAGGATCGCATAATTAATTTCCTCGGTAGCTTTACCTTAGACCAGTTTCTATTCATCCCTAGGATCCAGTGTCAATATCTGATAGGTCGTCATCAGCTTCCTTTGCTCCTCGATTGAGGTGAAATAGTATTATTGAACTACCATTTAATTACGTATGACCTAACTAACTCGAGAGTTTATGGGCAGTTTTATCACTTAGTGGACTGTGAAAATAACTACTTGAAACTTCCTTAATCATGCCTTTCAAAGATGATGTTGTAGGATGAAGCCATATTCTTATCCACGGTGAAGAACTTCATCATTTACATACTGTCGATCAGCCAAGTTCCTGTAGTGACTTTTGGCTCAATGGTTCCCAAGGGGAACACCTTCTCCCCCCCAAAATTCGATAAAAATGATGGTGGAATTGTAAATTCCTCTCATAAAACTTAGCCACTTAAAATAATCATAGAATTAGACGTTGACTGAATTTCTATTATCAACATAGATTCTCTGCACAGTTTGCTCATGCATTATGAGGCTCACTACCAATGGGTTATAATGAGGATATACCATGCTGATCAGATCGTCCTTTAAAAATCCCACAATTTCGAGCAAAATCTTGAGGTTGTTTCGACTCATTCCACTAGTAGTGATGAAAAAGAGAGTGATCTACAATCCACTTATTTTGAACTCTACACTGAATCTCTTCGCATTCAAAAAGTTAACAAAAGATTAACCTTTAAAGTCTTAACTTTAAAAAAAGAGTTGAAAGGCCTGAAGGAGAAGGAGGCTTTAGTTAGTCAACTCGAGGCAATTAAGATATCTCTTTCTGAGAAGCTTATCTTGATAGGTAAAGAAAAATGTGACTTAATTATCTCCTTGGAAGGTGTCAACAAAGATCTTAATGTGTCTTTAGAGATTAGAAAATCTCTCGAAGCAAAAATTGCCCAACTTGAAAAAGATCTCGAGTCCTCTCGTGAAGTTAAAGTCACACTCGAGGATAATTCAGGAAGAATGGGAAAATTATTTCTAGGTCCTGTTTTAGGATATAAGGAGAAAGGTTATCAAGAGAGAAAGGGTATAGGATATGAAGAAGTAGATTCATCGAAAGTCAAACCCGAACCTGTAGCTAAGTTTGTTACCAAATCTAAAGTTTCTAAAATAAGTCCTACTAAGCAACCTTTAAAAGTTGGTCCCAAAAAACCCTATGTGTGCACATATTGTCACAAACGGGGTCATCTTAAAGATTTTTACTACAAGCTTGGAAAGAACTCTCAATTCACAAATTCTAAACAACACTATAGCTCATTCGCTAGTCTTAAGAGTAAAGTTGAGTATCTAGTCAATACTTCTAAAGGTATAATGGAAGAGTTTCTTAGGTTTTCTAAAGTCCAAGGAAATAATTCTAATTATAACACTAGAGCCAACAAAGGAAAGAAAATAACTCAAGCTTGGGTTAAGAAAAATCATACCAATAAAGCCTTTGTTGCTCATGTTGCTTTAAAGGATCAAAATACCTCTTAATGGTACTTTGATAGTGGGTGTTCGAGACATATGACTGGCGATAAATCTCTATTCACCACTCTTGAAAACTATAAAGATGGTAAAGTCACTTTTGGGGATGGTAGCAGATCTCGAAACATGGCTAGGGGATCTATTAAAATCTCCGAGTTTCCTAAACTTGAAAATGTCCTTTATGTTGATGGTCTCAAGGCTAATTTGATAAGTATTGGCCAACTATGTGATGAAAATCTTGATGTTAAATTTAGTCAATCGGAGTGCACCATATACGATCAGTCGGGTGAATCTATTTTACAAGGTGTTAGAACTAGTAATAATTGCTATGGAATTATTCCTAAATCATCTTTAGTTTGCAATAGTGCAAAAGCCTCCTCTGTCGATCTTTGGCATCAAAGATTAGGTCATGTAAACATTAGAGATCTTGATAGATTAGTGAGAAAAGAGCTAGTTCGAGGCTTACCACCACTAGGAAAGCCAACATCCACCATTTGCGGGCCGTGTCAATTAGGAAAGCAAATTAAGAGTCCTCATAAGAAGTTAAACTCTATAACAACCTCTCGTGTCTTAGAATTGATACACATGGACCTTATGGGTCCCACTCGTACCGAGAGCATAGGAGGAAAAAGATATATCTTAGTAATGGTGGATGACTTCTCTAGGTACTCAATTGTAGGCTTTCTAAGAGAAAAATCTGAGACAGTTGATTTTCTTACTGTTAAGTGTAGAACTCTTCAAAATCAACATGGTGTTACCATAAACCGCTTTAGGAGTGATAATGGAACCGAATTCAAGGAATTCAGTGTGAATACCTTTTGTGATGAAATAGGAATTAAACATGAATTCTCGGCCGTTCAAACTCCACAACAAAATGGTATAGTTGAAAGAAAAAATTGAACGATCCAAGAAATGGCAAGATCTATGCTCCTAGGAAGAAATGTACCCCGTAGGTTTTGGGCCGAAGCGGTTAACACCGCATGTCACACAGTAAATAGGGTTTATTTGCGTCCTAACACTAACAAAACAGCATATGAATTGTGGATGGGTAAGAAACCTAATTTGTCCTACTTTAGAGTGTTTGGTAGTCCATGCTATATTCTTCGAGATAGATAACTTCTTGGCAAATTTGACTCAAGGAGTGATGAAGGTATATTCCTAGGATATTCTCAAAATAGTACAGCTTTTAGAGCATTCAACTTAAGTAGCTTTAAAGTCATGGAATCAATTAATGTTATCATAAAAGATGATGCTCCGGCCACATCAATTGATAATGAGGAAGATTTGTCATGTGAGTGTGATGTTGTGTCAAATATTGAAAGTATTGAATCTCAAAATGACTTGGTTGTTCCAACTACTGAGAAAAAGGATCCTACTCCTTCGGTGTGTAAAAGTCATGACACTTCAAAAATTATAGGAGATCCCGAGGTAGGTGTCAAGACTAGGGCGCAATTAGAAAATGAAATTACCTATCTATGCTATACCTCTAAAATTGAACCTAAAAACTTTAAAGAAGCATTAAAAGATGAACATTGGATTAATGCTATGCAAGAAGAACTGTTTCAATTTAAGAAAAATGATGTTTGGGAATTAGTCCCTAGGCCATCTAATACAAATATCATTGGCACCAAATGGATTTTCAAAAATAAAATGGATGAAAATGGTATCATTGTTCGTAATAAAGCTAGATTGTTTGTACAAGGATACACCCAAATATAAGGTGTTAACTTTGAAGAAACTTTTGCTCTTGTTGTTAGGTTAGAATCGGTTCACCTTTTACTCGCCAAAACATATCACCTCTAATTTAAATTGTATCAAATGAATGTAAAAAGTGCCTTTTTAAATCGTATTATTCAAGAAGAAGTATATGTTGAACATCCAAAAGGGTTTGAAGACCCAAAACATCCTAATCATGTCTTCTTTCTAAAGAAAGTGCTATATGGCTTGAAACAAGCACCCCATGCTTGGTATGAAAGACTCACGTCTTATCTCCTTTCTCGTGGCTTTTTGAGAGGGGGAGTAGATATGACACGTTTCGTTCGCCGTGATGAAAAAGGTATCCTAGTTGCTCAAGTATATGTCAACGACATAGTGTTTGGTTCTACGTGTGATAAACATACTCAAATTTTTTCAAAAGAAATGCACAATGAATTTGATATGAGTATGGTAGGTGAACTTAATTTCTTTCTAGGTCTTCAAGTTCGTCAACTCGAAAGTGGGATATTTTTGTCCCCAACTAAGTATGCTAAAGACCTTGTAAAGAAATTTAAACTCGAATCAGCTAAACATGCACGCACTCCTATGAGTTCATCGATTAAATTTAGTAAGGATACCGAAGGAAAGGATGTAGAGCACACACTTTTTATAAGTATGATAGGTAGTTTACATTACTTAACCGCTAGTCGTCCGAATATTTCCTTTAGTGTAGGAGTTTTTGCTCGTTATCAAGCCGCCCCAAAAGAGTCTCATTTACCTACTATTAAACGTATTATCAAAAATGTTAGTGGGACCCTGTCTTTTGGAAATTGGTATTCTTTCGACACATATGATTGTCTATCGGCACATTCAGACGCCGATTGGGCAGGAGATGTTGATGGATGCAAAAGTACGTCTAGTGGTTGTTTCTACTTTGGAAGTGCACTTGTCTCATGGATGAGTAAGAAACAAAATTCTATCTCTTTGTCCACGGTGGAGGCCGAATACATTGCCGCCGGGAGTTGTTGCACTCAACTCATTTGGATGAAACAAATGTTGGAAGATTACGGTATTTCCCAAGGCACTATGACTATCTATTGCGATAATACTAGTGCAATTCACATTTCCCGTAATCCCGTTCAACATTCTAGAACCAAGCATATTAAGATCCGTGAATATTTTATTCGTGACTTGGTTGAAGAGAAAATCGTTTATCTAAGCTTCGTCTCTACCGATCAACAATAGGCCGATATCTTTACTAAACCTCTAGATGCCCTTAGGTTTGAAGACCTTAGGAAATCAATTGGGGTTTGCTCAATTGATTGAGATCGAAGCTGTTTATCTAGTTTAGGTTGTTTCTCTTGTATATTTTTATACCTATGAACTAGATCACTTTTGTATATATTTTATTCAAAATCTCAAAAATATTTTTCTCTTATTTTCAAGGAAAAACGGGAATGGTTAGAAAATCTTTCAAAATTTTTTGTCCATATGGCTTTGTGGTCGATGTATTCGGATCACTATCTTTTTCCATGTCCACGTGGCCTTCGATGAGTAGTTAATCCAGACCTTGTTTATCTTGTGCAAAAAATGCTCTTTTATGATATATATTTATGTGATTTCCTCACACTTTTGCCTTTTTGCACACACCGTTCACGAAATATTGCGGATATCTTGTTCACATTGTACTTGCAAAGTGAGATTTGGTGTTGTCTTCTCAATCCTGTCTCATCTGTTATAAGCAATCGAAATTGTGCATGATCATCCGTTGCCCGGATTGAAACAAAATGATTATATTCTTCCGGTTGGTTTCCGTTTCAAGCAATGGACTCAGGCTGCGAAAAACATAAAAGTTTTTGCGTGAAAAGCCTCCATTTGCATTCTCGATTGTGTGCCTAAAATAGAAGCATTGAAAATGATATATAATGCCAAGGCCAAAAATAATTAGCTTGATTGATTCTTCAAAAAGAATAGTCTCAATCTATTGTTGCTCATGGGAGATATAAGTTAAAGATCAATGGGCATGCACATTTAATAGATTCATTGCTTTCTCATTGTGACATTATTGGCGAAAGAATCATCTATTTTGTATGCTTGTTGCATTCGTGTTTAAGTGTTCAATGATGTTTCCTTTTTTTGACACAAGGCTAATGTGAGTGAATATTGCGCTTATATATTGTTTGGCATTTCGCACTTGTACATTATTTTGGCTAAAAACTCTCACTCGTATTGTTCACACCCCTTCATTCTCGCTCCACCATTTGGATATGTTGACACAAGCTAGGACTCTTCAAATTATCTTTTTGGCATCGTTCTGGCCTTCCCAATTCCTGTTATTATGCTATTTTTTTAACCCTATTTTATTTTATTTTATTTAAAAATTTTGTTTTTCATCAGAAATTCTGGTTCGAACGAGTTTTCTAACGAAATTTTTAACCCCCATTTTGGAACTTCGTTCGAAATGTCGTTCGAACGACATCACTCGTTCGAATGAAATTCTAACGATATATCTAACGAAATTCCCAATTCGCTACTGGAACTTCATTCGAAATACCTCATTCGAACGACATCACTCGTTCGAACGACCTGGGTTCAAAAATTGCATTTTCTCTTCCCTAAAAATCTGTCGCCTCACCCCTTTTATCTCTCTCCACCTGACACGATTTCCCATGTCATCGTTTCCCAGATTTTTCTCCCACTCTCTCTTCCATTTTCCCACTTTCTCTTCTCTATCCATTATTCCTCTCTCCCACTCTCTCATTTTCCCACGATTCCAACTCCCTTCCCTTCTCCATAAACCTCATTTCCTCCACCCCTTTGCTCTGTTGATTTGGGTTTGCAGTTTCCCTCTTCACTTCGAGGTAATTTTTTTTTGCCATTGCTCTCCATTTACATATCTCTCTCTCTCTCTCTCTCTATATATATATATATATATATATATATATATATATATATATATTCTATTGGTTCACCTATTCACTTCAAAATGATTTCTTCCTTTGTTACCCAACATTCATATATATAAATGTGTGTATATCTCAACATTTTTTGGGGGGGCCTTTTTATTTTATCTGACTTTGTGTGTGTTGCCCCTGGTTAAGCTCTATTCCATGATATTATCAGTTTTTCTCAACTTAAAATTGTTTTTCATTTCATGGAATTTATCTTAACTAATTTTTTTATTTTTTTCCTAACGGCGGATGGGCTTATTACTGATTGGTTGTTGGATTATTGGTGTGATTGGTGGTTTGGTTGGAATTTTGTTCGGGTAGGTTCTAGTATCCTTCTAGTTTTCCATGGCCCGTAACCGTCGCCCCCGTCGCATTCGTGACTCTCCCGAGGAACACTCCTCTTCCTCTGATGAGGAGTCCAATGCCAATGCAGCTATTCCTGACCTTAGGCTGCGTTGGGGGTCACTCTCCGCACACACTCTATATCACACACAAGGTTTTGCTACACGCTCTATTATTCGGGAGAAAATTATTAATCTCCAATCCCTCCACGGCACCACTGTGCATTCATGGATTTCTGATTTAGGGTGGGACCCCTTTTTCTCACTCACGGACACTGTTTTTCCCGACCTCATTCGGGAATTTTATTTTGGGATGTATGATAAGGATAATCACATTTATTCTCGAGTGCGCGGTAGGGATATCATTGTCTCTCCCGAATCCATTGCACACCTCATCCCCTTACCTAGGGTCAATAATCCCTCCTTCCCTTGGACATCCAATACTCGTCCCGACCCTTCCCTCGTTACAAGCACCGTGTTTAGGTTCCTCCCTCCCGGCATTGTCACAATCTTCCACAAACACTTACACCCTGACTTTATGGTCCTTAATCGGATCGTGTGTGCGTGTCTCATTTCACGTGCAAACACAACCTAAATAACCAAAATGCACGTGGACCTTATGTTTGCCATTAGCATTAGGGCTGACATCGACCTCCCCGCCTTAATGTTTAGTGTCATTCGGACGGTTAGGATCCTCACTTCCAGTCCCGCTTGCCAAACCCTCCCATTTGCGGCTATCATTACCCGATTTTGTCTTACCGCCAGCTGCCCCCGCTTATCCATCGATATCCCTGTCACCAAATATCAAACCATTGACATGTCCTCGGTCAGCCGATCTCGTGGTCATTTGCCACCCGATACCCCTCACCTCACTCCCTCCACCTCCTCTCACTCCGCCACTTCCACTCACCCTGCCCCCAGTCGTCTCGCACCCTCTCGCTCTATCCATCACCCATCCTCTTCCAATGCTCCCGTACCCATTGAGTCGAAGAATATTTTGTTTGCTCGTTCTCAGGTTGAACAGATTCAGGAGGATAGACGTCAAGACAGGGCGCTTTTGCAAGAGCTGTTAGTTTCTATGCAGTAGGATCGCGAGGCACAAGCTCGTCGGGAGGAGGCTCAAGCGCGCCGAGATGAAGCCCAGGCTCGTCGGGACTCTCTCCTGTTAGAGAATCTTGATGCCATTCTCCGTATGGAGATGCGCCACGGTGCAGGCTCATCTGGTTCCGGTTTCGGCTCCGGCTCTCTTCCCGATGATACTCCACCTGATGCCCCTGCTCCTTGATGTACTTTGTTTTTATTTTTCCATGTACTTGTGAGGATGAGTGGATATTTTATTTCTTATATTGTTTCATTTGGTTTGGATTTTGTTTCCTTATGCCGTGTATGCACTTTGACTATTTCCCCTTTCCCTTTGGTTAATAAATCCTCATGTTATTTCCTTTGTCAATTTATTTCTTCATATTTATTTTATTACCTGTTGTTCTCTCGATTATCATTTACTATGTAGGCCATTTATCCCTTTGTCTTTTTCGGACAAAAAGGGGGAGACATATTTATATGGGAATTCATAATTTAGGGGTAGAATTCATATTTAGGGGGAGTTGTATTAATTAATGGGATTTTATAATTTAGGGGGAGTTAATTTCTTAATATTCAACATATGCATAGTTTAAGGGAAGTTCATTTGCTATTCACAACTTATGCTAACTCATTGTTGTATATATGTCACATTCTCTACTTCTCCATGCGTTTATGAATTTGTTGTTTCATGTGTGTAGGATACATCTCCTACTCTCTTGCAGCATCGTCAGTCGTGTCACTGAGTCTGTCTTTTATTTGGGGTTTTGGGACGGGCTTTAGAATCGACTTGGCGGCTGGCTTAGCAAATTCAGTCTTTTTATTTATTTATTTTAATTCTGCTTTGTCCCGGAATAGCCAAAGGGGGAGATTCGTAAGGTCAAATTTCCAATCGAGTCATTTGTTATATTGGCTATATTCCGTTGGAAAAAACAATTTTGGGTCATTCTTCATCAAGCATCATACAACGTAAAGACTCAAGCATCGCATCCAAAGTTCACGCGTCATCAATATGCACGCCATGCTCGCTATTCCAAAAAGGTATATGACCAAAAGCAATTTTATGTGTTGGAGTACTTTTTATAAAAATGAGAAATTTTTCATATAGAATAATGTTCATAATAATCAATTTTTATAAAGAATTCTTTTGAAATTAATTTGAACAGGTTTTTGAAAAAAAACAGCAAACTCGTTCGAAGTTTTCTCCAGGTCGTTCGAACGACTTGGATCTAACGACATTCCCCAGGCTATACTGGAACCTCGTTAGAAGTTCGTTAGAAATGTCGTTCGAACGAGCTCATTCGAATGAGATTTCTAACGACCTATCTAATTCGATACTGGAAGTCCGTTAGATAACTCGTTCGAACGAGTTCTGCCAGATCTGCATTTTTTTAACTTATTTTTTAGCAGTTATTTTCCAACAACTGTTTTGGTCCACTACTTTTTCAGTTATATCATATGGACGAAAATGAGTTTCAAATGCTAAGGAAGTTCATTATTCTCTAGAGAGCATTTTTGATAACTTCCCCCTCTTTGGTAAAATCAAACTCCAACACTTTTATCAACTTTTTGAAACAAAACCCCTTCAATCATCTTGACATTCAACAAGCAAGTTCGCGATGGATCTCTGCATTCAAGCTTTGTGGCGACGGTGGTTTTGGGCTTCGGTGGATACCGCGACATGAGGAGTGTTGAGCAATGCGTTAGAGCTTCGCGTACTACAAATTCGGGGGTCGAGGATGGCATATGCATGTCTTGAGTGAGTCAATGTCTGTAAGTCTTTTGAGTCTCTTGTAAAACCTATTTTGTAGTGGATTTTGTCTAGGCCCAGTCGTCCGAGGTTTTTCCCATTTGGGGTTTCCTCGTACATCGGCGCGTTGTGGTTGGGATTTTGGCATTTTACTTTATTAAATCACCTAGATTCATGCTTTAGATAAAATGGATAAAATTGGAATTATTTTATTTTAATTAGCCAAGTTATCAATCCCATTGCATTAATTCAAATTTGTTCTTGCGAACTTTTGAATCTGCTACATAAATTAAAATTGGAGAATATCACTTATTAGCTTATATTAGAATTGGATTGCGTGTGTGTATTCCACGAATTAAATTAGGAACATATAACCTTGCAACTTCAGATGTTTAGTGACATGTTGTAGTATTTATTGATTATTGGGAAAACACCATTGAAGAGTAAAATTTATAAGCTCTCAAGTTCTCTATAAATTTTGACACCACTGATGTTGTAGTGTTTATTGATTATTGGGCA
Source organism: Sambucus nigra (assembly GCA_949130495.1). Classification (NCBI taxonomy): domain Eukaryota; kingdom Viridiplantae; phylum Streptophyta; class Magnoliopsida; order Dipsacales; family Adoxaceae; genus Sambucus; species Sambucus nigra. The sequence goes on along the minus strand of OX422213.1, from coordinate 17,625,906 downwards.
AACACCATTGAAGAGTAAAATTTATAAGCTCTCAAGTTCTCTCTAAATTTCGACAGCATAATTGTAAGTGAATAGCTCATACCTTATATAAGGTTCATGTGTGATGTTTATAGGTTGCTAGAGGTGAGATAAGGGAAGGACAAATGTCTTATCTTTATAGATTAGGTGAGAGAACAAATTAGGTGAGAGAAAAATCACAAGTTAGTTATTGGCATATGGGGATAATATTGACATATCTTCTACCACTGGAGATGTATTAAGTCGTAGATGCCATCCGACCACAAGGTGTGCATTTCTCTTAATATTACTAATTAATAGAGTTAGGGGGTTTTGTCAACCTTTTGTCGGACCGATCACTATACGATCCAATCCCCTTCGGCGACCTTGGCTCCTTCAGCATGCTATATATCCAGTTATGTATACCTCTGATGTCAGGTGTTTCCTTCTGGTTGGTTAGCTAGTCCTACTATATTTAAGGTATAATAGATATGTTATTCAGTAGATTGAGATATGAACATGAGATGTTACATACGTTGTTTTACATAATTGAGTTATATGTGATGGAATTATATTACTTTAGATGTTATCAAATTCATAATAAACCATTAAGATAAATTATTAAGTGACCTAATATTATGGGTGACTAAGGAATGGTCAAGGACTAGGTGTCGGGGGTTTCTTTGTTTGGATTATTCTCTCGACATTGGGTCCCACCGATCGAGAAGTAGGTTCTTATAATACCAAGTCATAAACTAATTAATTAATAATTAAGATTTTAACTTAATATACGCATATTACCTATTTAATAAATTTAAAAAGACATGGAACTAAATTAATAGAATGTTTGGATTATAGAAGATGTTAAATTCGAGGAGGTTCATATGATGTTTATAAAGTCCGTTTTGAGCATAATTTAGTGGAATTTTATCCCTTTGGGTTAGTATATGGATTAGGAAAAAATTTAGGCCATTTGGAGCATGTTTTGGGCCTTTTTAGCTTAGTCCATTTTTGGGCCTATGCTTAATTTTGGGACTAATGCCTTTTGTAACTTACTCAAAAAACTTAAACACTTATAACACATTAAAGATAACCCTAGCAAATAAGGAGAAGAGGGAACAACAAGGACTAAAGAATTTTGGGATTCGATTCGGACAGTCGATCCAAGGCAAGTCTATTTTAATTAAGAATTTAATTAAGTCTATGTTATAATAATAATAGTATATTGGAATCAGTCATTAACGTAATGCAATCTGATTTTGTAATCATATTTAATATAAGTTCGTAATTAGATTAATCACATGTTTAAGCCCTAAAAATGATTTAAGAACTTATGTAGTTTTAATGTTGAGTCCTCAAATTGAACCATAAAATCATGTAATTTGGACCTAAAACACTAGATCTAAATCATCATAATAATAATTCGCAACAACCTTCACCATATGTTGATTATTGAATTGAATTCATAGGCTAATTTGAATAATCTTATCTAAATCTTGAGCTTAGGGCTAATTCTACAAATTCAAAGATTTAATCCTTAAAATGAGTTCTTAATAATCTAAAATCCATTGTGATATGTTATTAGGGATCATATGATGTTTATATGTGAATAAGAAGGAATCCAAAGGCTTTAGAGTTTGAAGGTTTTTAAATATGGCCTCAAAAGAAGAGAGGGTAAATCATATACATATACCAACCCCAACATTACCAATTCATACTATCATCGCTATCATAAAAAGAGCATAACACATCTATAACCTTGTATTCATTCCATAATACTTTAACCTTAACCTCACGGGTTCTTGAATCTAGGCATAGTCTCACCCTACCACACCCTAAAATCCATACATCAACTATATTTAAACTCAAATAGCCCTAGTACAATCTCTCAAGGCATCTCATCTAGATATCAATCCATAGCTAATTTATATGAAACCATCAACTATGATAACTACCCTTCTCTATGATTTTTACCAATTCTTAATCCCACCCGAAGGATATAACCCAACATGACCATCACAATGTCTCCCTTGTATCCCGGTCAATAAATTAATCCCTTATAACTTACCAATCCCTAATAACATCCCGATTTACTCTTGGATTTGTAAGTCAAGGTCCTATACCTATCATAACCCCATTTTAAACCAACAATTTCACAATTATTCTAATAACCTCAAGGACCCATCCTCAAAATCTCACATCATAAGAATTCATATCCATTCTATAAGTATAACAAAACTTGAGACTAAATAACCTAATCCTAAATCCCCAAACCCTAAAATCGAACTAAAAAAATAGAAGCCTAAAGTAAGTAAAACCTGCTACTGTCAATCGATTGACAACCAATGGTCGATTAAACTAGAAAACCCCTAATTCTCCTTGCTACGGGATTATTAATCTTCAACTCCCATTTTTCTCTCTCAATCCTACATTAATGAGCCAAAAAACTTCATCCAAGCACCCAACCAACATTCAAATTATAAAAGCACATCATCAACACAATTGGAACCTACTGCCATCATCGAATTCCAAATCTACACCAAGATTTAAAGGAAAATCCATTTTTTGTCCAAGAACCCTAGATTTATCTAATTCTACAAATTTCCATGGATTGATTCAATTCAACATAAGGGTTTTATATTATTCTCAATATAAAATAGATTTAAATCATTATTTATTAATTTTAACCCAAGTTCATGAAGAAATCAATCGATATAAAAGAGAAAATCAACATAATTAACATCTAGATTAGGTTAATTGCAAAAATTAACTAATTAATTATCTAAAATCAGATTTATAACATAATTTGATTTAAATTTCTATTGAATATATACAATTTGACAAACATACAATCATAATCATATTCTATATAAACTTTCCTTATGGATTGATTGACAAATTAACCCTTAAATCCCCTCAAATCCTCTTTCCTCTTGGTGCTTTCTCTCTCTAGCCTTAGGATCTCTTCAAAATGAAAACAATGGATGCTTTAGGTTTAGACTCCAAACTTTATATTATGGTTCTCACGAAATCGACCTTGGGCCCAAAATAAATCCTAGCCTAAAGTGCCCAAATAACACACCAAATAGCCCAAAAATATATAATTGCCAAATATTAACTCAATCGGCCTGCACCCCACTCTTTTATACTAAAAACCGACATTATACGTGTCCCACTAGACCAACATACAAATATACCAAATCAAGTAACAAACAACTTAGTTATTTAATAATTACCCGATATGAGTCCAAATATTAATTAAATTGATTAATCGCCGTATCTTAAATCCAAATTTAAATATGAATTAAATAATAGATAAACATATAATTAGTGATATCTCCAGTCATAACAAACACACATAATTAATTTTATTTAATTTAATAATTCCTAGAAAATACGGGGTATTACATTTTACTTCCCCTACAATTACCCCAAAGGTATATCAAATCCTTATTTGGTGTTGATGTCTAAAAATGGACTAACTCCAAACTTATAATCACAAATAAAACTAAGATAAGTAATTCAAACCACACACAGAAGAGACAAGGTTTTTAAAGTGGTTCAGCTGTAAAATAAGCTACATCCACTGTTGGTTTTTATTAAGTAGGGTTTACAATAGCTGAATATGGTGTGCATATGAGTGATTCGAGTTGTCCCTTGAGCTAAGGGAGTAGCTTGTATTTATATTGGTCACAAGCCCTAGAGATGGGAGTGCTTTGCATTTACATCTACGTACAATAAATGAAACTCTTGGAATTCAGTGTTGGTTGGCATCCCATTCGAGTAACTATTTATACTCCTATTTGTTGGCCTTCTCAAAATGGTCGGTATTCTAGCGGTCTAAGTGTCTCCGCTGTCGATCAAGGTGGTTGGTCGACCACGTAGGAGGACAGGTGTACATTCATTATTGGTACACATGGGAGTGTAATTTGTTCATACAACAAAAGCCCCCAATGCCCCATGTTTGATGCTTAAGTGAAAGTATGGAATATTTAACCCAGAAGTTAATCGGCGTACTGTTTTGAGTGTTTGGTCTGCAACCGATCTCCCATACTTGTAAAAAATTTCACTGCTGGCACTGTTTGATTATGGCATTTTTGTAAATAATTCAAACGTTTTTGAAAATCCAAAGGACACAGTTATCTTTTGGCACTTCTGAAAACGTGCTGCCAGCAGTAGCTATAAGGTTCATTCAGTTAATCATATCATTCCCATTTATCGAGGCAACCTATAAATAGGTATAAAATTTCCCTCATTTCTCTTTACCTTAAAACCTTCTGAAGTTTTAGCACTTTTTTTGCCTTCAATCTTTTTTTATGCGATCGTTTGTTTCAATTTTCTCTTTAGTTTCTGCCATAGTCTTTGATCATATGCAAGCCTTCTTTTCCCTTTTCTCCATTTCATCATCTTTTTCTCTATTTCCATCATGGTTCACATCGTAGATGAGAACTCGTTAGATGAGTTTAGAGAAAAGAGGAAAATTCCAGGTTGGGTAGATTTACAGATACCCAGGGGTCCTTAGATGTTTATTCCCTCCCTGGAAGTTATTGGATTCCTACTTTATTTATAGCTGAGTGTGGAATCACCTTTCCACCAAATCCCCTTTTTTTCCAATTTTGCTTATATTTTGATATAGTTCCTGCCAGAGTAGTGCCTAACACTTGAAGTGTTTTGAATGGGGTACATAGGTTAAATGAACCTTATGGAACCCATTTTGGGGTTTTGGAGTTGATATTCTATTATAAGTGGGTCGCTGTTGGGGAAAGTACCTATTACTTGAAGACTAGGCAAGCCAATAGGGTTTTAGTAGTAAATCTACCAGACTTCAATAAGGATTATTGGGAGTATGGTGTTATTATCAAGAACTAGTAATATGCCCCCTACTGGAGTGGTTTATACTGGTCCCAAATGTCCTCATCAGGACATGGCATAGGTTATAACTCGATTGATTACTTTTTCCTCTTTTATCATGCCTTTATGTTGTTTGCCGAGTAACTTTTCTATTTCTTTTTTATACAGAGGAGAGTAAGAAGAGGTGCCCTAAGGAAAGGGAAATCAATATCAAATATCTTAAGTTCTTGTGGGGATTAAACTAGAATATTGGAGAAGAGCATCCCAGGGCTGCTTTGTTGCTGTTGGAATATAAAAGTTCCATCACTTCCTCTGTTGCCCGTCCTATACTTGTTCTACCCCAAGTTGCTGTTAACCTTGAGGAGGATCCTATACCAACTTCTTCAGCCACTAAGTCTGTAGGGGCTGAATTTATCCAATAAGGAACTTTTTCCTCATTTGAGTCCTTGGAAATTCTTGAGATTTCGCTTTCTCCTTTCATAGATATGACTAAGAGGAAGATGCTCAACTTAATGGGTGGACACTTATCTCTACTTCCCAAGAAATTTATTGATACTAGCAAGAAGCCAGTTGAAAAAAAGTCTCAAGCTAGTGACAAAAGGCCTATTGGTGCTGATAAGACTCAGACTATTGAACCTCACCTAAAGAGGTTGAGGAGAACTTTACCTGATCCTTCAAAATATGTCCAAAAAAATTCAGTCAATCAACAGGCATTGGTTGTAAGAAGACTATCGAACAATGGGAGTTGGTGAGAAAAATTTAGACTGAGCGTGTCATTGGGCAACCTCAGTTGTTGTTAACCCTGGATCGGCTAGGGGTTTGATTAAATTTGGGACACTTCCTACTGACAGAGTTGCATCAGCCCTTATGTCCAGGTGCAGGATGAGTGAAAGAGCTTGCCACAACTTAGCTCTGATAATTTTCTCACTTTTTTGCTCTTTTCTTCATGTTGTGAATTCTTTCTGATGTCGTGTGCTTATTCTTCTTGCAGTTTTTGGTTGACTTTAACCAAATAATGGATAAGGACAACCAACTAAAGTCCTCTTATGGTGAAGTTAAAGAGGCCTTTGAAGGTCTAAAATAATCTTTGGAAGCTTTTCGATAAGCTTCGGAGACAAAGCAGAAATCCTACAAAGAGGATTTAAAAACGGTCAAATAATAAGTCCAATGCTACTTAAGGCAAAGTGAATGATACCAAGGAAAGATCTGAAGCTACCGAGAAAAAACTGAATGATGCTGAAGGTAGGGCCAAGGCTGTAGAGGACAAACTTGTAGAAGTCACCACTCAGGCCCAAACTGCTGAAGATAAAGTAGTTGGTTTAACTTCTGAGGTTACATCTTTGTAAGCTAATGGCAAAGCTGCCCTTGATAAAGGCTGGGAGAAGGTCATTTTTTCTTCCTCTGCTCAAATTAAGTATGCTAAAAATTTATCCTTCAAGGATGATTGGAATAAGTCCCTAAAATTGGTCGGCATGGAAGAAAGTTATGAAATCTTCACAAGGTATGATCCTGGTACTCCTCCTAACCTGGACGAGGAGTTTATTGATGATGAGGGGTATGAAGAGTTTTCTGTGATGCCCATTTATTCTTTAATGTTGCCTAGTACTCACGCTGACCTACCAGCTATTGGCCAAAACCAGGCCAAGGCCAAGGAGAACGTCTTGCAAGTTTACTTTTTTATTTTTCTTTGTCTTTTCATTCTTGATGATGTAGCAACTTTTATACTTCAACTATTAATCAATGAAAGAATAACTTTTTTCTCTTCAACTATTATTCATACCTTAGATAGATTTTGATTTCTCTTAAACCGTGTTGTTTATTGCTTGTGGTGTCTGATCTTTTGGATTTATCCTATAAACTCATATATTTGTGACTTTTTAGTTTGATGCTAGGAAGAAGGCCATAATTTCTACTTAATTTGACATGTTCAGATGAATTAGAAACCTTCTAAAAGCTGGTCATATTCCCATATCTAAAGAAGACTTAACTTGGTTGCTCGGCCCAGATGCATTCGACCAATTTAAGGAGTCATATATCTATCTTCGTTGATTGTTAGTCAGGGTTTTACCAATAACGCTGCATAGTATGAAACGACTGAGCAAGTGTAAGAAGATCACAAATTATCCCTGGCTTTACTTTATTCTGATTATGAGGCTAAGTACAAAGCACTAAGTGAAGGTTGGAGTTTTGACAAGAAGTTAAAAGACACTACTTATTCTCTGAACAAGAAGGAACTATCTTTGAGACAAGATTTGGATAATGCCTGATCTATTGCTGTAATTGTGGAGGAAGAAAACAATACCTTGAGGGATAAACCTGACAGCTTAAAGAGATCAGCTACTACTGGTCCCGATGAGGGTGCTTCCTTTTTAGAGAATGAAAATGCAAGACTGTTGGAAGAACTGGAAGCATTGTAGAAGAAAAAGACTAAACCTGGGCAACATTCTAGGCAAAGGATAGTTGTTCGACCAACTATTGAGGAAGAAAAAAATAAAGAAAACTATTGTCGACTAAGTTGGCCAGTTGAAAGCCAAAGATACTACTATTTTCGACCAAGTTTCCCATTTAAAAGACAAATATAGTGTCCTTAAGAAACTTTAAAATCAAGTGGAGAGGTTAACATTTTAATTTCACAAACATCCCAGGGAAGTTTGGATAGAGGGTTACAAGGAGGCCTTAGCCCACATAGATGATCATCTTGCTCAAAGTAATCGTGAAGGCTATAAATGGTGATGGACCAACTTGCTAATTTTGCTGAAATTTGATCAAAATAGCGACTTATGGCATTGAAATGACCCAGGACTCTTGGATTATGACAAGCCTCCATTCAAATTGGACACAAAATGGATTCTTTGCAATGACATTCTCCAATGCTTAATAACTAAATATTTAGAGGATTATGGCCTTCAGGATGAGTGTGAGATAGTCCAGCCTCCTCATTTTCTTGATAGGCCGAGCACCGACAATAGACAGATGTTAAGATATTTCAACACAATTAACTCTTCATATACCCTTGATGATCCTCTTGTCGGGATGGACAAGGCACAAGAAAAGTGTCCAGCAGAATAAATTTATATTTCTTGTACTGTATTTTGCTTACTTATTGATATCATAATACACTTTTATCCAATGAAATAAAGCCATTTTTTATTTAATTCTCTTTATTCAAGCTTATGGTTGCTATTAATCTTTTTGCCGATAAGGTAAACTATGTAAATATTAGTGAATCGGCTCATGGACTAAATAACCTGCTCAAATATTTAATATCTAATTCAGGTTTGAATCATGTATACGCCCTTATATGCGACTAATTCACTTAGATAAAACTTTAAATATCTTTATCGTACTAAGTTGTAGCAAGTGTTATCAGTGGACCCCAAGTGTACTAGGAATGTATAATTATTCCAGTATTTTAACCTGATCAGGTAAAATATCAAATTAAGAAAATTTACTGACTTCTTATTCATGACTTGCCGTGGAAAAATCATACATGAAGTTTAATTTTTCTGAAGTTGGAAAAGTTTGAACCACGCTATTCGACGAGGAACTTTTTGAGAACTTTTCAGAAGTTAGAAACGTTTGAAAAAGTTTGAACCATGCTATTTGGCGAGGAACTTTCTTGAAAACTTTTTTGAAGTTGGAAAAGTTTGGACCATGCACCTTTTGACGAGGAACTTTTTGCAAACTTTTTCGAAGTTGGAAAAGTAATTGAGTTTGAATTAAAATTGTGCATTAATTCTAGTTAAGGTGTAGCCACCATACTCAGAAAAATAAAATACAAAAAGGATGTATAATGGATAAAACCTGAAAATTTTATTAACTTGAATAAGAAATTACATTAAGGAAAGAATTTTCAAAACTGAATTACTGATAATACATATGCAGATGATATACGTTCCAAGGATTCTTGAATTCTTCCCCTTCCAGAGTATCCAAATGATAAGTTTGTAAGAACAAATTTCTAATTTAGTCAATTTCTAGTGTTGGCTTCATTCCGGACAAAATTATTTGAGTCATAGGATATAATTTTGTTATGTGCTTCCAAGCCTATGACGTTTGGGTTGAAGGTGTAGTGAGTAAGCTTAAATTCAAGATATCATCATTATCGGGTTATTGTGCCATGTTTATTGTCATCAACCTCGTAATTTGTCCAACGTCTCTAAAGGTATAAATGCATTTAATATATAGAGAGACTTGGATATTTTTATGTGTATCTTTTTATAAATCTGTTGTCATCATGACTTTATATTTACTCAAAAAAATCTTTTTAAAACTTATCATAAAAGTTTTTGGCCTTTAAAAGCAATTTTCAATTTTTTGAAAAATAGTTCGAACAAAATTGGGATCTCATTCGAACAAGATTCCCAGGTCATTCGAACGAACATTCTAACGAGATTCATTTCCATTTCTTTAAAATTTCGTTAGAAATGTCGTTAAAGCGACATCGTTCGAACGAACTGGTTTGAATGAGATCATGTTGTTTTCTCGTTAGTAATCTCTTTCTAACAAAGTCATTCGAATGACATTTCAAAGTCGTTCGAACAACTTGGGTTGTTTTGCAATTTTTTATCAGTTTTTTTTCTAACTTCCCACTTTCCCTGCTTTGTTTTTACCAGTATTTAACATGTGCGGGAACAAGTTTTTCATAAGACTTTTGAGAGTTTCCCAACATACTTTGGGAGAAAAATTCTTAGCCAAAAATTCTCTCTGTTTTTGTGAAACCAGATGATTTAGTCTTTACCCATAAACATGTTTACACCCATACAGTTTACCTTGATCCAAGTTTCAATATATGTATTTGTTTGAGATCATCATTTGGCATCGGGTTTCATCTCTACCCCATAAGGAGAAAGTTTCTATGGTGGATTCCGTTCTTTTAATTTGTGGTGTGCATACGGAGAAAGGCTTCATGTGTTATTGGCGATCCCCACCAATGGATTCCGAGACTACAGTTGATTCCGAAGTTATCAACTAGGTGGAGGTTGAATCAAGAAGAAGCGTCAAGGCTCGAGAGGGAGTCGAGTCGAGGAAGTAAGTCTTTTATCTTGTCTTTTGTAAAACCATACTAGTGTATTTGTAGTTGGGTCGTCCGAGATTTTTCCCATTGTGGATTTTTCTCGTACATCACGGCATTGTGATTGTTTTTATTTTTATCTTACAAAATCACGTAGATGCGTGCTTAGGCTTGAAAAGATAAAAATTGGTTTGAATCACAACTTTTGTGTAAATTGGTCCAAGTTTAAATTCGGATAATTTTAGTTTAATTCAAGTCAACTAATTTAATTTTAGAAATATTCATGCTATGTTTTTTTGTCCAATTTAGAACTTAAACTGAACTAATTTTGTTTAAATGGAAATTTAAATGTTTGTTTAGTTTAATTTGACTTTAGTTTTGAAAGAAATTAATATTTGTTTACATTTAAAATTTTGAATATTTCGAGGACCATCACCCCTTATAAGTGGTATCAGAGCGGGAATGCTGAATTATTGTGTTAAGATCCTTTTGTTCATTTTTTGGGTTTAAAATGTGGAAAATATACCTTTTAAAAAAAATTATTTTTTATGGGTCCAACTATGCATATTGGAAAGCGCGTATGAGGTCGTCACTTAAATCATTAGATGAGCGCGTTTGATTGTCTGTCGTTAAAGCGTGGTCTTCTTCAACATGTCTAGAAGGAGAAGTTCGTGTTCCTAAACCCGTAGAAAGATGGAGTGAGACTGAGCTTAAGTTTGCAAACTTTAATTCCCGAGGTTTAAATGCTCTTTTTAGTGCGATCACACTGGAGGAATTTTATCAGATTATGACATGTGAAGCCTCTAAGGAGGCATGGGATATACTCCAACTCACCCATGAGGGAACAAGTGTCATTAAAGCTTTTAAACTCTAAAACGTCACCACTCAATTTGAAACCATTAAGATGCTAGAAAGTGAGACTCTTGATGAGTTCTATGCGAGATTATATGATATTGTGAACTCATGTTTTAATTTGGGAGAAAATATACCCAACAAACATGTCATAAAGAAAATTTTGAGGTCCTCACTCAATAGATTTATTCCAAAGATGACCGTTTTAACTTCTTTAGAAACTTTAGACTCTACAAAACTTGAAGACCTTATAGGTCATTTACAAACCTATGAAGTTGACATGTTTCCCTCCAATGATGAGAAGAATAAAGATAAGGGCATAGATTTGAAAACCCAGAAGGAGGAAACATCAATTTCGAATAATGAGTTTGAGATTGACTTGGAAGATATGGCTTTGTTTGCTAGGAAGTTTCGAAAATTTCTCAAGATTAATAAAGAGAAACTTAAAGATGATTATAAGAAGTTAGAGAAGTCTGAGCATAATAAAGCCGAAAAATTCCCTAAAAATAATACTGAAGATCTTAATAGTAACGAGTCAAATAGATGTTATGATTGTGAGGGTTATGGCCATAAGGCATTCGAGTGTCCCACTAAACTGATGAGGGATAAGAGACCAATTTCATATAATGTTACCCTTAGTGATAGTGAACCACAAGAAGGAACAAGTTCCCCAATTAAACACAATTTTATCGCGTTCATGTCTAGTTATGTGAGCGATAGTAAAAAATCTTTCGTTGAGGATAACTCAATGCATGACACTTTCGAGGCCATTATTTGTGAATCCCATGAGTTTGATGGTAAAGATAGTGAGGATGAAGAAAAGGAGGAGGGGAGTGAACTTCAAGTAGCCTTTCGTGAGTTGTATGAGGAGTCCTTGAAATTGAAAAGGGCAAACTTGAAGTTAGAAGAAAAAATGAGAGAACATGCCATAGCTAATGATGAAAGTGCTTTAATTGATGATCTTAAGGAACGTGAGAGAACTCTTCATGAGAAGCCACAGTACGTTGAAGGTGAAAGAGATAACCTTATAGGTTTAATTGAGGTTATGAAGAAAGAGCTCCTCAAGTTTGAAGAGAGTAGGATTTTACTTGAGTCTCGAATGGTAGAGCTTGAATGGAAATTAAAAGACTCAAGTCGGGTCAATTTGATTTGGAGTGTAGGTTGAAGAATTAGATAAAATCTTAGGAACTGTCCAAATCAAAGAGGACATATGTGGTATTGACTTTGATACTCAAAATGTTTTTGGTAATAAAGCCAAAACCATGATTTTGAGAAAATCGTCTAGGAGAACTAGAAAAGATCAATCCTTAGGTAATACTTCACGCCGAGTCATCACTTGCACACATTGTGGTCGGAAGGGACACCTTAGGAAGTTTTGTTTTAATCTTACAAATGGACCTAGAAAGTCAAACGATAGAGTCACCAAGGTCATCAAATCCTGATAGTGTCTTGTTTCACTCATGTGGGTTAGGAGATCTGATTTGGAGGCTCTACATGATAGAGTTTATGATTCTCATTTACTTGCACATGATTCCTCACTTGCTAAATTAAAAGGTTGATTGTGTTAATGTTGTTTACATACACTAGCTTTTGTGCTTCATGATAGATTTTGGCAAGTTGTATGCTTGCTTGTCATATTCCAGCTTACGCTTCATTATATAGATTTTTCTTGAATTATAATGTATGTATCTTTTGTATTTTATTTTTTTGGCCTTCTTAAAAAATACAAATAGGTTTCGTTTTTCTTTTGAGTTGATTTTTTTTATTTATCTAAAAAAATTTAAAAACTTAAAAATATTTTTGTGTAGTTTAGTTTTACACACTTTATTTGGAATATACTTGTGTTTGAATCCTATATCATTCCCCTACTTCCATGTGGTTAGAACTTTTTATTATGAATTTCAATTTTTAAATTGTTCTTTATCATGCTTGCATGGAGAATTTTGAATATGAGTTGCTTTATGGATTCTCTTTTATATGCATGTCTGACACATGTATGATCTCTTTAAACGTTAGATCCACATGTATATTTGAGCTAAGCGAGATATTCTCCTACCAATTTTGTCATCTATATATTTTTGTGACTATGGAGGATTTTTCCACGTGAGAACTGTTGCACGTAAAAGTTATTTCCAATGTATAAAAATATAAGGGTGCACGGGAAAGGCCTATAAAAAGTGTGGCATCAATAAAAAAATAATATAAAACAATATATATGCCGAGGCCTATAGTTTATTTGTTTTAAGGACTTAAAAATTATGGCGTTAAACAAAAAAGCCAAGGTCTATATAGTTTAGTTAGGTATGTTCATTCAAAAGAAATGAAAAAGAATTATTATGTATGAGGGAGTTTGGATGGATATATCAACAGGTTTGAACAATGACAATGTATCCTGGTTATGCTTGTTTTGTCATGACTCCATTGGTTTGTAGAATCATCAAAATTCCAGGCTCGTATGCATTGTGCGTGTTTGTTCTTTGAGTTCACTTTATATTGTCACGTGAGGTTATATCTAAGTTGATAAAGTTTTGCATTCAAATAGAACTCCTTGAACATTTTTTTAAGTGATTCGGTCAAAAAAAAATTGTCACTAGTTCACACCCATTCACTCCGTTTTCCACATGTTTATCTAGACACATTTATGTCGTATTCGTGCGGAAAACTTATTGTATTTTTTGTCTTGAGTGGTGTTTATATATATATATGCTTGTGCGTTATTGGTATCCTTTGAGTATTTATATATATATGGTATTATTTTTTTTTGTCTTTGTCTTGCTATTTAGTCCATTTATGCTTTGTGTTGATATAAGTATCTATCTTTGGATTAGTTACTCTTTTGTTGCCATGTTGCTCTATTGTACTTGTCACTCTATTCACCATTGCGTGATATACTTGTTTTTTTTATTATCCTAATACCTTGTTTCATTTAGGGGAGAATTTGATTTAATTGGAGAGAAATAGGTTATTTAATTCACTTTAATCGTTGTCTATTCCTGGACAAAAAGGGGGAGAAATGGTATCTAAACCTTCTAAATTTGGGGAGATCTAACTTAGGGGGAGACTCGCGGCTTTCTTAAGTAGGTTATGTTAGACAAAGGGGAAGAATTTATTTATGCACTTTATATTGTCATATTCCGTATGCATTTGAAGGTATGTTTAAGTGTGCAGGTTTTCATCATAAGCGGCACCATTTGTAAAACAATAGCAAAGCTTCTCACTCCATGTGTCAGTCAAGCATCTGTATTTTTTTATTTTGTTGTGTGGGATTATGTCCTTTTAGAAGATCTTGGCGTCCCATAGGATTTTTTTATTTTTGGGTTTTGTCTCGGAATAGCCAAACGGAGGTATTTGTAAGAATAAATTTCTAATTTAGTCAATTTGTAGTGTTGGCTAAATTTCGAAAAAAACTATTTGAGTCATAGGATAGAAGTTTGTTATGTCCTTCCAAGCCAATGACATATGAGTTGAAGATATCATCATTATCAGTTTGTTGTGCCATCTTTATCGTCATCAACCTCACAATTTTTCCAACATCTCTAAAAGTATGAATATATTTAATATATAAAGAGACATGGATATTTCTATGGGTATCTTTTTATAAAGATCTTGTCAGAACGACTTTATATTTACTCAGAAAATCTTTTTAAAACTTATCATAAAAGCTTTTGGGATTTAAAAGCAGTTTTCGATTTTCTGAAAATTGGTTCGAACGAAACTGGGATATCGTTTGAACGAGATTCTCAGGTCGTTTGAACGAACATTCTAACGAGATTCGTTTCATATTTTCTAAAATTTCATTAAAAATCATTAGAACGACATCGTTCGAACGAACTGGTTTGAACGAGATTCTACTATTTTCTCATTAGTAATCTCGTTCGAACAAAGTCGTTCAAACGACATTTAAAAGTCGTTCGAATGACCTGGGCAGTTTTGCAGTTTTTCATGAGTTTTGTTTCTAACTTCCCACTTTCCCCACTTTCTTTTTACCAATTTTATTATGTGCGGGAACAGAGTTTTTCATAAGACTTTTGAGAGTTTTCCAACATACTTTAAGAGTAAAAATTCTTAACCAAAAAATATCTTTGTTTTGGTGAAACCAAAATGATATAATCTTTACCCAAAAACATGTTTACACACATATAGTTTATCGTGATCCAAGTTTTAATATATATATATAGAGAGAGAGAGAGAGATCATAATTCGGCACCAGTATTCATCTCTACCCCAAAAGTAGAAAGTTTCTATGGTGGATTCCGTTCTTTTAATTCATGGTGTACATACAAAGAAAGGCTTCGTCTGTTGTTGGCGGTTGATTTGCCCCATCGGTGGATTCCTAGATTACCGTGGATTTCGGAGTTATCAACTAGGCGAAGGTGGAATCAAGACGAAGCGTCAAGGTTTGAGAGGGAGTCGAGTCGAGGAAGTAAGTCTTTTGTCTTGTCTTTTGTAAAATCATACCCAGTGGATTTTTGGTTGGGCTATCCGAGGTTTTTCCTATTGTGGATTTTCTTCGTACATCGCGACATTGTGATTATTTTTATTTTTATCCTGCAAAATAACGTAGATGCATACTTAGGCTTAAAAATATAAGAATTGGTTTAAATCACAACTTTTGTGTAAATTGGTGCAAGTTTAAATTTGCGTAATGTTAGTTTAATTCAAGTCAATTAATTTAATTTGGAAATATTCATGCTATGTCTGTTTGGCAAATTTAGAACTTGAATTGAACTAATTTTGTATAAGTGAAAAATTAAATATTTGTTTAGTTTAATTTCACTTTAATTCTGAAAGAAATTAAAAAATTTGCAATTAAAACTTTGGATATTTCAGGGACCATCACCCCTTACAAAGTTCCTGGTCGGTTAACTGTCGAGATACGGTATGGACATGTCAATTAGGCTCCAGCTTTTTATTTTTTTAGATTACTTTCTTGAGTATTAAATCTCCTTGCTTCATGTTAGTTGGCTTGAACCTTCGATTATAAAACCTTTCATTCCTTTGTTGATAGGTAGATATCTGAATAGCAGCATCTCTTGAACTTCTTTTATCATGTCCAGATCTAGTCGCCTCATGAGGTCACTGTTGTGTGAATCAAAATTTAATATCCTATGAGTTCGCATACCTATTTCCACTAGTACTATTGCCTCAGTGCCAAAAGCTAGCATGTATGGTGTTTCTCCTACTGCTGCTCTGAGAGTAATCCTATATGACCAAAGAACATTGTGGAGCTCATTAATCCAGTTACCTTTAGCCTCATTCAACATCTTGTTCAACCCATTTAGTAAGGTTTTGTTGATGATTTTTGTCGAGCCATTGCATTGTTGATGCCCAGGTGCTGAATGAAGTTTCTTAATGCCTAATCGAATACAATACTCTTCAATTTCTTTATTATTAAATTAAGCTCCACAGTCAATGATGAAGGCATAGGGAATGTTATATCTACAAATGATCTGCTTTCGTATAAACTGGAACACTCACAGATAAGGCATATCAACTAGGGGCTCAGGCTCCACCCATTTAGTGAAATGATCAACTGCTACAACCAGGTACTTGAATCTTCCTTTGGTGATCGAAAGTGGTCCGATCAGGTCAATTCCCATATAGCGAAAGGCAAATGGAGAAGTGATGGGTGTTAGACTTGATCCTGGTCTTCTGTGGATGGTGGTAAACTTCTTATATTTATCACATTTCTTGGTGAAAGCAACATAGTCTGCTTTCATCATCAGCCAATAGTAACCTTACATAGCTATTCGTTATCTCAGAGACCTCCCGGTTGTGTGTACTCTACATGAGCCTTCATGCACCTCTTTAATCGAATCATTCACTTTGTTTGGATGAACACAATGAAGTAGAGAAATGGTGTATCCTTGCTTGTACAGGATACCTTTTTCTAACACATAATTGGTTACTTTATACCTTATCTTCCTGGCTTCATTCTGGTCGAATGGTAGTGTTCCTCTTTTAATGTACTCTCTAATTGGGTCCATTCATGAGGGACCTAACTCTACAGATATAACATTAATTTCCATCCCATTAGTGCTTCTGTGGGCAAGAATCTCCACTGGGATTGTTCGTCTAAGTTCTGTTGGAGTTACTAAAGCAAGCCGAGCAAGAGCATCAGCTCAGGCATTCTCTAATTTGGGAATCCTCACTATTTTGACTGAAGTGAACAGAGAAAAAAACTTCCATTATTTTTTGTGATATCTCATAATAATATCCCCTTTAATGCCATAAATTTATTGCATTTGATTAACAATCAGTTAAGAATCACTTTATACATATATTTGGTCGGCACCTAGTGATGAAGCCAATTGCAATCCTTTGATTAATGCTTCATATTCGGCCTCATTGTTGAACGCCTTGAATTGGAATATCAGAGAATATTCCATATCCCAGTTATCTATAGTGTTGATGATGAGGCTTGGTCTACTTCCCGTAGCACATGAGGATCTATCTATAAGCAACTGCCAAATTGGAATGTCATCGGAGAGATTTTCTTCTACCAGTACTCCCTATTTGAACACCTTCTTGCTTTGTTGTAATTTTTCTTGAGCAACCGATGAGTCAGGTTGATCAGCCACAGACTCAATTTGTTTTTTAACATAGCTCTCTTTCGTAGAAATCTGCTCGGCTGAACGTGGATTATGTTTCTCTTCTACATATGTGAATTTAGCAATAAAGTTTGCCACTTATTGGCCTTGTATTGCAACTCTGGGTTCATAAAAAATCTCATACTCTCAAAATTCAACTGCCCAAGACATTAGCCTTCCAAACTTTTCTGGTTTGTGCAGCGCTTGTCGTAAAGGCAAATTCATGTAGACAACAATGGTGTGGACTTGAAAATATGGTTGCATCCTCCTAGAGGCTTTAATAAGAGCTAGGGCTAACTTCTCTAAGCGTGGATACCTTATTTTTCTCCTCGGAATGCCTTGCCAGCATAATACACTGGCCTTTGAACTCCACCATCCAGTCGGATCAAAGTTGAACCAAAAGACAACTCTGAAACAACCAAGTATAAATATTATTTTTCTCCCAGAATTGGTCGAAAAAGGAGTGGAGGCGAACCCAAGTATTTCTTTAACTCTAGGAAGGCCTTATCATATTCGTCATTCCACTCAAAGGTCTTTCTAAGAACCTTGAATAATGGAAGACACTTATCAGTTGCTCGAGAGACAAACGGTTCAACACATCTACTCTATTTGTCAATTTTCTAATTTCTTTCTTATTGGTCGGAGACTGCATTTCAAGAAAGGCTTTAATCTTATCTGGTTCCATCTATATTCTCCTTTGATTAACAATGTACCCTAGGAACACTCCTTACCATACTCCGAAGATGCATTTGGTTGGGTTGAGCTTCATTTGGAATTTTTTCAATTGATCAAAGGTTGAGCTAAGTCCCCAATGTGATCGGTGAAATGTTTGCTCTTGGTGATCATGTCATCTATGTAGATCTCTATGTTTTTATCGATATTTTCTTCAAAAACCTTTTTCACTAATCTCTTATAGGTAGATCCAACGTTCTTCAACCCAAAGGGCATGACATTATAACAATAAGTTCTTCGGCTCGTAATGAAGGAAGTGTTTTCCTTATCTTCAGGATTTATTTTAAACTGGTTATAACCAGAATAAGCATCCATAAAACTGAGTAACTTATGTCCTGCTGTATCATCGACCAATTGATCAATTCTTGGTAAAGGGAAATGATCTTTTGGACATGCCTTATTGACATCTCTAAAATCTACACACATACGTCATTTATTATAGCTCTTCTTGACCATCACCACATTAGCCAACTAACTAGGGTACTTGACATCTTCAATTAACTGTGCTCGATGTACTTTATCCACTTCCTAACTAAAGACTATTCGCCTTTATTTAATGGTCTTGGAGCCTAGATAAATATTAAGCTCATGGCACATGAAGTTCAGATCAATTCCCAACATATCTTCATGGCTCCAAGCAAAAATATTTTCCCTTTGTCTAAGGAACGTAATTAATTCCTGTTTGAGAGAAAGATATAACCTAGAACCGATATGGGTGGTTCTTTCTGGCTTATCTTTGTCCAACATAACAACTTATGTTTCCTCCACAACTTTCCCCTTTATCAGCTTTTCTCCTTCCCGAGGATCTAGAGTGTCGATGTGGAAAGTGGTTATGCCCTTCATTTACATCTCTTGTTGGTTGGATAATGTATAATGACATTCCCTGTCATCTTTTTGACTGCCAATTACTATGTAGACTCCATAATTTATTGGAAATTTCATACATTGGTGCACTGCAGATGGAACAGCCTCTAACTGCTTGATTCCTACTCTTCCCGGTATTATATTGTAAGTTGACGGGACATTTTTATCTAAAATAAAGAAGCGAATTCATTCTCTCTTGCTCACCGACCAGGTTTCAACCAAGACTACCAGCTTGATGGTTCTTAATGGGTATATACTTTATCTCCTACAAATCCAATGAGAGTTCTATGTTACGGTTCTAGCTTGCTGATCGTCAGGCCTAGGCTTTCGAAATAGCTGTAGATTATTACATCAGTTGAGCTCCCATTATCAACCAAAGTCCTTGCGACTTTCCCATACTTAACTCTGCATGTGATAACTAATGGATCGTCATGAGGGTAAAGAACCCCACTCAGATCATTTTTGGAGAATCCAATCACTAGCATGTCTCTGTTGACTTTCCTTGGTCGACTATTATGGTATTAAGCCATATCAATTTATCTAACAATTGGGTTGGCTTTGACTTCATTCAAATAAGCTTTCCTTTCTGCTATTTCGTTTCTTCCTCCACCATTACCTCCTGCAATGAAATAGCATCCAAAGGTTATCATGCCAACTTTCACCTCTGCTTCATCAAGATTCTTTGGCAAGTCTAGATCATCTTCAAAATCATCATTTCTTGTTATTTCATTGTCATCCCTTGCTTGGGATAGAGATTCAAACCTCTTCCAAGCATTTAGATTGCCAGTTCGATCAACAAACTTTCTCAACTTTCCCTGCCAAATAAGATTTTTAATCTCATTCATTAGCGCAATGCAGTTGTTGGTGTTGTGCCCATGATCCATATGGATATCATAGTACTTGGACTTATCCCTCTTATTGGGGGTGTCTTCAAGTTTCTTGTCCAATTAAATTCTTTGTTTCCTTTGATCTCCTCCAGGATATGGCGAACACCCTTGTTGAGCGGGGTATATTAGTCATACTTCTTGATCTGATCCAGCTTGTTGTCTTTTTTATCCTTTTTTAACGAATTAGAATTATTTTTTTTATCTTCACCCTTGGTCTCAAGAGCTTCCTTGGCTACCACATCTTCCTCGACTTTCATTAATTTTCCAGCTTTAGCCATTAGTTTTGTCATGGCTTTGGATGGATTCTTCGCTAAAGGATAGTAAAGATATTCAGCAAACAATTCACTCATAAGTGTTGCAATGGTTATTTTCTCCTCATAGTCGACCACCTCTAGTTTTTTATTGTTAAAACGAGTAATATATTCTCTGGTGCTTTCTCCTGGATTTTGTCACACGATTATGAGTGACATTCTTGATCAGAATAGCCCCAAAATAAAAGTAATCTATGAAAATTCGGCTAACACATGAAAACTATAGATTTTACCTCTTAGGAGATTATTATACCAAATCTGGGTTGACCCTGTGATAGAACTGGAGAAAGCTCTACACCTCATCTCGTCAGGCACTGAGTAGATATCAGCAGAATCTTGATATTGCTCTATGTGCAAGACTGGATCAATTTTCCCATCATACTTAGGAGTAACCACTGGTGGCTTGAACTTGGAATGTGTGGGGTATTCGATAATTACCTGGATAAAAGGTGATCTTCAATGAAACTCCATTGCAATGAATTCTTTGTCTTGGCCATTTCACCTGGCCGATCTTCCAACCTTTGCATGGATCCCTTCCAGAAATTTTCTTCTCGCTTAGACTTGGCCGAGGTAGATCTAGCGGCTTACTATGCCTATGTGCTGAACTCTCCTCCTGAGAGATCTTCTAGACACGCACAGAGCCCCTCATACAGGATCTAGATATTGTGGACCCTTCTATGTATTCACAATAATGATCCTTCTCCTTATGATGTCCTCTAGTTATTTGGGGGCCTAAACGATCAAAAATAGACTCCCTGCTTAGTCTCCCCAAGACACTTCCTCTTTCTTTGGAAAAACATCCATCATCATAGTAATTCGTTAACCAGAATGAAGAAGTTGCACCAGGACGGTATGACCTATCAAGAGAAGAACGAGAATGATAACTCATTTCTTGTCTAGCTGGTGGTGGTGGAATATCCCTTCTAAAATTAGAAGACTCAGCTTGCATAGTGCGGACCAATTGTTTGACAGACTCTTGCACAACTTCTCACCCTCTAGCAAGATTGAGAATAATTCCTTATAGGTTTGTCGCACGAGGAGGAACAGATGGGATGATAGTATTGTCCTCATTTTCAATCCTATTTTCAAGATCATTCATTTCTTTGAAGGCAAATAAATGAAACAAATGGTAGAGAACGATGATAGACATCCCATAGGCTATGTCAATCTGTTGATGTCTAAAAATGGACTAACTCCAAATTTATAATCACGGATAAAAATAAGATAAGTAACTCAAACAACACACATAAGAGACAAGGCTTTTAGAGTGGTTTAGCTATAAAATAGCCTACATCCACTATTGGTTTTTATTATGTAGGATTTACAATAGCTCAGTATGGTGCGGATATAAGTGATTCGAGTTATCCCTTGAGCTAAGTGAGTAGCTTATATTTATACTGGTTACAAACCCTAGAGATGGATCGCCTTTATATTTCTAGATGTTTACATCTGTGTATAATAAATGAAACACATGGAATTCAGTGTTGGGTGGCATCCCATCAGAGTACCTATTGGTATTCCTGTTGGTTGGCCTTTTGGAATTGGTTGACATTCTAGCCAACTAAGTGTCTCTGCAGCCGATTAAGGTGATTGGTCGGCCACGTAGGAGGATAGGTGTACATTCATCATTAGTCCACGTGGGAGTGTAATTTTTTCATAAAAAATTTGTATAAAAGTTTTTGAAACCAAATGTATTTTTTAATCTAAGACTTGTGTTTCTTTGATCCCATTTTATTATTCTGCTACATTCAAATTCATTTTTGAAAACACTTAACAATAAAATAAATTTCTTTGAAAATGAGAAGATTTTTAGTAATGAGAATAGTGAACTTTATACTTGACTTATGTTTTGAAGAAATATATGAACACTTTTAAAGACAAAATGAATATTTGAACTTTTAAAGTGAAATTATTTTTTAGAAATTCAAATTTAATTGAAAGAGATAAGAATGATTTACGTTCGTAACTTGAAAATGTTAAAAAGGAACTCCAAGCATGTGAAATTTCTAATATATTCTTGTGAAGAAAATTGTTTCTCTTGAACATGATTGACCCTGTTAAATGATGTGAAAATTGATCTTGAATACCGTTTAAACAACCTAATAAAATAATTTTTCAAATAGTCTAACACAAAAATGACACATGTGATTTAGGATTTTTGAGTCATCTTTTTCCCACGCAAACACATCTTTCGAGAAAATATCATTAACATAAACCAAATGTTGTAATGTTCTTTGGATCTAAATAAGAAAAGTGTACAAAGTTGAATGTGTTTGTTGTTTTGTATTTTTGAATAAAAGGGAAAATTATCAAATATTTTCCAAAGATTAATCTTTTTAAAAGGTAAAGAAAGTGGTAAATTACCTCTCAACATTACACTTTCATATGTTGTCGCGTGAAAGGACACTTTGAGGATTTTTTGTATAAATTTCTAAATAACCAACACAAACCAAGAGTTGTTCCTAAAAGTCGCCATTAGGAGGTTCATTATGAATTTTATCTGTGAACTCATTGTTAACCATTCTAGGATTTATCTATTCTATTATGGATTAACCTTTTACAATATGATTCAGCTGATTTGGGCCAACCACTGCTATTCTAGGTTAGCCATATTCATAAATCAACCCACAATATGAGATAACTCCAGAAAAGCAAAATTTAGTCATTATTCACAAACAAAGTTTGGAACCACGAGATCACATAAAAGGGAATTATCATGCATTTTTCATCATTATAAAAGGGTAGGGTTCACCATCCTAGGAGAACTTATCAAGAAAACATATATTCATTAAATTATAACCTGAGTTAATATAAACCCTACTAAAACTCTTCAAAATTGTACTAGAGAGAGTTAGAGCTTGTGAAAGACTATGAATATAGTGGTCTATCACGATTCATAGTGGTAAACAATTATACTTTGTAGTGGATATAGGCCCATGGGTTGAACCACTTATATTCTTATGTTTAATCTATTTTCTTCTTCTTTATATCCATAACAATTTATTATATTCACCCATATTAACCATGTTCATAGTTGAAACCAATTTTTGGCATCATCTTCGTTTGTGGAAAATGACTAAACCTAGGCATTCCTACTGAGTGAACTCATTTATATCTTAATTGTGGATTCAAATCTATATCATCAATATTTGAAAACTCAATTAACAAGATTGAATTTAGGGTTTTCTCAGTATTCATCTCTAGATCATTTTTAATTCATTTTTTGTTGTTTATATGTTGTTTCATTTTTAGTTGGGTACCTTTTTTATTAAATTTTTGGGTTATATAGTCACTATTCATCTTATAATATTTGTTGATTTGTTCGTCTACAAATAATTTTTTTATCAAATTAATCTTATTAATCTTCAAGTTTCTAGGTTTAGTCTGGGGTCTAATTCCCGATTCATAATTCATCCTTTAAATCTTCGAATTTTGGGGTTTATCTATTCTTGCAAGCAATAATCACACTATTCACTATGGCATCTGATCGACCACCACCTTTGACTAATATGAACGCCTCATGCAATAATCCATTATCATACATGGTTGAATCAAACCAATAATAAATACAATCCCAAATGGTAGCCCTTGCCCATGCATTAGTTGGTAGGGATCCAAAGGACATGACCATTAATCCTTATACACCTGCAATCAGAGGCAACTAGAATCTCCAAAAATGGGTACTATATGCCCCTATAATATTTGGTCTTTATGAAATAAGGTAAAGGAACACCATTGGATCACGTTCGATGGACGTGGGATGTGAGGTGGATGATTCCAGTGAAGATATACACACAATAGATAATAAGGATGAGGTTAAATCACAATAACCTAAAAGATATTCCTCATATACTTGGTAAGATCTAATCCATCCCAAAACAGTACTAGGAACATAGACACAACACCCTTCTCAGCAGAGGTCGAGTGTATTCACACGGCTAATAAGCCATTTTCACTTGATAAGCTCAACCCTCAACCTCGTGTATCTTAGTGTCATTTAAGTGTAGAGCGACATGTTGAGGGGCATAAGAAAACTTATAACCCAATGAGAATGACCTATATTTCACCTTGGGATTTTATTCATACCTTGACTAACAGGAGCCCAGGCTTGTCAAAATCTAAAGGGTCCTGAGATAGCATTCTAAATAGCGAGAGGCCATAGAAGATTTCAATCTAATGACTATAGAACAAGTTGGGATACTAGTTAAAATTAAGAACCCCCTAAATATGGGATACATGAAGGGATCACCCTTCATACATGATATTGCGAACTTTTCAACTCCTCCTAAGTTTAAGCCTTTAATTGTGATACGAAAGTATGGCAAGAATGCCAATCCCATCCACCATGTTGAAATATAGCAATAGTCTGATAATATTTACTCTATTCCAGATGACATAAGGTGTGGATACTTTCCATCACTCTCACTACGGCTTACAACATTTAGTATACGAGCTTGTTGAGGATAGATGTCAACTACTTCAAAGAGCTGGCATATAAGTTCATCCATAAATTTTATTTTGGCCTCGCACTCGTACAAAGATTGACCATATTCTTAATATAAAATAAAAAGAGGATGGATCACCTTAATACTTCATCTAACACATCAAGAAACAAAATTTAGAAGTTGTATATTGTGATGAAATTATAGAGATGACATACCTTATGAATGGTCTTCTTCCTAGTCAATTATATTAGGCCCTTTCCAAAGAACCTCTATACAACCATGAATCAAACTCTCGGCAAATGTGTAAAGGTCATGGTTGTAGAGGAAATAATGGGTCCTAAGATATGTGATATGGACGAAGAGGTGTCTAGAAATCATGGAAATAACAAAGGCAAAAGGGGGTAAAAAAATAAAATAATGTAAAAGCAAACTTCAAGAGATACACGCCCGTCACAAAAAAAAATTCTACTATCCTTAATGAAATAGAGGATAAGGAAGCGATCAAATGTGAGATATGTTAAATCAGCCCCCAAATAAGAGAAATAAGAACAAACATTGTGAATCTCTATGAAGACTATGGGCATGACACAAAGGACGGGTATACTCGTCAAATAAGGTAGACTAATAAGGTTCATGGACCAAAACGTCCAACCTCGGGAGAAGAGGAAATTTTAAGGTTCTCCTACCCATTGAAAACCCACCAGGAATATTAGGCAAGAGTCAAAAGGCGATCAAAGTACAAAGGAATATATAGAGGACGACCCATACCTCCCCAAGAAGTTAAATAACAATGTGGGTCATCTAAATATGATCTCATTCAAATTTAATATGATATCTAGAGGAGTAGACAATGGAGTAAAAAGCCCAAAAATAGGGAAGCCTATATTAATGAGGCAAATGTTAGCTCTTAATCTTTTTTCTATAAAACGGGATAAGACAATACAACTGACGTGGGGCACAAGAATATAAATATACTTATAAAAAAAGTTGATTGATCTCGTGAAATATTAAGGGACGTCTCGTTTGGTCTCTTAAAGATTTTGCCAAGGGTAGACTCTAAAATTATTTGTCACTGACCAAATATAAACCCAATTGTTAAGGAGGTAAAGCGAAAAATAAGCCAAATTGTGGTAGACCGGCCGATATTAATGATCCAAGAGGATGTCAAGAAACCACTATTATATAGGTTCAACAAGAAGGTAAAATGCCCTCCATGGTTACCAAATGTTATTATCATGACTAAGCCAAACGAAAAATGAAGTATGCGTGTATAATTTTATGACACCCCGCATATTCTGTCATTAGAGATGGCTAGTCCCCA
Source organism: Sambucus nigra (assembly GCA_949130495.1). Classification (NCBI taxonomy): domain Eukaryota; kingdom Viridiplantae; phylum Streptophyta; class Magnoliopsida; order Dipsacales; family Adoxaceae; genus Sambucus; species Sambucus nigra. The sequence goes on along the minus strand of OX422213.1, from coordinate 17,600,042 downwards.
CTGCCAACCTAGGTCGAATTGAAATACCATTCTTAGCATATGACAGAATTACGCGGCATTAAAAACATATTCCACAAGATGTGAATTGAAATTAATCCAACGAATATAACATCCACATAATAAAAATTCATCACCACACAAACTTCAAAAATAAATTTCAACTCTGAAAAATAAAATAATACTCAAATGAATAATCCAACTACAAATATCCAACTTGAAACAGTAAATAATTGTGGAACCAAATTACCCACCAAATCCATAAATGACTGTCTCATATATAAAATGACGGAAAAGAAAAACTAAACTAATTAAATCAATACAAAGTAAATCCATGAATCTCCAATCATTCCTAGGCACCTACTCGAGAAATAAAACCAAAAATATTAGTCAGTGCAATGGGTCAGAGTCCACTGCATGAATACTAACTACTCCTCTCAAATAAGATCTGTGAATCCAGGCATAATCATCATATGAGATTAATATCACTAAGAAGATATAAGTAAAGTAAAACAACACTAAATACCTACATAAACTAAGCCACACCACTACCCAAGTCAAATTATATTATTTCAATAATAAATTAGATCTTAAACATTTGTCTTACTAAATTAAAATTTTTAATTAACTTATTGGTGTAACACCACTATAGCCTTTTTACCTTTCTATTGGTCCTGCACACACTCCTAGTGCACTTAAAATATCAACACAACACACACACCCATCACTATAGCCAGATAACTCAATGTTGTTATCCCTACACATACTCGTGATGTTCCACGTGTGACTCATCACTATAGCCATTTAACCAAATTTTGTTAGCCCTACATGTACTCGTGGCGCCAACACACATCCATTTCAATATATTTAGTCAGCCTAGTTTCGTTAGCCTGCACATACTCGTGATGTTCCATGTATGACTCATCACTATAGCCAGTTAACCAAATTTTGTTAGCCCTACATGTACTCGTGGCGCCAACACACATCCATTTCAATATAGCCAGTCAGCCTAGTTTCGTTAGCCTGCACATACTCGTGATACAAATTCATTTTTAGTTCCCGTTAATTATCTTAGGCATTAATTATTATCTCTTGATAAAATTCTCTCATTTTAATTATTCCCACCCATAAATCAGGAATCACAACTAAAACCATCCCTATTCCCATACCTATGGATCACCAAACCATAAGCATTACCTAGTCTATCACCTAGGAAGCATAACTACCAAAAATCATCACATATTCTCTCACCTAGGCTAAAGGGATAATATAACGGTGTAATACCACACTCCACCCAGGAATATACCGAACCGTAAGTGAACACTCACTAGTCCCATACCTAGAAAGTGCCAATAACAACAAAGTCCCCCTAATAGTCCCATACTACGAGTGCACACGGTTCGGTTTGGGTCGGTTTTAATACTAATCTGAGAACCGAACCAAGATGGGTCGGTTCCAAATTTTTAGAACCGAAACCGAACCAATAGTTATGTAGAACCGAACCGAACCAACGGTTCCCGGATCGGATCGGATCGGTTTTCGTTTCCAAAGTCATATTTCAAACTTACTAAAATCTTAAGATTAATGTATTTCATAAATAAATTTTTTAAGGTCAAAATTCATTTTGATCCACAATAACATAAGTTAGAAACTCAAGTAATCACAAAAATATAAATTACAGGTGTTAAATATATAAAATAAATATATGTGTAATTATAAATCGGTTCGGTCCCGGATTGGTTCGGTTCGAATCAGTTTTCGGGTCGAATTGGTTTTTTCCCCTGGAACCGAGAACCAAACCGAAGTATCGGTTTTGTTTTTTTAGAACTGGAACCGAACCATTGAGCCAAAAAACCGATCCAAACCAAACTAATGCACTCGGTTTGGTTCGCTTTATCAGATTTTCGATTTCGTTGTGCACCCCTATCACATACCTAGTTAGTAACCTACCTAATAAGAGTGAAATTACAACTAATCCTAAAAATACAAAACGTCTCGGGGTGTCAAAATATTAACACGAAAAATCTGTACATAACACATATTTATAATAAACCATTACACTTTCTCAATTAATCCTACTAATTCAATTACATTCTATTTATATTAATCTAATCCGAGCATGCGATGTCTCAAGTCTTAAATCATATTTTTAGATTTTATAAAAATAGCCCCAAATTTATTATCACTTTTCTTGATTAATCTTTCTAATTATTTTTAAGAAAACATAATTAATTAAGGTTTAGGAAACATTTAAAACATATGATACTTATGGGGAACAATAGTGACATTCTTGCCTAAAAATAAGTCGTCTAAAAAATATGATTACATGGTTAGGATCGTCTTGTGAAAATAATAAAGTTACATTCTTGGTCGATCTTAAGAAAACTTGATTTGAGCCTTCAAAAATTGTGTTTAAGCTTTGTTTTAATGGAGGTTTAGGTTTTGCAGAAGTAGGAGAGGAAAACTTGGGAAGCTACTACTTTTTAAGATGATATAAATGTGTTGAAAAAATATAAACCCAAAGTCTTATAATATAGGAAAAACAATAGATTCCTAAACCATAACAGACACACACAAAGAGGAAAACTCGCAGCCATTGCCCCGATGCGGATCGATTCACCCCCAGGCCCGAATCGATTTGACACCTAAGAGTAGCCCAAGTCGGCCAAAATTTAAATTCTAGATTTTTCTACCAATTCCAAAACTAATGTAGACTGCAGTATTTATATATCAAAACCAACATTTTAAATGCTAAAAACCATAATTAAGTCCAATAAAAATGTATTTTTTTAATTTTTAATTTATATAAAATTATACTACGCTTCAAAATGATGGGTATTACATTCTTCCCCACTCACATAGGAATTCTGCGATCAAAATTTGAGGAATCATAAATGTAAAAATATAAACTTGCACAAATAAATAAGGCTCACGTGTGAATACTCGTAGAATGCCATGACTGGATGCCCATACACCCAATCATACACGCACATATCCCACAAGTAGAATAACTCTCTCTCTCTCTCTCTCTCTCTCTCTCTCTCTCTCTCTCTCTAAATATATATATATATATATATATATATATGTAAAGTATAAAGATAAAAATCAAATGCACCACGTTGTCCCACTAACCACAATTTGGCTCATGTTTAGCATGTTATGCCCAAGATCCCAAAACAGGAAGTGCATAAACCCTCGACAAAATGTTCCTATCACACCTCCCCGTGATGCACTCGATGCTCCCTAGACTCTCGGTTCTCCCGGTGCTGGAGGTCCTTGGCATTGCTGGCCTTGAGCTTTAGGACACTTAAAAGCTATATTTTTTATCTCTCAACAAAGGAAATATCCGGCCCTGAAATGTCCAGAATGGTTATTTGGTGCTCGCTCACCTTATTATTCCTGCCCCTATCCCTTAGGGCATTGTGGGATGACGTTACCTTGCTGAAAGGCACACTACTATTGACATGTTCCTTGCTTCTTCCACGGTTGGTCATTGTGACTCTTGTTCTCCCCACTTTCCTTGGTCCTATCTTGACCACTCGTCTTATACCTCTTACCTAACTTCTTTTAGCAATTCACCTTTTCTTACCATAACTACAATGCGACGTCCACAACTTGGGTGTGAGTAATGTACATCGGGTTTCCCAAAACCATTTACTTAACTGACCACGACAATCCCTTAGTGAAATATGTATTCTTCTTATCTTCGGTATTCACCTCCTCAGGTATAAATAGTGACAAATTTATAAACTCTTGTTCATACTCAGCAACCGACTTCAAACCCTGTTCTAAATTCAGAAACTCCTTATTCTTCGTACTCGTAATCGAATAAGGAAAATATTTGTCATTAAATTTTACCAAAAATCTCCATATTTTAGACGATCTCTTTTCTCAGGTGTGGTGAAACTCTCCCACCACTGCAACGTATACCTAGTTAACTTAAATATATCTACAATTTTATTATGAACATCCATGCAATCCACCATCCTTAAATGCCTCTCTATATCATGTCTCCATTGGTGAGAAACCATTGGGTCTGATCCCCTAGCAAAAGTGTGAGGATTGACCTTGTGAAAATTACCCTTCACCATATCCCAAATTAAAGTGGGTGTACCTTGGTACTACGCCTCTTGGTTTCCCCACCTTTATCTCTCCATCTCAATATCAGTCGTTGGGACCTCACAAATGATAACCACTAACTCTTTAGCACCTAAAAGAAACTGATTATGCCTCTCCTGAACTGTGGGACCAAAAATTAAACCTTCTTTCCTATCTCCGAATCTCATAGTGTTCGCCGTCTGAAAATATAGGAACAATCAACCTCGTACTCGAGAAACCTAAAAAGTGCAAATCATTAAAAGGAATCAACGATAGGCAATGCGAAATCTATAACAAACTCAAAACCCTCGAGGCCTAAAACCATGCTATGATACCAACTATGACACCCCACATATTTTGACATTGGAGGTTACCAGTTTTCTCTGCCAACCTACACCGGGTCAGAATTGAAATAATACTCTTAGCATGTGATAAAAATATGAGACATTAAAAACTTTTTTCACAAGATATGAATTCAAAATTAATCTAATGAATATAACATCAGCATTGTAAAAAAATCAACACCATGCTAACTCCAAAAATAAATATCAACTCCAAAAGATAAAATAATACTCGAATGAATAGTCCAACTACAAATCTCCAACTTGAAACAGTAAAGAACCGTGGAACCAAATGGCCCATGAAATCCATAAACGACCGTCTCATATATAAAACGACTGAAGGAAAAACAAAACTAATTAAATCGATAAAAAGTAACTCCATCTACAACTCCACAAATTTACAATCATTCCTAGGCATCTATTCCAACAACAAAACCTAAAATGTTAGTCAACGCAATGGTCAGAACCCACTACATGAATACCAACTACTCCTCTAATATAGGATTCGTGAATCCATACATAATCATCATATGAGATAAATATCACAATAGAGTATTTTAAATTAAACGAGATAAGAAGATATGAATAAAGTAAAACAACACTAAATTCCACATAAATAAAGTCACCCTGCTACCCAAGTCCAATTATGTTATTTCAACAGTGAATTAGATCTTAAACCTTTATATTTCTGAATTAAATTATTTAATTAACTTATTGGTGCGATGCCACTATAACCAATACACCATTTTATTAGTCCCACACATATTCCTGACGTGCTTATAATCCCAACAACACACACACATACCCTTCACTATAACAAGTTAGCCTAATTTCGTTAGCCCTACACATACTCATGATGTTCCATGCATGACACTCCACGATTGCCAGTCATCCCAATTTCATTAGCCATGCACATACTCGTCATACCAGTACACACCCATATCACTATAGCGAGTCAGCCCAATTTCGTTAGCCCTGAACATACTCGTGATGCAAATTCATTTTTATGTTATCCTTAAGTATTTTTTTATTTAAATGTTGCATAAATCTCAATTACACATGTTTTCTTAAAAAATAGATGCAACTTTAATAGGAAAAGTGAGTACCTAATAATGGACATGTTTTTATTAACTCTAAAAATAATATTTAAGACTTAAAATATTGCAATCTTAGTTAGTGGCACCGTGTTATTTTGGATTATTGGGATGAATTACATGGTAAAAATGAAAATGTGTAATTCGAATAATGATTTTGACTAGTAAAAATATGATGTTGATGTATATGTTGTATAATAATTTTTTTGGTTGTAAAACATTATTATTATTATGCATATTTGAATTGAATCCTATGTTGAATTGACAAAATATCACTCGTATTGGAATTGTAAAAATTTTCAACTTGTGTATCTATTTTGAAGAACTTGTTTATTACACAATTAAATGGATGTAATTAGAATGGAATTGGGTTTGTATGATTAATTGAAGGATTATAACATTAAATTAGAAATATAAGTTATGTAGAGATTATTGTGTTAATAATTTGACATTGCGAGGGCATTGGGATTTTGGAAGGTGTTGTACTTTTATCCTCATTTAGTATATTGCTTGATAGGTATGGGGCTCGTATTTCTTTCACATGGTAAGAATGGTATTTAATTCTAATGCCCAACGTAGGTTGCCAGTGGGGACTGGTCACCTCCCATGCCAAACTATGCAGGGTCTTACAGATGGTATCAAGGCATGATTTTAGGTCTCGAGGGTTTCGAGATCGTTGTTGCTTCCGTTTTGCCTATATTGATTTGTACTTTTTACGTTTTTGAGTTTGATGTTTTTTTTTGTCTTTTCATGTGGCCAACACTAGGAGATCTAGTGATAGGAGAGAGGATCAGTTTCTGGTCTTTCGGTTCAGGAGAGGTAGAGTCAAACTCTTTTGGGGGCTGAGAATTTAGCTTTTATCATTCATGAGGCCACAACGAATGGCATTGAGATTAGGAGATAGCGATGGGGAAACCAATAGGAGCAGCAGTAGGATGCACGTACTTCTACTTTAGATAAGGTGGGTTTCAGTTTCTATTGGGGAAATCCTTCCACTTATGTTGAGGATCTAACCCAACGGTCGCTCACCAATGAAGGCGTGATATGGAGAGACATTTGAGGATGGTGAACTGCATGGATGAGTAAAAACAAATGTTATCTACTTTTAAGTTGACTGGAGATGCGTTATAGTGGTATGAGAGTGTCACCACACTTGAGGATTGGGATCGTATGAGTTATGGAGATTTTCTGGCTAAGTTTAATGATAAGTATTTTCCTTATTCGATTACGAGTACGAAGAAGAATGAGTTTTTGGACTTATAACAGGGTTCGAAGTCGATTGTTGAGTATGAACAATAGTTCACTAATATGTTGTTGTTTGCACATGATAAGGTGAACACTGAAGAGAAGAAAGAGTGCTTTATTAAAGGTCTGTCATGATCAATCAAGATAATGGTTTTGGGAAATTCGGAATACACTACTTGCACACAGGTGGTGAAAGACGCACTGTTGTTATGGTAAGAGAAGGTAAAATGCCAGAAGAAGTTGGGTAAAAGGGATGAGCTGAGTGGTCAAAATGGGACAATGGAAGTGGGGAGAATAAGGATTGTAATGACAAACCGTGGAAGAAGTAAAAAATGGGGCAAGAGTAGTAGGCCTTTCAGTAAGGAAATATATTACCGCAAGGCCGCAGGGCCCATAGAGGCAAGGACATGGATAATAGGGAGAGCGAGCGCCAACCATGAAGTGTGGACCTTTTAGGGGCGCGTGTTTCTGTTGTGTGGAGATAAGACATCGAGCTTTTGAGTATACTAAATCTCAATGCCAAGGACCTCCAACACTGGGAGAACTAGGGTCACAAGGAGCGCTAAGAGCACCAGCGGTCGTTGTGTCAGGGTCGGCTATGAGAGGAATTTATGCACTTCCTATTTTGGGATCTTGGGTGGGGCTGGCTCAGCAGGTTTCAAATCGTGGCTAGTGGATAGCGTGGTACGTTATATATATATATATATATATATATATATATATATATATTGTGGAGTAGGTTCCTATAGGATTGAATATATGGGAGTCCAGTCATGGCATTCTATGGGCAGAAAAATGTTAGCCTTAGTTTATTAGTGCGGGTTTACATTATGACGTTTACACTTTATCAAATTTTGAGAATGAAATTCTAGTGCTAGTGGGAAAAACTGTAATACCTTGTCATTTTGGGGCCGTAAATTAATTTAATGATTTGGATAAATTAATTAAGTTAATAATTATGTTGGAATTTAATTAGACTAAAAGAATTTGATCAAAAATTAATTCGGTGGAAATTCAAGAAGTTTATAGTTTTAATTATTTTTGGCCGAACTGACTCACCTACTGTGGCCGAATGGATTCTATGAAACCATTCCCCAATCAATTCTCCCTAGGGGAGGAGGTGCGGATTGGGCTTTTTAAGGTGTTTGATTTGGAATTGTACTCATTTATTTTAATCTATTAAAAAACACTAAACTCGTGACTTTTCCAACACTTTTTCCTCAACTAAAAAGTAGTAGCTCTCAAGTCTCTCCTATCCCTTTTACCAAAAACCTAAACCTCCATTAAAACAAAGCTTCAACCTAGTTTTTAAAAGCTCAAATCAAGTTTTCTCAAAATTAACCAAGAACGGGACTTTGTTCTTTTCGCGAGATGAACGCAACAGTATATTCAAATATTTCAAGAGAATTATTTTCAGACAAGAATACCACTATTTTTCTCCTTAAGTGTTGTTTGATTTAAATGTTACCTAAACCTTAATTACACATGTTTTCTTAAAATAATTATTAAATCTAAAAATAAGATTTAAGACTTGAAATACTGCATGCTTACTCGCACCGTGTTATTTTGGATCATTGGAACAGACCGCATGTTAAAAATTAAAATATATAATTCGAATAATGGTTTGACTAAAAAAATTGATATAAATGTGTATATTGTAGAATAAATTTATTGGATGTGAAACATCATTATTACACATATTTGATTTGAATTATATGTTGAATTGATAAAATATCACTCATATTGGAATTATGAAATTTGCTAACTTGTGCAGTTATTTCGTAGAACTTGATTGGCATACGATTAAATGGATGTAATTGCAATGGAATAGGGTGTGAATGACTAATGGGAGGATTGTACATTAAATTAAAAATATAAGTTATGTAGAGATTGTTCGTGTTAATAATTTGACATCGTGGGGACGTTATGATTTTGAGAGTTTATATGTTACGTGCTAGGAATGGGACTAGTAGGTAGACTTTATTGTTGGTTGCACCTTCTTAGGTATGGTATTAGTGAGTATGAGCTAGTACGATTGGGTATTTTCCTAGGTGGCTCTAGCTAGTACGTCGTCACGTTAACTTTTAGCCTAGGTGCGAGACTAAGTGGTGACTTTGGTTTGGGTATCGTACCCTAGTGATAGACTAGGTATTACTTATGGTTTGGTGATCTTTAGGTATAAAATTAGGGATGGTTTTAGTTATGATGCCCCAACTTTGGGTGGTCTAATTGGAAATAATGAGAACTAGATTAAGAAAATATAATTAATGCCTAAGATAATAAACGGACATTCAAATGAATTTGCGTCACGAGTATGTGTAGGATTAACGAAAATTGGGTTTACTGGTTATAGTGACGTGGGTGTGTGTTAGTGTTACGAGTATGTGCATGTCTAACGAAATTATGTCGACTGGCTATAATGGCGTGGTGTGCATGGAGCATCATGAATATGTGCAGGACTAACAAAATTGGGTTAACTGACTATATTCGTGGGTGTGGATATGATGTGGTGATATTTTAAGGGTGCCAGGAGTATGTGTAAGGCCAATAGAAAGGTTGACTGGCTATAGTGTCGTTGCACCAATAAAATAATTAATAATTTGAGATTAAGCATTATGATCCAATTAATTATTGAAATAAACATAGTTGGACTTAGGTAATGGGGTTGCTTAGTTTATGTGGGTACTTAGTATTGTTTTACTTTACTAGAATCTTATTGTATTAATTATTAATTTAAATACTCTATTGAGATGTTTATCCCTTATGATGCATATGAGTATATTTATGGATCCTATTTGGGAGGAGTACTTGGTATTCTTGCTATGAGATCTGACTCGTCGACTTTGACTAACATTTCAGGTTAGGTTGTTGAGTAGGTGCATAATAATTGGAGATTAAGGACTTGTAGTTGGAGTTACTTTTATTTCTTTAGTAGTTTAGTTTTCCTTTCCAACGTTCTTGTTGAGATAATCATTTATGGATTTTCGTGGGTTATTCGACTCCATAGTTGCTTATGATTTTCAGTTTGGACATTGTAATACTTGGATTATCATTCATTTGAGTATTATTATCATTTAGAGTTTTAAATTTTATTTATTGGGTTTGTCATGGTGATGGATTTTTATTATGGTGGATGTTTTATATTCATTGGATTATTTTAAATTATATCTTTTGCAAAAAAAAATTATTGTCTCATATTTATGAGTGCTAATAATGGTATTTAATTATAACTCCAGGCATAGGTTGGCAGTAGGGAATGGCTACCTCCAATGCTAAAAGATGTGGAGTGTTACAAACTAACTATCATTATAGCTAATACGCTTCTTCACACGACTCAAGAAGTAAATCACTCGCCTTTTTGGTGATGACAAAGGGGAGAGAAAATATGATATTTGAGAAAAAAGAAAGAAAGGGAAAAGATATAATCAGTGGGGCATCATAGAAAAACACACCAAAAGGATATTAGAGAAAATAGGGAGTCTTACCAAAATCACGTCTGAAACGATATTAATTGTACTGCCATCATAAAAAAGGGGAAGGTTGTGAAACCTAAAATATTTTAAAGAAAAGAATTTTGCATGATCGCAACGCAATTGATATATGATTACACTTCACTATTTTCTCTGCAGTGCTCTAATGTACTTGAGATGAAAACAATCACTCAATACATGATGAGATATGTTACAAGGATCATTTCATTTATGCAACCAAGACCTCAACTGCACCAACATTCCAATAAAGATACAAGCCATCCATCCAAGCCAAAAAATAATTATTATCTAACTTTAAGCCATAAAAATAAATATGAGTTTCATACAAGTCACCAAAGATTGCAAGCATGCAAGCAATCACATCACATCTCAAGCCATGAAAGAACAAGAAAAAATTCCATGATACAAAGAAGCAAGTCAGCAAAGAATCAAGACCAATATCAAGCCAAAGCCAGAACAAACCTCATTTCAAGGGAAACATACCAAGCCAAGTGATCAATAGATTCAATAAAATTTCTCCCCAACTTTCAAAGGTTTATGAGATTTGTAACTAAGTAAAAAATCTAATAAAAGAAAGTAAAACCTCAAAACTTTCTTCCAAACAAATCATCAACCTTTCGTTAAAGTTTAAAAACATTTGGAGAAAAAATTTAACCACTTAGAGTCGACTTTAAGGTCACTTGCATGGGTGGAGTCGAATTCATAGCCGACTCTAGAGCCCAATCTTTTAGGCCATTGGGGGTTATTTTTTTGTTGGACCAAAAATCAAGTTCCTACAATACTTTTTTGAAATTCAAATTCTTCAAGCCTATGAAATTAGCAAAATACCCTCCAACAATTAGATTTTTTTAAACTTTATAAAAAGACCCTTTTGGATTCCATTCTAAACACACAAGATTTTGCAACATAATCCCCAAGATTTAAAGTCCCATTACCAAGCTTGTCTCATCCATCTTTGAGTTTCTAGAGAAAGAGGCCAAGTCCCAACCCCAATTGGTAGTTTTTCATACCCAAAAAATCCATTAACAACAAAGCTTCAAGAAAATCCACTTTAGCAAAGTTTCAACCCGAATCCCCTATTTAATCTAAGTCCCCAGTCCCTTACCCACTTCTGCTAAAGATCAATAGCTTAACCCTTGTGAGCATTGTGCTTGTGATTGTTTGAAACTTTACTTTTATAGAGAGAGAAAGTAAATCTATTTCCTTGTTGAAACAAAATTTGTTTTACACTTTGGTCATGAAACTTATTATTGGTACTACAGTTTAACTTCATTGTACCTTGTTTTCTTGTGTGTGTTCTGCTTGAGCAAGGATGAGTATAGAGTCTTGTTGGTTACGATTTGCAAGGTGTGATAAATCATTATGAGGCTGTTAGTTCCACCTAAGTTATCTAGAGATAGTGAAGTTTCTTGAGAACCGCATTAAAATCTTGGTTTGTGAATTTCTCTAAAACTCTTTTTAATATTTTTAGTAACTGTTTAGCTTTATTTTTCATTACTTGATTAATTATTTAACCTTAAATTGAATCATCTCATTGCAATTAATCTTTAAAAAAAAATCAATTGCCATTGAATTTTTAAATACCCAATTCAACCCCCGCCCCCTCCTCTTGGGTATATTTTCAAGCCAACAAAATTTACACTATCAATCTAATCTCAAGAAATATTGAAAATCCTTCATACGATAAATTTGAAAAAACTTAAATCAAACACCCAATCTAAAGAAATCTATCAATGTAATAAAAATGGGTATAATGAATGTACCAAAAAATTAAATGAAAATTAATCGAGGAATTTAATGAAAAAGATCTTGGATCAAGATTTTGAAACCTATAATGTTGGTTTATAGCTTTAGCAAGAAGAGACAATAGTTGATATTGAAGCAATTTAAAACTGAAACGTGTTTCAGTGCATTTCAAGGAAGATTTGCTAAAGTGAATTTCCATCGTCACGAGTCATGACACCTTTACTAATGCTTAATCTATTTGTCATGGGTCGCGAGTGAGACCCCAAATTTTGATATTTCTAAACAAATGAGAAAATCCCAAAACATAGTGTAATTGTATACAATAAGGTCTTGTATAGAACATTTTGATTAATGATCAACACATACTCATTTAAACATCATAGCAAGCATCCGTTTTAAACCCTAAAACTCCAAATCAACACTCAATCAGATGTAATCTCGACAAAATGGAAATGTATTAGATAGATGAAATGAAATGAGGTATTAAGTTTGTATATAATGTGAGGGACTTTAAAGGAGGTTTATGATCTACTATCAGAAGGATAATTCTAGGCTAACACATAAAATTGGACGCATTTTTTAGACACGCTAACATGTCGAACCCATCAATAATACTAACAGAAAGCCTTTGTGTAAAACAAGGCCGACACAGATTTGGGACACAGAGTGGTGAGACACAGTGACGTGTCGCACCGGTATTGATCATTGCCTTATGGATGTGGGTTTGTGCGAGCAGCATTAGACAATACCGATGCGACACGTCACTATGTCGCACCAAATGTGTCATTGATCCGTGTCAACGTAGAAGGGCTCAAAACCCATACCCAAAAAAATCCCCGTGATTTCGGTTCCATATAGAATCTCCATCAAAGCACAACCCTTTATGTGCCAAAAAAATGTTTTGTGCATACGGATCAAGGTTGAAACCAAACCGCATAACACATGTGAACCAACGTGCGTACGTTGCTCAAATCCAATTGTGTGCGAACTTTTGTGCATAAGATCAAAGTCGGGGAATAAATTCCAGAAAATACTTAAATCATTAGAATTTTTTTTAAACCAAATTTTGTCCTAATGTGCAATGAAATACATGCTCATGTATACTTTTTAACGTTTTTGAAAATTTTTGACAAATATCAAAACAAATCATATATATACAGTAATACATACATATATACACAAGAGAAGAGAAAATAGGAAATGGGTCACAGCCCGATTGTAAAACAGTTTAAAATTCAGTTTAGCAAGTATTTAAAATGCTTACCGGCTAATGCAACAATCATATTAGTGTGCGGCACTCTTTTGAAAAATTCTCACTTCTCTTCTAATGTGCACACCTACCACACTATTTATCCCAACAGTTTAGTTTATCTTAAGTTACTCACAAGGTCTCATGCCGACAATTTCTAGTTGTTAAGAGATTTAATTTTAAAAGCAAAGTTCTCACATAACCTCATTTAATTATAAAGTTTCTCAGTTTTGCTTCACACGTTTTTCAAACACTTATACCCAACACTACACCAAAACACGCCATTAGTAACACAATTTTACCATTACTAAATATATTAGTAACACAATTTTTCTGTTAGAAAAAAGGCGTGGGGCACAAAGCTAGTAACGGTAAAATTATGTTACTAATAGTAACGAAAAAATTAAAATTAGTAACGGTAAAATTCTGTTACTAATAGTAACAGAAAAAATTAGAATTAGTAACGGTAATGTTCTGTAACTAATAGTAATGGTAAAATTCAAAATTCGTAACGGTTAAATTATGTTACTAATAGTAACGGTAAAATTCAAAATTAATAACGCTATAGTTGTGTTACTAATAGAAACGGAAAATTCAGAATTAGTAACGGTAAAATTATGTTACTGACAGTAACAGAAAGATCAAAATTAGTAACGGTAAAATTATATTACTAATAGTAACAGTAAAATTCATAATTAGTAACGGTAAAATTGTGTTACTAATCTTAGTACATATTTTAAAAAATATATAATCCAAGGGCCCTCCCCAAATCCAGAACCTTTGGCCAATTCCTTGCCAATTACACTAGATTAATGGCAAACTCATTGATTTCAAACCACTTTAGACAAATTCGAAAACAAATAGAGATCAATCGCACCAGATAAGAAATGAAAGCAATTTTAGAGTGAAAAAAAATACAGCAATAAAATGGATCATAAACTTCAATCTAAAGCACCCTCATTTTAACTTTTTAATACAGCCAACTTAGAGGTCTTCACATAGATTTTGTCTTGTTTCCAATAGTGCTTCTCTCATTATCTTCACATAAGGCCCTGATCCTATGCTAGAGCCACCTGTACACATAACACCAACTCAATTCTTTCATTTCTACAAACATTCTGTTGATGGGAAAGGAAAACAATTATATTTATTAATCTTACCTCCGGAATTCAAATCGGAAAAATTCAATAGTAAATATCAAAACGATCCTACTCAAACAATCGATAATAGGGAAAGCCAAATTGTTCTACAATATAGGATAAATTTGAAAAATCTAATTCTTTTACAAGTATGCTCTAGAGTCACCTGAAAGACAATGTTCAAAATTTTCCAAATATGGTTAAACATGTAGGAATATCTTTTGACATTAGCCTAAACTTTAATGTTCGTTTTCACTTATTTTTATAATAGTTAAACTTTAAAATCCCTGACTTTTATGATAACAAAACAAAAAAATTAGGACACCCCAACAATGAAGGTGTGGGTGGGGGGTTTTGGTAGGATGCCACAGGTTGTAACCTGAATCATGAGTTTGACAAAAAAAATTGTAGCAATACTAATGTGAATAGCCCACCCCACTAGTGGCATCCTCAAAATTAGTAACAAGAAAATAAAGTCAAATTATGAAACCAGCACCATATTAAGACCTCTTATTATGTCCTTTTTCCATTGTTACAATATACACATATGGTCCAAACAAGCCATGATTTCATTTTTTCAGAATCACCACTCAAGTAATCAATATTTAGAAGTACCTCTATAGAATGTCAAAACTCCATCACAGCTTTTGCCAAGGTGTGAGCTACTTCTTTTTGCTTCCAATGTGAATTTTGTTCTTGGATTCTTAACTGAGAAAAAGCATCTCGGCGACATATTTGTGCAGCAACAGTTATCTTCCAAAGACGCTCCTAATTGAATGAATATACGGTAAATTAGGAAGGCAAATAAGCTGAAGATAGGTATTAAATATAGTTATATAGGAAGAAAATTGCAATAAAGAAGCCTTACAATACCTACTTGAATAAACACAATCAAAACAAATAGAGACCGAAGAATATAAGGGAAGAACCCATCTTCTTTGTAGAAGATCGGATCGTTAAGCCAGTGTAGAACAAATAGAGACCGAAGAATATAAGAGAAGAACCCATCTTGCATAAACCCAATATGGATGTATGAAAACCCTTAGATACTACTTGTATTCACTGTTCTAAAAAACCCGCATAGGCTCCGCCTAGGCTTGAGGCTTGGGAGAAACGCCCCGCCTTAAGATTTTGACGCCTTATGCTTGGTAAAACCCTTAAGGCGTACTTTTTCTCTAAAAACAACAATGCTTTAGTGAAACGATATCGCATTTTAAAGATTTTTTTGCAAACCGGACCATTATCTCATCCAAAATAATCAAATAGTATTTTTATTTGCAAATATTCAAACATATTTTTATGATATGTACAATTTTAGTATTTTAATAGCCTTGTTATGGTTAAAAAATATTAAAATATATTAAAAAGACCTAAATGCCTTTTCACGCCTTTTTACGCCAAGGCCCACCTAGGCTTCTAAGGCTTAAGGCTTGGCCTCCACGCCTCGATCACGCCCTGCGTTTTTTAGAACCTTGCTTGTATTATATAGACTTCATTTTTAAAGTGTTTATATCTGAACAATTCTGACTTCAAATGTATAAAATGATATTTGTGTATTTAATTCAGAAATTTACAGTTATTTTCTCCTTTTAAGACCATCTCCAAAGCATTTAGGCATTTTTTCCACACCAAAGTGCCCAAATGTTATTTTGTCACACCAAATATTAGTTCAATCTCATGATCTATGGGTATAGGATCGTCGCCAGGTACCCCTCCTGTGGTATTTGAACTACTGTGGGACAAACATTCAAAGCCACATGTTAACTTCAACATGCGAATAAATGGAGGGAAAGAGTTATGCGACGTTAAGTTTATTAAATGTATATTTTTCCAGACTTTATGTTTAAAAGCCTTGAAATAAAAGGTATTCCTTGCGGGATACCTCAACTACTCGCGACTATGGGGGCAAGAGTTATATGCAACTTCTTTTCCTTACGCAACCTGATGTGGAAATGAAGGGGAAGGAATGGGATTATATATGGAACGACTTAAGCCAGAGTCACAAATCAATAATACGTCTATCCATTCCTTTCGATGCCAAGGAACCTATGAACGAGGACTACATGATGCAAATGTAGTGTACATTGGGGTAACAAACTTTCTCCGAGTGAGCAACGAATGTGCTACAGATGCGTTAACCTGCAACATATTGACCCCAATGTTCGGTCCCTAACCACCCCTTAACTACTCGTGATTGTGGGGGCCTATTGCGACTCTAGTTACCCCTTAAGACTAGTTGGATGATCCATGTCCTATTGCAGGCCCGTGGTACTCTGCTGAGATTGTTATGTATTTTGGAGAAAAAAAAGCATGGAGAGATATCCCAAACTATGATGGATCTAAGTTCATGGTAAGTAAAGTGAAGGGTGTGGTTGATTAGAGTTTAACTGGGGCACTCTCATAATACAGAAATTAAAGAAGATTTCAATGACAGCTATGCTGATTAACGGTGGAGCAGGTAAATAATTGAATAAGCAATGTAGTGTGGGAAATGAGGAAAGATAAGAACTCATTAAAAAATGGTTGTTGAACAAGTCTAATTGAAGGATAACAACTCTTTAGTGGATAATAGATAGAATAAACTACGTCTATTTCATGAATTAAAACAATAATATTATTTAATAATAATTTTATTGCATCAAACCAGTAGGATTTGAGGGTCACTATTATCCTAGTTTTTAGAGGGCAAAACAAATTTAGACTCAGTTTCTATACCCAACTCGCTCTCGAAATATCAATTTTCTTGATACCTGCATTCAGAAACCATATTTAGGACAGAAGTTAAGAGATTAAGGCCAAGGTTCAACAAGTTCACATCATTATGTAAATTGGAGACGATTTACTACCCACGACTTATATAGATGTATAAATGCTTACAGTATAGTGTAAGTGCAACTTTACGATTCAAATCAAAACAAATATTGAAGATAGCATGACATGTTTGTAAATTGCACGCTTTCACCAGGAGAAGGTTCCATAAAGTCAATACTATACATGATATCAAAGTACACTCAATAGTGACGAATAATACTGCATTATAGGAAGATTTCTAGCATTTGGCACAGTTATAACCAGATTTTAATTAAATAAGTATACAAGGCACAAGTTGTAACAGTTGGTTGATAATTGGCAGTACTAGGCAACCCTTATGTGACATTAAGTAATTGAGTAATCTAAAATGAAGGATAAACACCGATGAGCATGTTATAATGTACTGTAAAAAATAATTGAACTCACTAGCCTAGGTGGTTCTGAATATAATTGAACTCACCGATGAGCATGGTTGAATTTTTCGATAAAGTTGGTGGAGAAATTTCTTTCCACCAAGTTTTTCCTTGGGACTGTCTTTTTTTCCCTTATTAGGAGAATGGGGGTCATTTTTTTCCCCTTCTTAAAACAGCAGTTCATTTTATGAGGTGGACTGCATAGCAGTAAGATCACGCATAAATAAATAAAAATATTCAACGGTCTCTGGAGACTCACACATTGGGATGACTAGGCTCCATTAAAACGGTTCCAATTTTGGTATCGATCTTGTCATCAAGTTTTGAGGTCCTGATAAGATTCACAATTCACCTCTCAGCCTCCTCATAGTTCAAATTTAGTTTCTCAGCAAGCACTCTGCCAATAAAAAAAAAAGGTTTTAACTTTCAAAACAACGAACCTTGGGGTATATATATCAACATTGTTGTACCACCAAACAATTAATGATTGGAAATCAATAGTATTACAACGCAAACAGAAAATTCAACACCACAAATCAAAACTGGTTGAAAAGAGTTTCAATGATTTCTTTTTCAAATATAGCCTCACTGAATGGCTGGCACATAAACATGCTTTGAAGTTCAACGAAAGGAATTTAATCTAATATAAATGGCTTTAATTTTTATCTTGTATAAAAAACAAGTTGCTGAAAAAGAAGAACAGCATGGACAATTTAAGCTAAATTTACAAACTTCAATCATTCTATATCCCATCAAAATATCGAAGAACCAGTTATAAAGGCAGGGGTAATGGAAGATTGTGTATATATGAATTTCGATAGTAACGATATACTTCAGAAAGCAGGTACGTAACCCATGTTAATGCGCTGATGTATCCGACAGTAGGTCTCAAAGATGAAAAGGCGGGCATTTTCTAGAAACTCATCCCTCAAAGGTACAGTTGAAAAGTTGCTTTCTTCAACTCGTTTTCCAAGAAATGGGTCGTTCAATATTACCTGCATTACAGTAATCATGTTCAGCAAAAGGGGTGTACATGCTAAAGGGCAAACACTGAATTAAACCACATTGAAGGGATTTTTACTCAAAACTAGTGTCAACAACCTTTGACGATAATGGGGTTTTTTAAAAAGTTCTACTTTCATGAGTACAATAAAGAAAACATTGAAACAAAATCAAGAGAATACATGTGAGCTCTAAGGTAGACAGACCATGTCTGGGCAGGCTTGAATGTAGGTGTGTCCTTGTCATCATCCTGATAAAGTGTGTCCAACAATGTCTCCAAATCAAATCTCAAGAGAAACTAATTATGTTCTTGTGAGTGAGGCACCAGGCTATAGCATAAGTATGAGCTAACCAAACAGTGGCCTTCATTTCAAAGTAGAGAAACATCTAAATGCAATGATGTGTCCAATTGGTCTAGAGAGATAACCATAGCATGAACGACAGACCTGTACAAAGGGTATAAAAAACAAAACTGTATGAATGAGAATCAAGGTAGACAAAATATTGATCCTCAATCCAGTAATGAATAAAATAAGGGATAGGAATAAAACAGAACCAGAATCAAGGTCTACATAAGGCATGTGCAAATTAAAATTGCTAAAATACCAGTGCCATAATTTAGAATCATGAGAGCATTCAAGAAAAAGGTGACTTACAGTTATGCCACTATTACGATTTTGTGCAACCATCTCTTTCTACTATTAGTTTATAAGCTTGATAATAGGATTAATCCATACTTACATAAGACCTCTATCTTGAATGAAATTATGTGAGCTATATATATTAGATTGACGCATATTAGAAATCTGTATTCGAAAAGTATTGAATGATGTGGTCTTAAATGGCCTTTGGATTAGAAATCTCTTATCCTCCTTCAGTGGTGCTAAAAAAATTGTAACTAAAAATAAAAACTGAACATATAAGTGATAGTTTAATACCTTGGATCTGGTTCTGTTTGAGGATGTCAACATCATTTCCTGAGCATTTGTTTTCTAAATCAAACCAGCAAGAATAGAAGTATTCTCTGCTCTGTTTGGGCAGTTTGAAAATAAAACCACAAGAAATTTAGAGAATAGCTAATAGGAGCACATTCAGAACAGCAATAAAGAAAATGAAAGACATGGGCAGTAGTTTCTTTTGAAATCAAGAATAGCTAATAGGAGCACATTCAGAATAGCAATTACCGGTCACGCACAGTAGTTTCTTTTGGAATCAAGAATGCATTCCTAAGCAGGGAGCTAACTGAAGTTAAAAACAATGATTAGTCCCCAAATCGGTTCAGGAGCATCATTGCAGGTTTATAATGAGTCATTTAAGTGACAAGAATTCTCTTTATATGAACATATCTCTTATTTCGAAACTGACCAAGCAGCTCATTTGATTTCCGAGTCCCTGCATAAAGAAAAGCAAAATGAATGACATTTGTGATAGAAAGAAAAGAAAAATGAAGAATGAGAACAAAATGAAGAATGAGAATAAAGAAACCAAATCAATGACCTTTCCCTCCTCCTTTATCCGGGCTTGGGACCGGCAATGCTCAAATAAATATTAGCATTAGCGGAGTTAAAAGGGGTTTTACAATAAAAAAAGACAGTCCAAATTAATTCCAAATCAAATATAGATAGATCCAAACAAAGTTCACAACGACACATATTGCAAATTAAGTCTAAATACAGATAACTCAAACAAAGTTCATAACAAACGCATAATGCAAACTAAGTCCACATATAGATAGCTCAAACAAAGTTCATAACATAAACTAAACATATTTAAGCCAACAATCCAGCCAAATCAAATATCCCCCAAAGACTAGGTCAGCAAAAGTGAATTGGTCACCTTGAGGAGCATCAAACAACCTAGCATCCGGCTTCATCACTTCCTCCACATATACTTTCCTCTCCCCGACTCCAACTCGCTTACCATGACATATATCCTTTGTTGCATCTGTCACGACATACCCCTTTGCCAGTTCTTCATTATACCTATCAAGCAAAATTACTTTGGGATTGTTGGTAAGAGAAGGTGTGGTCGCGCAAACAGGACGAGAAGCGGATGCAAAAACATTATCCAAATTTTGACAGAGATTCCTATGTTGTAGACTTGTATTGGATGCATGATCACTTATCGGTGTGATTGGTGGATCCTTTCCGTTTTGAGCATTGAAGGCATCGACCAAACGTTCTATAGCATCCTATGAAAAAACGGATCAAACAATAGTAAGTTAATATCTGTTATATCTAAATAAGTCTTTTTTATAAATGAAATTATATAAAATACACATATACCATAATTTGTGTGTTATTTTCCTCAAATCTTCTATTGACAGAAGAGATGATATCTTCCTTCAATGCATCTACATCATCATTTGCCTTCTTTCTTTGTTTAAGTTTGGCATTTGCCACACCTAAATGCATCGACTGCTTCTTCGAAATTTGGGGACAAACTCCACGAACTCCTCCCTTTTTCTCCTTCCCAAAAACCTCTATCAATTCATCATTCTCTATGCATTGGCTCTTGCTACTACCCTCTCCACTCTCTCTCTTTCTTTTCTCAATCGCATCCTTTACTTTATCCTATCAAATGAGAAAATTTCATTAATAAACACAATAAATAATACTAAAAATATTATTATTTTTTATGTAAATACGTACATAGTAAAGCTTAGCACTGTTTAAGGCATTCCCCGTTTTGTCCTCGTGTCCCGCAAGCCATGTGTCTACTCGCGTTAATTCTTCTTCTGGGTTCGATTGAACCTACAATTTAAATATCACATGTTATACACAAAATTAGTGTTGATATTTGAAAAACATTATGATACATACCATTTCATATTGCAAAGCAGCATAGGTGCGACGCCCAAGTGTATGGGAATATTCTAAATTGGTTCGATTCTTGGCATTTTGAATGTTTTGTGACTTCTTTTTTGCTTTCCTTTCGTTCTCACAAAATAATATCCATATGTTGGGATCAACACCTTCCGGTAGGACTCCAGGATTGTCTTCGGTAGGCAAAAAACATCTCATATTACTTTTGTGTGTCCTAAACTTCTGTGCAAACCGTTTCTCCATCAGCGGGCGAGCCACCTCCGGTTCAACATCTAACTCAAATCCTACCATTAAAGCATTCCAAACATTATCTTTGTAATTGTTTGGCACAACTCTCCAATCTTCGTAACTAATCGGAATATAAGATCTAACAAGATCAACAACCCGAGTGCTCCATCTCCCACTCCATGGACCGACTACACTCCCATCCACTTGAACGGTGACTCTCATTTTACCATCTTGGGTCATATATTGTAATTGTTTAGCCTTTTTATCCATTTCTTCTTGCTTCTTTTTATTTTCTTGATGCGGAGTGGATGATATTTGTTGTGGTGTTGATGACGTTTGTTGTTTCGAACCACCACTTGCACTTGAAGCCATGATGCCCAATACAGTGCTGCCAAAACAAAAAATAGATGCCAACAATAGAAATAACTGTTATAAAATAATATGCATTGAATTAATAATAGATGCCCAATACATTAGCATATTGATAGAGATATATATAGTCATGTTGGTAAAACAAAACAACTTTCAACGGTTACAATATCCAAAAGAAAATATTAAAACAACTAAATCGAGTCGTATTACTTGAGCAAACTTTCCAAGTGCGGTTGGTCTTCAAGAATAGATTGGAAGATTGTTGGTGTCTCTAAGTCGTCCACTTGACTCGTCAATCTCTTAGGTGACTGTATAACAACCCACCAATTGGGATTTTTAAGATCTTTCGAATAGAATACTTGACTAGCCTCGGATGCGAGAATGGCAGGCTCATCATACTCATTATCAACGCTCTTAAACTTATCAAAATTTACCATCACTAAGTTGGAGTCCGTACAAAGCTTACAACCATTAGTCTTATCCTCCACTCTCACCCAATCACAATAAAATACCACCTCCTTAAACAAGGTATAGTCCAGCTCAATAATTTGTTTGATAACTCCATACCACATAGTCCAAGTATTTGTGAGATTCTTATCACTTTTTTTAGCTCGAAATTGTGTCCATGCCTTCAAGCAAACGCCGTTATCCTGTGTGACAACAGTATCGTCGTGATACTTAGGAGAGAATACGAAACCATTTACACGATACTTTTTATATGTTTTAGCCTTGAATTGCGGCCCTTGAACTAACCGCCACAATGTTTCATTTGTCTTCGTCTCTCCTGATTTCAGCAACTGTTTGATGAAAACAAATCATAATTACTACAATGTTTCAATTCTCATCATACTTAATGGAAATATTAATAAAAATATTAGTATTTATATAATCACCTTCTCGGATAACCAAGGGATAAAAGAAGTTTGTTTCTCCACTTCTGTCATTTCAATCCCCTTCCCTTTAGGACGAGACACGGATTTCAGTGATGCTTCATATTCACTGCAATATGTAGTTTGATATAAGTAATTATAACTCAAAATGATAATTAATTCTTAACTATAAACAAACGAAAGAACTCAAACCTATAGTACTCTTGAAATCCATAAACATTTAGTCGAAATAATACCCATCGACGTATTTGTTGAAACTGTACGGGTCCCAATGTTATAGTCTTATCATCAAGCAAAGGCCCTTCATCAGAGAACTCTCCACCTTCCTCTAAAAAGGCCTCACGGGAGCGTTTATTATTTCCATCAGATGGATTTGGCATGTACTCCATGCAATATCTAACAGATTCAGCAACAACGTAGGATTCTGCAATTGAACCTTCAACATACCGCTTATTGCTGGGTATATCTTTGAAATCTTTCATCGTCCTATTTGTATTAGGTAATAAAAATTAATAGCAAGCATTATTTACTTAAATGGGGCATATTTTACTATATTAAAAGGTAAAAAAAATCACCTTTCGAACGGATACATCCAATGAGCGTCGGTGGGTCCACAAACCAGGGCTTCATCTCCTAGATGCACAGTGAGGTGAATGCTAATATCAAAAAACGTAGGTGGAAAATATTTTTCCAACACGCACAATGCTTCAACAACCATGTATTTGGCTCTTTGGATATCTTGCCGAATTAGGACCTTAGAGCACAACATGTTAAAGAACAAACTTAATTGTTGGATTGCTCTTCTTAAATCTCGATGTTTCGGAAATGCATGTTGGAGAAACACAGGTAGCAGATGTTCAATTATGACATGATAATCATGCGACTTTAAGGAGTGCAAAGATGGGGGACTAAGACTTACTATATTGCTCAAGTTAGAGGAAAAACTGGTAGGAAGCTTTAAGTCCTTCAAAATTTGGCATAATTTTTTTTTTTCTTCTTTATCCAAGATAAATGGTGTTGTTGGTTTTATCGTTTTTCCGGTGCGTCCATCAACTTGAAGCCATTGACCGCTGTGTATGCCCACACCCTTCATATCCAATCGACCCTTTTCAGTATCCTTTGTTTTATTATCATCAAGAATTGTGTTTATCAAATGCTCTGCAACATTCTTTTCGATGTGCTTCACATCAAGGACATGTCGAACTTGATGATATGGCCAATATTCCAAATCAAAGAAAATAGATTTTTTATACCAAGCTTCCTTAACTTCAACATTAGCACTCCCATTAACATTATTAGACTTTCTCTTCTTAGCGGGAACTTTTGAGACTTTTCCAGGTACATACTTTATATTTCTTAACTTCTCCACAAGTGCATCTCCGTTTAGTCGAATCGGGGGACGTCCAACTTCTTGTGTCCTAAGTCCCAAACCTCTACCACTCCTAAAAGGATGATCGCTTTTAAGAAACATACGATAGTTTGTGTAAACTATCTTCATGCTATGTTCTAGCCAAATGGATGGAGTGTCATCGCCACAAATAGGACATGCTTTGTAACCATGTGTTACACACCCAGATAAGTTTCCATATGCGGGAAAATCATGAATCCCCCACATCAACATAGCTCTCAACGTAAAAGGTTGCATTTTGTGCATGTCAATAGCTGGAACTCCTTCCCATAGTTGTTTCAACTCATCTACTAATGGTTGAAGAAAAACATCAATGTCTTGACCCGGTGCCTTTGGCCCAGGAATCAGCAAAGATAAAATTTGGAGCTCACGCTTCAAGCATAAAGAAGGCCCCACCTTATAAGGCGCGGTCATGACAGGCCAGCAACTATAACTACTAGACTGAATACCATGGGGATTAAACCCATCTGTTGCTATTGCAAGCCAAACATTGCGCCCTTCCTCGGCGAAATCGGGCCATCTACTTTTTAGCATTCTCCATTGGGATGAATCACAAGGATGTCGCTGATAATCCCATGAACTTGTTGCCCGATGGTGCCATGTCATTTCATGCGCTATCCAAGGAATAGTGTACAATCTCACTAGCCTTGGAATTAAAGGGAAATGTCTCAACACTTTCATCGGTTCTTTGCATTTCCTCCTCCCTTTCTTTGAGGTCACTGCATATCTCGGTTCTCCACACAGAGGACATTCCTCCAAATATTCATTCTCTTTCCAGTATAAAATACAGTTGTTAATGCATGCATGAATGTAATTTGCTTTCATACCTAGGTCTTTTATCATTCTCTTCATGTGCGGATATTTTTCTGGTAATGTGTTTCCTTTTGGAAGCCACCTCTTTAAAACCGACAAGAGAGAGGTCACGCTATTTCCCGACCAACCAAACTGCTTTTTCAAATTATGCAATTCAACAATTGCAGAGAGAGTAGTCTCAGAACCCTCACATGAAGGGTACAATTTCTCCATCGCTAATTTATTATAGTGATCATACTTCTCATTGTCGACATACGATTTTTCAGAGAATCCTTCCTGATCGGGTTCTACACAATGTTGTTCGTGCACTCCGTAACATGCGTCAACTAAGTTTCGCAACCTTTCATTCTCATTGTTATCAGCTTCATCATGTACTTCACAATCAATAGTATCTACTACGGGACATGTTAGGTTCGATGATAGTGTTTCACCATGTAAAACCCACTTAGTATATGTCCTGTCTATACCGTGCATTATCAAATGACCCTTGATATCTACCGCAGTAAAACGCTTCTTATTTCGGCACTTAACACATGGACAAGGAAAGGTAGAGAATTGATGGCCATTGTTTGCAATTGCAAAATTAATAAAAGACGCAACTCCATTTGTGTACACATCACTTATTATATTCCTCTCATTCATCCACTCTTTGTTCAATGTTTGTGACATTCTGCACTACCAAAAAAATATGGTTTACACACAAGTTATATGATTATATAAAAAAAATAGAATTATTGATACACATAAGAAAAATCACAGTTACAACATGTAATTTTGTTAGAACAAACCTTAAAGTTCAGGGGAGGGGTGCAATTTCCTTAGTTATATAAAATTATGCGTTTTAATAGTATAAATCAGTGTATAAATCAGTGTATACAATTATGTGTTTTAATAGTATAACAGGGTATTAAATACCAGGTCTAGTGTATACAGTTATGTGTTTTAATAGTATAAATCAGTGTATACAATTATGTGTTTTTTATAAATCAGTATATAAAAAACATTCTAAGCTTTGGATTTAATACAAAATAATCAAAAACTTGAACCAAAAAAAATAAAAAGTATGTACCCAACAACAATAACAAAAATACATTGCATTTTACCAAAAAAATAAACTTGTAACCCAACAGCAAATCTCTTATGAACAGTAAATCGCTTAGAACGTTTTAGACAAATATCGTATGAATGAGATAATTACCTTATGAAAGCAAATCGCAATTCCCAAACCCTAGGTTATGATGTGAGCGCCGAATGCTTCCAAAACCCTAGGTCACGCTAACTGAGACTTCTTCCAAACCCTAGATCACGCTAACTGAGACTTCTTCCAAACCCTAGGTCACGCTAGAGCATCGTGTATTGGAGAAGAGGAAGAGCATTTTGGAGAAGAAGAAGATCGCGTATTGGAGAAGAGGAAGACAATTTCAAACGCTAGCTTTTTGGAGAAACCCTAGGTCACGCTAGAGCATTTTGGAGAAAGACAATTTCTTTGTCGGTGATATTTTGACGCTAGGTGTATTGTGTTGTGAGAATGCTAGTTAATTATTTTTTTTAATTACTTTTAAAATATTAAAATAATATTCGTAACACTTATCAGATATTAGTAACGGTATGGTGTTGTGAGAAATAGTAACAGTATAATACTATTAGTAAACCAAAAAACAGTTTGTTACTAAAAGCTTGTTTTGGTGTAGTGCAAGTTGAAACAATTATTCATGACTTACCTACCTTTAGTCACAGTAGATAGTTCCCAAATTTTAAGTTTATATATATATATATATATATTAATCACTCATAATATATATATATATATATATATATATATATACAATCGGCATCCCACATAAATTTATGGTGCTGGCATACTCTGCTATCAAGTCCCCGTATCACTCGTACTAAGAGAAATACTGGTTCGGAATCACTCTCGAACTGTATTAACACAAAACACATACAAATTGAGGCGAAGCATAGTTCCAAGTCACTAACAGGTCAGCATATACCATCACGTCTCTTAGGACCGTCTGACTATCGATCTGATAGCTTGTACTAAGGATTCCTATGTTCTAGGGTACAAGTCAATATCCCCCATAAAGGTCCCATCGAGATAAGACTGTCCCAGCGCGGTAACCTCAGTGATAGCAAGTAGCGCCGGCGTGATTTTTACACGTATATAGTATATACACAAACACAGTCATATATGTATACTACTATTCTCATTTCAAATTTAGGTATACTCACGACTCATACTTATGATATTCATTCTTATTGCACATTACTAAATTATCCCGAATAACGGTTCGTCTCTTTTATTCTTATTTATGGGATTGTTCCAAACTTATTTCGTAACACTCGTGAAATCCTATCTTCATAAGTGTAAATTTCAGTAGGTACTCTTTTATTTTAACGACGTATCTTCCTTACGAGTCTCACCCTTTAAACGCATGTTCCCACCATTTCTTAAGTGTAATTTTACTCCCCGTTAACCTTAATTTAGTCTTACATGAAATGCTACATTTTTATCAAGTACTACTGGTCCTCTTTATCCCCCAAAATGTTTTAATAAGAATGTCCAAAGATTACTACTCATTTAAATTGAAATCAACCATTTAAAAAGGGAAGTCTGAGTCTGCCAGGAGGGGTCGATCGATCTATGGCAGGGGCTTGATCGATCCATCCATCGATCCATCGATGCTCTTAGGTCGATAGATCGATCAAGCAGTTATGGCGAAACTGCAGAATTACCAGTTACAAAACCCTCTTTCAAATTCATCCAAACCAACATATTTGACTTCCAAACTCCCAACAATTTATACTACAAGTGTTACATCCCTCAATAAGCGATCTTCTATGTAAGTCATGCGAATTATCATCAAGTATAACGAATTAAAAGGCCATAATCCATAAAAATATCAAGAACCCTAATATTTTCTTTGTTTAGTTTCTTCCCATTCCTTTACCATATTTTATACTCCTAACTAAATGCAAATTCGTGGTTCAACCTCTACATGTGAATTTGATTTCCAGAATACGTCTTATACCTATACATCATGCAATTTTGAGTCTCCAAAATAGGTTTTTCTTTCACAAAAACTAGTCCTAATCAACCCTCGACTAATATATTGAAGCATTAATTGAAATAGAGCAAGATAGATACTTGCCTGGGATTTCTTGATTCAGATTTGTGGAAAAGATTGGCGTGGTCGTGATCATCGTTGCGCGATCTAACGTTTGCCAGCGACGGCGATGCAAACAGTGGAGTTCTTGGCCTAGAACTCCTTGGAAAGCTTTTCCTCTTCCTCTCCAATGGTCGTCTATGGTTTATGGTTCTTCTAACCCTAGAAGATGACTCCTATCATCTGATATAACATTAGAAAATTCGTGGGTTTCCATGCCCAAAAATATAAAATGCCTAAAACGCCCTCCCAGGATGTTAATTAGGCCTAGAAACGTCCCGAGACCCAAACTAAACTCCCGGGTACATTATTTTGACTATCTCGATCCTTCCGGACATATTGACGCACTCAAAATGGTCATACGGGTGACTTATAATTTATTCACTTTTAATAGTTCAAATTTAATCCCGACACGACACAGGCGCGTCCCGATAAATTTCCAAAATTATCAAATTTAGATTCTCGTGATAATTTTACTAAATTTAATTACACCACTTAATTTACCCATAAAGTAACTTACAACAAATTCCAATAATTACTACTCTTATCACGCTAGTAAGTATTTAAATGATTTTCCGGATTAATATTAAATTAATATCTCTAATTAAATTTAATAAATCCCCAAAATTAAAAGTCATAAAAATACGGGATATTACATTTAAATGCAAGTTATATGATTTGATTGTGTGTATATTTTGGGCTCAATTAAAATTAGGGGTGTTTTTGAGAACCCGATTTAATGGCTTGAAAATTTTAGTTTTCAATTTTAACAATTTAAAACTAAAAATATTCCAAATTTATGTCATGAAATTGGGGTTTCAAAAATATTAGAATTTCTCACCATCTTCTGAAAAAGTTAGTACACCATGATTATTATATATTGCTGTTGTTGTTGTACCTAATTATATTGCACCCGCGCGAAGCTAGTTTATTTAGAATAATGTTGGACTACCCGGGAGTTAGTACCGCATTAGCACCAGTTGGTGACATGGCACAATCACCCCCGTAACCCCAAAACCAAAACTGACTTTTCACTATTTGGGGGGGGGGGGGGGGGGGGGGGAGAGAACATTAAAGCCCTTTTCCTCCAAAAATTCCCTCCGACTACTGTTACTCACTCCGACGAATCTGCTGTCACCAGTAATTAGGCAAGTTTTTTTCTTTTTCACTATATATTTTTATATACAACACCTTTGGAAATATAAACCATTTGCAATAATAAAATACATTAATCAATAGGTCTTTTTAATAGCAAATTCAACCATGAGCCATTTACATTCATAAACTACAATAGTCAATAGGTTCTTTTGTACCGAATATCAACCATTTGCATTTATAACTTTTCTTCATCAGCCAAATCGTTGATTCCAATCAACAATCTGGATTTAATAGCCAATAATCTGGGTTTATAATGCGTGTTCAAGGGTTGGTTTGGCAAAATCCCACCAACCTTCCTCAACAAATCGTTGATTAAACTCTGAAATACCACCAGATATCAAACGAGATCTTATGTGCCCGAGAAGAAGGTCGACTCTGGAACGAGGAAGATTGTGTTACAAAAATACCCTTCGAATTTGATCGGACATAATACGCTCATGCGCTAAACACAACCCCAATTTTCCCCCCAAAAGTTTGACACCATTACGGTTTGGGAGTAAATGAAACTTTTAAGTGAAATGGTGAAATGAAAATTGGGTCAAAGTTTAAGGGGGCATATGCAATTTGCCCAAAAGTGAATAATCTTGATTAGTTGAATTTTCAAATAGAGATTTTTAATTTGACAACTGTTACGACGCACAGATAATGTCATTTACAACAGCTTGCTAGTAAATGTTGTACATCATCGATTGTTTGGCTTTCACTTCTAAAGTAAAATATGTTTGGAAATATTAGTTGAAATTAAAAAAACAAAGTATGAATGATGGATGGTTCTGTGATGTAACCTTAGAATGAAAAACAAAATACAGCTCAAAATGACCTTGGTCTCCCACAAAATTGCCAAAATATATATGATACAAATCTCAAGTTAAAACAACCAGGTGATAAGATTGAAAAGGGTGGTGGGCACAATAGAATATGAGTCTTAACGTATGGCCAAGCCTTGCATTGCCTGGGTGCCATCATCAGAGATCTTGTTAGCTTGAATGGTGCTGATTACATTTGCAATGTTACCCTGGAAAAAGAATGGCCCAAGTTAAGTCACAAAATTGCCCAATTAGTAATTGTTTTTTTTTACTTTGACCCCTGAGATAATGATATATTTAGACATAACCCCCCGCTTTTCAAATAATTTGACTAACTCCCCAGCATGCATAAGGTACAAGCGCGATGATACACATGCGGATGAATAAGTCTTAATTATTTGAAAGAGGGGGTATATCTAATTATAACATTTGGCCCATCAACCAAAATGGAGGTATGATAATATCATTTAATCTATAGCTTATTATTATTATTATTATTATTATTATTATTATTATTATTATTATTATTATTATATACCAAACACAACTGAATTATGCATTTCTGTTGCAAATACCCCCTTATGAGAACTTTTTATCAACAAAAATCAAAATTGAGTAAAAAATAGGAAGTTTTTGA
This sequence comes from Sambucus nigra, assembly GCA_949130495.1. NCBI lineage: Eukaryota > Viridiplantae > Streptophyta > Magnoliopsida > Dipsacales > Adoxaceae > Sambucus > Sambucus nigra. Next base: position 17,569,109 of record OX422213.1, on the reverse strand, counting down.
AACAAAACACATAGTCCAGGGAAATATTTTGCCCTGTCAACAGACTCAGGAGGGCTTTTTACACTACATGAATAATTTAAGTGAGCTAGTTTTAATAACTAGATCCAGATGGTGGTGCTTCATGCGAAATATTTAAGATACTATATTTTATAACTTTTGGTGTGTTTTGAGTGTCTAAATTTTCCTTTAAAAATTTTTCCAAGTTTGAGTAAAGTACAACCAGATAATGCACATTTTGGACATATTCCATTTATTAATTTGCTTTGGGGGGAGGTAACCACACCGATCAAACACACCCTACTAGTTTTTAGTAAAAGAAAAATGTAAATAAAACTCTATATTGAGAAAGGTGATTCTTTACCCTCCATGTTGCCAGCTTCGTTCGGAGGTTTTCCCACTGATGTGACCCAAACACGCGCTCTGTGCAGCGACTACACACAATATAATATAGTATAATTTAAGCCAACGGTACGACACATGTCAACAGTGAATACCACAGATAAGGTAACTTTATCCAAATTGGAAAGCACTGAAGAGAGGGGGAGGGAAGAAAAGGGTAATTGAAACGCACCTCACGATAATAATTTGATTCATCTGATCAATCTTACAATCAATTAACTTCGCCGTGATTGACTTAACAACCCATAATTCTACCTCATTATCGTTTATCTGAAAAAAAATGCATTAATGCGAATAACAAAAATGTAAACATCAAAGGCTTCCCATGGGGGTAATTACAAAATAGTTCACTGTCCTTGATTACAAAGTTGAAAAGTAATTACAAAGTAGTTCATTACTATGAGAAGTTGGAAAATACATGGAAAAAGATGGGAGTTATTAGGTCTTACTTTTGAAGTTATCCATAAAAATTAATTCTTTGGGGGATGGTAAGAAATTTTTTCCATGGAAGACGATAAAACTATGAAGAACTATTTATATTTTAACTATTTGTTTTCATAGAATGCAATTGAAATCAAGCACCCGAAAATTAAAAAGTGAACTAAAATAAGTATTTTCCATGAAAGACGAATCAACACCAATCAAACGTACCCTAAGAGTATCCTTGACTAGGGAATATGGAATTCGGCCCGATTCATCAGAGCCAAGATCCACCAATGACAGCAACCTCATCTTTGCTACGCAGTCTTCATGGACAAGACCTATACGTAACAAATGAAAATATAAGTAGTCGTGTAATGTGAAAAACTTGAATCACCAGACAGCGTAAATTTAGAAGGTTCAGAGTAGTCACCATGGCTTTTGAGTAGATCAGAATTTGCTGATTGAAACTCTAAGTAGGCATCGAGCCTCTGAGTCAGAAATATCTTCAGAAGCTGATACGCCGATGCATATTTGGCGTCTTTCTCCAACTGTGCTACTGCCGGCATATCAAGCAAATCACACTGCCATGTGATGTCACAAATAACAGATAAATTAGTGATGAGGCATCACTATTTTGGAGGCTGATCCCGTAAATTTAATTGAAGGAAAGGGGCCATGGGACAATAAATAAAAAAATAAGACAATATCTAAAGTAAAAGATCAACTAGGTGACGAAAATGAACTCCAAATTTAACCAGGTATATTCTCTATTAATAACAAATTTGTTACCCGTCAATGCCATGAATACGGTGGACGAGTATAGAAAGGACTTAAAGATGTCATAAAGAAAAAGTATCATGTGTCAAAAGAAGGCCTAGGCTTATGTCATATGACTGGATGAAGAATTAAAAGCTAATATGTTATCTTAAAAGATTTTGAGTTAGAAAAATGTACTCATTTTGATGTACGCACACACTTCTACTAAAAGATTACAATGGCTGAACATTGAACATTGACCTTTTTATACACACAACTAAGTAGAGACTTAAATCTAACAAATAATTGATAGATAATCACAGATAAACATGGATGGACTCTAAATAAGAGTTTAAAATGAAAACTAATACCGAGAGACAATGTTCTAAAAGGCGTGAGGTATCGTCAAGTCGTAGAGATCAATCTCAAGCCTTAGGAGCCAAGGCGAAGCCTAGGCGTAAAAAGGCGATTTATTTTTTTTAATTATTCTAAGGCTAATAATATAATAAGATAATACATACCTTGAAGTTTGAAAATATATCTGTTTGGTAGTCATCTTTCTCATATTCATGCTTCATAATCAATATATAACATGTATTTTGATTGTTTTGGACGAGATATTGGTCCGATTTGTAAAAAAAAAGTCTTTAAATGGCGATATCATTTCCCCAAGGCATATTTGTTTTAAAAAAAAGTGCACCTTAAGCCTTTTACCAAGAATAAGGCGTAATAAGGCGTAGGCGATGCGTTTTTCTCAAGCCTAGGCGCGCCTTTTAGAACACAGCCGAGAGATAAAAACATAACAAAACAAAAAAGAGGAATAAATCTCTCCCCCCCGCTGGGCGGCCGCCCCAATGGGGGACCCGTTCACATCATTCTCCAAAGGAGTTCGTCTCGAACTCAAAACGTATGAAAATCGGAAAATCTTCATCATCTTTGGTAGGCTACTCCGCATGGAAAAGGAGCCAACCATAAAAATTCAGGCATGTCGGCTGGCAAAACTCCAAACCCCGGTGGTCACGCACTCAAAGGCAATAGGTCATCTCCGGATTGCAACAATCTCAATCCGAAACTTCAGCGCAACTAGTCAAATAACCAACTCAGAGCGTCTCAAATTGGGTCCACATACCCATGATCAAACAAGTCACAAATCAATTCCAAAACAAACGAGGGTCGAGCTATTATCATCTGTCCCAAAGAATAAGAAGCAGTCACATCGAGGAACCTACTACGAGTGATCCAACAATCCTCAACAAAGATATCGAAGTACTCACAGGAATCCTCAGCAACTGCAAACACACCTGGAAAATCTGCCGGAGCACAAGAAGATGAGAGGATAGTCATCAGGGGCCACGGTGAAAGCTCACTGAAGACCAGGCGACTAGTGACAGTAGCTGTGGATGCACAAGGATGGATCAATTTGGAGTGGCAACGCGTACCGCGCCCGACGTCAACGGAAGGCGCACGAGGGGGACAAGCAGTGCCGGCCCAAGGGGTAGGCCAATGAGGCAACAGCCTTGGGCCCCCAAATCTATTATAATTTTATAGGCCCAAATATTTTATAGATATAAATATAAGTATTAAAGACAAAGCCCAAAAATAACCTACTTTTCTCCCCGCTGACATCAACTTTTCGGGAGAATAAGAAAGAAGCTTCCTGATTCAACTTTTCAAATTCCCTCCTCCTCCATCCAACCAATTATTTATTCCATCCAACCAACCAACCATTTCATCATCAATTTGGAGTAACCGGGCCACAAAAAAACCCATGATTCCTTTAACAGGTTTGTATTCATTTTTTTGAATCTATATTTGTAATTTTTTTTACTAATCTAGACTTCAAGTTTTTAACAGCATTATTTTAATAAACGGATTTGTATTCGTTTTTTTTAATTTTAGGATGAATCTTCTTTTTTTTTTATGAATCTAGACTTTTTAAATTTTATTGTTCTTGTTCTTGTTCATGTTATTTTTTGTTATTAATTTGTTGCTGATTTTTTTGTGTTAATGGTAATGATGTTATTTTTTAAGTGTTTTTTCAGCATTTTTTTAGCCTGGTAGTGCTTTCAAAGTTGATTACAAATTCATCAAAACAGGTTCCATGTTCCTTTATTTGGTTGAGGTTGGAATTTTTTAGATTGATTGTTGGATTGTTAAGCATTTATACTATACCACGCCTTTTAGAAAGTATATTTCTGGATGGGAAAAATTAAAGAAGAAGCAAAAGGTATAAAAATTTATGCAATTCCAAACGGGAGCGCCTGATAAATTTGTTTTTAAATTTAATTTCCGCAAAAAAAATCATTATATAAAAGGCCCCATTTTTTGCAAAAAAAATCATTAAATTTATTAGGACATAATATATTTTCTGCAAAAGAATCATTATATAAAAGGCCCCATTTTACAAGTTTGCCTTGAGCCCCCAAATCCTTGGGGCCGGCCCTGGGGACAAGTGATAGGGAACGAAAAATCCGGGAGTAGGATTGGGGGTTGATTGTAGTTTGCAATGGTTAAGGTCTAGGGTGGTCAGAGGTGGTTCGCAGGAGGTAACCAGAGGCGAGCGACGCCAAAGAGTGGTCCGGCGAAGGGCATCAGGACAGAAGTTGGGGCCTAGCGAGGAAGAGGCACCAGGCAGAGGTCGCTACTGCCGGCGGCGGGCTTGCTAGTTGGGGGGGTAATGGATGTTGGAGCGATGAGGGTAAAGGCTGTGATCAGGGCCTAGATTTGGACTTTGAGTTGATTAATAGCTTTCTCAATGCGAACGACCTTCTGTGGCAGCATTTCTTGTTGGCATCTTTTGTTGATCCAGACCATGGGCCAATGGTTACTACTTTGATGTAAACACACTTTTATTAAACTCTTATTAATTTGAATTATCTCAACCATTGAATTTAATTGTAGTAAAAGTAACAAATAACGGATAATCCTAGGTAAACATGGACTCTAAGTACGAGTTTAAAATAAAAACTTGGGAAAGACACCGTAAACCCTGACCCTTGGGGTAATTTGCAATCCTTACCCCGATGTTTTAATTTGGCATGGTAAACCCTAAAGTACATTAAGTTGAGAAATTTGTCCTTTGACACTTGTTACATGAAGTCGGCGAGATCGGCGATACTCATTAAAACTCACAGAAATCGGTGATATCTCGAGAAAAAAAAAGCTCGGAATTTGAAGATGAAAGGAGTGGAGAAATCATCACTTGAAAGTTGCGTAAGTGAAGCCCCTGTCGGCTTTTATTTCCTTCACAGCTCCTCACAAGCATGAGGGTTTGGGTTTGTGGGTTTTGTTTGGGATATCTCCTTCACGCGCACTCTTTGCTCTCAGAAGTGACGTTTTAGTTAACTTATTCTCTTTTTTAGTTGTGTTTGTTTTAGCCCAACTTTATAGTTTTTTCCCCTTACTTTTTTGTGTACGGTTTTCTTTTCTTATAAAAATGATATTGTTCTCTCTTAAAAAAAAGGTACTCTTTTGTGCAAGTTTTTTTTTTTTTTAAATGTCAATTTATTAAAAATTTGGTAATGATTGAGAAAAAACTTATTAATAAATTAGTACTATTTTAAAAAAATGGTTCTGATTAGTAACAAAGTAATTATCAAATAAAGTTGTGCTAATTCTAAATATATGGTTCTATTTTAAACAAAGTTATCAATATATTGGTACTAATTTTTTATTAAATGTCTATTCTATTTCTCAATGTTTATGATATCTTGTTTAATGTATATACTATAATTATTCAAAAAAAAAAACAGTTCTAATAAAATCAGTACTATTTTTTAAATAAAAACTATAAACAATTTTAGGGCACCAAAAAATTGATTTACATCTTTAATAAATTAGTACTATTTCTTAATAAATTAGTAGTATTCAATAAAATATTATTAATCTCTCTTTTTTTTGTACAAGATAAGACGACTTTCTAATAATTGGTGTATATTTTTTTATAATATTAGCACCATTTTTAGTAACTTTGTTGTACATTTTTTTAATAAATTCGAACTATAAATATTTCTTAAAAATTATACTATTCCTTAAAAAATAATAATATTTATAATAATTTCTATTTAACTTCTTGTGAAATATGTCATTTCAATGTTTTGTTGACTTATTTATAATGGAATATTGAAACTGACATGTCCAGCGCGCGTCTTTAAAAGCAATAAGATAATGCTATGCATATTAAATGATGGTTTTGAACTTATCTAATTGGTTCACATTACTAATCTTATTTTATTAAAATTTCCTATAATTTTTTCAAAATTTTTTGGATTCTCTAAATTGCGTATCGCCCGATACCGCGAACAAGTTGAAAATCGGCCGTCCGAGAGAGAGAGAGAGAGAGAGCTTTCCTCTTCTTTTGGAGAATGGTTCTTTTGAGATTTATCTAGACTAGATTTGATGATGATGAATCGGTGATAATAATGGTAGAAAAGTACGTGTTTAAAGGTATTTTTTACCTTGTGATGGCAAAAGACTAAATTTTTATAATTCTGTTTGACTGTCCTTTTTGAGTATCAACTGAGTGAAGAACCCCTTTTGATCAAAAGCCTCAAAACAATTTATCTAAAAAAAAAAAATTTAATTCCCAATAAAATCCAGCCTTTTGCACATCAGAGGATGAGTCATAGGCTTTGTTGGAGCGGCATACCATTTACCTACTTATTTTCTTGCTGTACTATGAATGACAGTTAAACAAGCAACCTTAGTTCGCTATTTCTTGTTAAAATCAAGAGACACTTTTGACTCACTTCCCTTGTTCACATACTTCATTCATTCCAAGGTGCAAGTAGGGCTCTCTCCAGCAACTTTAGGGTGGACAGCAAGGATGCTACCCTCCATCTAAGGTCAATTTTCCAAGTAGGGTAGAGTCACCATTAGCTTCTTATTTATTATAGGTACGATGGTTACAAATTCAGCCAAATACAAGTTATTTCAAGATCTAATTATGGTTCTTTAAAAAAAAGAATTAAAAAATCCATTCACCCTTGAAGGTTATCTTTACAATGATGTAAGATGTGATGATACCTGATACATATCGGGAGTTTTGACAAACTCAATAATACTGCGCACAGCTTCTTCCTTCGCTTCACCCATAATATTTTCATCCTCACCAGAAAAGGTTGCAAGGTACTTGGTCAAAAATTTGAAAGAATCCTTAGCTGAGCTGGAATTCCAATTAACGCATAAAAACACATGAATCAAGGAACAAAATAAATAACAATGGGGCAAACAAATTTACTGATACTGCTTTTTTTACAAGGGCAGACTTTTATGTAATACCTTTTACTCTCCTTCAAAATATTAGAGATGGAGAGGAAGAGTTCTCTCTGATCCTGGATCCCGATGTTCCATTCCTTCAAGAAACTATCCAATTTTTTAAAAGAGGGTATTATATGCTCAACGACCTTCCCATTCACAGCCAAGCTAAGTGCCTTCATGTAAACAAAGAACCGGATGTATGGGTTCTCCAATAGATTGTACAGATTGAACATGCTGAAAAACAGATTTAAAATTAGAGGCAACTCCCAGAACTAAACGAGATTAAATATTATCATCAAATCAATTACATCTTCAAGCGCAATGCAGGCTTATCATTTGGCTGTTGGGCAATTTTTGTGGATATAAACTTTGCAATCTCCAGTGCTTCATCCGGACTGTCAGTGTTCTTGACGATATTGCAAATAACAGTGAAGATGCACTCAAGATCTGTGTAAAAATCAACAAATAGCTGATCACATAAATATTTTGCTCTCGAGTACTAGAGAGCAAGAGCAGGTTACAAGTTAATATATATATATTTAAGGGCTGAATGAAGCGGAATCCCAACTACTATTCATGGCATGATTGAACTCTTTTGCCAATAACAAGAAACAAACAGTAACTTACACACATGAAGAAAAAAAATGTATTTAATGATTATCGGAAAATAAAATGAACATGCATTATTAGTAATAGAAACGCCTAGAGGTAGACTTTGTTTTTTTTTAACAAACAGAGGTAGACTTTGTTAATGTAATGTATACGCAGTGTAGTAAAGAATCACTCACCCACCTAATAAGATTTTCACTTTCCATCTCTCAAATAACAATTTTATTGATAATCATTTGATTACAAGGGAAGTATAGATCTTTATTTATGGATTTGATAAGACTTGCTCACCGACACTACTAACAAGACTTGCACTAAAAAAAGATGACTAGAACTACCCATGTATATTAATATTAAAATTAATAAAAAAAAAAATGCAAAAGATTGATAATTTTGGACTCCCCTCCCTTCAAGCACATCATAATCCTAACCTGTTATTGCATGGCATGAGTGACTAAGCCCTCATAAGCTGACGTAGGAAAAAAGAATAGATCTATGTATGTTCTGACATCAACTATCCATGACACATGTTTGAGGAGATATGTTTCGTAACTTACTCTAAGCACCATTTCAAAATCTTTCCTCTTAATTTAAATGGGACAAGCAAAAATAGCTAATAATAGTATAACATAATGCCACAACCCAGTATTTACTGGTTCTACTGCGAAGTAGGCCGGGCAAAATGGGTTTTCTGGGATGAATCCGCCCAAAAACTGCCCAATTCAAGTTGTTCCGGTTCATCAATATATTTTTGCAGGTCAGAAATGGGTTTCATATTTCATCAGTTTGCTCGCGGGTCAAATTACAATGTAAAAAAAAAATGAAGGCTTTTTTATTTTGCCCCTGAGATAATGCCGTAATTAGCCCCCACCCCCCCACACACACACGCGCGCCCCACCGCCCGCGCGCGCATGTGCATCATCCCACTTGTACCTAAGGCATCAACGCGCTTGTGCCTTGTGTATGCAAGGGGGTATGTCTAATTATTTGAAAAGAGGGAGTAAGTTATTCAGGGGTAAAGTCAAACAAATCCTAAAAAATGAATTGGTGGGAAGATTTACAAAAGCTAAAGCATGGATTCAGAAACAGTCTTTATAAAAACTTAAATGCTCGGAATCAATACAAAAAAGAAGAAACGAACTATATTTAGAAACTTGTAGGCTAGTCAATATTTAGAGAAATTATAGAATTATAAGTATTTTTTTCACCTTGCCCCTGAGAAAATGCCGTAATTAGTCATAACCCCCGCTTTTAAACAATTAAACTTAAACCCTGCTTGTGCATCATCCCGCTTGTACATAATGCATCAACTCACTTGTACCTTAAGCGTACGGGGTAAGTCTAATGACTAAACATTTAAGTGGGTATCTCTAATCATGGGGTAAAGTCAAAAAATCCATTTAAAAATGAAGGTTTTTTTTTACTTCGACCAATGAGATCATAGTTGGCAGAGCAGAAGGTGCAGCAAGGCGCCAAAGTCCCCGTGGAGGAGCCTAGGTGCAATGCTGGTCGGGCGAGATGCAAAGTCTATAAAACATGAAAAAGTTACGTATTTCTAATCTTAAGATCATTTATGATCTAAAATTTGAAATATATTGTATAAATTACCATTAAACACGGTCACGTAGAGACGCACCAAAAAAAGAAGAAGATAGAGCTTTAACCACCGTATGGAAAAAATATATATATATTAAAATACCATATTCAATTATCAATTTTATTATTTAATAAACAACAAAAGAAAAGTTACTGATATATTTTTTTTTTAAAAAGATACTCCAGTGTGTGAAAAGAAAAATCAATATAAGCATCGAAGATGCAACACTGTTGGAGTTTAATTTTGTTTGTTTCTTTTGCCTAAGTAGGGGACCAATGATATATATATATATATATATATACATGTTGATTTTGGCTCTCCTATTTTTTCAGTTTTGGTTTATTTACAAATTTGCCATTTTGGCTCAAATCTATAAATACAAGTGTTATTTCTAGGTTTTGAGTGAGGACAAGTTTGAGAGCTATTTTGTGAGTTATCAAAGCTAAAGAGAGATAGAGCTCCCATTTGAGGGGTGAGTTCTTGTGAGGTTGTGAGTGACTTTCTAAGAGAGATAAATTGTGTGTGTGTATAACCTTTGGATTCCTCCATTTATCTATAGAAAGAAGAAATCCTCCTTGGTGGATATAGCCCAAATTTGGGTGAACCACGGTATATCGTTGTTGTTTTGCTTTGATGATTGCTTGTATGTTCTTATTGTCTCTTCATTGATGTTTGGTTGATTCGATTGGGAGTTTGCACACTAGTTCATTTTGGGAACAAGGTCTTAGGTGTTTTCCGCACACCAAGTGTTTAATAAAATTCCCGAGTGAGTTTTGTCGTCTTGGTCGCTAGAGATAGTCTTGCTTTAGCGCAACAAGTGGTATCAGAGCTTTGGTTGCATTGGTTGCCCGGTATTTTTGGTTCGAGGTTGAATCAATTTTGGCAATTTTGGCATAGCTTTTGCTTTTGTTCCAAATGACGGAAAATGTGGAGAGTACTCGAGAATCAACCTCTACGAGCAGAGGCTCTAAGAGATGGGATCCGAGTTATGGATCGAGTGGCTCAATGAAGACGGACATGAAGGCTTTTGATGAGAAGATCAATTTCGGGTTATGGCAAAGACGAATGCGAGGCGCTCTTGTCCAACAGAGGTTGCAATTAGCATTGTTGGGGGTAGAGGGACGACCGGTAGGCATGACCGATGCCGAGTGGATTGACATTGATCAAAGAGCGGCTTCGTGTATTGAGATGCTTATCACGGATGATGTGTTGAATAACGTGATAGCGGAGACCACGGCTAAAGGCATGTGGGATAAGCTTGAAGAGATTTATTTGGGAAAATCGTTGTCAAATAAATTGTTCCTCAAGAAGAAACTCTTCAAGCTTGAGATGAAGGAGGGTGAGGATATGATGAAGCATATCAACGTTTTTAATGCCTTGATAAATGACTTGAACCGGATAGACGTTCAATTCATTGAGGAGGATCGAGCATTGTTGTTGCTTGCATCATTACCCGATTCATACGAGCATTTTGTGACCACGCTCATGTTTGGGAAGTCTACGCTCCGGTGCAACGAGGTTGTGCAAGATATTCAATCTCATGTCACGATGAGAAAGAAGGAAGGTGGAGGTGACGGGTATTCCCATAATGAAGGCCTTATGGCGAGAGATGGAGGTGGGCAAAATGGCGGGAGGAACTCCAACCGGGGATTTAATGACGTTAGTAGGTCTAGATCGAGAGGTGTTGGTGGTAAAGGGTCGAAATGCTACAAGTGCCGGGAATGGGGTCATATGATCCGAGAATGTCCTTTGTGGAACGACAAGGTTAAGGGCAAGGTTGATTCCGAGAGGGCAACGGTAGCGAGTGTGAATTATGAAGATGAACTTGGAGAACTTCTCACAATCTCCAAGGTTAACTCTCTTTCCCAAGATGATTGGATATTAGATTCGGGATCGTCGGATCACGTTTGCTCCAAGAGGGAATATTTTGAGACTTTCACAGAAAATGGAAAAGATTCCATGTCTTTGGCTAACGGAGAGAGGGTTTCCGTTGAGGGTGTCGGGACGGTGAAACTCAAGATGTTCGATGGGGTGGAAAGCACATTGGGTGGTGTGGCCTATGTCCCAAAGTTGTGAAAGAATTTGATATCCATTAGCCGTTTGGATTCCAAGGGTTGCCGGGTGTCGGTGGCGGGTAGAGTCTTGAAAGTCACACACGGTTGTATGGTCCTAGCGAGGGGAGAGGAGAGAGAGGGGTTGTATCGTCTAAATCAAACTTCGAGGAAGATTGGGAAGCGGTGTGCACAAGTGATCGAACGTTCGAGGCATGTCTCGTTTGTGAACAAAGTGGAGACATTGGGTGCTAGCTTTCCAAGAGTAGACGGTAGTGATGGGAGAATACCTACTAGTGGAGGGGATGGATCGAAGTCCCCCTCCAGGGCCAACGGGTGATGTTGACCCGGTTTAGTTACACACATGCATTGGCCGATTCGAATCGAGGAGGTGTAGGACTGTGATGGATTCGAGGTGTGTGTAGCTAGTTCAAGGAAGGTCGATGAGTTATTGCTTGCGAGCATTGGCAAACGGGAGTTTTTCGTGACAAAGACTTGGTATATCTTTCGAGGGTGAGATTTGGAGGGTATGAGAGGTGAGGAATTTTCCCTCTCATCCGTGGTTATTTCTCAAGGTGGAAGATGGTGTTGATGTGTTTGAATGTTTCGTGTAAAGAAGGTGTATGCTATATGTATTGTGTGGGGGTGTACTCACCGGGTTACATGAGGAGCGAGCTTCACCGTATGGTTACATGGGAAGCATTCAGGGGAGTTCTTAGTTTAGAACTTGGTTCCTCGGCGGGTGGAGTCGTTTGGAGTCTTGGAGTGAAGACTTGCGGTATCTCACTTCATGGTTGAAGTTTGAGGTGGCTTAGCGTCGGGTGGAGCGTATTGGCTTGTTGGATGTCTGGATGATCTTAGAGCGGATTTGATGTTTGCATTCTGAGTTCGGTTGGATCGTGAGGATCGCCTGGGGGAATCGCATTAGCTTGGTAGATGGTGGGACAGTCTTCAAACGGGTTCAATTTCAGCATTCTAGAGATTGGTTGGATCGTCAGGATCGCCAAGGTGGAGTTTGTTGATTTTGGCTCTCCTATTTTTTCAGTTTTGGTTTATTTACAAATTTGCCATTTTGGCTCAAATCTATAAATACAAGTGTTATTTCTAGGTTTTGAGTGAGGACAAGTTTGAGAGCTATTTTGTGAGTTGTCAAAGCTAAAGAGAGATAGAGCTCCCATTTGAGGGGTGAGTTCTTGTGAGGTTGTGAGTGACTTTCTAAGAGAGATAAATTGTGTGTGTGTATAACCTTTGGGTTCCTCCATTTATCTATAGAAAGAAGAAATCCTCCTTGGTGGATGTGGCCCAAATTTGGGTGAACCACGGTATATCGTTGTTGTTTTGCTTTGATGATTGCTTGTATGTTCTTATTGTCTCTTCATTGATGTTTGGTTGATTCGATTGGGAGTTTGCACACTAGTTCATTTTGGGAACAAGGTCTTGGGTGTTTTCCGCACACCAAGTGTTTGATAAAATTCCCGAGTGAGTTTTGTCGTCTTGGTCGCTAGAGATAGTCTTGCTTTAGCGCAACAATACACACATAAGGTTTTACTCGGAGTTACGTCGGTTACTTTTGAGGGGGGGAATCTTTCATACTCTATTGAAAAATATGCAAAATGTCCATTATTGCATTGGGGGAGTTATCCCAAAAAATGTAATGTGGCGTGCCTTGAGCTTGGAGCCTAGGCGCGCACCTTATTAATTGAGCCTTAGGCGCGCCTTTAACATCGGTGCCAATTAGACATAACCCCCGCATGTGCATCATCTCACTTGTATTGTACCTTACGCATACGGCGTTAAGCCTAATCATTTATTCTCATTACTAAACATCTAAGGGGTAGCTCGAATAACAGCATTATCTCAGTCAAAAAAAAACTAAAAAATGAATTGATTGGAAGATTTACACACACTAAAGCATGGGTACAGGAAAAGAAGATTTACACTAAAGCATGCGAAGTGAGAGAATTAAGAAACACCTTTATCAGATGCTTTGGAGAAAATCAAATCGGCAGAAGTGAGCATTAACGAGACCAAATCCAACCATCTGTTTTCTACAATGCATTGCTGAGCCTCCACACACAAACTACTCACTTGTGCCTCCGCTACCTAAGGGATACTATCCATCGTCAATACATATATATGTATGTATATATATGTATATATATAATGTTACCTCAGGACCGGCATCGGCCCAGGACAGCTCGGCGGTGAATCTGACGACGGAAAGGGCGGGATCTTCCTCTGAGGTTGGCACCACGCTCGTCATTTTTCTGTGCAAACCCTAATCCGAACCCTAGCTGCGATAAAATAAAAACCCTAACTTTGGACCCTTCACTTCACTTTAGTTAAGCGATTTATATCGATAGATCCGTTTACTCACGAGTTATTCGTTTTTGCTCCTTAATTGTATCATGGGTCGATCACGACACGCTGACATGACGTGTAATCAAGCGCGACACGCTGCGACAGCGTGTCGCGATCAACACATGAAAATTATGAGTGGCGTAGACAGACTCTAAATCTAAACCATTAAAACTTTAAAGTACCGAAAATGATTAAGACGCGTGCGCCTATATATGTTTTTGAATGATTAAGGTTGCATTTGATTTTTTGAGTGAATATGAAAAGTATATTTGTTTTTATATATGAATAGGCGTATTTAGTCATATTTAGATTCGGTATTCATATTCAATGGTGATTTTACTTCTTAACCATTTTGAGACAATTATAGTCATTAGCGTCTTGATATCTTAGAAAAATATCATTTAGTACCTCTTAGATCTGAATTGTTTAAATTTGAACTTGAGATATAAAAACAAACAACCGTTGGGAGTTAAAATTTCCTCTCAATTTTAATCTATTTAAATACATCCATTCAGGCATTGAAACAATTGTATTTTTCAGATTCAAATTTCATACTCTGGATTCGGATGAAAAACGTACTCACACTAAGTTTGTAGTACAACAGGTCGTGAGTTTTTGCTTTTTTGCTTCATTTAGTCCAATTAAAAAATATTTTTGCTCCAATAGTTCTCGTTACCAAAATTGTGGTATATGTAACTTGGGAAAATATATAATTTTTGCTCCAATAGTTCTCGTTGCCAAAAATGTGGTATATGTAACTTGGGAAAATATATAATGAATATTTATTAATTGTGGTAAATACGGAATGTAGTAATATTTACAATCTGTGTAAAATGTGTCATAGGTTTCATTGGGAAAATTTTCTTTCAATGGCACTAATTCGGAATTGTCTTGTGTGAATGGGACTTATTTGTCAAACTCCTTTTAATAAATTAAACTATTTTTGAGAAATTTAGGTATAATAATGCAAAGTCATGAAAATGTAACGGGTTTGTGCGCTTTATGCCCTCAATGATATTATTTGGACACGTAAATTCCAAGTTTATAAAAGTATATGTTTGGGTTTATGACAATTCAAACGCACATTCGTCGCCAACTTAAAATATGCAATGACAAATATAACACTTATTCTACATCACATTCTAATTAAGTTTTAATCGTGAAAACTTTTTCTCCACTTCAATTCTTCAAATCTCCAGAAACCTAAATTCTTCTTCTCCCAAAATATACCTTCTTCTAATCGATTTTTGAAGAAATATGATAAATAATTTATTCAGTAACAAGAAGTTAGTATTTAATTTCAAACCCATAGGTTTTAATCATGTTTACATTCGCGCGCATGAATCCTAATGTCAAACCCTTAACTATCGCATTTGCATTCAGCCTTAACTCCTCTAGGTGTATAAATAATTCTAAATGATGACAATGAGCAACTCTATGATAAAATTTGGAAAAACATAGTTGCATGCAATTTGTGATTAACGATAAACATGAACAAATAGTATACATATTTTGTGCATACCACCATCTAACACCGAATATAAGCAAACAATGTTAAATAACATACTTTTTAATTAATATTGCATTATACTTAATTGACATACCTAATTTGTTAAAAGTAAATGAAAATTCAGCGTGGAATATTCATTTTTCACAATATACATGTGGTTTCCCCAACAATCCAGAATGATAAACACTATTTACTTAAAATATGTGCATATTTTATAAAACAAAATGGGATTTCCATGTTCTTTAACACTTAAGACTAAAATTACAAGCAACCTCACCAAAGTACATGCGCTTCAATACAAAGTACATGAAATTTATCATATTGACTTTGGTTTCATTGTTGTTTCTCTACAAAAGACATTACATGTGATTTCAAAAGGTACACGCGATCTTGCTTGTATTACAATATTTCGATCGTGTTACATGCATATTTTATTATTATACATTTTGTTTATGTGATTTTAAGTAATGTTTCACTAAATACATGTGATTTTAACACAAGTAAACTAGATTTCACTAGAATAATATTGTGTTAAACATTAATTTTAAAAAGTATGCACAATTTTACTCATGTTTACTTATCGTGCGCGTGATTTCCCTTGAATTTTCATTATATCTACAAAAATTACACGCAATTTCCTCAAACTACACATGATTTTGCATGTGCATTAGTGTGGGGACTAAAATTATAATAGCATGTATAGGGCACATACTGGGCATGAGTCTCCAAGCTTATTGTGCACCAAGTTGATGAAAAGTCCAAGTTACGGAAGACTCTCATGTATCTATCACTTTGAACCGTTTAAACTAATAAGGGATATATCCCACTTTCTAGGAGTACCTCGGGACTCTCGTAAGATTTTCTATAAAAATCTAAACACGACCCTCATTGAGAGGGGCATGTGATATTATATCGTCGAGCAGTATTACAACTTTGTCGACCAGTTCTTTGAGTTAATAAAAGAATAAACCCCAAATCCCGTGGACATAGGCACGTTGTCGAATCGTGTATATCTTGCATTGTGTGTTTTTTTATATTCTTCTTTCAATACTTCTCTTAATTTTTCTTGTGTGCATTGAATAAAAATATTGTGGAAAATTACCACCTATAACTGGTGTCGTATGTGGGCAGCGATCTGAGTTTTTTGCCACTAGCTAAATTCCCACGATGTCTCACTCTCCCAACTAAGATCATATGAATATAAATGATCATGGGGTAGTCAACAACAAAGATATGGAGACATATAGGGTTATCCCCTTGACCATGGCGATCACGACGACCAAAAGTGTCACCAACTAACCCCTCCCTCTCAGAGGGTTAGATTCGATATTGGTGAGTATTACCAATCCTCTGATGCTCATTACCATCCTCATAAGGATAAAACGGTGAATGGTGATGAGCTTGAACGATCCAACCAAATCTCAAGGCCTATTGACAACTTAGAGAAACGCTTTCAAGATATAAGGGCTACCAATGGTCTCCAACAGGAGCAGAACGCCACTCTACAGCGGCACCTAAAGAAGATAGAGAAGGAATCCCACAAAGAGAAGCACAAGTGTGGCTACTAATCACAAACTCCTAACCCTTAGACGAGCAGAGCTCACAGTCGAGGAAAGAGCACTCAACGATAAAAGGAATGTTCTCCTCACCGAAGGTATCCTAAAGGGATAACACGCCCAGATGATCGGCGAGGAGATCGATAGCTCTGTGACTTTATTAGAATGGAGGTAGAAAGACACCGAGCCCATCAAGCGTTTCGTACTACCAAAGAGCTTGCGAGAAGAGCACTCGTATGTCAGATGAAATCACCTTTTAGACGATCCATAAAGAGTCTGAGCCTCCTAAGAAGTTTGCTCCCTGAGATTTAAGATCTATAATAGGAAGAGAACACCACATTTCATGTCTGACAATATCTTCAGGCGATGATGTTTTCGAACACTAACGACAGATTAAGGTGTCAAATATTCCACTATAGTCTTTAAGACACTGCTCATAAGTGGTTTGAGAAGCTGACACAACAATCGATAGACTCATTCGAGCAATTAGTTGAGCCCTTCACGACGAGATCCATTACCAACAACGTTCATCCCAAGACGATGGATTCATTTTTTATGATGAAAAAAGTCCAAAAAACACTATGCGAGTACGCCGGAAGGTATTGAGAGGTGTACAATGAGGTAGAGGAATGCACCGATCAAATCGAGATAGCATCCTTGAAAATTAGTATGTTGAGAAATTATATGCTTTACTAATCCCTCACAAAGCGGGAGACCATCACAATCGACGACCTCATGTCAAGGATTGAAAAATGCTCCAACATTAAAGATACGGTGACCAAAGTTGGTCAGGATGGAAAGTGTTAAAAGTAGCCCAAAAATAGGGATAAGAAGGGGGCAAATAAGAAAGTATGGAGAAAGCAAAACGGGAAGCCGAAAGGGGCTAAGAAGAAGAATCTCTAAAAATCGTTGAAGGGAGTTAACACGGTGTTCTTTGAACCGATTTATAAGATTTTTTATAAGATCAGGGGTCGGTAATATTTTAAATGGCCCGAAAATATGTTTAGCAATCCAAAGAAGAGGAACCGGGCACTAAAATGTGCATACTATAAAGATCACTGTCACAAGACCGAAAATTACAAGGCACTCAAGTCCGACCTCGAGGAACTAGTTCAGACTGGGTACCTAAATGACGTTTTAGAGATGAAGGAAGGCACAGCGCAATCTGTACGCGACCAGACACCAGACCATGTCCTGGACGATGACATGGGACACGAAGTTACGGTAATCTATGGGGGCCAAGACCGAATGACATGGTTTAACATTTTTTATTACACCTCTATAAATTGTGATTTTTGTAAATAAATTGATGAATCCAATTCATGAAAGTGTATACTAAATTAATTTAGTCTAATTTAATGTAACTAAATTGGATTGTGAGAATTGTACACTCTTGGTATAATTTAAATTACAAAGTGGAATAATTCCCCATGACTTTAATACATTTTGTAGATTATCCTCTTAGCATGAATTTAGGAATTTTATTTTTAATTATAAATATAGAAAATTAGGAATAGGTTACATGATAAATTATCACCAACTAAGTATAGAAATTTGGGGATTTAAAAGCATGGTTGTAATTTTGGTAAAAGTATGTGATCAATCAAAATTCTTAATTGGAATTATATATTCCTCTCTCTCTCTTTAATGTACTTAATATTAAAGAATTGGAAACTCACATGTATGAGTTATGATTATAATACATTGAAATTATGTTAGGGTAATGGATTGGTGGGTAGTGGTTATTAGGATTGAATTTTAAATATAAGTCACTAATTCATGATAAACAATAAACACCCCAGGAATGATATAATTCTATATGTCAAAACATAATTGGTATATTAAACTTAGCCTCCATGTATAGAATATGATTTGTTGCCCGGTGTGTATAAATGATTAAAAGATACAATAAACTTATAGAATATCACTAGGCTACACACTATGAGTCGTATATGATTGTGTTATTTTATAGCATGACCCGGTTAGAGTCATAATCTTGTTATACTATTTATATATCTGGAGGTCGGCAGAGGGGCGTATCGATTATGGAGTGAGGGTCGAGGAGTGTGCGAGTTATTTGGTGTATTAGTGACCTCTCAACAAATGGGGGTTAGTCTCTGTTTATATATATATATATATATATATATATATATTCTTTGTGCTTTATAACACGATTGTTTGGGATACATCCTCGTTTACGGTATTATGGACATTATATGTACTAGTTGTCCCATCTCATATGGGATATAGTGGGATTTTAAATGACAATGTTAAATATACGAGTTAAAAGATATTACATCGGTACAAGTTGGGGACAACAATTAAACTAATCATCGTAGAATTACTATTTATACTTATGATTGGTGATTTTATTACTTGAGTGCATAACTATCATCTTATTGCGGTAAACATGACCCGTCCCATTGTTTCAGGTGCTCTAGTGTACCCATCATAGTTTCTCACTCGAGTACACAGTCTTCCATTTTCAGTAATCACCGAGTTTTAGATATGCAAATATTAAACCTACTTTTAGTTTTATTTATTTTGTGTCGTGAGATGCGCGGTTTACTTTATTGCTAGCATATTTACTAAGTTTTGATATTTAAGAGATTCAACACGTATTGGTTATTGGCAGAGAGTTGTTAATGTAATTAGTGATGGTTGAATTCTATTTATTGAAATTTGAGAATTTCTCGCATCGTTCTTGATTTATCTTCATTAATTGATTCTTGTTACATGTTATGGAAGTTATTTAATTATTTTAAACACCTTGTGCAATTTTAATAAATATATTTGATCAATCAAGTTATTAAAAATATATGTGGTGCCACACTGTGAGTGAGACACAAAGGTTCCACGAGCTAGTATGGCCGTGGTCGCACCTTGTTTTCCCTATAGTTGCCGGCGTACTTTCGCTATCGCACAAGGGATTCCCGTGGTCGCAGGTCTCCTCGATTTCCAACTCATCTCAAGCTATATCTTCTCACATATCTCACAATCCTAACCAATTATGAGGTTGCATTCCTATAAATCATATATTGTTCCCTGTGACACCCCGCCTAATCCATCGGTTGATCAGGCCTTTGTTAAATTAAACATGAATCGTATCTGATTTCATTCTTAACATTACTGTCGAAAACCAATTAATTAAACTAATGACCTATTAAGTCCAACGTCATTTTTTTTAAACATTGATAATATGCATAACAAAATTATTCAACAATATAAACATAAACATCCACGGTGACTGGAACACAAAGAATACTGGTAGCATAAATAATTAAACTGAATAAATCCTCGATCTCTAAAATACAATAATCTGAATGCTAATATCGAGAAATGTAAATAATGACTAATACCGAAACTTTCCAACTGCGAGCAACATGCCCAAAGAGAAAATACTGAAATAGCATCCTATCTAGATGGAATAAAGAGAATTGTTTAATCAAGTCCTGCATGCATCCACAACTGCTGCAACATCGTCTGACTGGAATGGAATGGCTATCACTTGTGACCCCGTGGCTGAGCACCTAAAAGGTTTTGAAAATATTTTTGATACGGATCAATGCCCAAAACATTTGAAAAACAATTGCAAGTATTTAAATGCAATAATAATAAAGCAATATAAAATATTCATGCTGACTTAGTGTCGCACTCACATGAGATTATTTTCACTCCTAATCTAAAGTGCGCACCTAACGTACCTATTTTATTCACTTAATTATACTATCCAGTCTAACTAGTTTAACCATCCTTAACTCGATATTTGCTAGACATCTAGCCCATTCGTATGCCCATAAGATACATCATTTTATGAATTAAGTAGCTAACACATAAGTTATAATTTAGGGTTTCTCAATTATATTTATCTCACTATTTAGGCAACCTAACCATACACTAGCTATAACTTGATACTCACACAAATTTTTTAACACATATACGTATATCACTCTTTATACGTATATTCTTAGCATCCTCAGAGCGGGACCTCTCGGATACATCCCTAGTATGCTATTAGGCACCAGGTACGTCATGTACCGCTCCTGGGGCACCGAGTTGGAATCTCGTCACCGAACCCAAAACGTAAACATATAACGGAGGCGGTCATAAATATACATCCGTGGGTCGTAACCATAACACATCACACCAAAATGGACTCAAAACAACAACCTATCCTCACACATGGATAGTGGTAATGCAACAATACTACGAACCGGGGAATAATCCAACACCTGTTGGTCAATGCCAGGGTGGACCGCTTATTACGCGTAACCTTCAACGATAGCATATTAGAGTAGGTATGTTCACATAAAATCAATCGCACATATACATTTATATACTAGTCACACTCGACACGACTATATATATATATATATATATATATATATAAAGTCAGCTAACGTACGTACATCTCCCGTAGCACTAGCCTACCAAATCCCAAAATATAATATGACTTCCCAATTTATCTACATATTCGCTTAATTATAGTTTAACTAACTAATTATACCCTTCTGGCCAACATGATAATCACCCAAAGCATTAGCTTAATCATCCCCAAATCCTAACTCGATTTCCCGATGCCCAACCGTCAGCATTCACTCACTTATTTTGTCACACCCCAAACCCAAAACCATTCTAATCATTTATTTTTAGAATAATTAAATCATACTCTTCAACCCATTTGAAATATAATTTATTTATCAATATTTTCATGTATAATGTATATAATGAACATAATATTGTTCTTTGTACCATAACATAATTAACATCAGAGTCATACTTAAGCGGACATATAATACTGTGATTAATTATGATTAACTATTACAATCATCATATCAACCCATGCTAACTCCATATATATACAATGTGTGAGTGTAGTAAAACCTTCAATGTGACAATAACAAAATCCCCATATCTAACCCCAGCTTTTTTTAATGGTGCAACTCTCAAAATCACCGATCATATGATATCCTAGCTGCAGTGTACAAAGCTAAAAATGTTAAAATATAAACCGTAAGCGTTTATCTTAGTGAGATACTCACTCCCTGCAATGAAATAAAAGTTCTATATCAAATACGTGGATATAAAATCCAAACAATCCTGCCCATTGGCAATAACAAATCATGGAATAGAAGTTCCAGCAAATCCTTATCATAAGACAAAATAAATCATTGGATCTTTGTCCAATTCTAATCTTGGATCATAAGACCCAAACAAATCCCGGATCATAAGACCCAAACAAATCCTGGATATTTTAATATCCAAACAAATCCTGAATATCGAAGTATTCCAACCAATCCCGCTCTTAGAGCTATATTCAAATCCAACATATCATTTTCATATTTATATATAGGAAACAATCATACATACACTCAACTTGAAAATTTAATAGGCTTTTCCTTTTCCTTTTCCTTTTCCTTTTCCTGGCACTTGCTCAGTCGATTTTTCTTCTCTTCCATAGGGACTTTTTCATAATTTCCTACGAATTTTCTCCAACTTTTTCTTGCCTTTTTCTTCTTTTTAAGCTTCCCGACCCTCTTTCTCTCTTCAGGCAAAACTCTTTCCTGGATGAAATATGCTGAAGGAGGAGGTTATTTCAAGTGTTTAAAGTCAGTCAAACCCACCTCCTTCTCCAACCAATCAAAACAAACCATTCGTACCTGTTATAGCAACGTTGTACCTATTCAAGCATCATATATCCAAATAAAATAGAGATAATGCAAATACATTAAAAATAGAGAGAATATGCATCACGATATAATCCAAATATAATTCAAATGTACCAACTTAAAAATAATTCAATTCAACCTTAAAACAATTCAATTCAAACTTAAAATAATGTCACTAAATGTCTGGGGTATGGTTAACTCTGAGGAGGTGATTAGGACACACGATATTCGAATTAATACATCCACTAATATACACCGTGCCGCATTATTTGTGCAACCACAATTGGGAGTTCTCCTTCCCGGACATCACATGGGTGACGAGCACCTTAGACTCGATGTCTTGAAGCTCACGTCCATAAACTAGTGCACCCTGGACGATATTCGGGACCCTCAACACCCGCCCTATCCGCTTGCCATATATCCATTATAAACACGCTCGGCCAACCAAGTGTCGACATCGGTCTGTAAAGGGAGACAAATAGGGAAGTGGATCATCAAAGTCCACACGTGTCGGGGATGAAACAGCGAGGTCCACATCCTCTCCCTCGTCCTCCCGCACCTCCTCCTCCTCCATCGCCTTCTCCTTCCCTTTCCCCCTTACGGTTTTCGCCCAACGAACGCTTCATGAATGAGAACATATCCTGGATCGTCGCCTCCAAATGGGACAGCTTCGATTCATTTGACTCCACCGTTCGAGCCAACCCGGTGTCGCTCGTCTCCAATTCGATGATCCTAGATTTGGCCACCCGCGAGCTCACCCCCTTGTCCTCCCCTTACGATCAGAGCCAAGCACTTGGCTGAGCGCATTTGTAGACAAAGATGCCTTGTCGGCATCAGACTGTGACTCATGCACTTCCTTAAGCTTTGCCTGAAACGACAAAAAGCACATGATTAGTAAAATAAGTAAATTAACAAATTATAATGTAATTAACAAAAAGTAAACTGTCGAATTACTTATAATCGTGGCCGCGACGCTTGGGGACACCTCCTTGTCCTTTCCCTTCTTCGTCCGAAGAGCCACATAAGTATCAAGCCTATGTGGCCTACCCCAAGGGCCACTCCCTGTCCCCTGAAATAAAATAAAGTAAAATTAGTATCGGCCCCGCAAAGTAAAATAATGCAGAATAATATATTTTATGTAGTTATAGAAAAATAAAATCTTACCATCATCCTATGCTCCACCTCCGCGTAAGACGTCCGGTCGGAGTATTGCACGTCCGTCTTTTTTGCCCGGATTTCCCTTCTCGATTGGCGAGATGCCAATTGTCTCTCCCCGATCTCATTGTCAATGAACCTTTGCCATTGTGCCAATGAGATCGGCTCCTTCGACGGGAAGGATTCACGCCTTTGGATAATGGACTCTTGTGTCTTTCCAAAGTACCGGGTCCGCATATTTTTCTTCCACATCTTGTGTTGCTCCCTCAACTCCTCCAAGGCGGAATTGTGTAGCTTTGGATTCAAGTTGAATTGTTCATGTCCAACAAATACAATGTTAGTTGCAAATAAATATAAATATAAATCGCTTCGGTCACCACTAATTTTGCGGCCACTATATGTTCTCGATTGACTACCTTCTCACACAAGAGTGAGAAGGTAATACTAATTTGCATAATAGCCCTCCACAAATCCTTGTGCTTGGAGAAACAGTGCTTAAACAATAGAGGAACCAATTGCATGATCACATGCCAATCGTGGGACTTACACTTATGTAAATCATGAGTAGCATAATTCACAATCATTTGCAAGTTGGACGAAAAAGTAGATGGGCCATTCAAATTATATATTGTGTCTAAAAGCACCTTCCTTTCCCCACTCGTCAAAGTAAACGCACCAGGGGGAATTATTGTCCTTCCCCTACTATATTCTTTCAACCATAGTTGTGGCTTAATTTTCAACGATTTAAGGTCTTTTTGTGCATTTTCTCCATCCTTCTAATGACTCCCCCCAAGGCAAGTGCCCACAATATGTTCAGAGAAGTTCTTCTCTGCATGCATCACATCCAATACATGGCGCACCGGCTATTCTTCTAATAAGGCAAGTCAAATAAAATTGACCTCCTAGACCATGTCTTTCTTATCTCAGTTGCATTCCCAGTCGGGGTCTTCTTATGCTTGACGTTCTTAAATTTGGGATTCTTACCTGACATATTAGGGCCACATTCAGAAGATTTACTTTCAATTTTTGAACCCAAAAGTTGTCTCGGCGGTAGCCTATGTTCAACCCCGCCCAATAAAAAATTGGAACCTTTCTCATATCTGAAACTATGAGCTGGGGGTAAAAACCTCCTTTGGCAATGGTATACATTTTTTTAGCTAAAGGATAGACGAAGAGATTCAATCTCCTCTCCACAAATAGGACACCCCAAATAACCATGTACTACACAACCGAATAATGTCCCATAAGCTGGAAAATCATGAATTGCCCACATCAACATAACTTTCAGCGTAAACTCTTCTTTTCTAAAAGAGTCAAATGATTGCACACCCTCTTCCCACAACTCATTTAATTCTTCTACCAAAGGAGCCAGGTAGACGTCGATGTCATCACTTGGTGCCTTTGGCCCAGGTATCAACAAAGCCATCATCGAAAATTCAGGCCTCATACACTGTGAAGGAGGGAGGTTGAGTGGGGCTAGGATCACTGGCCATACACTCTGATTGGTGCTTAGATTTACAAATGGATTGAAACCATCTGTTGATATAGCCAAACGAATGTTGCGTTATTCTCGAGCAAAATCGGGATACTCATAATTCATCCTCCTCCAAGCAGTAAAATTAATAGGATGACGCATGATATTACCCCCTACTTCTACCCTAGCATGCCAAGTCATTGCCTCTTCTATCCATGGTACTGTGAAAAATGTCTTTAATCTAAGCCCAACGGGAAAATATTTCAATACTTTTTGAGGCACTTTTGAGCTTGTGCCTTCCTTACTAGTAGATTGGACATATCTAGGTTCATCGCATACCGGACAACGATCGAGATTTTCATACTCCTTTCGGTATAGTATGCAGTCATACACACAAGCATGAATCGATTTATACTTCATTCCCGAACCTTTCAAACTGTTCTTCATAACAGGATAGCTATTTGGAAGTGTATTCTCCTTGGGTAATAAGCCCTTCACCCATTTCAGAATTCATGTCACGCAATTACCAGATAAATTGTACCGCGTCTTCAAACTGTGCAAACCAACCATGGCATGTAAAGTTGTTTGATCTATCTCACAGCCAGAGTATAACGGTTGGGTCGCCTTAAATTTTAAACTTTGGTAGTCATCGTCAAGTTTTATCGTGATATCTTCACGAACACTTGAACCTTCTACATCTTCAGTAACCTCATTCTCCTCTGCTTCATAAACTCCGTACGCATCATCAACTAAATCCTCTAATATATTATGATCTACGTCATCACCTTTTACATATATCCTACTTGTTGATGGTTGTTGTGAAGGTTGGTCAGGTACAAAAGGAACTTTCAATTCACCGTAAAAACTCTAAAATCGATAACTATCTTGCATACCCGATCTTAACAAATGTAGTTCAACTGTTTTCCACTCAAACACCTTACCATTCTTACACCTAGCACACGGACACGAAAACTCTTCATCATTATGACATCTTTTTGCATATTTCATAAATTCATTAGCACATCTGCGAAACACATCCCCCATTCTATTTGTCTCACCCATCCACTCTTTGTATTTCGGATACCCCATCACAACTACCACAACTAATCACCTATTAAAGGTACGAATCGTATATTCATGGATTAGTATAAACAAAACTTAGATTTATAGTATGTTTCATTTAATTATGTCTTATTTGTATTCAAATTCAATTTATAATAGAAATTTCTATTTCCTCCATCTCCTCTAAAGGGTCAGTGGTCCTATCCCATTCAAGACCGCATTTTTTTGTAATATACTTAATAGCTCATGCATATTGTTACAATTTGAAAAAAATTCGGCAGCATATCCCCGTAGTTCTCCAAGTACACGACGTAGATTGTCAAGTGTGAGTGTTATTTCAATTGATCAATTGAAATAACAGTCACACTTGTCAATCTAGTATGTACCTAGAGAACATTAGGATACGACTGCAGAACTTCCTCCAAAAGTAACAATTTTAAGCCACTAAGAATATTATACAGAAATTATGCAGTCCCAAACTGTCCAAACGGGACAATTCGAGAGATCTCATTACAGGGATAATGACTCTCGAACGGGTCTAAGGGCTATTGAATGCGTACGCATAAGAACTAAAAGGCTAGTATCTATGCGCACTATATGTAATTTCAAGTATGTTTCATTTAATTATCATACTATATATATATATTGTTCGATATACAAAGTAATTTTCAAAAAAAGTTGAAAAATCTCACCCCAATATGGACAATAATCTAGTGGTCATTCCACTTTTAAAATTAACCAACCCAACATCGATCCACTATAATCCAACAGAAATGTCAACAACAAATGTGTATCCCGTACTCCTTCTAATTCATCGACTCAATTAATTAATTTCATCAATTAAACTAACAATTAAAGTATACAATTATTAATTTACTAATTTACAATGAGGGGCAATCCTACTTTCATAATTAATCATATATTAATTTACTGATTTACAATGAGGGACAATCATATATTAATTTACTAAAAAAATTAATAATCAATCAATTCGTTTACAAGGGACATTACGCACAAACACGCACACTACACGCACATATACACACACGTGCACAGACACACACACACACACACGCAGCCCCCCACCCCTACCCCACCACCCACCCACCCATCCTTTCCCCCTCCCCCCACCCCCTCCCCACCCCCCACCCACCACACACACACACACAACAACTCCCCCCACCCCCTCCCCACCCCCCACCCACCACACACGTACACACACACACACAATAGCCCCCCCACCCTGCCCCACCCCCACCCACCACACACGCACACACACATACACACACACACACACAACACCCTCCACCCTGCCCCACCCCCTACCCTCACCCTGACCCACCCCCCTCCCCACCCCCCAGCCACCACACACGCACACACACACACACATATACACACATGCACACACGCACATAAACACACACACACACACACATATATATATATATATATATATATATATACACACACACATATATATAAATGGAAGAGAGAGAGAGAGAGAAGGAGGGAAGAAACGACGGGGGAAAAAGAAGGGGAAAGTTTTTTTTTACTGCGACATTTGTCACGGTCATTGACCGTAACAGTATTATAAGGATTGTCACGGCCTTGTCACGGCCAATGGTTGTGACACAAAATGCGTGTTTGTTGTCACGGTCATTGACCGTGACAAGGCTAAGCGTTGTAAGGGTGCCAATTTACCCATTTTGGTGTAGTGTTATGCTTCCCGCAGGATTAATCGTGATGAGAGGAATCACCCCACCCATGACTTGGAGTCAGAGACAGTCGTATTTACGCTGCGGATTTGGAGACATTACCTTTTGGGGGAGAGATTTCGCCTATTCACAGATCATAAGTCACTACAGTACTTATTCATTCATAGAGAGCTGAATATGTGTCGGTATATGTGGCTGGAATTTATGGAAAATTATGAGTTTGACATCCATTATCACCCGGGGAAGGCTAACGGGGTGGCAGACGCATTGAGCTAGAGGCCAGTGGGGGATGCAGCTGAAGTTTGGAAAGCGAAATGGAAGGAGCTGGGACATCAAGATTCAATTGCTAGATCATTTATGTCGGTTATGACCGTCACCCCCCAGATTGTCATAAGGGTGATACAGGCCTAGGAAGCGGATTCATTTTGTCAGGATCAAATTCAATAGTTTTTAGCCGAGGGAGAAAAGTCGTACTCCATGAGTTCAGAGGGAGGCTTACGCTTCAACGGGAGGTTGATTGTTCCAGAGGGAGAGGACTTGTGACACGCGGTGATGGCAGGGTCGCACTGGTCATGATTTATGGTACATCCTAGAGGGGATAAGATGTACCAGGAAATGAGATGATAGTATTGATGGAGTGGGATGAAAAGAGACATCGTCGAGTTTGTCTCGAAGTGTACCATGTGTTAGCTGATGAAGGTGAACCATAAAAAACCAGTAGGGGTTCTAAAGCCGTTAGAGATTTTGATGTGGAAATGGGAGAGCATTTCCATGTATTTTATTACTGGATTGCCTACTTCACAGATGGGACACAAATCGATTTGGGAGATAGTTGATCGGTTGACCAAGGTAGCCCACTTTCTATCAGTTTGAACGAATTACACTACGGGACAGTGTGCCCAAATTTTTATCGCTGAGATAGTGAGATTGCATGGGGTGGATATTGTGTCTGACAGGGATAAGATCTCCGTGTCTCATTTTTGGGAGATTTTTCAGTAGGCCATGGGTACCGAGTTATGACTGAGTACGAGCTATCACCCACACACACACGGGAAAACATAAAAAGACGAATCAAATGTTGGAAGATATGCTACGGATGTGTATTCTTGATTTTAGAGGAGGTTGGGAGTAGTATCTTTCACTGGTGGAGTTTGCGTACAATAACTCCTACCAGTTTACAATCCGCATGGCACCATTTAAGGCATTATACGGTAGACCTTGTCATTTGCCCGCTTGTTGATTGGGGGTAGGGGACAACATGTTACTCGGACCAGAGTTGATTCAGGATACTTTGTTAAAAATCAAGTTGATTCGGACTCGTATACGGATAACTCAAGGTAGAAAGAAAAGTCATGCTGATGCCAAGCGATTCTTCCTGGATTTTAATGTGGGGGACCAGGTATTACTACGTGTATCTCTAATTAAGGAGATAATGAGGCTCGAGAAGAAAGGTAAGTTGGCACCAAGGTATGTGGGGCCATTCCCTATCATTTAGAGGGTAGGGCCAGTTGCATATATACTCCGGTTGCCGGAGCACTTGATTCATGATATATTTCACATTTCGTTGTTGAGGCGATATCTCCAGGACGAGTTCTGACACCCCGCCTAATAAAATACCGTGTGATGTGTCCTATATCAAATCAAACAAGAATCACAAATGGTTTCATTATCAACATCACTATCAAAAACAAATTAATTACTCGTAACCTATTAGGCCTGGCGTCAAATTTTAAACTCTCTTGTCTTTTTAACTTAACGCACCAAATAAAACCATCCACACATAATAATATAACCAACAATTGAAACAAATGAATGATGGCCGATAACTCTCGGTAAAGCATTTACACAACCATATTGAATAAAATGCTCAACACAAAATAAATTACAACATTTGGCCAATATGCCAGAGTTTAAATCATAATACTTCCTATCTAGATCAGAACGAGAGAAACGGCTATGAAAATCCACGCTAGCATCCACAACTACTGCAGTAATGTCTTACTCAAAAGAATTAACATCCATGTGTCCCTATGTCTGGACACCTAAAAATGTTTTGAAGAAGAGAGAAGATATACAAGTGGTTCAAAGCCCGAGGTTTAAAAATAATTTTAGCAAGTGCTTAAAATACTTTAGTCTTTAAAATATGATATTCTTTATATTTAAAATGGTGTCACACTCCCATGAGATACCCCTCACCTCTCATCTAATAGTGCGCACCTAACGCATGTATTTTAAACACCCTAGTTACGCTATCTAGCCTAACTAGTATCTTACCAAACCATTTAACATCACACGCTATCGCAACAACCCCCGTATGTAATATCCTAAGCTTTCGCCCCCTTATGCTTCTTACGATCATTTATAACTCTCACTTATACTCGCCGAAACTATTAAAATGAAATTAGTTAACCAGGGTGCCCAACCATGTACTAAAGACCAAATATCTCCTCACTTCCAACATTGCGTTAAGCTTCGTGCGTGGGACGTCTCGCAACCGCAAAGCTAAATCCAAACAAGGAACCCTCTCGATACACTACTACTTAACATTTACGGTCGTTGATATTCGTTCGGCCCTCTGTCCATAGCATGTACCCCAAAATTCCCATCTCTCGTCATAAAAGTACTCATAAAAATTCCAACTCTTTCCATTATCAATTTAAGTCGCATACCATCAAAGAGATACACTAAATCCCATCAAATTATTCATAGAAGAATAATCCAAAATATCATAGGGTCTACCATCTCTAAGCTCCCGACCTTTGCTACTTTCGTGCGTGGGACGTCTCGCAAAGCGAAATCCAAACAAGGAACCCGCCCAACACACTACTACGTAGCACCGTCGGTTATTGAGATCTGTCGGTCCAGGACCTAAGTTTATTACTCGATTCATATAACTTCCACTAGTTCTTACACTATCCACGTCTTAGCGTTAATTATCCCGTATATAGTAATCTCATCTTATATATGTATATCACATATTTTATTCCGTATATATATATATATATACGATACACATCAAGTATATCCATACTTATATATATATATATATATATATATATATATATCACACACTATATACGTATAATAACCATCCCTCATAGCTATAACTCAATGGATGCAGGCTCTCAATGCTATCATCTTTCAGGGAATAACTCACACATCATCCTGGGTACCAGCGGTTAGACTCTCACACCGACTAGATAAAAATCAAATTACAACGCACGGGAAGCGGTCATAGATCCTCTCCTGAAAGTGAGATCGAATCATACCCAAGACATCTCATACAGAATAAAATTGCACAATATAAATAATGGATGACTACGACAGGGGAACTATACGCTCCCTGCTCCTCAAGCCAGGGGCCTCACCCACATCGCGCAACTTCCCATGATAGCACTAGAGGGGTATGCTTAACATAATTATATCAATCACACACAGATATACTTAAAATCACTTCATATATATAATGTCTCTCTCTCTCTCTCTCTCTCTCTCTCTCTCTCTCTCTCTCTATATATATATATATATATATATATATATATATATATATATATATATATATAAGCAAATCTCCCTATTCATGCCTATCTCTTATGGCATTAGCCTTAAATCCCAAATATACCAATCCGTCCTAAACACTCCCAAATTCCATAACCCGGATCTTATTCCCACTAACTCGAGACTCATAGATCACTCACACGATCTTATAGAGGTCCTCGCCCTCTATCTAGGATCCCCTAACATTTATCTCCAAAAGGAATTCGTCTCCAATCCTGCTAGTCCAAGAAGAACTTTTCAGATTTTCTACCCAAATCGGACCGAATCAGTTTCCAAGAAAAATGAATCGGTCCGATCACCGGATCGAACCGATAACCAAGAAAATGGACCGGTCCGGCCTGTGCTGATTTCTGTTTTCCCCAAAATTCTCTCAAACTCTCCTCCAATCCAAGATTCAAGGTTTATAATCTCCCAAACCAACAATGTAAGTATCTAGACACTTTTCTACAACCAACACCACCATTAAACTACAAGGGATTCATCAATTTCTAAGAATTTAAACCCTAATTCTTATTTATGCAACCTATTCATTTTTTCACAAAATTTTACACCATTACATGGGTTCAAGCTTAGATTTCATCTAGCATTAATATCACATCGATTTCTTATGAAATCTTCTTCCAAAAATCCATTTTTGTACAAGAATCCCAACCCAAATCATATAGTTTTCACACCAACTACAATATGAAAAATGAACATACTTAATATTTAAAGCAAGTTAAACACTTGCCTGGTTGGATAAATCCGACGACCTTGTGCCGGGAATCCGTCAGAGCTTGGCCCAAGCCTCCTCTTCTCCCCTTTTCTTCTTCCTTTGTTCTTTTCTCTCTTTTCCCTGTTTTATTTCTTTCTCCCGTGATCTTATAAGAGATAGATAATGGTTATCCCTTATTAAACCCAAAAGACTCTTATATAAAAATGCGAGTCCCTACTGATCCAAAAATTCCTCGGAACTAAAACACTACCCCGGGTACTCTATTATGACTATCTCAACCATTCCGAAAACAACCGTGCACTCGAAATTCCCATCCGAGTCAGTTATAAAAAATTCACCTTTTTATATCCAATACAACTTCATAAGTATTTTTCAAACAAAATAACATCACTTTTTACTTTTATTCACATGCGACATGAAAATAATCCATCACATTTACTTTAAAATCTCAAATTATTAAATCACACCCACTCATGTAATTTAATTATCCATAAAAGTACGGGGTATTACATTCTCCTCCCCTTATAACGAAATTTCATCCTCAAAATTCAAATACAAACGGTACTAAGGTTCAAGATCTTTAACATCACAACATCCTCTAGTACTCATAATCAAATCATACTACCATAAGGGTCACTCCACTATATCCCCACTAGTGGTACCCATATGTCTAAAGGTTTAACCACTATAGCCCCAGCTTTACAACAAGCTTGTTCAATACTTTACATACAAATACATTCCATCAGTCATAACCTCTGACCTCAATAAGGGCACATCACACCTCGTGCTTTTACTAATTACATCCAAACAAGACGAGCCTATACATAACTGGCCCTATTATCTCGATATTATTGAAAGGCCGCACATCACTAAGCACCAACTTCCCGTATCCCTTTCAACCCAAAACTCTCATCGTGAGAGAAATTCATATAAACTTCTGACCACTTCTGTCAGTGCTCCAAATCCCAGTTTATGGTGACGCAACTCTTACGACGCTCAAAAGTCATCTTAACAGTTTGTG
Source organism: Sambucus nigra (assembly GCA_949130495.1). Classification (NCBI taxonomy): domain Eukaryota; kingdom Viridiplantae; phylum Streptophyta; class Magnoliopsida; order Dipsacales; family Adoxaceae; genus Sambucus; species Sambucus nigra. Next base: position 17,536,219 of record OX422213.1, on the reverse strand, counting down.
GATACTCCACTTTAATCAGCGGACTTTAACTCCCGTCCAATCCAATTTTCTAATTATCCGACCACCTCTAAACAACCAGAGGGAGTATAGTCAGGGCTTTCCACACCAAAACCTCATTAAGCACCTTGACCACAACTAGGCCAACAAACAGATCAAATTCGGACTGGATCGGTAAAATCCAAATCCATATCCATTTATTTTAAATGGATTCGAATCCGATCCATTTATTAATCGGACCGGATCTGGCAAATCCAAATCCATATCCGTTTATGTCAAACGGATTCGGATCCGACCCAATTATCCGATTATGTTAAACTTCATTTACAACATTTTTATTTTTCAACTCTTATGTCATAATTTTATTTTGCAAATGTTCTAAAAAAACAGATAATGAAATAAAGAACTATTAAAATATATATTTAAAATATATATTTAAAATATTATTAAATACAATATATATATATATATATATATATTAAAAATATTAATCGGATCGGAGTATATGAATCCAATTCCATTCCATTTAATAAACGGGTAATTGGGTAATCGGATTTTAGGCATGATCCATATCCGCTTAAATGGATCGGATTCGGATTCATATTTGAATAAAATCTGATCCATTGACAGGCCTAACCACAACAACCAGGTTCGAGTGTTACGCACAACTCCACCATCAGAAATTTCTCCTCCCAATTAACGTACTATGCTTTACTTCACTTACAAGCTATATCAGTTATGAAAGTGAAATAATCGCAGTGATTCTAAAATCACTTTCATACAGCTTTACTAGTCGTCAATCACCTCGTCTGCTCTTCGGGTTACAGGTGACACGACTTGCCCAGAACAAAACGTTTTCCCCAATGTTTCCTAAAATCACCTAACGGAGGTGGGGTTTAAGGATCCCATCCTGATTTACAACAATATTGGGCGGCACCTCGTACTGGTGCACTCCTCCTTTACTAGCTTGTCTGCCCATTCCATCACAAGAGTTATCGGCTTAATACATAATTTTCTGGTTGATGGTCATGCACCAACCTATTTCCATCTATGAGTGGTGCACGCGGAGACAACTCACTATGTCCCGCTTAACACCGACTTCCACTTATAACGTCTCATATCAAGTTGTACTTAATATTCCCCTTATTCTTTGGGGTACCAAAATTCTCGACCCGTGCACTTTCCACCACAGTATGCACTTCCAGGTTCTTATACCTTATTGTCATCCACATTCCATTTATACGCAAGGCACTCTCGACATAAAAGTTATATCTCCTTCCGAAATTCCATTTAATTAAGGAACTTTCCCCTAAATGCACTATCACTCAACATTGGTGGTAATCACATTCTATAATCCCTAAGACACACAACCGGGGACCTCAAAATCCGGTCCTCAAACTTATAAATATAAATCTTATCTCCCACGTCTCTAAAGGAGTGATATGACAGCGCACTCTTCATATCACTAAATCTTAAGCACTAAACATAATAACGAGCTAAATCGCTCCTCTCAACAGTGGATCCAATATACCTTAAATCATATCAATAAAGTTTATGCACACAGGGATCAAATATCTCGCCGCATTATTCAGAGGATAAAACTCACAATTTCTATCCTTACCAATATCTCTGGTTGCTCAAGTGGTTCTCGGATATAACATATTTGTCCGAACCAAACCGAAACTACTTTAATAGTTGCCCTTGCCAGGCATTATACTCATGTCCCTCTACTCTCCTCGTGCAAAACTAATGGAGGTGGTCATACTCTCCCCAAAAATACTTTTATATATAATCAACTTATCTCCAACCATACTAACCGTATCAGGGTTGTCCTTCTCTCGGACCTTGGTAGTCTCAACTCTGATGGCTACCCCCATTGTTCCCTTTGCTCCACTGTCCCAAACTAAATTCACCATCACTTGGTACGAATTCAGCTATCTGAATCATTTAAATGGGTGCCCTAATGGGTCTCCCCTATGGTGTTTCACTAACACCATTTCATCTAATCTTACTCCCCGATTAAATCTTTTGATTCTTTTAGCTCCCTTCACAAGGAGCATTAATATCTCTACTGACAAAACTCGACATTATCACCATCTGTATCGATCATCCAAGCAGAGTTTCCCTTAAGTGCCGGCAACTCCTCTCGTGAGTCCATTACCCACTTAAGAATTTTCTTCTCCATTGTACCTACTTCATCCGGTATAACATTCATTTTCACAAATGGACCTCTGTTCAGACCTTCCCGTGATTCTAATCTCATTCTGAACAAAAATGAAGGAACTTGTGGTCCTCCATCCGTACCTAATATCCTTCCATGTACACAACATCTCACTTTTAAATGTGGTGGTGGACTCCCACCATTTTAACTTTGCTTCCACAAGCCAAGAAAAAATTTACCCAAAATTTTCACTTCCGGGTAAACCACATTTCACCATATGCCAAAACCTCTGGATATCTAACTTTCATTGGCTAATACACACAATCTCCGTATTTTCTAAAATTACTACGGGCGGTCTTCTTCAAAGACCCCTTTGACTCTTTCCCATCTTAACCACATTGGGTGAGTCTAGTTTGACACCACTTTCTACTATAGCGGTACTCGAAAATATATACCGCACCCTAGCAGTCTTTACAACCCCATCTTCCCGAGTAATATTAGGGGTGACCTCGACTACGGTCACCGTCCCCAAAATATTCTTCAACATCAACTGAGCCCTGTCTCCTGCTATCCAACCAACGACCCTCGTCTGCCATACTTCATTGTTCAGCACACGAACACACCCGAACGCAAATAAGATTCATTAATATATATATATACATTATAGTAGGAGAACGAAATCTCACCATAAAAATCAATAATCCTAAATATAAGGCTCTGTGTCTAGTAGAAGGCAATGCTGAAAGCGTAGTACATTCGCACATATTCCTAAGGACACTAGAACCTGATACTCTGATACCATCTGTGTCACCAGACCTAATAAAATACCGGGTGATCAGTCCTATATCAAATCAAATAGGAATCTCAAATGGTTTCATTCTCAATATCACTGTCGAAAATCAATTAATTACTAATAACCTATTAGGCCTCGCGCCAAATTTTAAACTTTATAATCCTTTTAACTTAATGCACGAAATAAAACCATCCACACACAATAATATAACCAACAATTTAAACAAATGAATGATGACCGATAACTCTCGATAAAGCATTTACACAACCATATCGAATGAAATGATCAAAATAAAATAAATTACTACATTTGGGCAATATGCCCGAGTTTTACTCATAATACCACATATCTATATCACAAGGAGATAAGCGACTATAAAAATCCCTTCTAGCATCCACAGCTGTTGCAGCAAAGTCTGACTCGAAAGAAAAAGCATCCAGGCGTCCTTGTGTCTGGACACCTAAAAAGGATTTGAAGAAAAGAGAGAAAATATACAAGCGGGTTAAAGCCTGAGGTTTAAAAATAATTTTAGCAAGTGCCTAAAATACTTTAGTCTTTTAAATTTGATATTCTCCATATTTAAACTGGTGTCGCACTCCCATGAGATACCCCTCACCTCTTATCTAACAGTGCGCACCTAACGCATGTATTTTAAACACCTTAGTTACACTACCCAACCTAACTAGTATCTTACCAAACCATTTAACATCGCACGCTATCGCAACAACCCGCGTATGTAATATCCTAAACTTTTGCCCGCTTATGCTTCTTCCGATCATAAATAACTCTCACTTATACTTGCTGAAAATCTTAAAATAAAATTAGTTAACCAGGGCGCACAACCATGTACTAAAGACCAAATATCTCCTCACTTCCAACATTGTGTTAAGCTTCATGTATGGGACATCTCGCAAAGCGAAATCCAAATAAGGAACCCTCCCGATACACTACTACTTAACGTTTACGATCGTTGAGATTCGTTTAGCCCTCTGTCCATAGAATGTACCCCCAAATTCTCGTCTCTCGTCATAAAAGTATACTCATAAAAATTCCAACTCGTTCTATTATCAATTTAAGTCGCATACCGTCAAAGGGATACACTAAATCCCATCAAATTATTCATAGAACAATAATCCAAAATATCCTAGGGTCTACCATTTCTCATCTCCTTTCGTGCGTGGGACGTCTCGCAAATCGATATTCAAATAAGGAACCCTCCCGATACACTACTACGTAGCTCCGTCGGTTATTGAGATCTGTCGGTCCAGGACCTAAGTCTATTACTCGATTCATTTAGAATAACTTCCACTAGTTCTTACACTATCCACGCCTTAGTGTTAATTATCCCATATATAGTAATCTCATCTTATATACGTATATCACACATTTTATTTCGAATTTTATACTCCTGGATGATTGACCGAATAGGTTCGGTGTGTGATAATTGATTAAATTAATTCGCAAGATTCCAATAAACCCTTATTTAATTAGAGTTTATATAAACCAAAGTAAATCAACCCTTAAACATGCATCTATGTGTGTGCGTGTGTCAAACCATAAACAAATAAATCATGCGACACAAATTCAAGGAAAAATCCCCGCAGGGAAAAACCTTTTTATTTCTAGAACTTTGAAAAATTTACAAGACCATTGACTTACATACAACCTGATAATAGCCCACAAGTGTAACGCATGGTGTCTTCGTCAATCCTTCAAAGCAACGGTTAAAAACAGTGTCGGCTGGAATCTCCCTCAGGAACTCCAGGTGGTCAGCAATGAAGAAGAGAAACGACTTCTTCACAAGGGTTGAACAAATACTAGGATGTGTTCTTGGGTTGCAAAAGGATTCACAAAGATATGGCAATGATATGTGAATCAAAACATGAGTTTGGGAACTTAAAAATATTAAGACTTGAGGTGAGCTGCTCCCCCGAAGTTGGTATTTATAGGGAAACACATGAAGAGTTTTGCAAAATAAAAACACTGCCAGCGTACAGGGTAACCGAATCGATTCGGGGTCCCCTGCGAATCGGTTCGCCCCCCCGAACAGGTTCGGTCTGGGTTCGGGGAAATTCGCTGGAAAGGGGCTTAAACACTTAGCAAAAATTCCAAGGTTTTTCTTGAAAATATCTCCATTTTCAAAGGAAAATAACTTCTTTACCGTAGCTCGGATTGAGGTGCCATTTCTTCCAGTATCTTCGTTGTGGCAAGATCTTCAACTTTCCAGTTGACCGGTCCTCCGGACGGTGGCTGTAAAATTACCAAATTACCCTTGAACTTCCCTATCAAGCCTTATTGCTATGTTTTGACTTCTCTTGCGTACCACTTGCATTACGAGCCTAAAATCATGGAACGTGAAGTCATTGAGGCAGATGAGGGACACATGATGGAGATAATAAATGCTTGATTCTCGAAATTCGGATTGAGGCCGTCGAGTGAGATCTTGAGATGACGTGTTAAATGTAGCGGCGTACGACATACACAAATGAAACATGTTGGACATGAGAAAATTGTCCTTACAAATCTCCCCCTATGTCTATGCCGGTACATACTTAAAAAATCCGAATTATCAAATATGAAATTGCCTATACAAATCTACCCTCCCATGAACCCAAAAATGGAAAAGGTACGAATGAATAGTCTCCATCGTTTGTTCTTCAAATCTTCAGGAATCTCAAATCTTTTCTCATCAGGGTATGTAACGTATGATCGTAAATGTAGTACCTACACACATGAGATAAAGAAAAAATACCAAGTGACGTATCGAGTTTGAAATGAGATAAACATAGATACCAATATATGATGAGCATAAGTCAAATCTCAAAACTCCCCCAAAATTCAAACTCCCCCAAAATAAGATAATTCTTTCTCCCCCTTTTTATGATGTCCCCAAATAGACAAATAAGAAGAATGAATCAAACAAGCAAAATCGGGGTGTCACGGTATTCAAAACAAGGCATCAATCAATATGGCAAACAAGCACTTGCAGGGAGATGCTCAAAAAATCTTCACAAACTATTTTTGATTTTTTAATTTTTTAATTTTTCGTACAAAATAAGAAAATAGATACCATATGAAAAAAATATGATACAAAAATCACACCATGGATTTAGACTCAAACAACCAAGTCATGGAAAAGAAATGAATGGGTGTGAACACATTCGATAGGTAAATCAACTCAATCAATCATATGTGCACGATGCATATGTGTACCCCTAACGAATGAACATCAAAAGTATCCTTAGGTGTAAAGATTGTTGAACTTAGATGACATCGTCTTATGCAAATCAACAAATCAAAGTCAAAGTGATTTCCACACTAATAACGTCCAAAACTATGTAGCGCATTTTTAAACATATCAAGGACGTGCAGACCCGTTTTAAACTCTCCAACTAAACTCCCTCATGCATATTTTCTTTTAGAGGTGTATAAACTAAATTCTCAAACTTTGGAGAATTGGTGCAAAAACCCAAATGGCCCCTTTTTGGCATGAATATCTTTTTATTGCCTTTCAATTTTTCCGGGCTCTTTTAACCTCTTTGAACCCCGGATAATAAAATTCCTCCATTTTTTAGGTCCAATTTAACGGTGGCTTAGTATTCGTAAAGGCAAAATGAACCTTTCGCAGCCCTTCCCCGTTTTCAAACAAAGCACACAAACTCACAAAACGGTTCTTATATGCACAATTTCCTTATTAAGTTTATCGCGCTTGGTTCGTTTTAAAGGACAGGATTGAAGTGAAAACACCCAACCAACACGTGATAAGACAAGAACAATAATAAAAAAAATCCATGCATGTGTGCAATAAAAGAAACATGAGTCAAACATATAGGAAGTAACACTTAATTACATCTTAATGACTCCAAACATTATAAAGCACAAGGATGAATTGACCTATTGTCTCAAAACACTATCAAATAGTCACATGAAAATAATGGAATGATATTGTGACTCGATCATCCTAAGTGTTCATCCATAAAAGGTGCAAACAAAATACAAAAATCTTTTTGGATTTTCAAATTTGATCAAAACAAATATGAATGGACACTGAAAAAAATAGAATATCTTTTTGCATTTTTCAAAAATTTTCAAAAAACAAAAATTTGTACAAAAAGTACATGTCACGACGCTAGCAAACATAAATATCATGAAACAAAAACTAGCGTATGACAAACATGCAAACACAATCATCTATATGATATGGTAAGAGAAGAATCATGTGCAAGCAAACGAGAATCAACTTGTCTAAAATCTAGTGCCTCTAAAAGTGATTTCCTAACCTAAATAGATGTGAAACGTCGTGCGGGGGCTTTGGGAACCACGGGAACACTACACATATACTTCCTATGACATTTTCCAAGATCAAAACAAAATCGCCTAAGGTGACCTTTCCTACCACAATATGAACATGTGAAAACGGGTGGAACGACACCTATGGGATGACCTTTTCTAATATCCTTGGAATTAGTTGACCCTCTAAAACAAATAATAGTTTTGGCTTTAGCATTAGAAGCATGAGAACAAGATGAGCCACTACCATCACTATCAAACCTACTTGAGTTTGTCAAATCATTTTTTAATTTCAAAATTTTTGACTCAAGCAAAGAATTAGACTCTTCAAAATTAAGGGACTCCTTTTTCAAGTTTTCAATAATTCCTAAAAGCGTATCTCTCTCTCCCTCAATTAAATCAAACTTTTTCCTAAGAGTCTTTTCACGTGCCACAAACTCATTGACTAAAATATTTTTATCCTCTTTGGCACAAATTTAACGAGAACGATATAATTTTTTAAGTCCTCCAATTCCTTCTCTAAAACTAGAACTCTCTCATCACTCTTCTTTTTGGCAATTTTTAAAGAGTCAAAATCAGTACACAAATTACCAAAGTGCTCACGACAAATATCACTTTGAGTTCGAAACGCTTGCAAATATTCAATCTTACTTTTAAAGAGAGAATTTTCTTTTTCCAAAACTTTAATTCTTTTGCAAAGTTTCAAATTCAAACTTTTTAAATTTTCAGCATGGTCGTGAACTTTTTCAAAAATAGGCTCCTCATTAAATGGGCGTTCCATTGAAAAAATTGCGATTTTTCACAAAACTGATTTTTCAAGAAAAATCAATATCACACAATTTTGCGAAAAATTGGAATACGTGATAAATTAGCATAACCTGCTCTGATACCAATTTGATTGACCGAATAGGTTCGATGTGTGATAATTGATTAAATTAATTCGCAAGATTCCAATAAACCCTTATTTAATTAGAGTCTATATAAACCAAAGTAAATCAACCCCTAAACATGCATCTATGTGTGTGCGCGTGTCAAACCATAAACAAATAAATCATGCGACACAAATTCAAGGAAAAATCCCCGCAGGGCAAAACCTTTTTATTTCTAGAACTTTGAAAAATTTATAAGACCATTGACTTACATACAACCTGATAATTGCCCACAAGTGTAACGCACGGTGTCTTCGTCAAACCTTCAAAGCAACGGCTAGAAATAGTGTCGGCTGGAATCTCCATCAGGAACTCCAGGTGGTCAGCAATGAAGAAGAGAAACGACTAATACTAGGATGTGTTCTTGGCTAGCAAAAGGTGTCACAAAGATATGGCAATGATATGTGAATCAAAATATGAGTTTGGGAACTCAAAAATATGAAGACTTGAGGTGATAGGACTCTCAAGTTCGTCTATGCAAGTCTTGCAAAACTGCTCCCCCGAAGTTGGTATTTATAGGGAAACACATGAAGAGTTTTGCAAAATAAAAACACTGCCAGCGTACAGGGTACCCGAACCGGTTAGGGGTCCCCTACGAACCGGTTCGGTCTGGGTTCGGGGAAATTCGCTGGAAAGGGGCTTAAACACTTAACAAAAATTCCAAGGTTTTTCTTGGAAATATCTCCATTTTCAAAGGGCCATAACTTCTTTACCGTAGCTCGGATTGAGGTGCCGTTTCTTCCAGTATCTTCATTGCGACAAGCTCTTCAACTTTCCAGTTGACCGGTCCTCCGGACGGTGGCTGTAAAATTACCAAATTTCCCTTGAACTTCCCTATCAAGCCTTATTGCTCTGTTTTGACTTCTCTTGCGTACCACTTGCATTACAAGCCTAAAATCAAGGAACGTGAAGTCGTTGAGGCAGATGAGGGACACATGATGGAGATAATAAATGCTTAATTCTCAGAATTCGGATTGAGGCCGTCGAGTGAGATCTTGAGGTGACGTGCCAAATGTAGCGGCGTACGACATACACAAATGAAACATGTCGGACATGAGAAAAATTGCCCACCTTATCCTGACAAAATGGATCCCTTTCCCGTGCCTTCACAACCCTCATGATGATCTCGGGTGTGATAGTCAAAATCGCCATACAAGCCCTGGCCACTGCATCCTCCTGCCAAGCTCACCCTACTTCGCCTTCCAAACCTCCGCTAACTTCCTCGTAGGCCTTTGGCTCAACGCGTCTGCCACTAGTTGTAATACCCCGTACTTTTATTGATATTTATTTGTGGGATTAATTAAATTAAATGGGAATTAATTGAGAATTAATCCGGATAAAATACTAATGAGATGTGAGTTGGTATTTGATTATAATGTCTATACATACGATGTTATATGAATATTGAAACTATTGAAATTGTCGCGAGATTGAAATACGGCAATTTGGGAAATTTTGTTGGGACGCGCGTGACAGTCGCGTCAGGAATATAATTGTTTAAATTAAAAAGCGAATTTTATTTCTATCAATAATATGGTCATTTTGAGTGCGCCAACGTGTCCAGAAGGGTCGAAATAGTTAGAAAACACTAGTCGGGGGTTTATTTTGGGTCCCGGGGCATTTTTGGGCCATACCGGCAACTTAAAAGGGTATTTTGGTAATTTTGAAATTTTAGGATAATTAACCAACGAATTTTGGGAGTTAAATATTAGGATATTTAGTGACCCACTAAGCCATTACCAGCACTTAACCAACTAAAGGGCAACGGAAGTTTTAGGAGAGGTTAGGAGAAGTTCCCAAAAGAGAAACACAACCTCCATCTTCAACCTTCAACCTTGGGAGAAAAGGAGAGAGCAACCTTCATCAATTCAACACCAAATTCAGAGAAAAATCCAAGGCAAGTGGTTTAATTACGTTAATTTCAAGCGAATGTTTCTTCCATGATTAGAAAATTTTATAATCGCATTGTATTGGAAGATTTATAAAAAAAACCCATGAGATTGGAGTTATAAATTCAGATTTTGATATAGGTTTGCATGTAGAATTGTTATTGGGTGATTGAACTAAAAGAATTACTACTTTTTATGTTTCAAAACGGATTTATTTATGGAAATTGAAGACTTTAAATTTCTAGGGTTTATGTTCATAAGGTTTGGAAAAAAAATTGGGGAGTTATGATAATTAGATGATGTTTAGGAAGATTTGGCCCTATATAAATGTTAAATTATGACATACGAATGTTTAGTGTGGATTAGAAACCTTAAAATACTGTTGGGACGATTTTTATATGGGATTAGAGGTGAAGAAAATAGAGAAAAACGAGATAGGAAAATTCTGGGCTCGAAACTGGCATCTCGTTAGAAGACCTGCCCAGGTCGTTCGAACGAGCTCGTTCGAACGAGCTTCTAACGAGGTGACAGTTTGCCTTCTAACGAGTGGGATGTTCATTCGATGCCTTTCGTTCGAACGAGATCTCGTTAGATGCCCACTTCGTTCGAACGAACTCTCGTTCGAACGAGACTTCTTAACGAGTTGACAGTTTGGCCTTTTTGGCCTGATTTGATTTCCAGTGTCCCGTAACCTTGTTTAATTGATGAGATAACTTTCCCGTGTTAACTAATTGGTATAGTTGGAAGATTTGGGATATATTGAGGAGATCAATTATAAAATAGTGAATTGGACCGAATGATATTTGTGGGTTAGGACGCGAGTAACTAATTACGACGTGAGGATAATGGATGATGTATATACGTATAAACCGGGGACACGTGTGTTGGTATAAGAATGAGAAGTATACCACTAATAAATTATAGTAATTACTAAGGTGTGTGCATGCTTAGTATATGTATATGATTTTATGTGTATGACATACCTACCATACTTGCTATCACGGGAGGTTTACGTTCGCTTAGGGCCATCTAATCTTTGTGTGCTCGGATTTAGATTGGTACCTCGAGGACATAGTTCAAGAGAATGACTTATTTGTGAGTTAATAAGTCAGCTGACTATGGAGCGTAGGTATGTACGTGACCCATGGATATGTTGAATTATGTTCGCCTCCATTTTTGTGTGTTGTGCTTATTCTAACAATTCCTGAGAGATTCGGAATTTGTAATCCTTATGTACGCGATGTACCGAGATGGATAGCAGAGTATGTGTGCACCACAGCTTAGCCTCGGGGTGCTTATATTTTATATTTATGATGTGAATAATATACGGTTAAATGAAAAGGAATTGTTATGTTTAATTGCGAGTATGATTGTAGTAACGTCTTGATAAAGATAAAAAGGGATAACCTGCTGTAAAATGGTAATGCTGATAATTGAGAATCCGAGTTTAAGTAAAGCTATCTATTTAAGTGATAACATTGGGAATTCATATTGTGAATTGAGTAGGAAGGGTAGAACTTATGTCGGTTTAGTTAGATATGAGAATCACTTGAATGGGTACGGTACGTTAGGAGTGCACAATTAGTCGAGAGGTGAGTATTTCATGTGAGAGCACGTCCTAACATGTATTTTGCATTCATTGTTTTAATGTTATTAAAGCACTTGCTATTTTTAAAATACTCTCCACTTTCGGGATCTGACCCGTTTGCTTTCAAATCTACTTTTTGTAAAAACCTTTTTAGGTGCCCAGCCACAAGGACACCATGCATAGGAATTCTATTCAGGTGACGAGTTGTAGCTGTTGTGGAAGTTACAGGGCCTTGATATTAGACGCCTCATTTTCTAGTCTTGACTCCATATTCAGTTTCATCATTTGTAGGGCATGTCACCCATTTCTATTAGAGACTTATTATATTTCAGTTATTCAGACTTTGGTTTGTAATTAATTCAGGATGCAGACTTGTTTTATTTATTTCCATATTGGGATTGTTGTGAGGAGTATTTCCTCTAGACTCATTATTACTTGTTGATTTCACTATTGGGACTTTATTGTGTATGGTTATGTTATTCTTTTATTCTTCACTTACTTTATGTTAATCAGATTTAATTTAAAATTGGCAACTCGCTTTTTAAATACTAGGTGGTTAGTAATCATTAAAATGTTTTCGACGGTGATGCTATTAACTGAACCAACTTGGCATTTTGTATTAATTTTAATAAAGGAGTAGCTACCCGGTATTTAATTAGACGGGGTGTCACAGGTGGTATCAGAGCATCAGGTTCTAGTGTCCTTTAGGATCTGTACGGCTTGTTATGTTTCCGCTGAGCTTTCTTTGATGTAGAGCCCTATGTTTTAGGACTGTTGTATTCTTTTGTGTATGCTTCGCTCTTCAGCTATTTTAAGTTTATAACTGCGAACTTATAGACTTTACTCTCATTTCAGATGCCTACACGACGTGCACAGCGAGTTCCTAGGGATGCACAACCAGAGCCCCAGCCAGCTCCAGTACAGGGCATCATGAATGCCGTCGAGGTTGCAGACATTGTAGCCCAAGCGATAAATGCCGCTCTCGCCGTTGTACAACAGGCACCACCTCAGGCGCTGGTAGCCGCGCCAGTTCAGGCACATGCATTCCTGTCTGCTTGGGAACGCGTTCGTGATGCTTTTCAGAAAGCACACCCTCCGGAGTTCGGAGGTAGCCCCGACATTGTGGTATCTAGTGAGTGGAGGAAAGATATTCAGAGGCACTTGAGGATGTATGAGTGCACCGATGTTCAGAGGCAGATACTAGCTACTTTCAAGCTAGTGGGATCTGCACTGCAGTGGTGGGAGTCTATTACCACCGTGGAGGAGAGAGATACTCTCACGATACAGGAGTTTTGGGTGCGGTTCGACCGCAAATATTTTCCGTCAGCTGTTCACACGGAGATGAGAAGGAAGTTGATGAACCTTAGACAGGAGGGAAGGACTATGGCCGAGTATGAGGCCGAATTCATAAATTTGCTGAATATTGTCCCGGATGAGATACCGACAGAAGAGAAGAAGATCCAGAAGTTCACCGATGGATTGACTTGGAGGATCCGTCAGCATTTATTGGGGAACCTCTCGTTGGCCACTTATTCTGACGTGGTTAACGTCGCACTGTTACACTGCCAGGATCACCGCTTTCACATGGCTGAGAGCAAGAGATCAGGAGAGTCCAACCATCAGGGCAGGACTGGAGGAAATGGTGCTAGTGGGGCACAATCTACTCAGGGGCAGAGGCAGGGTGACCAGGGTTCCCAGCAGGGGGATCATAAGAGGTTCAGATCGGGGAATTTCAGGCACGGACAGGGAGGTTTTAGGCAGGGCCATCAGGGTCCGAACGACCATCAGGGCCAGGGGAGGAATGGTAATGGCCACCAAGGCCGAGGGCAGCAGGGACAACGAGGGGGAAACTTCCAGGGGAAGTGTTTCATTTGTGGTAAGATTGGCCACAAACGTCAGGATTGTCCTGATAAGGGCAAAGCCCCACAGCAGCAGGGTGCTCGACACGAGCCACAGAGGCCTATGTTTCCCGTCGCCCTCCCGGCACCACCACAGATGGCAGCATTACCACCCATTCCAGCGGTCCCAGTTTAGCAGGGGCAGCTTCAGTATGGGAGAGTATATCAGCTTCAGCAGGCCGCAGCCCCACAGAATCCACCGGCCATTGAGGGTATGTTCTCTATTCAGGGGACTATGGGGCGTATTTTAATTGACACGGGGGCTACACACTGTTTTATTGCTATGAGATTTGCACGCACCATTGGGTTGTTAGACACCGCCGAGAGCACGGTTACTTGTGTAGATTCGCCATTGAGTAGGGGTTCTGTGATTTCCCTTGTATGTAGAGGCGTGGGTATAGAGATCGGGAGGTTTACTTTACCCGCGAATATGTTAGTGTTAGAGATGACCGAGTATGATGCCATTATTGGTATGGATTGGCTAGTTGCGTACCGAGCCATGATTGACTGTTTTAGTAGGAGTATTATCTTTGCCATTCCCGGGTAGGAGATGTTTTTAGTGGCGATGCCTCATCCTGAGGGAGGATCGTCCACTCATTTGTACTATATAGAGGAGGAGACCTCTAAGGAAGTGGTGATACCACTTGATTCGATTCCGGTTGTTCGAGAGTTTGCCGATGTATTTCAGGATATACCTGGATTACCTCCGAGTAGAGAGATAGATTTTGTGATCGATTTGACGCCGGGCACTCGACCTATTGCCCGCGCACCTTACCGTATGGCTCCAGCTGAGATGAGAGAATTACGGGATCAGATTGAGCAGTTGTTGGGTCAGGGGTTTATTCGGAGGAGTACTTCACCGTGGGGTGCCCCTGTATTGTTCGTGAAGAAGAGGGATGGATCGTTGAGGTTGTGTGTAGATTACCATGAGTTGAATAAGGTCACGATACGGAATAAGTATCCGTTGCCCCGAATCGATGACTTATTCGACCAGTTGAGAGGAGCTTCTTTCTTCTCAAAGATTGATTTACGATCGGGATACCATCAGTTGCATATCAGGGAAGAGGACGTCTCGAAGACTGCTTTCTTAACGAGATATGGTTCCTACGAGTTTCGGGTTATGCCTTTTGGTTTGGCCAATGCTCCAGCCGTGTTTATGGACTTAATGAATAGGGTGTTCAGAGAGTTCCTAGATCAGTTTGTCATTATCTTCATTGATGATATTCTGGTTTACTCCCAGACAGAAGAGGAGCACGCCGAGCATTTGAGGCAGGTTTTGCAGACGCTACGCCAGAACGAGTTGTATGCAAAGTATGAGAAGTGCGGGTTTTGGCTGAAGGAGGTTCAGTTTTTTGGGCATATTATTTCCGACCGGGGGATATCTGTTGATCCGGGAAAGGTATCCGCGGTGAGGGAGTGGGGACAGCCCACGACACCGACTGAAATCCGTAGTTTCTTGGGCCTAACAGGATACTACAGGAGGTTTATTCGGGGTTTCTCAAAGATAGCGGGTCCTTTAACACATCTGACTCGTAAAGGTGTGCCGTTCATTTGGAGTGATGCCTGTCAGTTGGTATTCGATGAGTTGAAGGACAAGTTGACCTCAGCACCTGTGTTAGCATTGCCGAGACCGGGAGTTGAATATCTAGTTTACACCGACGCGTCCTTACAAGGACTTGGAGGTGTATTGCAGCAGGAGAGTCAGGCCATAGCTTATGCTTCCCGTAAGCTTAAGCCTCACGAGAAGAATTACCCCGCCCATGACTTGGAGTTAACGGCAGTGGTATTCGCCCTTCGAATTTGGAGACATTATCTTTTGGGGGAGAAGTTTCGATTGATCACAGACCACAAGTCCCTACAGTACCTATTCACGCAGAAGGAGTTGAATATGCGGCAGCGAAGGTGGCTTGAGTTTGTGAAGGATTATCAGTTCGATATCCAATATCACCCGGGGAAGGCAAACGTGGTAGCAGACGCATTGAGTCGTAGGCCAGTAGATGAAGTGGCAGGGGTGTGGAAGGCAAAGTGGAAGGAGTTGGGACACTAGGATACAGTGGCCCGATCGTTCATGTCTGTGATGACTGTTACACCGCAGATTGTCACGAAGGTGGTAAAGGCCCAGGCAAATGACTCGTTCTGTTAGGAGCAGATAGTTCGATTACTAGCAGAGGGAGCCGAGTCCTATACCGTTAGCTCAGACGGGGGATTACGATTCAATGGGAGACTGGTAATTCCGGAAGGGGAGGAATTGCGACACTAAGTGATGGCAGAGTCGCACGGCTCACGGTTCGTGGTACATCCCGGTGGG
Source organism: Sambucus nigra (assembly GCA_949130495.1). Taxonomy (NCBI): domain Eukaryota; kingdom Viridiplantae; phylum Streptophyta; class Magnoliopsida; order Dipsacales; family Adoxaceae; genus Sambucus; species Sambucus nigra. The sequence continues at coordinate 17,520,366 of OX422213.1, read as the reverse complement.
GACTAAATGTACCAAGACATGAGACGTCAGTACACCAAATGAGGAAAATTGTAACGGATTTTTTTTTCTATTTGTAATGGATTTTGTCCATAAAACATTTGTAACGGACAAAATCCATTATCAATAGCAAAAATCCGTTACAAATATATTAGAATTAAATGCAAAAGCCATTTAAAAAAAAAAAAAAGAGAAAGTGGGAGAGGAGCGAGCGGCTCCACTCTCCAACTCTCTCCCGTCTCTCTCTATACCTCCCCAACCCGTTCGTCTCTTTATACAACTTGCGAAATTGGTATACCGTCGCACGAAGTTGATGCACGATCACTGATCGCCCCTCTCCCTCCTCTGGACGTCCATCTCGGTGTTCCGACAGTCGCGTGCCCCCTCCCTCCGGCCAGAGATCATCCCTTACCCTCTCCTCCGGCTCATAGATTCACTCAATAGGTAAATTAACATATTTGTCAATGGATTCACACACAACGGTTCATTCAGTTCATAGATTTATTGTTTTTAAGTTCAAGTTCAATGGGTATTTGTTACCTGTTAATTTTTTATTCACTGTTTACCCTATATTTGTTTCAAGTTCAATGGATTCCCTGTTTAGCTTATATTTGTTTAAATTTTTAAAAATATAGATTTGTTGGGTATTGGGTTATTAGTATTTAAAAAATAAAAGTATTGATTATTTGTTATTGGGTTGTTGCCTATTCCGTGATTATATTAGTTTTCTCATTTTCTGTTAATTTTAATTGTCGAAACATAATTTGGAATATATTTTCAAATTTAGGGCAATTATGTTGAATTTTTTTATTGTAATTTAAAATTTAGGGTAATATTTTGTTGAGGTATTTCGAAAAAAGTCTTCAAACAAAGTGGGAGCAAAAAATGGGTGAATATAAACATTAACGTTTTTAGGGTTGAAAAATTGTAAAAAAAGTAAAAATGACCCTAAAAAAAATTGCCTTGGGGCCTCCCGCCCCCGAACCCTCGACCTTTGTAAAACAATTCGCACCCCTTGGTTGAAAATCCTGGGTCCGCCACTGACGATCAAGTATTTTTCTCTCGTTTCCCTCGTCTCTCCATAAGATTTATGGTTTTGTTATGGGATACTCATCGATATTCCCACAGCTTTACGAATGAGTTTGATTCCATATATTGGGGATTCAATATATGAAATCAAACTTTTGGAAAATCACATTAGAATTACGAATTAGGAATTACGAATGAGTTTGAGTCCATCCCCTACAGCTTTACGAATGAGTTTGTCATATATTGGGGATGGAATCAAACCCTACAGCTTTACAAATGAGTTTGTCATATATTGGGGATGGAATCAAACTTTTGATTTTCAAAAGTTTTTCAAATTTTGCTTTGATTTTCAAAGAAGTAATATGACACACTCATTCGTAAAGCTGCAGGGGATAGGGAAATATCAACAAAGTTTGATTTTTAAAATTGGGTTATTTTCTTTCTTTATATTGCATTTTTGGTTTGTTCAATTTGTAGTTTTAGTTCTCTCAATTTTTTAATGTAGGGTGTAGGTGTAGGTTGGAATTGGGGATGGGGATGGGGTTGGGGCAGAGGTTTTGAAAACAAGTGATTTTTATTAAAATTTGTTTGTGTCATTTTTTTATTTTTTTATTCTTCTAACATATTTAATAAAAAAAATTATTCTAGAGGTCATGTGCAAGGCACGTATTTAAGTAAAGAAAAAAAAATCTTATTTTTATCTAATTTCTTTAATATAAATAGTACCTGATTTTATTTGTGAAGTATGTTTTGTGTATAGTATTTTTCATTTCTCATCTATGTATCTTAAGTTGATTAATATTTAGTTTTGCCCAATACACTTATTGCGATACACATCTTAAGTTTTATGGTAAATAAAAAAAACCCCATGAATGATCAAGTTATTTGCAAATAGAAATCACGATGAATTATGTGTTTTAGTTACTTGATATGATGAATATGCTTAAATTTTCTTTTTATTCATCAAAAATGTGTTTAGAATTTAGAAACTACAAATTTAGCATAAGTCGTGGTATAATATGTTGCCATAAATAGACACCAATCATTATCGAAGATTACAGTTGCAACTTAGTGTTAATGTGTGTTTTATCTTGTTTTATAGAATGTCACGACCGATTAACAAAGACTGAATGACTGAAGAGAACAAAGGCGACTTGTCGTATTTAAAGGGCATTGAAGATTTTATTAAATTTGCGGAAGAGAACAATGACCAGGGGTTGACAACGATACCTTGTCCATGTTCGAAGTGTCGCAATAAATTGCGTCTGAAATCGAAAGAAGTAGAGAGACATTTGTGGAGGAATGGTATGCATCAATTGTATACTGTATGGTTTTTTCACGGTGAAAATACATCCGTGAACACTATTGATCCCCCACCGGTACAACAAGTTGAGGAGATCATAGTAGAAGAAAACATCGAGGAACAAGGTGTTGGGGTGGAAAATCTTGTTGATGTTTGTTACGGAGTGCATGGGGAACCTTATGTAGATGTTGAATGCGGTCAGTCGTGAGTTTCCAAAGAAGATCATGTCGTAAATGACAAGTACAATGAATATAAGAGATTATCAGTTGAGAAATTATATCCTTCATGCGAGGGTCCTGAAACAACTCTTTGTTCAATTATAGAACTTCACAACTTAAAGAAGCAATTTGGTTGGTCAGGAAATAGTGTCACGACACTTTTGTCTATCTTAAAAAGGTGGCTCCCAAAAGGTAATACACTACCAGAAAAATATCCAAAGATAAAGAGTATGATGAAAGACTTGGGGATGAAGGCCAATTACATTCATGCATGCGTCAATAACTGTGTCTTATATTGGAAGGAGAATGAATATATGGATGAATGTCCCCAATGTGGAGAATCAAGGTATTCAGTTACTATGAGGAAAGGGGGGAGGATTACCAAAGAACCTAAAAAGGTGTTGAGACATTTCCCTCTGATTCCAAGGTTGGTGAGATTTTATACTATTCCGTGGATAGCTCGAGAAATGACATGGCACCATAGGGCAACCACTTCATGGGATTACCAACGACATCCATGTGATTCGTCCCAATGGAGGAGTTTCAAATCAAAATGGCCTGAATTTGCTAAAGAAGGACGCAATGTTTGGCTCTCAATAGCAACCGATGGGTTTAATCCTCGTGGCATTCAGTCTGCCAGTTATAGCTGTTGGCCTGTTATCACGGTGCCGAATAATCTTTCACCTTCATTGTGCATGAAGAGCGAGTTTCAAATGTTGTCTTTGTTAATACCTGGTCCAAAGGCACCGGGTCAAGACATCGACGTTTTTCTTCATCCATTAGTTGATGAGTTGAAGGAATTGTGGGAAGTAGGTGTTTCGGCTTATGACATGTATGAGATGCAACCTTTTACATTGAAAGCTATGTTAATGTGGGGGATTCACGATTTCCCTGCATATGGGAATTTATCTGGGTGTATTACACTTGGTTATAAAGCTTGCCCTGTTTGTGGGGACGATACTCCATCCATCCGACTGGTACACAGTAATAAGATAGTTTATACAAACTATCGTATTTTCCTTGACATGGATCACCCTTTTCGAAAAGGTGGGAGTTTGGGGCTTAGGTCAACAGAGTATACACCTCCTCCACATCGGTTGAATGGGGATGCACTTGTAAAGAAGTTACGTTGCATCGAGTATACACTGGGAAAGTCTCCAAAAGTTTCCAGTAATAAGCGAAAGATGGGTGATGCAAATGAGAATTGTAATGTTGAAGTTAAGGAGGCATGGTATAAAAGGTCAATTTTATTTGACTTGGAATATTGGAGTTTTCATAAAATTCGACATGTCCTTGATGTGATGCACATTGAGAAGAATGTTGCAGAGCATTTAATAAGTACAATCCTCGATGATAAAACGAAAACTAAAGATACAATAAATGCGCGGAAGGATATGAAAGACTTGGGCATACATAGTGGTCAATGGATGCGAGAAGATGAGAAAACCGGGAAAGGGATGAAACCGAAAGCATCATTTATATTGGATAAAGAAGAGAAACGACAGTTTTGTCAAATTTTGAAAGACTTAAAGTTACCTTCCAGCTTTTCGTCCAACCTGGGCAATATCGTCACCCTTAACCCACCTGGTTTGCACTCAATGAAGTCACATGACTATCACGTTATTATAGAGTATTTATTGCCCGTATTACTTCAGCATTCATTTTCGAAATACAAAGATTTGCGAAGAGCTATTCAACAGTTGAGCTTATTTTTCAAAATATTATGCTCAAAAGTCTTAATTCGCGAGGATATGCAAAAGGCCAAGTTTATGGTTGCAGAGGCATTGTGTATGTTGGAGAAGCACTTTCCGCCGGCATTTTTTGATATTAGTATCCACCTTACTGTTTATTTAGCCGATGAATCATTGGCTTGTGGTCCTACAGGAACATGTTGGATGTATCCATTTGAACGGTAAACTCTTTATATTAATTTTTATTTTCACACAAACACAAACACAAGCGCAAACATAAGCATATACGTATAGATCATTGTTAGAATATGTCATATATACTTTTTTCTTATTCACACGAATAGGAAGATGCAAGATTTTAAAGATATACCTAGCAATAAGCGATACATTGAAGGTTCAATTGCGGAGTCGTATGTTACTGCTGAATCTGTTAGGTATTGCATGGAGTACATGCCTAATTCTCTTGACGAAAACCACAAACGTACTCGTGAAGCGTTTCTAAATGAAGATGGAGAGTTTTCTGACGAAGGACCATTGTTAGATGATAAGATTGTGATGTTGGAACCTAAACAGTTTCGACAAATACGTCGATGGGTCCTATTTCGACTTGACGTTGATGGTCTTGAAGAATTCTACAGGTTTGAGCAATTTAATAAGTATTTATCGAAATTCACATTTAAATACTAATACACGAACTTATGTGAATAAATTGCAGTGAGTATAAAACGTTACTAAAATCCACTTGGCGTGGTAAAGGAAATGGGAGACAATTAACAGAAGTAGAGATGCAAACTTCTTTCATTCCGTGGTTATATGATAAGGTGCTCTTGATTTTACTAGTATATTAAGTTATATTCTTTATTATCCAGACTCACTTTGTAGCTATAATTTTATCTGTATTGCGCAGCTAGTCACTTCTGGAGAGACAGAGACAAATGCTATGTTGTGGCGGTTAGTACAAGGGCCAAAACACAAGGTTAAAACATATAAAAAATACCTCACCAATGGCTTTGTATTCTCTCCCAAGTATCACGATGATACTGTTGTGACACAAGACAGTGGTGTTTGCATGAAGGCTTGGACTCAATTTAGGGCAAGGAAAAGTGATAAAAATCTTAAAGATGCTTGGACAATATATTACGGAGTTATCAGGCAAATAATTGAGTTGGACTATACGCTATTTAAGGAGGTAGTGTTTTATTGTGATTGGGTGAGGTTGGAGGACAAGATCAATGGTTGTAAACATTGTCCAGACTCCAATTTGGTAATGGTTAATTTTGATAAGTTCAAGAGTACCAATAATGAGATTGATGAGCCTGCAATTCTCGCTTCTGATGCCAGTCAAGTCTTCTACTCAAAAGATCTTAACACTCCTAATTGGTGGGTTGTTATACATTCCCCGAAGAGATTAACTAGTCGAGTAGACGAGCTAGAGATACCAACTGTTTTCCAATCTACTCTTGAAGATGAACCTCATTTGGAGAACCTGCTAAAGCAATATGACAAAGTCTAGCTATTATTTTTTCACTAGTTTTTAATGTGTTTTTATTGGTGAATTGTAGCATTTTTAATGCAATCGAGTGGTATTTTCGCATAAGTTGTTGATATGTTTTTATCAGTTTAGACTGATCCTTTAAATTCAACTGTTATTGCCATAATTGTTGTCTTTATATCATGATTAGTAATATGCTAATAAGGAGAAATGATGCATTAATTGTTATATGCTTTTAATTCAATAAGTATACTGTTTATCTTTTATTTTACTATAATATTACCATCGAACTAATGCTTTGTTTCGAAATTTAGGAAATTTAAAATGTCATCAGGTACAGGCTTAGCACAACCTTCCTCCTCAATGGCCAAAACCCTAAATGAGAAAATCAAAGTCATTGTTGAAGATGACGGGTCTATAGTCGGTGATAATGCAAAGCTGCGGAGTTCTTGTACCGGGGACTTTGTGAGAGCTAATTGCCTGATTCACTTCTCGGACTGGAGGCACGTGCCAAAGAAATGTAAAAATGATGTTTGGAATGCTTTGATGGTAAATATGATCTTATACTTCATATCTTCATTTTTTATTCTTCTTTTCTATTTTTCTTCTTTTGCTATTTATTATTCTTTTAATTATTTTTGTTTTGCTTAATGATAACAGAGAGAATTTGATCTTAACGTTCCCCCGGAAGTGGTTCGCCCATTAGTGGAGAAGACATGGTCCCAAAAATTCAGGACTTTCAAAAATACATTGCGATCTCATTTGCAGGATGATGGCGCTGAGCCTGAAGGTGTTGACCTGAAATATGGAAGAAATTTAGAGAAATGGAAAATGGTGAGAAAAAAAGGCAACAAAAACTAAAAAATGTTGAGAACCGCTAAAAGCTGAAGTATACCCATTGTCTCGGTCGTCGTACATATGCCCAAAAGAAATACTTGTTGGTGTGTATCATTTTTGTTTTACTTTTAACATTAAAAATGTTCTTAGCTAATTTGTTAATTTTAACAATGTACAGCAAAAAACTAAGCCTGAGGTACAAATTGGGAGGGTAGACAATTGGTTGTCAGGGCATATACGCAGTGATAAAACTGTGTTGGAGAGTGCCAAAAGTTTCTATGTGAGTATAATATTTTTATTGTTGAAAATTTTAATTTTTAGTTGAACTTTTATAAAATGATTAACAAATTTATTTATAATAATATAGGAGGAAGTGAAGGCTGCGGAAGAGAAAAGAAAAGCCATAAGTATGATTGGAGAGGGTAGTACCGATACTTTTGAGAATTATGACAACGATGTGTTAACACAAGTGTTTGGAAGGGATGTTAAAGGCCGAATGCGTGGAGTGGGGTCCTACGTCTCTAAGAAACAATTAATTCACACGGGGGTGGCGAAGGCAAAATTTGTACAGCATTTGAAAGGAAATGAAGAAATAGCCTCGATGAAGAATGAGATCTCTAATGTTCACTCACAGTTGAAAGAGGTTACCAGTATGTTGCATATGTTTATGTCAAAATTGGAAAATGGAAAGGAGAGCTCCCCTGTAGGGGTGACTCCACATAGCGAGTTTGGTTCCACTTCAGATCATCGTCCTATCACTTTATCTCAAAATTTGAGTAATCTTGTCAACACTCCCTCTCCCACTCTCAATCCCACTCATATTCCTAACCCCCCTCCCCGCCCCCCTCCTTTAAAAAAATCCCCCGTCATTGTACTTGATAGGTTTGGTGCAGAATTGGCAAAGGGACATGTTGGGATACATAATGGTGACATGTGTCACTTCAAACGCCTTGGACTTGGGGAAAAGGTAGTTTGGGTTGAAACAGTGCTTCAACCTGACGCTTCTCTGTATAATGCTCCTCAAAACGGTTTTGAAACTTTGGTAGGCTTTTCAGATGGAGGATTTGTTATTTGGATGGAAAGTTGGTCGAAGTATGTTTAGAAATTTCATCTTAGTTTGGCACATTTTAGTGTAGGAAAGATACTTTTGGATTAATGTTTTCGTTGATTGTTCTTAAATTTTAGTGTAGGAAAGATACTTTTGGATTAATGATTTGGATAACAGTTATTAAATTTTACGTATGTTTGTTTTTCTCATGAATCTCGCTTGCTATGTTGGGTAAATGATACTTTTGGGTTAATGATTTAGATGACAATTGTTAAATTTTATATATGCTTGTTTTTCTCATTAATATCGCTTGCTATGTTAGGTAAAACCTTTTTAACTCCGCCAATGCAATGTTTTATCTTTGCATTGCCGGTCCCAAGCCCGGATAAAGGAGGAGGGGAGAGGTCATTGGTTCCGTAAAGGTCTAATTCATTTTTTGTTCTCCTGCAGAATGACCATATATTGGTGATTGAATTGAAGATTCCAACTCGCCCCCGTGTTATTGTTTTGCGGAGGTATTTAACATTCTAAACATAAGCTTACCACTGATATTCATACGCATTTTGTTAATTCTCTCCCATATAGCATCAGCTAAATCTCTTTTATTCCACCAAGTGAATCTATAACCCAAGAACCCCAAATCAATCAGACCATTTAACTCCATGCACTGAATGAAATCTTCTGCAGCATTCATATCATAAGGAAGTCCTCTAACCTTATCTAATGAAGTTGACACATTATTAAAATCTCTCCTAACAAACCATGGGTCAGTAGTTTGAATAGAATTTAAATATACTCTCACAACTCTTATCTTTGTATCCTAGTACACTTGGCTTAGACCAACGATACTTAAAAGTCTTTAGACAGATAAGGATAAGCCACCTTTAGAGTTATACTTTGAGGAATTTGGGAGATGATATTTACAGAGATATCATATGAAAAGAACTCCAAATTGAGTTTACTTCATTTGCAATAGCATATTGAAAACCAAATTTGATTCTATATTCCTCCAATCTAGATGGATCCACTTTAGGCTCTAAGCAAACCATCAAATCCAACTGATGCATATTCACAACCTTTTTAATTCTTCTAACCACACATTTCTTCTCGATTCCCCTAACATTCCAACTCATTAACTTGATCATTTAACCAAAGGTTTTGGGAGAGCCTTAGATAAAGACCTTAATACCTTCTTATCTGTGTGATCAGTGGCCTTCTGCATTATCTTCTTCTTCTTCTTCTTCTTGTTTGATACTTGTGTCCATTCCTCAATTGATTGAGGCTAGATATCCTTATCAGTGGGAATTTGCCTAGGAGATAAGTGGAAATTTTGAATAACTTCAGTATGCAATCTCTCCCTGCTACCATCCTCTTCCAAATTATTATTTTTCTCATACACTGCTATACCAGCCTCAATCGATTCCATTTGCGCGTCCTATTGAATCGAACTTTTAATGATCTCCATACTTTCCATGTGTATCTTCGTAGCACTTTCCATCTCATTAGGACTGTTATCTTCTACTGCAGGCATTATTTGTCCCTCTTCCATGTCTTCAATATCCATACTCTTTTCCTCAAATGGAGTTTGCTGAGATCGTTGGCTTTGGTCTCTATTTCGTGTTGTAGCCTTGTAGGTCTCGTGCGGCAGCCATAACTGTGTTTTTCTCTCATTTGTTAGTTCAGTTTCTGAGTTTGAAGACCATCACTGGATGTCAATGGAGGTTACTTAAAGTTTTTTGTCTATAACAAACTAAATATGTCAATGGAGGTTTGTGTTTTTATATATAGGTGATTAATTTATTTATTATCAATAATTAAGGAATTAATAATGTATCACTATGATATATCGTATATACTTATTATAACTGGTAAATGATTCTAATTTTTGTACTGTGAATATAGATAATAGTAATAGTAATAAATTCTAGAGGGTAATATTTTCTCAACTAGAGCTAAAGAAAAAGTAAAAAGTAAAGAAAGAATGAGCTAACTAACTGTTTGTGGTACATTCAAGCTTAAAAGTTTAATTTCTTTGCACTTCGATATTTTTCCAGTCTAACATGTTTCATTTGTTTTCTCTTTGTATTTGTTTTGTGGTCCTGTTCAGGTGTGAAGCCTTCTCCACATTCCCTATGACGTATGACCTTATCCATGCCAATGGTCTTGTCAGTTTGTATAAAGACAAGTAAGTTCTTCACTTTGTACCTAATTGAAGGGCAGGGCTTTATAATTTACCCTTTTTTATGGGAATTAAATTCAATTTACTTGTAGCTAATAGAATAAAATACACCACTGAAGATGTATTGTGCAATAAAAATGTTCTAGTTATCATGGCCTTGGGGATTAGTTAGGTTCTAGTTTATCCTTGACCGGCCCAGAACTGCATTTTGAATTTATTTGCATATATATGTATATATGCAAATAAATTCGCTTGTAGCTAATAGAATAAAATCATTCTCATTTATGGAAATTTATATAGTAGTCTCAGAATTAACATTTTCTAAAGATTAATAATAGTTTAATGTTGAACAATGTTTTGATGCCCATTCCCTAGACATCACAGGATGGTAAAACAAGATTCACCCTAGTTGACCCCGAGTAAATACCTTGAGTTGACATAGTTTTGATACCATTCTTGTATGTATTTTTTGAAGGTTGATAAATTTTAGAGATTTCAGAGTTGGATTTAGAGAAACAGATCAGTGAGGCGTGGTTTGACGTTATCTCTATTTATGAAATAGAGGATGCTCTCTTCATATATGACAAGTTCGAAAAGGCAATTTCATCATGTGGTGGCAGACGATACTCAAGTGCAAACTGCGATGTGGAATTTAGTAGCAATAACAAATTTTTTGATTATCACAGATGCGGAAATGCCAAACTCTATCAAACGTAATTGCGTTGTGAAGCTCGAGGAAGAAAATACGCCGAAGTGATGTATATGTGGTGGTAGAACAGGGCACATCAAATGAAATTGTGGTGTTGAATTAGATTAAGATACAAATGGTGTATGAGGAGAAAGACGATGGAAGAATCATTCTTATTCTTTGTGGCCTTTTCTTCAATTCTTAGCAACTAAGTTTGATTATATTTTATTACCAGTTGTTGTAGGGTTGGAGAATGACAGGAATAAGATTGTTAAAGGTGAGTCTGACAGTAATTGAATTTAACATCATTCTTTTTTTATTTTCAATTATACCATTTCCAATATTTTCATCCCATTTGGTTTTCAATAGATTCATCTACTGTAGTTCATCTTATTAGCTAAAAAAATGCTTCTCCATATGTTGTGTTCTGATTATGGGGTTGATTTGTTTTTTTTTCTTAGGTCACGATCGAGAGAAGTGCGTTGAGCACCTAGATCTTTATGTTATTGCACCTTCGCTGATTAAATGAATTATGACCTGAGATAAAAGTGAAGAGAAAGAGAGAAAATGATGGTGGTGTTAATATCTTCTTTCCAAATTGTTTTCAATTTGAATACTTTATTGTGGAAATAAAGGTAACCTACCATATTTGTACTCACACCTCACAGAAATATTGTTCTTGAAATGGTGGGCTGTTGCTGAGACAATTTCCAGCCTAAAATATCTAACATTGCCTGCTCAAGCCATTGAGGTATGTTTCCTTCATTTGTAGTAACTTTCAATTGTTTATTCATTAGTAGGCATATAAATAATTGTGCAAATTTAAGAATGTGTGGCTTTAACGATCTCCACGGGTCAACGAGGTGTTAATATTCGGGACATGACTTCGTATGCGAAATCGATATATTTTATAAAGGTTAAAATAACATTGCAATCTTTTTGAGCAATGAATATTCCAGTTTAACTTGTACATTACAATTTATCAGTTACTATAGAGCGTCCCCTCATAGTTCAACACAATGGTAATTCTATCAAATATGTAATTCTATCGCAAAAGTGAATGAATAATTGCAAAGTAATTATATTTATAATGAATCTTGAGTTTGGAAAAAATTTATACTCCCCAATCCTTCTATAGCCTGTACTACTATATATACATATTCATATATCTACAATAGGAAGCCCAGATTAAGGACAGGTAGTTAGGAATTGATGCAGATAATAATTGGACTCAAAATTCCTTAATATTGATCTGTTCCTTCCTTTAAGCACTAAATAGAATGAAAGCACTAAATAGAATGAAACAGTGACTTTAAGCTATTGTATCACCTATAGCTGTTGGTCTCGTGTTCCGGATATTGGGATACTATACATGGCATCCTCTACTGGGTGCTAAAGCGGTGGCTTCCATGTTGATGTTTGCAACGGTTTTTGGTATTCTAATGGCTCTATTCTTGAATACTTCAGGTGATGCATGGGATAATGCCAAGAAGTATATAGAGACGGGTTCTTGGTGGAAATGGGAGTGTCACAAAGCAGCTATTACAAACGATACTATTGGAGACCCATTCAAAGAGACAACCGGACCTTCCATTCACGTCCTTATCAAAATGGTTGCAACAATTACTCTAGTTATGGCTCCTGTATTCCCGTGAGAGTTCATTTTATATCAAAGTATACTCCGAAATTTGACACCCATTCTCTCAAAAAATCTTTTTATATACTGATTGACTATACACATATGGGCATTTTGATGTAACTGAGGGTGCAATGAGTTATAGTCAGTTCCAATTTTTCCCCTTAATTTGAATAGGAGATATTATTGACAGGTTTATTTTCTCGAATTTGGCAGTTCTAGAATCCAAATTATTGAGACCCCCTCATTGGTCGCTATCATGTTTGTTTTCCAAAAACCGGATAAGGAGATTTTGAAGATTGTGAAGGAGTTTATTTTTCCAAATCCTTTTGAATTTATGAAGGAAAAGTGTGGTTGGGCTGAATTTCGATTTCGTGGTGCTGAATTTGACCAAGCACACATCGTATCTCATCTACAGCGCCTGTCTTCTTCAGCTCTGTTGTTCAGAGATAATACCACCATAAATATGGCTTTAATGAGATGATACATGTAGCTACAAATGATGTAGCTTTTTCCATAGATGTTATACTGACTGCATTTACTTTGTTCCAAATTATAATATACGATCGTGGAAATCCGAAGGTCTCAACGACTAGTATTGCAATTGTTTTGGCTGACTGGTTATTTGTTACTGTTTGTGTGTTCATAGCTTGATTTACTTGGAGGATTGTCAAATTATGGGCAAATGAATGTGCAGTCTATAGATCAAAATTCCTCGGTGAACTTCTACAGAAATATAGGGAATAAATTGCTATATTTGGTGACTGTCTTTTTTGACATTATCTTCATCTTGCGACATTATGTGCTCTATCCTTCGAAGAAAATGGTTCCCTCTCCTAATCTTGATGCTTTAAGCGAGGATGGGCTTCTTAAATCTTCTGACCAAGTATGTTTAATATACACTACTACTATTACTTTCTCTTTCCCCATGAATTTAATATAAATCTCTAGCTCTCTTCTATGATACAATAAATTTAAGATATGAATGAGCCTAATGAGCTTAAGTGCATTTTTGTTGATTAGACAATTTTGCTATAACTTGTCACATTGTGATCCATCAAATATGCGATGCTTCTAAAAAAGGAATCCAACTTTGTACTACAACTATTTTCTTGAATTCCTTGGTCTACATACCAACTCTTGACAGCTCCCCTCAAACTTAGAGTGGATGAATATTTTACTTTGTATCTTAGTAGTAGAAATCTATAACTAGTGAGAGCCTTTGTTAAAACATATGATATTTAATCAAATGAAGGCACATGCCTGATTTCAACTTGTTTTCGCATTACTTTATTTCCTTATAAAATATAAATCCAACTCTATGTGTTTAGTTCTTGCATGAAGTACTAGATTTGTTAACACTTGAAATGTACTCTGATTATCACATTAAAGAACTGTAACTCGATTTTCTAAAACTTTAAGCTCAGTAAATAAAGATTGAATCCACGTGACTTCAACTATCAAAGTGGCTACACTTTTACACACTGCCTCTGTGCCTCCTTTTGAAATAGTACTTTGGTTCTTGGAATTCTAGGACACCAAATTGGGGCCTAGATAAACATAAAAACCTTTTCCCACTTACATCTTTTTAAGAGGCGGCAATAGTAGTATGCATAAATCCATCTGATGAACAACCCTGAGTTGTTTTGACACATGACCACTAATTTAATTATTTATAGTTTTGATTTGAGATGATGTGCCATTTTAATTTCTTGCGTCTTTTAATTAAAACAAATTCCATATAGTTTAGTTTTTTCCAATACTAAGATTGAGTTTGTTCGACAGGTTCTTATTGGGAAATATGAAGATTACTTCTGGGAGAATGAATTCTACTTTTGCAAGAAATATCACGAAGACTACTTTGAGGAGAATATTATGTTTAGAACTTTAAAGTTGTTAGACTTTGTTTTGAGTTCTATTATGGTTATAAGCTAGATGAATTATCTTGTACTACATTTTGTTTTTGGAGTTTTAATGGTTATGAATAAAATATAATTTTAGATCAGTTTAATATCACTGAAATATTATTTGTCATCGAAATATAGTTTGATACATTTTGTCACGTGTGTTTATCTTTTGAGTGAAATTTGTGGGTATTGGTTAAGTGTAGTGCATTGCCATTTGTTGAGCACGAGTTTTAACTAGTGTATTTATATCAATTTATTTAATGAGAAATTAATATATTTTTAAAAATATATTAATATTGCTAACGGACTTTAACCGTTATAAATCAAATCATCCGTTGCAAATATATGACACACCCAATCCATTACAATGTATTTTGTAACGGGTTGCATCCGTTACAAATTCTATATTTGTAATGGATAAACACCGTTACAATTTAGTAATTTCGTTACTATTATATAGTATGTGCACCAATGCTAAATCCGTTACAAAATAAATTGTAACGGTTTTCGTCCGTTACAAATAATAATTTTGTAACGGATTTTATCCGTTACAAATTATGTTAGTAAAATAAATAACGCCAAATTTCTAACGGGTTTAATCCGTTACAAATATTTTTGTAACGGTTTTTGCCCATTACAATTGACATGTTTTGGTGTAGTGGGAGCGGGATGAAGAGAGATATTACCGTGTTTGTTTCTAAATGCGCCACTTGTCAGCTGGTAAAAGTGGACCATCAGAGACCGACAGGACTTCTACAGCCATTAGAGGTCCCGATGTGGATGTGGGAGAGCATCTCCATGGACTTTATCACGGGGTTACCTACGTCACAGAGGGGTCACAACTCCATTTGGGTAATTGTGGACAAGTTGACCAAAGTTGCTCATTTTTTACCCGTAAGGACAGACTACACTACGGGACAGTATGCCCAGCTATTTATTGCAGAAATAGTGAGACTTCACGGTGTGCCCCTAAATATCGTGTCTGATAGAGATAAGATATTCGTTTCACGGTTTTGGGAGAGTTTTCAGGAGGCCATGGGCACGGAATTGCGGTTGAGTACGGCTTATCATCTGCAGACCGATGGAAAAACCGAGCGTACAAATCAGATGTTGAAGGACATGTTGCGTATGTGCATCATTGATTTAGGGGGTGGATGGGAGCAGTATCTTCCACTGGTGGAGTTTGCTTACAACAACTCCTGTCAGTTCACCATTGGCATGGCTCCATTTGAGGCGTTGTACGGTAGACCTTGTCGATCCACATCATGTTGGTTGGAGGTGGGGGACAACAAACTACTTGGGCCGGAAGTGATTCAGGATACTTCGGCAAGGATAGAATTGATACGGAGTCGCATTCGGGTAGCTCAAGATCGGCAGAAGAGCTATGCTGATGCGAAGAGGTTCTTCAGGGAGTTCCAAGTGGGGGACCAGGTTTTACTCAGAGTATCTCCTATGAAGGGGATTATGCGATTTGGGAAGAAGGGGAAGTTGGCACCGAGATATGTGGAGCCATTTCTTATCGTCGATCGGATTGAGTCTGTTGCATATAGACTTGGGTTACGGAACATTTGCACAGGATTCATGATGTGTTTCATATTTCCTCGCTAATGAAATATCTTAGAGACGATTTGGCTCATTCTCACATTGCTTTGGAGGACATCGATCTCCAGCCTGATAGCTCCTACGAGGAGGGGCCGATTGCTATTTTGGACCGAAGTGAGCGGAAACTGCGGTCAAAGATAGTTTCGTTAGTGCGTGTTCAGTGGCGACATCATAATGTCGAGGAGTCCACATGGGAGCGTGTAAACGCAAGTAATATCCTTTGTGTGTAAAACACAATAGATGATGCGGAAGCGTTGCAATATGATGGTTCAATTTTAATAAACAAAGCCAAATTTTAATTTAATAAAACAAAATTAAACCAATTCATTAATCCAAGTCCTAGTATTTGCCTAAGTCATATTTATCAATATTAGTAAATTAGGCAAAATCAAATTTTAGCAAATAACTTGAATTAATTAAACATTACCCAACATTTAATATAAGTTCCAAATTGAATGAGTGTGATAACTAAACCGAATTTTATCTTGAATTATCCTACGCATGCGTTCTAAATTATTTAAGCAAGATAAAATAAACCAATCACACTACGCCACGATGTATGAGGAAAAACCCAAGACGGGAAACAACCTCGGACGGCCCTAGCCACAAATCCACTAGATACGGAATTATAATTACAAGACAGATAGACTTACAACGACTGACTCGATCCCTCTCAAGCCTCGACGCTTCTTCTCGTAGACACCTCTTCCTAGCGGATAACCTCAGAACACCACCGCGGTCTCGGAATCCACCGATGGGGATTTCTATGGTCACCGTCACCCGAGCAAGGAGCCTTTCTCCAAGTGGGTAGAATCGCAACAAAAAGTCTTCTTCTTTGATGGATGTAAAAGCAAACCAAAACTTCTCTTTGAAACGGAAGAGATAAAACTGGTGCCAAACTCCACGCAATTGATAAGTATATATGAACTCGGAATAAACTCAATTGGGTGTAAACACTAGAGTGATGAAAATATTTCTCTAAAAATCTCACTCAACACATGAACATTTTCTTAAAACAGATTTGCTCTCAAACTCTCTCTAAGAGATGGAAATGGTATGGAAAAGTTAAGTTGGAAAATGTCATTCCCGCACCTATTAAAGTCTGTAAAAGGTGGTTAAAAACCAAGTGGGGAAGTGGGTGCAAAACTGCCAAAAACTGCCAAAAAATTGTTCCCGCCTGACAGCTCGTTCGAACGACATTTCGTTCGAACGAAATCTCGTTCGAACGAGACTTCTAACGACGCTCCAGTATGGACTCGTTAGAAGCTCGTTGGAAATCTCGTTAGAACGACAATCTCGTTCGAACGACATTTCTAACGACAGGCCAGTATGCCTTAGTGGGAACTCGTTGGCAGGTTCGTTCGAACGACATCTGGTTCGAAAGAAAAAACTCGTTCGAACGACATATCTAACGAACGACCAGAAAGATTGAAAAATTCGATTTTGGCCCAGAAAACTTTATGACTTTATTTTAAAGTTTTATATAACTCTTTCTTAAACAAAACGCAGTTTTTATAAAACCTAATCACCCAATAAACTTTGTTCCAAGCTCCTATATAAATATAATTGCATTCATACCTTGGGAGCATGGAACCATAGTTGATGACGTAGAAACGAGGCACGTAAACCGGCACATTTGATGAAGTTTTATACTCTTTGCCGCTACGTCTTCAACACACACTTCATAGGCTTGAGAGTATTACAATAACATACTATCCTATGAATAAATGTTTTTGTCCGGAATTGAGCCAAAACTACATATGGACTCAATTGGAAATTTGTGTCCTTACAAATCTCCCCCTTTGGCTATTCCGGGACAAAAACCAAACAAAAATCCTAAAGGGCCGTCAAGCTCACTAGACTCAAAACATAACCCGCCCTAACTTGACACAACCCAAGGATCAAACGCTTTGCCATTTAAACAATGCCGCTTTAGAAGAAATCCTGCACACTTAAGCAAACTCATCAAATGCATAGGGAATATCAAGATATTAAATGCAATTAATTAAATTACTCCCCCTAAATTAATTCTCCCCTTTACATACTTAGAAAGACGTCTCCTCCTAAGATAAATCTCCCCAAACTAAGATACGATAATAATAGGATTAGAAAGACGTCTCCCCCTAAGATAAATCTCCCCAAACTAAGACGTCTCCCCCTATCATCATTCTCCCCCTTTTTGTTCAGGAATAGGCAAAGGATAAAGAACTAATAAACAGCATGTTGAAGCTTAAAGTGATAAGACATGAAAGCATATGGGCAATAAAAGCAAGGCAAAGACAAACAAATATCATATATATATGAATTAGAAATATACCAATGAAGCACTTGCATATATATATAGATATAAACACACATATAACACAAAATACAATAAGTTTGCACACTCGTATGGCAAAAATGTGTCATATGGAAACGGAAATGTAGGGGTGTGAACTAACAACAATTAAATTTAGACCCAAACACTTAAGAAACGTTCACGGAGTTCTCATTTGATTGCAAACTTCATCATAGTTAAATATAACCTCATGTGACAATATAGATTGAACTCAATGAACAAACATACACAATGCATACAAGCCTAGCATGATGATGATTCTACAAACCAAATAGAGTCATGACATTAAAGACAACTAGGATAAACGGACATTGTGCAAACCGTTGATATACCATCCAATTCTCCCTCAATAAGCATATATATTCTTTTACTTTTGAATGAATATATCAAACAAACATAGGCCTTGGCAATTGTTTTCTTTTTAATGCCAAATATTCTATTTTTTAGGCCTTTGGATCACGTATTTCTTTTAGAACCAATAAAAGGTGGCTTACAATCGCAAAGGATTTAATTCATCCTTTCGGAGACCTTCCCCGTGCACATTTTTATTTATCATGTTTTCATTTTCACACACATCTCACATGCAACGGATTTTGACATGCACTAGTCCTCCTAGGTCATAGATATGTAGATGACTTGATTGGTAGGAGAACACCTCAAAAAGCTCAAATATAACATGTGACATTAAGATTTCAAAAGAGCTCGTGCATGTGTGAATAGAGGCATATAAAAATAGAATCCATTTAAACAATACAAAATCCAACTACTCCATATAAGGCATGGTAAAGAACATTTTAAGGATTAAAAATCTAAACCAAAAGTTCTAGCCACGTGGGAGCGTAAAATATGGGATTCAAACACAAAGATATGCCACATAAAGTGTGTCATACTAAAATACACACAAAAAAAATCTTTTTGAGTTTTTAACATTTTAAAAAATAAAGATATATACTCAAAAGGATAAAAAAAAAAAAAAAAATCATTTGTATTTTTCATTAAGCTTAAATGAAATAAATAAAACACAAATGATAAACAAAACATCTTTTTATATTTTTCAGTTAATTCAAACACAAAATATAATACAAAAAGATAAACAAGTCATAATTTCTAGCATGGGATATGAAATAAGGCTATGACTAGAAAATGACTAAAACAAGCATACATTTAGCATGAATATAGCAAGAAGTACAAACGCTAAAGTATGCAAATACAAACACATTCATCCTTTAGATTTAGCAAGGGAGGAAGTATGTGAAAGTAATTGAGAATCAAAAACCCTATTTTGCAAGGCAACCAAGTCGGATTTCCTAACCCAAATTAATGAAGAATGACTATCTTGGGGTGTAGGAACTTTAACTACCGTGGTTACTTTACTATGGGGGTTTCTAGGAATTCGTTTAAGATCAAAACAAAATTTCCTAAGATGACCTTTTCGACCACAATGTGTACAAGTGAGAACATGTCGAAAAGATTTACTTAAGGAGTGATCTTTAAATGCATTCCTAGTAGATTCTCCTAAAACATTGGTTTGGGAATTATGAGTAAATTCATTACAAGGATTGAAGCCTAAACCACAAGTGTCATTTTTAATTTGGACCGTTCCTAACATTTTATCTAGTTTTTCTGAACGACATTCCAAATCAAATTTGACATTACTAGAATCTTTTAATTTATTTTCCAATTCTACAATGTTAGATTCTAGTAAAACATTTCGCTCTTCAAAAGCAAGAAGCTCCTTTTTCAAGGATTCCATTAAACCCCTAAGGCTATCTCTCTCGCCTTCTAAATATTCAAGCTTCTCTTGAAGAGTCCTCTCATGTGTCCTAAGGTCTTCTATTAAAGCATTTTCATCAACGACCTTGACACTCTCTCTTAAACTAGCTTCTAACTTCAAATTAGCTCTTTTCAATTTAATAGATTCTTTATAAAGTTCTTGAAAAGCATTTTGAAGTTCACTCATATTAACCTCTTCTTCATTTTCACTCTCTCTTTCTTCTTCGCTCTCACTATCATAAAAAATAAGAGAATCATGTACAATGACTGTTGATACCAAAATTAATATGCTGATATGAACGAATAATACGAAGACACGTGTCACTCTACGTGGCACAATAGCGATGAGGAAGTTCATTTCCCCGACCAACTCACGTTCTCTCCGAGGAACTCCAGCGCTCCGAGGAACTCTTGAGTAACGAGCAACTAAGGCGGTCCGAGTTGCATCTCGGCCTCAGCATTGATTGCCAGATAATCAACAGTTCAAGTATTCATTGAATGTTTATTATCTTGACGCACACGCTGCATTAAATGTATTACCCTTTCATATGTATAGCATTTAATGTATCACCCCTTTCATGTACAGCCTAAGGGCTATAAATACCTTGTATCACCCTCATTCAAGGGGATCGGAATTTCTTGATAGAACTTGTAATCGAGAATTCCCAAACACTAAGCAATAACATAACAGTGGACGTAGGCCATTCTTATAAGGCTGAACCACTTTAAAAATCTTTGTCTCATTTTATTTATCTGTGATTGAATAATTAGAGCAATCTAATTTTTTACATCAACAGATTGGCGCCATATGTGGGAAACGACTGTTATTATCGTTTTTCACCAAAAATAATTCATCATCAATGGCGGATAATCCAGAATCTAGCAATCGAAACGCTGGAAATACTGGAAATCCTCCAAATCCCTCTGCACCTCCAGATCTGGCCGGGATTATGACGAATCTGGCTCAAGGACAAACCGCCATACAAGAAACAATGAGGCAACTCATACAAACCCTTCATGGCGGTGCACCTGCACGTTCATGACAACGAAGTGGTCAGAGGCAAACTTATTTACTTTCTTCACGATCCAGGTGTACTGAGTCATATCGTAATGAGGAGTCTGATGATTTCTCTTATCAACCTGGGCGAACTTCGTCAATAAGGGCTACAGATACTGATCAACGTATCACTCTCTCTCCAGAAAGACCCAGTGCCTTGGAAAGACTGAGTAGGGTGTCTCCTTTCAGTCGATTAGGCCCTAGGAGGAATAGAAGTCCACCTAAGACCATGTCAAGGAGTTTTCGACGACCATCAGATCTAAGAGAAGGATCAGCACAATCACGACCAATTGCTCGTCAAGATAGATCTCAGGAGACCACATCAGAACAATTAACTGCTCGAACTAATAAGCCCGAAGAAGGAAATGATGCATGGAAGGGTTCCATTCAGCGCTTAGAGGATAGATTGGGAGAAATGGCTAAGGCGAAGAATCCCTTACAGCAAACTTTTGTTCAAGGGACACCTTTTGTCCAGGCCATTGTGGGTTTTCCTACCCCATCAAAGTTTAAAGCACCAGTGGTGACCCCCAAATATGATGGAAAGACAGATCCTGTTCTTCATATAGAGCAATATCAACCTGCCGTCGATATCTATGCTGTCCCTGACGCGATGAGATGCAGAGCATTCTCAGGAACTCTTACTGGAGCTGCCCAGATATGGTACAACAATCTTCCTCGGGGTAAAATTTCAACTTTCTTTCAGTTGGCCGAGTTGTTCATCGGCAATTTCTGTTTTGGAGCAAAGCCAGTAAAACGAGAAGCTCACTTGTTAAGTGTTAGGCAAAAATCTGGTGAGAGTACTAGAGATTACATAACTCGTTTCAATAACGAGAAGCTGGAAGTCATAGATTACGAAGAGAAGACAGCAATCACCGCCTTGATGAGTGGGTTGTTACCTAATAAATTGTATTACACCTTGGCGAAAGATCCACCTAAAACTATGTCAGAGTTGATGGCAAAAGCGGCCAAAATCATGAATGCCGAAGAAGCTATGGCTGCAAAGAAGAATATGGATAAAGACACCAAGGTAGACGTCGACAAGTCTAAAAATAAAGAGCAGAAGGGCAATGGCGGTGACAAGCGTTCCAGAAATAATAAGTCATCATGGGAAGTCCTGAAAAAATTCGATAATTATACTCCCTTGAAAATGGGTATTAATCATGTCTTGGAAGAAATCAAGAATAACGAGGAGGTAAAGTGGCCGAAGAAAGTGAGGTCAGATCCTGATGCGAGGAACAGGGATAAATATTGTGAGTTCCACAAAGATCATGGCCATATGACTAAAAATTGCATAGCTCTTCAGAACGAGATTGAAACACTCATCCGAAGAGGAAAGCTAGCAAAGTATGTTGATCGGGGAGGTGAAAGAAGAAATAATGATCGAACTAGAGAAAGATCTAGATCTCCTCGTCGAGCAGAGGAGAAAAAGAAGAGAGGTCATGAAGATGATGCCGAGGATGACCCCGATCTGCCCAAGAAACCAAGGCAGCCAGAACGAGAGGTATTTTCCATACGTTTTGGGTCATTTGATTGTAATGTTATTACAGGAGGAGATGCAGGAGGAGGAGATCTTACTGCAGAAAGAAAAGCTTACCTCGGAGAGGTGCAAGCTTGCTCGTACATTCAGCGAATAAACTTGGCCGAGGAGGATCATCCGAGGAAGGTAAACAAAGAGAAGCTGGTTATTGGTTTTTCAAAAAATGACCTGGCAGGTGTCCTTTACCCCCACGATGACCCTTTGGTGATCAAAATGAGGATGAAAGAAGTAGTGATTTCAAGGGTGCTGGTAGACAATGGCAGTTCGGCAGACATCATGTACTATTCATGCTTTGACAGCTTGAATTTGAAATTATCTCAATTGGAACCTTATCACAGACCCCTTCTGGGTTTTGCTGGCGAGAAAGTTTTTCCACTTGGAACGATCAAGTTGGATATATTCATTGGAACTTGGCCTGCTTGCCGAACAGAAAGAATACGCTTCTTTGTGACGGATAAAAATGTGCAGTCAGCTTACAACATCATCATGGGAAGAGTTGGTTTGAAGAAGTTCGAGGCAGTTCCATCTACAGTACACGAATGCTTAAAATTCCCAACAAACTTCGGAGTAGGAGTTGTGAAAGGTGATAAAAAAGTAGCTCGGGAATGCTATTATTCATCTGCCGAGCAAGAGGAGCTTGAAGAATCAAGGAAAAAGACTACTACCTACTAGGTGGAAGAAGATACAGAGATTGAAACTCTCGATCCCAGAGATGAATCCCAGCTTGTAAAAGGACAGGTGGTGGAATCTACAGAAAATGTTATTTTGGACGACGAGCACCCTGAACGAGTAACCCAGATAGGTTCAACGTTGGATGCTTCAATAAAACAGGAGTTAATAACTTTCTTGAGAAACAGGAAGGAAACTTTTGCATGGAGTCATGAGGACATGCCAGGAATAGATCCAAACTTCTTATGTCACGAGCTCAATGTGAATAAGGAGATCAAGCCTATAAAGCAGAGAAGAAGGGTATTTAGCCCTGAGAAGAATCAAGCTATTCAGGAGGAGGTCAACAAGCTCCAGAAAGATCAATTCATTGAAGATGTGAAGTATCCGGACTGGTTGGCAAATGTGGTGATGGTAAAGAAGAAAAACAATAAATGGCGAATGTGTGTTGATTTCACTGATCTCAACAAGGCCTGCCCAAAGGATCATTTCCCATTGCCCAGAATTGACCAACTAGTAGATGCTACCTCGGGGCACGAGCTGCTCAGCTTCATGGATGCTTACTCTGGTTATAACCAGATCAAAATGAAACCTGAAGACAGGGAAAGCACTTCTTTTATTACCCCTAGGGGAACTTATTGTTATAATGTTATGCCTTTTGGTTTGAAAAATGCAGGAGCGACATATCAACGGCTGATGAATAAGGTTTTTGCCGAACAAATTAGTTGCAACATGGAAGTCTATGTCGACGATATGCTGACAAAGAGCAAGAAAGCTGCTGAGCATCTAGTTGACTTAGGTCAGACCTTTGATCAACTAGATAAATACCAGATGAAGCTCAACCCGACGAAGTGCACCTTTGGAGTACGAGAAGGAATGTTCCTCGGGTATATCGTCAACCAGCGAGGCATTGAGGCAAATCCAGCAAAGATCAAAGCTCTTTTAGGGTTGCGATCTCCAACGACGAAGAAAGAAGTGCAGAGTCTTACTGGACGAGTTGCAGCGCTCAATAGATTTGTATCTCGAGCAACTGATAGGTGCCTTCCGTTCTTCAAAACACTCCGAAAAACTTTCGAGTGGAATGATGAATGTGAAAAAGCTTTTCAAGACTTGAAGAAATATCTGGGAACACCTCCACTGCTGTCCAGACCAGTAATGGGAGAAAAGTTATACTTATACCTAGCAGTATCAGAGAATGCAGTCAGCTCGGCATTGATCAGATTGGAGAATGGAGTCCAGAAGCCAATTTATTACACAAGTAAGGCTTTCCGAGGTGCAGAGATCAGGTACCCAAAGTTAGAAAAATTGGCATTGGCATTAATTGAGGCAAGTAGAAGAATGAGGCCATATTTCCAGGCCCATACCATCATCGTGTATACCGACATGCCATTAAGACAAGCCCTTCATAAACCAGAAAAGTCAGGGAGACTGATGTACTGGGCAATAGAGCTCGGTGAATATGATATTATGTATGAACCCAGATCATCCTTAAAAGGGCAAGCTGTAGC
This sequence comes from Sambucus nigra, assembly GCA_949130495.1. NCBI lineage: Eukaryota > Viridiplantae > Streptophyta > Magnoliopsida > Dipsacales > Adoxaceae > Sambucus > Sambucus nigra. The sequence continues at coordinate 17,495,860 of OX422213.1, read as the reverse complement.
AGACTTTATAGCAGAGTTTACATATCCTGATACCCCCGAGGAACAAAAGTTGCTCGCTGACCAACCTGTGGATGTTACAGGATCAACAGACATAAGCCCAGACCAACTCCGGTTGGTAAAAGGGCTTGTGAATGTAGAAAAATCATCAAATTCAAACCCAGACCAACTCCGGTTGATAAAAGGGCGAGAAGAGATGGTTGATAAGGAGCGAAAAATACCAGGGGAGGATGAAACAAAATAGCAAATATTTCACCGAGGAACGTTGTCAGATAAGAATTTTGAAAACGAGTTACCTACGTGGAGATTGTATGTGGATGGGTCATCTTGTACAACGGGTTATGGAGCAGGGATTGTTTTGAACACCCCAGACGAGATTGACATGGAATATGTCTTACGATTCCAATTCAAAGCTTCCAATAATGAGGCTGAGTATGAAGCCTTGATAGCAGGTCTTAATTTAGCAAAGATTATGGAAGCGCAACAAGTGATGGTATTCAGTGATTCTCAATTAATTGTGAATCAGATGATGGGAACGTATGCAGTTAAAGGAGAATTAATGGTTAAGTATCATGCAAATGCGATGGAGTTGTTGGCAGAATTTGATGCCATTCGGTTGATCAGAATACCAAGAATGGAGAATGCGCAAGCAGACACACTGGCCCGATTAGCATCAGCTACTCGTACCGAGTTGCGAAGAACGATACCAATTGAGGTGTTAGAAAGTCGAAGCATAGATGAAGGCCTGCCGATGAATGTTATTTCCCTTGATTTAGGACCATCTTGGATGGATCCCATCAGGGCATATGTTGAGGAAGGAGAATTACCGGAGGATAAGATCGCTGCCAAGAAATTGAAGTTTAAAGCTGCTCGGTATGTACTAACTAATGGTGTTATGTATAGACGAGGAATTATGGCAGGCTTGCAAAGATGTGTACATCCCTCAGAGGTGAAATAATTGATTGAAGAAATCCATGAAGGGTCCTGTGGAGCCCATGTAGCAGGTCGAACACTTTTGCAAAGGGTGATGACGCATGGATATTACTGGCCGACGATGAGGGCTGATTGTATAGCATATGCCAAGAAGTGTGACAAGTGCCAACGTTTTTCCTCCATCCGACGAACTCCACAAGCATTGTTGACACCCATAACTTCTCCTTGGCCATTTGCCATGTAGGGAATTGATTTGGTTGGACCATTGCCAACGACCCGAGGAAGATTCAAGTACCTCGTCGTTGCAGTGGATTATTTTACTAAGTGGGTAGAAGCTGAACCACTTATTGATATGACGTACGAGAAGGTGTACCAGTTTGTTTGGAAGAATATCATCTGCCGATATGGTCTCCCTCATGCCTTCATTACAGACCATGGAACACAATTTGATAACGAGGAGTTTGCCGCCTATTATCATCAGTCAAACATTTTGAAGTTTCATTCAGCACCAGGCCATCCTCAAAGCAATGGGCAGATTGAAGTGACGAACAGAACATTACTAAACGGTTTGAAGAAGAGGCTAAATGAGGCTAAAGCAAATTGGATTAATGAGCTATATTCAGTATTGTGGGCTTACCGAACAACTCCCCGAACAGCAACTGGAGAGTCCCCATATATGCTGGTATATGGAAGTGAGGCTGTAATACCTGCCGAGTTGGGTCTACCAACACACAAAGTGCTGAATTTCAATTCCCCAGTCAGTGACTTGATGAGAAGATTAGATTTGGACATGCTCGAGGAGGTTAGAGAAGAAGCAGCCATTAGGAATGCTGCATATCAACAACGAACAGCTCTGTTTTACAACAAGAGGGTGAAGAAATGCGATTTAAAAGAAAGAGATTACGTGATAAAGAAGGTCATTTAGAAGCACAATAAATTGGAAGCAAATTGGCATGGACCTTATCGAGTTACAGAAGTTGTTCGACCAGGATCTTACCGAATAGCAACTCTAGAAGGAGAGGAATTCAAGAATGCATGGAATGCTGAACACCTACGCAAGTATTATCAGTAATGTAAAATGTAAAGTAGTTCTATTAATATGAATAAAACGATGATGTTTCACCATCTTCTCTCCTTTTATTGAAAGTTTTTCGGGGAATACTAGTGTTATACACACTACGCTGCTACACTACGCTGCTCGAAAGCAAAAAGAAGACGATAGTTCAGACCCACGACCAACTCCGGTTGGTAAAAGGGCGAGAACAAACTATACTCCTTTGGTTAGGAGGCATACACTAGCGTGACTAACTCCGGTTGGTAAAATAACTAGTGGACATGATAGTTCGAGCGTGATCAACTTTGGTTGGTAAAATAGCGAGAACAAACTATACTCCTTTGGTTAGGAGGCATACACTAGCGTGACCAACTCCGGTTGGTAAAATAACTAGTGGACATGATAGTTCGAGCGTGATCAACTTCGGTTGGTAAAATAGCGAGAACAAAATATATACTCCTTTGGATAGGAGGCGTACACTAATGTGATCAACTTCGGTTGGTAAAAGAGTTAGTGGACATGATAGTTCAAACCCATGACCAACTCCGGTTGGTAAAAGGGCAAGAACAACATTCTTAAAAATGCCAATTTCGGCTGGTTAAGAAACAAAATATGCCAACTTATGTTGGTCGGAAGTTAAAACTATTCCAGAAAATACAAAATATTTCAAACTGAACCAAGTATGGTTGGTCGGGGATAAAAATCCACTAACTGTAGTTGGTCGACGAGGATAAAATTAGCGACCTTGGTTGGTCGGACACATTTTATAAAAAAAATTACCAAGTATGGTTAGTCGGGGATAAAAACTCTCACTAATTATAATTGATCGACGAGCACAATTTAACAACCTTGGTTGGTTGGAAAAATTTTAAACATTTTTATACTCATTACTTTATTATTAAGTGATCGAGCAACATTTTTGATACTTGTAACCTTTTATTACTAGATTGGTCGATGAACCAAAAAGTATTGTTATGCAATCAGAAATATAAAAGTGTTAGACAAGTACAAAACAATAGCAGTACAAATTTGCAAACAGAAAATGAAAGTTTTTCATTAAAATTCAAAACGAATTACAAATTACATATGTACTAACTATTACACTGAGATTCCTACTCTATTGGTTTCTTTCCCTTAGCTTTTGAAACAGGCTCCTCGCCAGCAGGAGGATCTTCCAGGCAAAGAGGAGAATTAATGAAGTTAATATCTCTGAGCATTCTGACGTTCGCCACAGAAGGTGTGTCCAGTAGATGCTCGGGACGAGATACTTCTATTTGTGACTGAAGATTATAGTCGCAGAGGTATTTTGCAATTAAGCTCCGAGGAATAGCACGAGCTGGGATCCATTCCATATCCAATTTATAAGGTGGCACAGGCAAGTCTAACAGCCCAGGAGTATGATAATCCCATAAATAATTCCCTTGCTCCAATTTTAATACACCCAGGGCGTTCAACCATCCCTACTTATAACCTTCATTATTGGCATTTTCAATGCGAGCATCCAAGTGATAAAGGGCTTCATTGTAGCCTGCCATCCAGAACTCACGAGGTTGTTTATGGAATTGGAAAGTTAATTTCTCTAACTGCTCATGAAAGTTCCTGGCAAGAGCATCCTTATTATCCAGAGCAGATTTGGTCGATGCAACTTGATCCTCCAAAGTTAGGATTTTCTTGGACATTTCAGACAAAGCCCGATCTTTGGCATTCAGTTGATACGCTTGGGTTTCAATGTTGACAGAGTACGAGCTTCTTCAATACTACGAGGAATTCTCGATCGACCCCGAGCAGCTGGAGTACCTCGTTCCTCGTTAACATCCTGGGCAGCTCTTCCTCGCCCACGAGATCCTCTTCCTCATCCCCGAGTAGAAGTAGAAGTACCAGATCTTCGCAGGACATCCAACTCTTACCTTAATTTGGCATTTTCAACCTCTAAGAAGGAAAATCCCTCATCGGTCACTGGGATTTCCGCTGTTGAAGAAGAGGCTGCAGACTTGTATTGTGCTAGTTCTTCCTGCAAATTATTATTCTCTTGCTCCAGCAGTTCAGCAATTTGTCTGCAAGCTTCAACTTCTCCCCTCAGGGTCCTCTCCCTGATATCATACCCAGCAAGGAGTTTGTCGTAGCCCTTCTCGGCAGAAAGCTGTTGATATTTCTTTTCATATCCCTCAAGTAACAAGGCATTTGATTCCTTGTACTGAGTCTGAAGATCTTCTAGGGTACATTGGAGCTCCTCGATCATGTCATAGTAAGCCACGTTATTGGCCACTGCTCTATCAAGTAAGTCCTTCAGGTACCGATAAGCTTCGATTGCTTGCTCTGAAGCACCATGGCCAAGGATATCGACAATTTCGGATGCACTTAGGTCTGTATGACCAGCTTTATAATATTCATGGCATTGCTGCATCAAATTTATGTCATTAGCAGACAAAAGATCCATCCTGGTCAGAAACTAACAGAGAAAGAAAAAAAAAATCAAGACAGAGTGCAGATAAAGAGGAGACAATCATGTGGAAGAAAAGAACTCAGATTTTATTAGATCATAAAGCAAAGTTACAAAGATCTGAGATACAAAGTACAAGTAAGAAGAAAAATAGAAAAATAGTACCGAACAACTTCACACCTTTTCCTTATCTCCCAAGACTTTCTCGGGAGGCTGGGACGAGGAGCTTGGTTGCTCGGTGGGAACATTGATTTGATCGGTTGGAGTTGGGATTTGTTCAAGAGGAGCAGGCAAAGAAGAAATCTCTTCAGCAGATGTCTGGTTGGGTTGAGGAGCAAGGATTTGATCACCCACAATCATTGAAGATTCTTCAGATGCAGCTTCGTCTTCATCCTCGTCTTCAATAACTGGAGGAGGACCTGGGAGATGTTGTTGAAATAGCTCGGAGTCCTCGCTCACTTTCAATTCCTGCAAGGCAGCAACCCAACCATCATGGAAGTATTTCAAACTTCCATATTTCACTTGGGTCATCATTGCTGCCACCCCCTATCCCATCCTTTATCCCAACCAGTTCGAAAGGATTTCTTCACAGATGTTTTTCTCTTCATCTTCTCCGAGGAAAGCTTCTCGGATAGAAGGTCCTCGGAGGCTTTCAGCTTGGCCTCCGACTCCTCCTTCTAACGATTTGCTTCTTCCTAAGCTGATTTCAGCTTATTTTCAAGCTCCCCGAAGGTAGTGAGCTTCTCGGAGTATTTCTTATTCTCCCTCTCCAAGTCCTTCACTTTATTTCCCAACTGCACCTTCTCTGATTCAGATGCAACCAATTTCTTCTCCCATTCACTTTTATCCTCGTCGTACTTCTGACGAGATTCCTTCAGAGATTGGGCCAAACCCTGGAATGCATCCTCTACTCCAGACGAGGAGCTTGAAGCCTTGAGCGCTTCATCTTTCTTCACAATGGTGTTAAAATAACTCACCAGCTGAAAAAAGAAGGTAGTGATGAGTTAGTGCCGAGATACATATATTGATAGAAGGAAAAATTCAAGATAAAAAGAAACTTACTGAAGCAATGTGACGAGTAGCTAGGGATGTCAGCATATCCCTAGACATGTTTTCCTCGATACCTTGGACTTCAGGAATAATCCAAGTATTTACCGAGCTCATTGCAGAGCTCGGGGGAATGATGGTTGGAACACCAGCTCCACTAGTTTGGAGCTGGGGAATGGCTTCAGAAAAACTAACCGAGGAGGATTTCTTCAATCTCCTCAGTGGAACTTCAGCAGTTTCAGCCAAAGAACCTTTGGTGGGGGAAATAGTGACCACTTCCACATAAGTACTTCTCTTGCTCGGAGCCATTGGAGGCTTCTCGGCAGCCTTCTGAACAGCAACAGAAGGAACAACATCAATTTTCTTAGTCCCTTTAGGACTTCAGCCTTGTTCCTCTTTCCATCCCCGGCAGAGGAAGTCTCCTCGAAGATAGCAGGAACTCTTCTCTTGCCCATCTTCTGACTTAGAGGAATGTGAGATTCTGGTGAAGATTCCTCGGAAGCTGGCGATGGTTCACTAATAGTGACCACAGGACGAGCAGTGAAGGAGGATGTGTAGCTCCTGTACTGCAGCAAATATGAAGCAGACCTGATATGCTCGTCTGCAACTCTTCGATGCAAACTCCAGATATGTTTTAAATGCTTGATATTAACTTCTGTTTCTTTTGGAGTTTTTCTCTTGCTGTCAACTGCAAATAAAAACATAGTGAAATATCAGTCATACATTTTGTCAAACACAATGAAATCATAATTTCAAAAAACAAAATAAGATGAAAATAACCTATCCCATTGCCATATGGGGGGCATCTAGGACCCTCATATACTGCATCTCCAACCAAAGGGGCATGTTGCCAATTTTTTATAACTACCCCATGTTCAAAATAATCCCTGTTTGCATCAGGGAGATTGACTACTAAGGCCCTATTCAAAAACCTAGTTTATAAATAAAAAACATTATCTAAAACAGTCCATCTGTAACAGTACATAATCTCAGGAATTCCTATACGAGTTCCATGAGTTTGATTTAACCTATGTACCCCATTAACTATTCTACATGTGTTGGGGGCTATTTTTGCAGGGACAACATCGAAGTACTGACAAAACTCTAAACACAATGGATTTGGTGGAAAGGAAAATCCACATTCAGCAATAAATAGGCTAGGGAACCAGTGTCCCTCAGCCAAATTAAAATAAGTTGAAGGTTCAGAAAGACTCTCCAAAATTACTCAAGATGGAATAGAGAAATCAGAACGGAATTTCTCAAGAGACTCAATAATGTAAACCATGATGAATAAAAGAAGAAGAAAGAAGAGCTTACAGGAAAAAGGAGATATGTTGACAAACAAACGATGGAGGGAATGAACGCACAAGAGAGAGAAAAGCTTTAGAAAACTCGAAAGCAGAAATTGAAAAGGAAGAAGACGATGGGATTGCCTCTGAAGTTAAATGCCTTGCCTTGGGAAACGACGAAAGAAATGATTACAGAAAGGAAACTATTACGCTACCGGCGTCTAAAAGGACAAAAAATGCACGAAGATCGAAGCGCTTTTAAAAATACAAAAAGGCGGATTCTGCGAGTTGGGAAGGAAATTTAAATACGAAGAAAAAGTTCCTAAAACCCAGGAGGGTCATTTAATATTTCCATATACCGGGAAAGAAGGGTCATTTAATATTGTCATACACCGATAAAGAATGTTCCATACTCCTCAAAGTTCGAAATATGAAACATTGGGGGCTTCTGTTGATACCAAAATTAATATGCTGATATGAACGAATAATACGAAGACACGTGTCAATCTACGTGGCACAATAGCAACGAGGAAGTTCATTTCCCCGACCAACTCACGTTCTCTCCGAGGAACTCCAGCGCTCCGAGGAACTCTTGAGTAACGAGAAACTAAGGCGGTCCGAGTTGCATCTCGGCCTCAGCATTGATTTCCAGATAATCAACAGTTCAAGTATTCATTGAATGTTTATTATCTTGACGCACACGCTGCATTAAATGTATTACCCTTTCATATGTATAGCATTTAATGTATCACCCCTTTCATGTACAGCCTAAGGGCTATAAATACCATGTATCACCCTCATTCAAGGGGACCGGAATTTCTTGATAGAACTTGTAATCGAGAATTTCCAAACACTCAGCAATAACATAACAGTGGACGTAGGCCATTCTTATAAGGCTGAACCACTTTAAAAATCTTTGTCTCATTTTATTTATCTGTGATTGAATAATTAGAGCAATCTAATTTTTTACATCAACAATGACCTTGGAAGTGGCATGTGCTATCGTTTCATAAATCGATGAGTCCTCACTATCGCTCACATGACTAGCCATAAAAGCCACAAAATTTTTCTTAGTGGGGGAATCGGGCTTCTCTTACTTATCACTATCACTAAGGGTCGCATTATAAGAAATGGGTCGCTTACCCTCTTTCCTTAGTTTAGTGGGGCACTCATAAGCCCTATGGCCATAACCTTCACAACCAAAACACTTATCAGACTCGTACCTATCTAAATTGTCATTGCTAGGTTTAGGGATCTTCTCGACTTTAGAAATCTTCTCGCTTTTATCATGTTTAGAAGTATCAAATTTCTTGAATTCATTTTTAAATTTATCTTTGTTAAATTTAAGAAATTTTCTAAATTTACGAGCAAATAAAGCCATGTCTTCCGAGTCACTATCACTATCGCTCTCTACTACTTGCTTGACCTCTTTTCGGGCTTTTAAAGCAACGCCCTTTTCAATTTTCTTTTCAGTTTTAGAGGGAAACATATATAGTTCATAGGTTTGTAAATCACCTACAAGCTCTTCTAATTTCGTAGAGGCTAAAGTGGGTAAAGAATTTAAAACGGTCACCTTTAGAGTAAATCTATCGGGTAGGGACCTTAAAATTTTCTTTACAACACGGTCGTCAGGTATTTTCTCTCCCAAGTTAAAAGATGAATTAACAATATCAGAAAGTCTAGCATAAAATTCATCAAACGTTTCTTTTTCATTCATTTTGATAGTCTCAAATTGAGTGGTGAGGTTTTGGAGTTTTGAAGCTTTAACGACACTAGTTCCTTCATGAGTTAATTGTAAAATATCCCAAGCTTCTTTAGCGGTTTCACACGTCATAATACGGCGGAATTCATCCGGTGTGACAGCGCTAAACAAAGCATTTAAACCACGGGAATTGAAATTAGCAAGTTTAAACTCATTTTCAGTCCATCTATCGGCGGGTTTGATAACACGTTCATTTTCAACTAAATAAGGTGGTGGGGACCACCCGTTAACAACAGACATCCAAACTCTCTCATCGATAGATTTTAGTGCCGATCTCATACGCGCTTTCCAATACGCGTAGTTTGAACCATCGAAAATAGGAAATTTCCAAAATGGGGAAAAATCCATTTTAGCCAAAAATTATTTAAAAGATCGTTTAACGAAATAATTTATCGTTTTTGGCTCTGATACCAATTTGTAAACGCAAGTAATATCCTTTGTGTGTAAAACACAATAGATGATGCGGAAGCGTTGAAAGATGATGGTTCAATTTTAATAAACAAAGCCAAATTTTAATTTAATAAAACAAAATTAAACCAATTCATTAATCCAAGTCCTAGTATTTGCCTAAGTCATATTTATCAATATTAGTAAATTAGGCGAAACCAAATTATAGCAAATGACTTGAATTAATTAAACATTACCCAACATTTAATATAAGTTCCAAATTGAATGAGTGTGATAATTAAACCGAATTTTATCTTGAATTATCCTACGCATGCATTCTAAATTATTTAAGCAAGATAAAATAAACCAATCACACTACGCCGCGATGTACGAGGAAAAACCCAAGACGGGAAACAACCTCGGACGGCCCTAGCCACAAATCCACTAGATACGGAATTATAATTACAAGACAGATAGACTTACAACGACTGACTCGATCCCTCTCAAGCCTCGACGCTTCTTCTCGTAGACACCTCTTCCTAGCGGATAACCTCGGAACACCACCGCGGTCTCGGAATCCACCGATGGGGCTTTCTATGGTCACCGTCACCCGAGCAAGGAGCCTTTCTCCAAGTGGGTAGAATCGCAACAAAAAGTCTTCTTCTTTGATGGATGTAGAAGCAAACCAAAACTTCTCTTTGAAACGGAAGAGATAAAACCGGTGCCAAACTCCACGCAATTGATAAGTATATATGAACTCGGAATAAACTCAATTGGGTGTAAACACTAGAGTGATGAAAATATTTCTCTAAAAATCTCACTCAACACATGAACATTTTCCTAAAACAAATTTGCTCTCAAACTCTCTCTAAGAGATGGAAATGGTATGGAAAAGTTAAGTTGGAAAATGTCATTCCCGCACCTATTAAAGTCTGTAAAAGGTGGTTAAAAACCAAGTGGGGAAGTGGGTGCAAAACTGCCAAAAACTGCCAAAAAACTGTTCCCGCCTGACAGCTCGTTCGAACGACATTTCGTTCGAACGAAATCTCGTTCGAACGAGACTTCTAACGACGCTCCAGTATGGAATCGTTAGAAGCTCGTTGGAAATCTCGTTAGAACGACAATCTCGTTCGAACGACATTTCTAACGACAGACCAGTATGCCTTAGTGGGAACTCGTTGGCAGGTTCGTTCGAACGACATCTGGTTCGAACGAAAAAACTCGTTCGAACGACATATCTAACGAACGACCAGAAAGATTGAAAAATTCGATTTTGGCCCAGAAAACTTTATGACTTTATTTTAAAGTTTTATATAACTCTTTCTTAAACAAAACGCAGTTTTTATAAAACCTAATCACCCAATAAACTTTGTTCCAAGCTCCTATATAAATATAATTGCATTCATACCTTGGGAGCATGGAACCATAGTTGATGACGTAGAAACGAGGCACGCAAACCGGCACATTTGATGAAGTTTTATACTCTTTTCCGCTACGTCTTCAACACACACTTCATAGGCTTGAGAGTATTACAATAACATACTATCCTATGAATAAATGTTTTTGTCCGGAATTGAGCCAAAACTACATATGGACTCAATTGGAAATTTGTGTCCTTACAGAGCGCGAGGATGAGATGGGCGAACGTTATCCAGAGTTATTTTTACCAGGTACTTTTTAGTTCCAAATTTCATGACGAAATTCTGTTATTAGGGGGGAAGTATGTAATACCCCGTACTTTTATTGATATTTATTTGTGGGATTAATTAAATTAATTGGGAATTAATTGAGAATTAAACCGGATAAAATACTAACGAGATGTGAGTTGGTATTTGATTACAATGTGTATACATATGATGTTATATGAATATTGAAACTATTGAAATTATCGCGAGATTGAAATACGGTAATTTGGGAAATTTTGTTGGGATGCGCGTGACAGTCGCGTCAGGAATATAATTATTTAAATTAAAAAGCGAATTTTATTTCTATCAACCATATGGTCACTTTGAGTGCGCCAACGTGTCCAGAAGGGTCGAAATAGTCAGAAAACACTAGTCGGGGGTTTAGTTTGGGTCCCGGGGCATTTTTGGGCCATACCGGCAACTTAAAAGGGTATTTTGGTAATTTTGAAATTTTAGGATAATTAACCAACGAATTTTGGGAGTTAAATATTAGGATATTAAGTGACCCACTAAGCCATTACCAGCACTTAACCAACTAAAGGGCAACGGGAGTTTTAGGAGAGGTTAGGAGAAGTTCCCAAAAGAGAAACACAACCTCCATCTTCAACCTTCAACCTTGGGAGAAAAGGAGAGAGCAACCTTCATCAATTCAACACCAAATTCAGAGAAAAATCCAAGGTAAGTGGTTTAATTACGTTAATTTCAAGCGAATGTTTCTTCCATGATTAGAAAATTTTATAATCGCATTGTATTGGAAGATTTATAAAAAAAACCATGAGATTGGAGTTATAAATTCAGATTTTTATATAGGTTTGCATGTAGAATTGTTATTGGGTGATTGAACTAAAAGAATTACTACTTTTTATGTTGCAAAAACGGATTTATTTATGGAAATTGAAGACTTTAAATTTCTAGGGTTCATGTTCATAAGGTTTGGAAAAAAATTGGGGAGTTATGATAATTAGATGATGTTTAGGAAGATTTGGCCCTATATAAATGTTAAGTTATGACATACGAATGTTTAGTATGGATTAGAAACCTTAAAATACTGTTGGGACGATTTTTATATGGGATTAGGGGTGAAGAAAATAGAGGAAAACGAGATAGGAAAATTCTGGGCTCGAAACTGGCATCTCGTTAGAAGACCTGCCCAGGTCGTTCGAACGAGCTCGTTCGAACGAGCTTCTAACGAGGTGACAGTTTGCCTTCTAACGAGTGGGATGTTCGTTCGATGCCTTTCGTTCGAATGAGATCTCGTTAGATGCCCACTTCGTTCGAACGAACTCTCGTTCGAACGAGACTTCTAACGAGTTGACAGTTTGGCCTTTTTGGCCTGATTTGATTTCCAGTGTCCCGTAACCTTGTTTAATTGATGAGATAACTTTCCCGTGTTAACTAATTGGTATAGTTGGAAGATTTGGGATATATTGAGGAGAAAAATTATAAAATAGTGAATTGGACCGAATGATATTTGTGGGTTAGGACGCGAGTAACTAATTACGACGTGAGGATAATGGATGATGTATATACGTATAAACTGGGGACACGTGTGTTGGTATAAGAATGAGAAGTATACCACTAATAAATTATAGTAATTACTAAGATGTGTGCATGCTTAGTATATGTATATGATTTTATGTGGATGACATACCTACCATACTTGCTATCACGGGAGGTTTACGTTCGCTTAGGGCCATCTAATCTTTGTGTGCCCGGATTTAGATTGGTACCTCGAGGACATAGTTCAAGAGAATGACTTATTTGTGAGTTAATAAGTCAGCTGACTATGGAGCGTAGGTATGTACGTGACCCATGGATATGTTGAATTATGTTCGCCTCCATTTTTGTGTGTTGTGCTTATTCTAACAATTCCTGAGAGATTCGGAATTTGTAATCCTTATGTACGTGATGTACCGAGATGGATAGCAGAGTATGTGTGCACCACAGCTTAGCCTCGGGGTGCTTATATTGTATATTTATGATGTGAATAATATACGGTTAAATGAAAAGGAATTGTTATGTTTAATTGCGAGTATGATTGTAGTAACGTCTTGATAAAGATAAAAAGGGATAACCTGCTGTGAAATGGTAATGCTGATAATTGAGAATCCGAGTTTAAGTAAAGCTATCTATTTAAGTGATAACATTGGGAATTCATATTGTGAATTGAGTAGGAAGGGTAGAACTTATGTCGGTTTAGTTAGATATGAGAATCACTTGAATGGGTACGGTACGTTAGGAGTGCACAATTAGTTGAGAGGTGAGTATTTCATGTGAGAGCACGTCCTAACATGTATTTTGCATTCATTGTTTTAATGTTATTAAAGCACTTGCTGTTTTTAAAATACTCTCCACTTTCGGGCTCTGACCCGTTTGCTTTCAAATCTACTTTTTGTAAAAACCTTTTTAGGTGCCCAGTCACAAGGACACCATGCATAGTAATTCTATTCAGGTGACGAGCTGTAGCTGTTGTGGAAGTTACAGGGCCTTGATATTAGACGCCTCATTTTCTAGTCTTGACTCCATATTCAGTTTCATCATTTGTAGGGCATGTCGCCCATTTCTATTAGAGACTTATTATATTTCAGTTATTCAGACTTTGGTTTGTAATTAATTCAGGATGCAGACTTGTTTTATTTATTTCCATATTGGGATTGTTGTGAGGAGTATTTCCTCTAGACTCATTATTACTTGTTGATTTCACTATTGGGACTTTATTGTGTATGGTTATGTTATTCTTTTATTCTTCACTTACTTCATGTTAATCAGATTTAATTTAAAATTGGCAACTCGATTTTTAAATACTAGGTGGTTAGTAATCATTAAAATTTTTTCGACAGTGATGCTATTAACTGAACCAACTTGGCATTTTGTATTAATTTTAATAAAGGAGTAGCTACCCGGTATTTAATTAGTCGGGGTGTCACACTAGTTAGCCTTCTCCGGGTGATACTAGATGTCGAACTTATAGTCTTTCACGAATTCGAACCACCTATGCTGCCTCATGTTAATATCCTTTTGTCTGAACAACTACTGTAGTGACTTATGGTCCATGAATAGATTGAACTTCTCCCCCAGTAGATAGTGCCTCCATATCATAAAGGCAAAATCCACTGTTGCAAACTCCAAATCATGTGTGGGGTTAGGCTTGTCAATGGGTCGGGTCCAGACCCGGACCCGACCCAGACCCGATCCGTATAATAGGGTCTGAGCATATTTTTTTGTACCCAAGACCCGAAGACCCGAATACCCGAAAACTCGTTTATTAAACGGGTATGGTCTGGATCTTATACAAGACCCGGACCCGAAGACCCGACCCGAATTGTACATTATTATTTTTTAAATATATATACATATACTATAAATTTATATATATTTATAAATATATCTTATCAATATAACATGTAAGTAATATATATAAAAATATATATTTATGTATATAATAAATATAAATAATATATGTTTTATTTATACTAATAATATTCAATAATACATTACAAAATATTTTATTTTAAGATTAAAAAATAAAGAAGGGGGATAATATAAAATAAATGCATATATTTGGTCAGACCCGAACCCGAACCCGAGACCCGAACGGATCCGGGTCTGGATCCAATATTGTAGACCCGATGAAGACCGGACCCGAACCCGAACCCGATGAAAACCCGATTACACGGATCTGGATCTCCCTAAACCCGACCCGTTGATAGGCCTATTTGGGGTAGTGTAATACCCCTTAGTTTATATATATATATATATATATATATATATATATATATTAAAATGGGCATTTAAGTTATGTGGGTGAGTCATAATTTAAATAAATCAAGAAATAATGAGAAATTATTATATATTAATTTGGAGGTGAAATTAATTAATATTTAAGTGACCGTATATTTACTATTGTGTAATAGTAATTAAAATTGAATTATGTCGTAAGTGAGTAAACACGACATAAATTATTAATATCTTACCCGGGAATTATTTATGGGGGTGGGATATGAAAATATTGATAAGTGACTCGGATGGTGATTTCGAGTGCGCGATTAATTCAAAATGGGTTGAAATAATCAAAATTAAGTACCGAGGGGTTGTGTTTGGGTCTCAGGGACTTTTTAGACCAGGTGTGAATAATTAAAAGCTATTTCGAGTTATTTTATTGGTACGTGAAAAGCCAATTTCGGGATTCTTACTTATATATTGAAAGGATGAGTGAAAAAAAAGGTCATTCTCATATTTGAAAGGTTTAGTTGAGAAATACCAAGAGTTAGAGTGAAAGTGAAGAGAATTAGAGAGGAAACCCAAAGGTTCAAGTGAGAAAGTGAAGAATAACTCGAGAACACAAAGGGATTGAAGATTGGGGAAGGGATTCAAGGAGATTCATCATCCTCTTCGTCAAATTCAACCACTACAATCTATTAAGACAATTGATTATCTTGCTAAATAAATATGCTTTCATTTTCTGTCATATTATAGTTGGGAAAATTATTTTTTGGTGGAATTCACATGCCAAACTTTTGGATTTTTACAAAATGATTATGCAAATGTATTTTGACGTATGATGATGGAATTTTATGGATAAATTTTACTCATGAAACTTTAGGATTATGAGTTTATATGTAATGGAATTAATATAGTGAAGACTTTTGATTGAATTTGTGATATAGCATATAGAGATAAAATTTATCCCCATGAAAATTACATATTTAGATGATGATTATATGTAATGATGAGTCCCATCAATATAAAATCTATCAAGAATAATAGAGATTGAAATGAATTATGTTGATGATCATTTTTTAGGTTGAAACTCTGATCGAGCCTCCTTAGCAGCGCCCCTCCTCGGTCATCCTCTCATGTTTGTCATCTTAAACCAAACCGAATTTGTATAAGATCACAGATAAAATAACACTATAGCAGAAGAACGTAAATGCACAAATAACAACGCAACAATCCTAGTCACAGGGCTATATATCAAAGAACGCTATGCTGGAAACATATTGATGTCGCACAGATCTTAAGGACACTAAAACCTGATGCTCAAATACCATCCGTGACACCCCGCCTAGTCTAATACCGATTAATTAGGCCTTTATTAAATTAAATGGGAATCATATCTAATTTCATTCTTAGCATCACTGTCGAAAATCAATTAATTAAACTAATAACCTATTAAGTACGATGTCATTTTTTTTAAATCTTGATAACATGCATAACTGAACCATTCAACAATATAAATATAAACATCCACATCGACTGAAATGTAAAGAATACCAATAGCACAAATAATTAAACCGAATAAATCCTCGGTCTCCATAATACAATAATCCAAATGTTAAAAGTGAGAAATGTAAATAATGTCTGATAACGAAACTGTTCAACTGCGAGCAACATGCCCGAAGAGAAAATACTGAAATAGCTTTATATCTAGATAGAATAAAGAGAAACGTCGAATCAAGTCCTGCATGCATTTACAACCGCTGCAACATCGTCTGACTATAATGGAATTTCTATCACTGGTGACCCTGTGGCTGAGCACCTAAAAGGTTTTGAAAATATTTTTGATACGGGTTAGCGCCATAAATATTTGAAAAATAGTTGCAAGTATTTAAATGCAATAATAATAAAGTAGTATGAAATATTCATGTTGACTCGGTGTCGTACTCACATGAGATTATCCTTACCCCTCATCTAAAGTGCACACCTAACATACCTATTTTACTCACCTAGTTAGGCTACCCCGCCTAACTAGTTTAACCATCCTTAATATACTATAATCTGCTAGACATCCAGTCCGTTCGTACCGCCCATACGATACATCATTCTATGAATTAATTAGTTAACACATAAGTTATAACTTAGGGTTTCTCAATTGTATGTATCTCACTACATAGGCAGTGTAACCATACACTGGTTATAACTTGATATTCACACAAACCTTTTAGCACATATACATATATTACTCTTTATACATATATACATAGCATCCTCCGAGTGGGACCTTTCGGATGCATCCCTAGTAACTATCATGCACCAGGTATGTCACGTGCCACCGGATCGAAATCTCACCACCAATCCAAAAATGTAAACATATAAACAGCCAGTTATAAACATATATTTGTGGGTCGCAACCATACCACATCACACCTAAACGGATTCAAAACCAACACATATCCTTACGCACGGATATTGACCATGCAATAATACTACGACTGGGGAAAAATCCAACACTTCCTAGTCAACGCTCGGGTGAACCACCCGCTACGTGCAACCTCAAATGATAACATATTAGAGTAGGTATGTTTACATAAAATCAATCACACATGTAAATATATATACTATTCACACTCGATATATATATATATAGGAATACCCGTGCCTGAAGTCACTGCAAAAAAATTCAAAATACGTAATCGCAAAGCGACAAAAAAATTCCTAAGTATGTAACTGCAAAACGATAATTTTTTTGTTTCCCGACAAAGTGTAATTTAAAAAAATGACTATAATATAATTTATTTATAGGAGTATCCACCTTGTTTAATAAATAATAAATAGTTGACACAGAGAAATTAATTATGTTCTAATAAATAAATGATAAACAACCACAAAGCAGTGAAACACTTTATATGAACACCAAAGATTTCAAATTTTCATTATACGAAAGATATAGTTGACACAGAGAAATTAATTATGTTCTAATAAATAATTGATACAAAATATAAATCAATGTCTTTTCTATAGGATCATATATATAGTTGGATAAAATTCAAATACTTATATATTATATGGGGTAAAATTTCAATTATAAATGTCAAAAGCAATAACTAAAGACCCGCAAAACAAATAATTAACTAAAATTCTTATCAATTAAAATTCAGGCCTTTATATTCAATTATTGGATTCACTTTTCTTTCCCATCTTGAAATGGCAGCATCCAACGCATATTGGGGAAAAATACCGAATTCTCCAGTTTTACAGCAACATATAGAGCTTCTAATTTGACTGTTGAGCCTTGTAAAGTAAACTTCAAGGACTTACTCATATTTGAAGAATCCCCCAACTAATTTAAAGGTTTCCAGAGATAAACCTTTCCTTCCCATGTTTCAGAACCATTCTCTGTTTCTTAGGAAGAATTCTGCACAGTTATTGTATCTATGCATAAAATGTATTGTAAGAATATATATCTATAGAAGCTTAACTAAAAACATGTAAAAGCTAAGATAGAGATCGCTGTAACCATCAAGATAACACATGGTTCAAAGACGCGGTCTCAACTTAAGACATGGGAACTTAGTTTTTCACTTGGTATCTGTTTCAATTTCGAGCAAGACAAAATTATAAATTATTAAGAAGATCAAAGAAAATTGTAAAAAGAAGTAAGAACTCAACAATTCAACTCAGATAATGGCAATATTGTGGATGTTTTGGTTCCAAACTCAAAGAGTCATGTTAGTTCCAAACCCGGAGAGTTAATAAAATGGCAGTACACTCGCAAAATTTACGCCACATGTGCAATATTTTTTCATGAGAATCCAATGTATGGTACAATAAACATCAAGACTACAAAATGTCATAAACGAATAATCCCAATATTTAAAAAACAATTTTTTTTTCCACAAATTCTCAGAAGATAAATATAACTGCCCCTCTTATCTTTAAAGCACACCACATCAGTTTTTCAACTACAATTAACAGATAAAACATGGCAAAAGAGAAAATTATAACCTGTTAAAAGTAGCTAGAAAAATTATGTAGCTCAATAATCTTTACAGATCAGGACGAAATCTAAGGTGTGTTCAAAAGGTAGTCCGCCAAGCCTGCGTGGAGTGTCCACTCAATAGTTTTCCTTCTTTCAATATGATTCTCTCCACAAACCCATGCTGAAAATCGAGCACAATTTAATAGCTTCCTATAGCATGTACATCATCTAAATTTACAATAAATTTCCATTTTCTTCTTGATTACCTTTTGACCATGGTATATGAATGAATCTAATATCCCTGAAAACTGTGAAAATGCTTCCTACTATAGCACAAACAATGGTCAGAAAATGTAAGAATGATACATGTTCCTCTGTAAATGTCACCTTGATCGGAGAGAGGTCATAGATGAAGAAAACTCCATGAAGAGCCTGAAGGCGTCCTGCTTCTGCAGTACTCAAGTGTTCAGTAACATAGAACTGATTTGACTGGATAGTGTGTCCACTGATGTCTGTGTATACAGTAGGTACCACTTTGATAAAATATTGGTACAATCCACTTGGTTTTTCTTGTGTCCATTGCACACGATCAAGAGGATTTACAATGCCGGGGAAGTAGCTGGAGGATGCTCCATATCCCGAATAATCATAGCTGCAATATGGAATAAAGTATAATGTAAATCAGAAAAAAAAAGATGGTCAGTTAGAGTTAAAATTTCACACGCCACTTGGGAGGACGCATAATTATTGTTACATATTAAGAGAAGAACACATAATTCTTGTTACATATTACTAATAGTGAATATAAAACATTAAAAAGGTTATAGTACCGAAAAATCTTATTTCCAAGCTTATTTCATATACAGGTACTGAATATGTGATAAACATACCAAGAAATATTCGCATCATTATTTCCCTCGCATATATTTGACTCTGAATGAACCTAGTATGAAAGAACATAAGGTTATTATATACATGTCCATAGTAAATAAATTTTAGAATACACCATGTTAAAAATAAGAACCTAACAACAGTAATTAAATGAGCAAATTCTTTACACAACTAATAATGAATGGACTGTTTTGCTCAGTAAGTGAAGTGAAGTAAATGGACTGAGCAAAAATTCTTTTAAAAAAATAACAGTATAAGGAACTAAAATTCTTTCAAGAACTAATAATAATTAAAAGAGTTGCATACCTGTTATACCCATAATAGGCACGGTTTCTTTTATTCCTTTATAACCATACTTGGGAATAACAAATGAGAAGTCACTTCCCCACATAACATGGTCAACACTAAATGGGAATTTCACGATAACCATCCTTCAAAATAAGATTTTCAAGTTGGTGCAAACTATTCAAGCTATGCAAACGTGGTAAACTGAATGTGAACAACACTATACCAAACTGTGCAAACCTTAAATATCTAGAATAATATGCAATCAATCTGTCAAAGTGCAAGTATTAATAGCAACAACAGTGCTAAGCACTTTACTTTGTTTAATAAAAATGACAACCCAAAATCAAAGAGGTGTCAGGTACCCTGAAGCATTCAAAAAACAAAGAGATGTAAAAACACAGAGAAGTTAGTCATCACAATTACTTGCTTTGGATAACTTCGTCGTTAGTTACCAAGTGAAGCCTTAAAAAAAAAAAGAGATGTAAAAAGAAAAAACAACGAAGAAGTGTTAACTGAATGTACCAAACTTCATATTGAAGTTTGGTACATTCAATATTGGAGTCGAAGTTATCTAAAAGGGATCACCTGAGCATATCGCAAAAAACAGCCACAAATTTTTATCTAAAAGGAAAAAAAAAACAGATATTAAAAGCTTAATAAAAAAAAGTTCTAAAAGTCGATAAGGTATTAAGCTGTATGTAAATATGATAGGGTATTGAGCTGTATGTAAATATGAAAAGGGATATTAATTAACTAAAAGCTGAAACACGTAAACTGAGGTTAAAAAATTCGATACTTGATCCAATGCACATAGTTAAATAACATGTGTATACATGTAAACCAACCAACCGTACAAATTATCAAATAAGAAACTATGAGTACTATCCACAAAGTTGTGGTAAATGGTTAAGTGACACAACAATGAGTACACTAATTCATGGGAAATAAAAAATCAAGTACTACTATCCACAACGTGTTGATTGTGCATCCACAACGTCCATCTTTCCTTTACACACAGATTCATCCATAGAAGTTTTCGTGTGGCTATTGAGAAATGATACATTGGCTCCGGTTAGAATCAAACTCTTGACAACCTCAATGTGCCCATTCAGGCAAGCCCAATGAAGAGGGGTATTATTCTCTACATTAGAAATATTAATAATGTTAAGATGCCCATTAGTTGAACTTGAATCCATATGAAGTGTTGTCTGAATCCTTGGACTGAAGAGAAACTCCGACGGAAGCTAAGCATATCACATCATCAATATCATCATATCTGGCAGCTTCAAGCAATGCCTCAAAGTACTACTACGTCTCTTCGGGTGTACCCAATTCTGAATTGAATGAGGGAGATGAAATGAAATGACTGAAAGTGCTCTCCATATAAAATCTCTCTGCATTTAGTAACAAAAGAGCTCTGCATACAAATTCAAATCGACTCATACAAAGCCTACATGTTGATTGATTCGTACAAATTCAAAATGTATAGAGGAATCCTTTCTTTACGCAACTTCCATTTTACACAAACTCACTACGAAAATGTTGATTGACTCGTACGAACCATCTAGATTGACTCGTACAAAGCCTACATGCATTACACAAATGAGTCAACTTCGCACTGTATCAACTCGTGAATAATTCATATTCATAGAAACAAACATAGAGAGAACCTTAGTGAAGTTGACTCATTCAAAGCCTACCCATTGTATTCTTTATGAAGGATACAATACGATATATTTATGACTATATCAAAGACAAAGGGTAAACCATACATTAGATACAACTCATTCATCAAAACTAAATCTATTAAAATAGTATTTCGAGACTCACATTTAAAAAGAAGTAAAGCAGTAAATCTAAAACCCCGGAGTATCGAACTTATAGCAGAAAGCTTTCTAACAATATGTCAATGGATAAAACAATTCAACTATTGACACCATTAACACCTCAAAAACGATAACAATGTAACTATTTTATACTGTTTATGCATCCATAAGAATGTTTATGCATACATAAGAATGTAAACAATTTAACTATTGACACCCTTGTCTCGTGAACAATGAAACTCACTCATTATTCATTTTTTATTCACATAACTATTACGCCTCTCAACTCCACTTCCACAGATGCATACCTGAGAAAAGGAAAGACGAATACATAAAATTCATGCGACATATTTAATTTGTTGGTTGGGAGTAGTGTCTAAAATACAACACACGTAAACTGATAGAAATATGAGAACAAACCAAATTCAAAATTTAGAATGTCGAATTAAAATTTATAGTAATGATAAACATGTTTCTCAATAAGTTCAGTAGTAATGATAAACATGTTTTCTCAAAAGAGATAAAGAAATGAATAATGGTTACAAATTCGATGCACATTCGATATAGTAATGTATGTATCTGATTCCTCAATATTCAAGTAAGTTCTAATTTTGGCCATTGAATGTATGTATTTGATTCCACAATATTCAAGTAACTTCTAATTTTCTTCACTGTTCATGTTAAAATGTCAAGTTTCTTAAAAAGTTCGACTTTCAAACGTGGACTATTACGATGGGACAAAGAAAATTATTCCTCAGCCATCCATTTTAAATCACCAATATTCTCTGCAAGAGCATAAACTTAGTGGTGAAATCGATTTGAATCCCAGACAACAATTTATCTCCCTTCAATTAAAGATATTAATTTAACTATTATGTGACAATCGCCACAAACCCTAAGGTTCTTCACAATCTGGGGTCGAGTACCTGGGGTAGTTGCAATTAATCCAAAAGCCACAGCTAGCGTCTCGTTGTGGTAAGAAAGAATAACTTCTTTATGTTCACCTTGGTCTCCTTCAATGTACATGTAAACACCATCAAGAATCAAATTCACAAACACTACAATTAACCGAACAAAACATATTAATAAAGCATAACATAACCGAACATAACATATTAAGAAAACATAACTCAACATGTTAGCTGACTAAAAGGAGCAGCATTGATCCTTAGTAGTTTATGATATTATTGCCTCTAAATGAATGTCATATGAATGTCATTATAGTTAAGTCATTATCCAAGCTTCCAACCAGATATTAGGTATATAACATGGCACCTGTAATAAATACACGACAAATAAAATAAAAAATTAATATCTTCAAAACAGCAAACTGGTGGAAGTTTGAAATTACAAAATAGGAAATTGATGTCATATGGAGGTCAAACACTAAAATAAAATGTAGTTAGTATTTATGCCAATGCGACCGTCCACACACATATTCTCTTTTATGTGAACACTAACACCTCACTTAAAATCCACACATAGATAACACAGGAGAAAATAGAAAAGATCATAACATGCTGCAGATAATCAGTACCTTATCATGTCTCACATCATTAGCATTTGACAACTTTTGGAATCAGCACTTGAAGTAGCTTTGTTACCAACAGATTCATGGTTGTCTCTAAGGCTGCCTCCTGCCAGCCCATTTGACAACTTCCTTAGAGCATCTCGACATTAGAGGAGGCTGACATTTGATGGATTTGATTCCACTTGTGTTATATGCAATTTTGTTCCCCTGTTTCGAACATTGGCTTGTTTAAAAAAAGGTAAAAAAAAATCATTAAATTCTTGAAAGCTAATATAATGATCCCTTACCACATTTGAGTACCAATATCAAAACTCATGTTTATGAACCACATTATAAAATAGGTATAAAAAAAATTCAACAATAGAAAATGATAAACAATTGAAGACCCTAAAACTTATGGCTTCAAACAAACAAAGCAAAAGTAGTAGGTGTCGGCTAAAGCACGTAACATATAACAAACTTATTTGGGTAACTTTGACATTGAAAAAATAATACATATCATAATGAAACCACCGCATCAAGTTAAACAAATAAGAAAACATTAAATGTGTTCATCCACAACTATGTGTTGGCCCTAAAGTGCCTCAACTTAAAGATTCAATTCGAAAAATAAGTTCATAGGTCACTCCACTATATACCAAACGTACAAATCTAATACGAAAAATAACACCGTGGCACATGTACTAAAAATAATCATTCATATTTCTTATCCAGGGTTAAACGAAAACCATATTTCAAATCTTATTTTGATAATACATGTAGGACAAAAATAATATTTTCAGATCTATAAAAAAAAACTAACGTTTAAATCGAAACCACCCAAATTGAAAGAAAAATGCATAAACTAAAATCGAAGATAAGCCCTAAATCTTAACATATTACATTTCCCTAGTGGAGAGAAGAGAGATAAGCCTTTATATATGTAGATCCAAAAAAAACTTTAAATGAACAAAAATAGCTCTAGAAAATAAGAAGCCCTAAAAAATCTCAATCAGAAACATATAGTTAGATCTTCACAAAACCAAAGAAAAAATCGAAACCCATACCTGCTTGTGTAGGAGAGGAAGGCAACGTGGAGTTGGGATAGAGAACCGTAGCGAGAAGAGAGAAGAGGAGAGAGTAGACCTAAGACGACAACATCTGTAAACTTCATAAAATGCCCTAGCCGAGAGAGAGGGTGTGAAGAGCGTGTACCTTTGATGGAGACGTTGATTGACTGAGTGGGTATGGGGAGAGCTTTCTTGAGTGGGGGTTTTACAAAAATGCCCCTTATTTTGAAATAAAGTGAAATTGAGAATAAGAAAAGAGGGGGAAAACACCTTAACCATTGGATTCAATTTTGCTCCATTCAATCTTAACCCCTTATTAAGTTATCATCTTATGGAATAGTAACAAACATTCTACTCCTTATATATATATATATAAAGACGGCTAATGTACGCAGCATCTCCCATAGCACTAGCTTACCAAATTCCAAAGTCTAATCCGACTTACGATTTATTTGCGTATTCGATTAAATATATTTTAACTCACTGATTATACACTTACCCTTTCATCCTTATTCCAACTTAGGCCAAATTCAAATAAAATCAAGGAAATTGCAATTAAATCCCATAAAATCCTCAATAAATCCTAGAAACTCTAGGTATTACAAAAAGACAGCGATAATTAAAGAAGAGAAGAGTAAGAGAGGAATAACTCTTAAATACATAAGAACGAAAATGGCTATGCACGAACTCTACACTTCACTTTAATAATTTTGAATACAAATGAATAGTCAACTCAGCGCATTAAAATGACCCACATACCCACACAATATATTTGACACCTAACTACTTTGTTTTTTCTCAAAAATAAAATAAAATCCACTAAATATGTAAAAGTCCATAACTTCAAATCTATCGATCCAAAATTCACAAAATTTATATATCTGAAATCTACTAGTCAAGATCTATCAAACAACATCCATATTCGATATTTTTTGACGAAAAAAATTGAAACTTATAAATTTATTGTTTATGTAAAACCTCTATTATTTGACGTAAACTCCATTCTTTCGACAAAAAACCTTTTTCTTCATCTCCGGCGATGGTGTTGCTGGTACGGACCAAAAAAAAGAAAAGAAATAGACGAAGAGAGAGAGAGAAATGAGGAGAGATAAGCACTCCGCGAGCATGTCTGACGACCTCCGATAAGCTTCTCCGACGGAGTGTTCCGTTGAGTCTCAGGTGAGGTGGGATTGGTAAAGAAAGTGTGCATGGTTATGCATTTATTTTTAGAAAGAGAGTAAGTGAGTTTAAAATGAGTATCTATGAGGGATAAATTTGTCTAAATATAGGTCCTCTATAATGAAATAATACTTAGTTCATTAAAAAAAAAGTTAATGCAATTTTAATCCATATTTGACCCAATAAATGAAACTAATCCGTAATAATGCAAAAAAATAAGGGATAATTATATTTAGGTCCCATTTATCGGGTCAACATTCTAATAAGTCCTATTGACTTTTCAATAATCCCATAGGTCCTATTCCAACTTTTTAGGGAATTTTTTCACAATTTTACCCTTTTATAACTAATCATCCGTAACTTCCTTTAGGAAGTTACATAAGTGGTTGAACTTTTTTTTTAATCTTTAAATGATCATAACTTTTGATTCACAAATCCGTTTTTCACAACATTACAATTTTTGAAATCTGCTCGACGAGATCTATCAAATAAAATCCATGAAGGATATAAAATTCCAAAGAAAAATTTTTATACAAACAGTAAACTTTACTGTATGCACTAGAATATGAAATAGTTTTATATATGTGACATTTTCACAAACAGACAGTAACATTTACCGTGGTAATACCACACAGTATATATATATATATATATATATATATACATCCGGTGGATCCAAACCCTCTTTTTTAAAAAAATACCTTATATTTAAAGGTTCGCGCTAACAGCATCCAATCCTTACCACCATTGTTGGAGCTTCAACGACCTTCGTCAGAGCTCCGATTTGGGGTGGGTAAGGGTGGCAGGTGGTGCCGCTGGCGCGGACCTTTGAAAATAAGAGACTTTTGAATAAATGGGCTTTGGATCCACCGGAGTATCATGGGGTGCCGCTGGCGCGGATCTTTGAAAATAAGATTGGATAAATGGGATCGGGATCATCAGGAGCGCCAATTTGGGGTGAATAGGGGTGGCACAAAACTTTAAAAATAGGAGCATATTGGATATATATATATATAGTTTGTAAAAATGTCATAGACATTAAACTTTATTGTATACACCAGAAATGAAATAGTTTTATATTTGTGACATTTTCACAAACAATAACATTTACTGTGATAATATATTTATGAAATAGTTTTATATATATAACATTTTCACAAACAGTAACATTTACTGAGTTAATATTACACAATATATATATAACATTTTCACAAACACTAACATTTACTGAGTTAATATTACATAATATATATATATATATATACACACACACACACGGTAGATCCAAACCACTATTTTTTTTTCAAAATTACCATATTTTTAAATGTTTACGCTAGCGACATTCAATCCCCACCACTACCCACCCCCATTGTCGGAGCTTCAACGACTTTCATCAGTGCTATGATTTGGGTTGGTAGTAGTGGCATAGGGTGCCGCTGGCGCGGACCTCTGAAATTAGGAGAATATTAGATAAATGGGGTTTGGATCCACCAGAGCTCCGATTTGGGGTGAGTAGGGGTGGCATTGAGTTAGGTTTATATCTATAACATTTTCACAAGCATTAACATTTACTGTGTTCATATAACACAATATATATATATATATATATATATATATATATATATATATATCCATACCTCTTTTTTCTGATATTACCTTATTTTTAACGGTCCGCGCCAGCGGCATCAAATCCCCACCACCATCCACCCCCTTTATCGGAGCTCCAACAACCTTCATCAGAGCTCTGATTTGAGGTGGCATGGGATGCCGATGTAACATTTTCACAAACAGTAACATTTATTATTTATGAAAATATTACGGATATAAACCTAATCCAATGCTACCCCTACTCACCTCAAACTGGAGCGCCGGTGTATCCAAACCCCATTTATCCAATATTCTCTTATTTTCTAAGGGCCGCGCCAGCGGCACTCCATGTCACCCCAAATCAGAACTCTGATGAAGGTTGTTGGAGCTCCGACAATTGGGGTTGGTGGTGGTCGGGATTAGACACCTCTAGCGCGGGACGTTAAAAATAAGACAATATCAGGAAAAAGAGGTCTGGATCCAGCGTATATATATATATATATATACTGTGTTATAACACAGTAAATGTTAACGTTTGTAAAAATGTTATAGATATAAACCTAACCCAATGTCATCCCTACTCACCCCAAATCGGAGCGCCAGTGGATCCAAACTTCATTTATCTAATATTCTCTTAATTTCAGAGGTCCGTGCCAGTGGCACCCTATGCCACTACTACCCATCTAAATCATAGCTCTGATGAAAGTCGTTGAAGCTTCGACAATGGAAGTGGATAGTGGTGGGGATTGAATGTCGCTAGCGTAAACTTTTAAAAATATGGTAATTTAAAAAAAAAGAGGTTTGGATCTACCGTGTATATATATATATATATATATATTATGTAATATTAACTCAGTAAATGTTACTGTTTGTGAAAATGTTATATATATATTGTGTAATATTAACTCAGTAAATGTTACTGTTTGTGAAAATGTTATATATATAAAACTATTTCATAAATATATTATCACAGTAAATGTTATTGTTTGTGAAAATGTCATAAATATAAAACTATTTCATTTTCTGGTGTATACAATAAAGTTTAATATCTATGACATTTTTACAAACTATATATATATATATATATATATATATATATATATATATATATCCAATATGCTCCTATTTTTAAAGTTCTGTGCCACCCCTATTCACCCCAAATTGGTTGGCGCTCCAGATGATCCCGATCCCATTTATCCAATCTTATTTTCAAAGGTCCGCGCCAACGGCACCCCATGATACTCCGGTGGATCCAAAACCCATTTATTCAAAAGTCTCTTATTTTCAAAGCTCCGCACCAGCGGCACCACATGCCACCCTTACCCACCCAAAATCGGAGCTCTGACGAAGGTCGTTGAAGCTCCAATAATGGTGGTAATGATTGGATATCGCTAGCGCGAACCTTCAAATATAAGGTAATTTTGAAAAAAAAGGGTTTGGATCCACCATATATATATATATATATATATATATATATATATATAGGGTACAGCTATCCCCACACCCATTTAGATTCCCCCACACCCTTTACATACCTAAAGACAATGTTACCCTTAAAATTCTTTTAATATCCATTTATAATAGCAAAAAAAATAGAAAGTTGAAGCTAACAAAATGAGATAGCATAACAAAAATAAATACCTGCTTGTAATAGCCAAGGAAACATGTACTTTGTAATTTTTGAAGCTTAAGGTACCTGCTTGTTAGCTTATATGCCTTTAGCTATGTTCAAGGTACCTATTACAAGTTGGTGTCTATTTTTGTGATAGCATAACAAAATAATAAAACCAGAACCATGTAATAGCATAATAAAAATAGACACCTGCTTGTAATAGCATAACAAAAAAAGACTTCAGCTTGTAATAGCATAACAAAAAGCTCTGTTATAAATCAGAGAGTCCAAAATCAGATTTGAGCACCCAAATAATACAACAATGTTAGCAAAATAAAAGGGTTAAAATTCAAAATCTGCTCATCATAAAACCCAAAATCTGCTGGACAAAATCCAAATCTGCACATCACCAACATCAAAAATTCTGCATAAAACCCAAATCTGCACACCCCAAATCTGCACATCACCAACATTCAAAATTCTACACAACCCAAATCTGCACATCACCAACATAAAAAATTTTGCACATAACCAAATCTGCACATCACCAACATCCAAAATTCTGCACAAAATCCAAATCTGCACATCACCAACATCCAAAATTCTGCCCAAAACTCAAATCTGTAAAAAAAAAAAAGTTAAAATTCTACTCATTTACAACAATGTTAGTAAAATATCAATGTAATCAACAAAAAAAAATAAAAATTTTAAATAAAAAAATATCACATGATACTTACCATGTATTTAAATCTACCATTTCCATTATGCTTCCATCGAGAACGTTCAAGCTAGTGTTACCAACCTTGTTAGCACAAGTGCGGCTATTATGTCCAAGTCCTTGACAAATACTACACTTTCGAGTTTTTTCCACACTCTCAAAGGCGGAAGGATCACGAGTTGTAGAGCTAATCACCTTTCTTTTCTTCGAACCTAATGGGCGACCTTTGTGAGGTTGAATGGTAGGTTCAATTGTTAAAGTAAATGACGATTCAACAAGTTGAGAATTTTTTTTCCGACTATCTTCCTTTTGACTAAGGGGCATTTGTTCGTACTTGCTACGAAACTCCTTTAAAAGGCATTCAATTTGATCATCATTGTTAATCATGTCGCTTTGGGTACTAGAAAATGATCTTTTATCGATTCTCCATTGTGGATGTATATCATCAAGTTGTAACATATCTTCTTTCATATTTCTCATCATGTGTGCACAAGGTAAACCCATAGTCTTTGCAAATATACCCGTGCATATACCCAATAATGAATTGGACCTTGATAACTCATATTGCTCGAAAAGCTTTGTAAGTGCAAACATGGAAACATTAGTAAGAAGCTCCTTGAAAAAGGGGTGGCAAAATTTATGTGGAACACGAGTGATATACTTTCCACCCCTATCACAACCAATAACAACAAATCGATCTCTTTTTGATTTTTTAATCGTTGTAGCATAACCTTCAATTTTTGCGTCATTACGAACACTATTAAGAAGCTCCTCACGACTTGAAAATATCTCATCAAACAACTTAAAAAATCTTTCACATTTAACATTCTCATCCAACATTTCACATTTATCACCTGTTAGAAATAACAAAATGAGAACTACATCTAACTTTGATTAAAAAAATTACTACTTTGATTAAAAAAAATTACAAAATAGAAATAAATTGAATTCAACTAACTTTGGCAAAAAAAAAAATTACAACTAACTAATATACAAAAAAAAATTACCATAAACAAATTAAGAAAACCCTAAAAGATTAAAAAAAATCTACAAACCCTAAGTGATGGTATTTATAATAAAATGTTAATAAACCCTAAATAAAACTTTAACAAAATTACCTAAATCGTTGGAGCTTTTGGATGATTTGCATAACTCCTTGATTTCTTCAACATTGTTTGTGCTAGTAAGATTGATAATATCATTCAACTCACTTAAATCTTCATGAGTAAGTTGGGTATCCCAATCAAAAATTTCTTCATTAGTAAGAACCATTTGAAACAATTTTTTGGAGACAATGGAAAAAAAGCATGAAATGGGTTTTTTCTTACCACCGTAAAAAGCATAAAAAAGAGTGGTTTGAAAAAATGGGTGTTAAAAGGGATAGGAGGGTATTATTGTCTTTAGGCTTAAAAGGGGTGTGGGGATAGCTTATAATGGTGTGGGAATAGTCTCTCTCTCTCTCTGTATATATATATATATACTGTGTAGTATTACCACAGTAAATGTTACCATCTGTTTGTGAAAATGTCACATATATAAAACTATTTCATATTCTAGTGCATACAGTAAAGTTTACTGTTTGTGTAAATTTTTTTCTTTGAAATTTTATAGCCTTCATGGATCTTGTTTGATAGATCTCGTCGAGCAGATTTCAAAAATAGTAATTTTGCGAAAAACGGATTTGTGAATCAAAAGTTATGATCATTTAATAATTAAAAAAAAAAGTCCAACCACTTATGTAACTTCTTCAAGGAAGTTACGGATGGAGATGGTTGGTTTTAAAAGGGTAAAATTGTGAAAATTTTTCTAAAAAGTTGGAATAGGACCTATGGAATTGTTGAAAAGTCAATAGAATTTATAAGAATGAGCGTGAAAAGAAACTCAAACTCAAGTTTTTAAAGAACAGAGAGCAATTGAATTGATCGAGAGATGGCTAACCGGGTTGGATCGAGCCGAGATGAGTCGGTTATAACTCGGGCGGTGAACTCAGTATTCTCATTCGTTCGTTTGGCTGAGTTCGAGATACTCTTCATCCTCTTCTTTCTCATCGCTTTTCTCATCTTCAAAGATCTGGTTAGTTTTTTTTTTTTAATTTCAAAATTTGGCAATTGGGTCATTTTAATTTTTAATTATCTGGGTCTTACTTCAAATCACAACTCTATATAATGCTATATTAATGTTAGTTGTTCATTCATTGAGGGTTCTTGATGGTTTGTATTTTTTTGACTCAAGGTGCAATTTTTAATATGATATTTGACTTAACTCCCACTTTGGTAATTTTTTTGATATAATTTCCCGCACGAGGGGTTATCATAATATATTGCATAATAAAGGGGGTTAAATCGAAGGGTAATACTGCGATTTTTTTGTTACCTGACTGATGTGTCTAACTCTAACCGGTGTTTGTAATTCACATGTCCTTAATACAAACACCAGCCAATGTATGTTTGACACATCAGGTAGGTGACAAAAAAGGGTAAGAGAAAAGGGTATACGTAATATTACTCAAAATCTAAAGATGTATTGTTGGGGTGCAAAGTCAAAAAATGATGAAACAAGGGGTTAAGTGAAATTAGACATTAAAAGTTGGGGGTTAAGTCAAAATCACCCCTTTTTTTTGGGAGGTGGGGGGCTCTTTAACTCTCTGTAATAATGACGTATTTTGACGTAACCCTTAAAATATGATAATTCCCCAAAATGTGAAAGACATTATTCTCCGTTAAAAAAGTCGATGAATATGTATTTTGGGCGAAAATACCCTCCTTATGGGGGTTATGTCAAAATACGGTATTATTATAGGGGTTAAGTTGAATTTAAAAAAAAATAATAATTAAAAACTGTACTTTTTATTTTTATTTTATTAAAACCGTGCGTATTGTTCAAAGATATTTACCCTGCACGTAAGAAGGAGGGCGTTTTCATCTAAAATATAGCAGGGATGGTTTACCCCCATATGGGATGATTTAGTTGCATCGAATCCCATGTATTTTTGTTTTTATTTGTTGGTCATGTTGAGTGGCAGTTAAAAATTTCATGAGATATTTGTCATTTTTTTAAGGAAACAAAGAAGGGCGGTTGGAGGCGGTTATGGCCAGTTATAGGACTAATTAAATTCTAAAAAATTCATGGGATGACTGCCCACTAGAACTTTTGAAATGGGACTAAAACGTAAATAGTTATTAATATGACACAAAGACTCATGCTGAGATCTCTCATGCTTACTATTTTACTATTTTGAGGCGAAAAAATGTGTCTTGTGGGACATGTTAGCATTTTTCTATATCTTATTAGGAAAATATTGAAATATGGAAATTGCACACCTCATACAACATATACTATTGTTAATTATGATAAATATAACAAAAAACAATAAACAAAGTAATAATTGTCAAAATTATTTGGGCTTGGCATCCTAAATTTTTTCTAGTATGTTTATTTATTTGACTCGTGTACTTTGCTAATGGTCATAAACAGGCTTTGGTACCTCCGTTGATTTTTTGGACTTTGATACTTTTTTGGGTACCGAAGTTGAAACTATAACAAGATGACATGCTTGTATGACACGGGTAATGAATGAAATTTGAATCGAAACGTGGAATGGGTTTTGTGAACGGAACGTCACTTATTCCTTCAATTTTAATGTCCTATATTACAGATATCATAGTACATACAAGGACAAATAAATAGAGATTCTAAAGGATCTCTGGTGATTTAGTACATTGTACTATTGTGGTCTTGTATAGTGGTCTTGTATAGGTCATTTTGTTAGTTGTTTCACCGGAAAAAGAAAGAATATTTCACTTGGGCATCGTAGCATCATTGCCCCCAGCATTAATTAAACAGTTGCATAAATTTATTAGAGCGATCTTCTTTAATATGGGGTACTTAATGTGGGCGAAAATAGTATTCAAGTGTTGCCTAGATTTTCCCTCACAATGGAGTCTATTAGAAATCAGTTAGGAAGTTCACTTTTAATGGACTTTTAAAGATCATTTCTATTTTTTAGGGTCATTCTTTGGCTTAGAAGGGATTGGATGGATCTTTAGAAGGTTTTGCCAAGAAAGTGGAATAGTTTTATGATTTTTATCCCAGATTCCTCTCTTGGTATTATTAGAAATTTGGTTAGATAGGATTCTCTGAGTTTTTTGAAGAAGATGCACCAGTTACATCTTTGGAAGAAAATGTTCTTTTAGACTTTCTTTGGGTCTCGGTTGCCTAACGATTCGATGGTATTTGCAAGGGATAATTGTGAGATGTTGTAGTTGGTATTCTCTAATCGGACATATGCTGCAAGTGCTATTTGCTATTGCTAGTTACTCTTGTCGGTAAGCTTCAGCTTTTAGGCAATTCTTCCTCAGAGACAAAATTATTCTATTCTAAAAGGTACTTAGGTGTTTGGGACGAGACGCATTTTTTTCTTACTCTAGTCCACTGGTTTCGGCTAGTGCCATCAAACAAGGGGTTCTTGTTCTTTTGGAAGGATTTTTTGGAGGTTTTTTGGTTGGGATATCATTATTGTTTTGGTGTAAAGTGACCTGTGCACTGTTATTTTGGTCTGTGAAATAGGGGTTTATCGGTTCCCTTTCTAAAAGATTAATTCTTTTGGGTGCTTAGATATTTGAATGAGGGTACCTTTTCTTTTCCTTCGTTTTTTTTTCTCCTCTTATTTTTTTGGACAGAATGAATGCATAGCTTGGAAGATCACTGTGTCCCACAGTAATGCTCACCACTCCGTGGGCAGATTAGCACTGAACCAGATGCTTTTTTTTTCCCTTTTTTTTTGCAACAACAATAGAACGTTCATAAAGACCTCCCTGTTTTCTTACAAAAATAAAATATTGTTAGCTGTAAAATTTGAGTGTCATATTAATGGGATACTCATAACACAACCTTTAGCCATTCCAGTCTCTTTGCTCCTACTAACCAGGGCCCCTTATGCCTCAAACCTTTTGAAGCCTTAAACTTATACTCGGGCTCATCATCAGGGATTTAGAGAGCACTGAAAACATCAGATGTATATCCTCCATCAACCACCAAGCCCCTTCCTCTCCATGGCCTCATCTGAAAGATTTCAATTCATTCTTGAAGATAGGCTTTTTCAATATCCAAATTCAACAATTTGGCTTTCGTATCTTTCTTCTACTACCCCTTACTTTCTTATTTGTCACAAAGGAGCTTGCATGATCTGCTTCCTATTTACTAATCACCAAACTGAAAGGTCTACATCCCTAATCCACCATCTTTATAGATCAATCCAATCTTGATGCGTGTAAAAGAGGTGGAATTTACTCTTAAAACACCACAATATTAGCATAAACCTCTTAAAGATCTCTTAGAATTGCCCTCAAGTATTTCCCAATTGATTTGAAAGAAAACCATAGTAAAACCATCCGGACTTTGAGCCTTAACCCGCATTGATTTCCTAAAAACTATATAATCTACGACACAACAATGTTTTGGTGGCATTGAGCTGTCCCAAGTATTGACATGGAAGACTTGTGATGAACTCGTTGGAAGGTGACTGATGCGGAATAAAATGATACGAAACAGAGAAAAGTAGGAAATCTATATTTAAACATTTATTTATTTTCATTTGGGGATAATTTGCTTAGTGAGTGATGTGATGAGTTATTAGTAATATCTCTTAGTATTTATTTGAAGTTAGGTATGTTGTTCCTAGTATAATTAGGTTTATATATCCTATAAATAAGTGTAATCTTCATTGAAGACACCTTTTTGCATGAATTGATGATATTAAGTTTTATTACTTTTAAATTAGTTGTTTCTTCTCTTCATCTATCCATGGGTCTTACATCAATGACATTCTATAAAATGGTGATGGTTGGTGTGCGCTGTGATGTTGTCGGTGGGTTTGGTGTCATGATTGGGGCAGTGATGATGGTGTTGTTGTTGTCATTGGTGGTGGAGATGTGGGTGGTCGTGGTTACGCGGTGAAGGTTGGGGATATGGTTAGATTTAAGGGTTTTGTGGGTGGTTGATAAAAAAAAGAATAAGATAAAAAGCATTTTGGCAAATGGGCTAGGTATTTGGGTCAATGAAGGAATTTTCTAAAACTAAAGATAGACCCCATGAACTTCACCATCTTCTTAGTCCTAGGCTTGAAACTTTACAATTAAAAAATTATACCTTCTCCGTGCCGAATCGAGGGTCCTATTTTCTGTTTTGGTACGTCCGGAATTAAGAGTCAAGTTTTGAAAAATAGTTTTTAAAAGTAGATAAGAGTCTAAAGTCTTCATAGCAAAGCAATAATATAAGCGCACATGTTGCATTTCGAAGTACTTATATTTTTACGAGGATAAATTAAGTGCATATGCTACCCCTCCCCCCCCCGCCCCCCCCCACCCCCCCCGCGCGGGCACCCCACAATTGACCAACGACACGGATTTTTTCTACTCAATTCTTTCCATTATGTTTCTTACTATAAAAAAACTTTAGTGGACACTTTCACTTTTGCATCTTGTTCCTTTCAGTTTGGTTCTTTTGCTACTATGCCTAATTGCCTATAATTCGATCTTCTACTAATTTTCTAATTTGTACCATCTTATTTTGATTTGTATATTTCCCAAAGTCATCTCCAAGCCACTTTCCAATGAGTTACTTCACCAGATCATTGGTTAAAATAGGATTGCCTATAATTTGGTCTCCTACTAATTTTACCATCTTATTTAATATATATGTATGGGTCCCGATAACATGTGCCCTAAGGGCACACACTTAGAATTCCAAAATAGTAGGGTTAGAGTTTCGACATACAATTAATAGGGCACATATACTCGTGAAGCTTTCATACTTACTATTTTGAGGCTCAAAGCATGTGTCCTTAGGGCGCACGTTAACATTTTCTTATATATATGTGTGTGTATATATATATAACCCAAAGTCCATCTTCAAGCCACTCTTCGTAGACCATATTATAAAATAGGTTTGTGCTATTGTGAACCCCGTTTTTCGGGGCTATTTTGGCTGGGCCTGGCCTGCCAAAATTTCGTACTTGTGTGGGTGCGGCTTTGCTTCCCCACAGCCTTTTCCGCGTTTTTTTATAGTTTTGATGGCAGTTGTCATGCCACACCGACTTTTTCCCTTTTTTTTATTAAGTTTCTTTAGTGGGGTGGCAAAATCATCGTGGCCGAGGATTGAAATATACAGAAACGCAAAGATATTTCAGTCTTTTACATTTTAGAAAAGGTGCAATTTTAGCCATTTTGCCTGGAGTTGGCCAAAGAGGATGAAAAATAAAAGATAGAGGAAATTTTGTTTCCAAATTTAGAATTGTGAAATTTGTGTCAAATTGTGAATTATGGTAACATCAAATGAAATGTGAGGTGAGCTTGGTCTGGTTTAAGTTCAATTAATGTTCAAGTAATTAGCTCACACTGGGCAAAATCAACATGAACAATTTTTCGTTTCATCCCGCTAATTGAAAGGTTTAGCCCAAGTTCTGGCAACATTATATTATTATTATTATTGAAAGTGCTTCACGAAGAAGTCCCTTTGGTAAAGAAAATCTAATGCTGTCCGGATACTTGTGAAATTTACGGACGCCTTGTCAAAATTCAAAGATAAAAGGGCAAACTCAGTGCACGCGGCTTCTGCCACTGCGGGGTGGGGGTGGGGTGGGGGTTAGATGTACGCAACCTTCCCTTGCATATGCAGAGAGACTGTTCCGCAACTCGAACTTGTGAGATCCAGGTCACAATGGGACCACCTTACTGCTGTCTAAGTTCAAAGATACATTATGAAATTCCGAGATATTTTATTAAGTTCATTGATACTTTGTTGTGAAAATATTCGTGGGATCTGCTTAAAATGGTAAAACAAACTGGGCTTTGTTGGCTTAGAATGGTTTGAGAGGGGCTTAACTACTTGAGACACCTGGTAGATTTATAAAATTTATCCTTAACATGAACATTTTCTAAATTTATCTACCAAATACTCAGTGACGGATAGATATCAAATACTCGATCTGTCCGAGTTAAGAGTCCTATTTTCTTATTTGCAGTGAAGTTTTACGCTCATGCAATAATTTTTTATGTGATGCATAATTAAATAAACCAACCATTGGATTTAACGTACTTGTTACCTATAATAAGTATAAGGATTCGATCGCTATGTTCACATTTTTCTGAATTTCGTTAATTATATAATTTTAGTTTATATCATACTATCATGATGATGCACCTCTTAACTTCCGATTAATTTGATTTTTGACATGCACATCCACATTCAATGTGAAATGATTTTTAAATCCAATGGTTGGTTTATTGAACTATGTATCACATAAAACGTTATCAAATGATGTAAACCTTCTCTTAGTTTACACCGGTGCAAGTATAAAAGTTCATTTTGAAAATATTGAATCGCAATATTCAATTAAGTTTTAATTTTGGCCATCGGTTGTTAAAAGTCTTTTCTTCAAAAAAATCGACTTTCGAACTTGGGGACTCCGGTTTTGAGGCAGGAGGGACTATTAAAATATATGTACATTGATTTATACGCGTTTTTTCTCTCTTGAAATTATTTTTTATCTATAAAAACTTTGACACAATATATATATATATATATATATATGAGAAATAATAAAGTTTATTGATTGCAGACATCAAGACCCGAATATAATCAGATCCTTGTGAAGAAGCCTGGTGGACCTGATTGGTGGACTAATTAGAAAGCAGAAAGCATTGACTGTCTTGTGGGTATATTTTTACAGCAGTGTGTGTGTTTGATAAACTGGCCCTTTATGTTTTCCTACACCAGTACATGTAAATGGTGTTAACATTTGTATTTTAATTCCATGGATATAAGTATGTGAAAAATAATGTAAAGGACCATATTTTCAATATGCAAACCCTTTATTGTAGTGCTTGCAAACATTTATTTAGTTAAACTTAGTGAAGAAAGGGTGGTTTATGTCACTAGCTAGTGCTTAACTTGGTAAGACCTCTCCCGGAGTCTGGATTTGTTGACTCACTTTCGTGATTGGTTGAAATATTAAAAAAAATAAATAAATAGCTACACCGAATGACAAATTTGGATTTGGTCTTTTGGGTGCATGCTCGTCCACATGGATGCGCGCGATAGATTTACACAATTCAGCAAGCATTACATGCAGGATTATCATGGATAATTCTAGGCGGACACACAAAATCGAACATTTTGATGCGACATTCTGACGCGTTGCCATTGGTTTGTGTCCGGGCTCCACTGCTGGTGGATCCATGTGGAGCCCGAACGGATGTGAAACATTAGTGTCACACAAAATTTGTCAATTTTGTATGTCGGTGTAAAAGGACCGGATTGTAAATTTTGAATGGTAAACATGAGGTGAATTTAAAGCACGCGGTGGAGTTGGATATTGGCAGGTGGTTTGTTGAGGAAGGGTTCAAAGGAAATTATGACCAAATTATGATCTTAACCAAATAAATTATATTCTTTTGAGTTTAAGGTTGTATTTATTTTTTCATTTGAATATGTGGTTTGAATATGAAATTATGAAAAATATGTTTGTTTTTATGTCTGAATGTATCTCTGAATGAATGCATTTAGATTGATTCAAATTGAAGAGGTAAATATAGTCGTTAGCCTCTTAACCATTTGAAAAAGCAAACACTATTGGATACCTCTTAAGAGGTAAAAACAAACGACACTTTAATTTGGGTTTTGACTCCCGTTATGCTCGTTTAGAGATCAACACTAAAAAAGGGGCTAATTCCACTCTGTCTTGACTTTACCCCATTTTCACTTCACAATCTGAACATTTGCTTTCTGGATTTAACCCCTTAAAATTGTAAAATGATTTCAAGTAACACCCTTATAGTAACACCGTCCATTTTTTTGACGGATATTGGGTCATGTGCCATGCCTATGAGGTATTTTTGTCTAATCCAATATAAATTTAAAAAATGAAAATTATAGGGAAAAAACCATTAAAAATCTAAAAATTATAGAAAAATATTTACAAAATCTGGCGATTACAAATGATTTTAGAAATTACAAAAAAATATTTACAAAAATTTGAAAGTATTGATTTTAAAAAAATAGAAATAATAGAAAAAACATTTCGAAATTTATAGAAAAACTTTAAAAAAATACGAAAGATATTGAAAAAAACTTTCAAAAAAGATGAAACAATAGAAAAATAACATTTAAAAAAAATGGAATAAAACTGAAAAACTTCTAAAATATATTGATTTTTTAATAATAATTTTTTTTTTGTAGATAATGGAAAAAATATTTAAAGGTTTGAATAATATTTAAATTTTTGGAAAGAATAGAGAAACATTTAAAATTTTGGAAACTATTGATTTTTTTAAAAAAATCTTGAAATAATAGGAAATACATATAAAGTGCTTGAATTATATTGAAAAAATCTTCTAAAAAATATATAAAAAAATTATGGAATTGAGGAAAGAACATTTGAAAAATCTAAAAATTATAGAAAATAAGATTTAGAAAATTTGAAAAATACAGAAAAACATTTAAAAGTTTTCAAAGTTCTAGTAAATAATTTTAAAATAAGAAATTATTGGTATTTCAAGCAACCCCCTCTCCCCCCCCCCCCCCCCCCCCCCACACACACACACACACACACACACATTTCTAGCAAATATACAACAACCATATTTCTATTAAAAAACAATATTTGAAAAATATTGATATTTTCAACAAAAAAAACTCATTTCCAAAAAGGAAAAAAACAAACAGATTTCCTGCAAAAAACTTACATTTGATGCCCCCCCAAAATATTTTCAATTAAACAGAGGAACATTTTCAGCAAAAAAATAAAATAAAATTTTAGGCCACCTTTTCACCCTTTAAAATATCCTTACACATCCTAAGTACAGAAGTTAATGGTTACTATTTGTTCTATTTTCGGTACAACATTTCTCTTTAAAAATAAAGAAGATTTAGTTATATCGAGGGAAGTTAAAGTGCAAAAGCGTGTTAATGAAAGTTGTGCGGGAGGAATATACGTTTGTATAGTTGTCATTCATAGTTTTTGTGACTGTTTTACTTTTTTTTTGTCATTTTAAAATCATGTCTTAACTAATAAGATTAAAAATTGAGTTGGATATCACTTTGGTAAAACTTTGTCACACAGGTATTTTAGGATATATTTTGTTTTCCTTTTAAAAAGTGGATAAATTATCTTTTAACTTGGTAATCAATTTATTTGATAGCTACCGTCGAGAGCACATACTCTTAAAAATTGTTAGAAAACTTTGTTTGGTCTATATAACAATAATCCCCAACTTAGACTAAAAGCTATGTCACACTACATTTCAATCCCATGCCCTTTATGTCAAAATTAAAAGTCTTGGCCAATAAACTTTTGTTAAAGGGTCTGCTAGGTTATTCTTCGCTGCAATATTTGTAACCGTGACATCACCCACCACACAAAAT
Organism: Sambucus nigra; assembly: GCA_949130495.1. Classification (NCBI taxonomy): domain Eukaryota; kingdom Viridiplantae; phylum Streptophyta; class Magnoliopsida; order Dipsacales; family Adoxaceae; genus Sambucus; species Sambucus nigra. The sequence goes on along the minus strand of OX422213.1, from coordinate 17,455,465 downwards.
CTCGAATGAGATGATACTTATGCTCGATGTGTTTACCTCTCTTATGACTCATTGTTTCCCTTGAGTTACCAAACACACCATCATTATCATAGTGAAATGCAATAACCTTAGATTGAAGTTATCACGCCAAGATACAATAGAAAGTTATTAAGACGTACTGTTTACTTGGCTACCTCAGAGACCGCCATGTCTTGGGTTTCCGTGATGTAATCAACAATAAATAATTTGCTTAATACTCCAAAACCCAATGACTCTGCCTCCTAGGGTATACACATTTTTCTAGGTTGATTATTTGGAATTCTTATCTGATTGAAATCCGAGTCGGTCGGTGGATCTAATGGGTAGACTTGTGCAAATTAACCGAACCAAATCTGACTAGACCGAAACCAAACCAAACTTATACTAACATTTATTTAAATCATGTTTGGTTGAAGGTTTTATAAAGAGAAAGCCGACCCTTCGATTCAGCTGGCAATTTTGCATTATAAAAATCGATAACAAACTTAACCCACTCGACTTCTTCTATACATATAAAAAATATAATTCATCGCACTTTTTTATTTCCTTTATGGATTAAGAAACAAATATAATTTGAAGCTTCAAAATAATAATATGTGTGAAACCACGAGATTTTGAAAAGAATAAACAATTGATTTTATAATGATGACAATTCAATTGATAAATACAAAATTCAATAGGTTTATTCTCTATCTCTAATGTCCTTGAGGTAAGAACAATATACTCAAGATATGAATAACAAATAAATCACAACTTCTATAATATTCAAAGAACATACAAAAGTTTCATTAACAAGCAAGATATGAATAATAAATAAAGAACAATCAATGCATCGATTCATCTAACTCACCCAAGCTAGTATTAATGAAAGAAGCCATCAACTAATCAAATGCATCTTTCAAAGTTTCATAGAATTCAAAGCTTTATTAACAAAATATCCGACAACATACTATTGGAAAACCTAAAAATTTTATATAGACAATTGCATGTTTTATGATCGGTGTAAATCTATAACACTTCATAAATATGATCAATCTATCGCCTCAAACACACATACAAAGGCACACACATACAAAATGCTTATTAGTTATTCTAAAACTGGCTCTGGGTGACAAAAATAGTGCGAGTTATATTAGGGGTGACAATTTTAGAAACGACACGGAACGATACGAAATTGACACTATGTTTCGTGTTTGTGTCGAGTTTTTTTGGTACGAAGTTGTGTCGTATTCGTGTCTTAATTATTAGTCGTGTCGTGTCGTGTTATCGTATTTTTTAGGGGTGAAATTTAAGAAATTATGGTATTCGTGTCGTGTTCGTGTCAACTAAAGAAAACACGTATCTTGTCGTGTTCGTGTCCGAAAAAATCTTGTCGTGTCATGTCGCGTCGATCCGAAACACGACCCGTTGACCCGAATTGCCACCCCTAAGTTATAGTCAACTAGATTAAGAAATGTTTGACTAAGTGAAACATTATCTATTATATTGGGATACTTCAACACATAACGATTAGTTTTTAAAATAAACAAAAGTAACTTTATCTTAACGATCCCAATGACTATATTTTGTTCCCATGCTATATATACTTCACCAAACATTATTTTTACACACACAAGTGCTCACAAATAGTATCAAAACGCCAAAGTATCATTATATCATTTGTATCGACATATTTGCTTGGATTTCAATAGAAATAAAAAGGAGAAAATCTCATAACATCATCTGCATCTTTGAGCCCTAAGCTCAGTAAAAATATGCTATGATATTAAAGAGAGCTATCTCATTTTAAGAAAAATATTATCCCAATTGTGCAATAAAAACACACTTTTTATTTTCTTATTACGATGTAACTTCATTGTACATTTACTGCTGTGAGGTAGTTCCCTTGTTAATTGGGGTTGCAAAGTGTGGATATAGACATAGCCAAACCATGTAAATTTTTTACTTGCAAATTTTTTCTTATTGTCTCTTTGTTATTGTTTTTGTTGCTTATTTAATTTTTCACACACATTAAATCTCCACATTTCAAGTAAGCAAAATAAATACTTTTATATTCCATTAGTTTTGTACAAACCTAATTTACACACCCTTTTGGGTATTTTTAGGGCCAACAATATGTATTTTTATTAATAAATTACAAGGAACCATGCTTAAATTTGGGTTAAGGAAGTAGCTTGTACATGATATATATTATTCTCATCAAGCAAATTTTGAATTACTATAAACCGATTGACAATCGAAATCGACCCGTTTAACAGGGCTAATCAACTGACGAACTTCGGTTGATTTTATTCTTAAATTTAATAAAACTATCCATGGAGGTTTGAGTGAAAAAAATCTCTCCAAAAATAAACCAAACGAATAGTGTACACCCTACCAATGGGTAGTAGACACTCTTAATGGTAAACTAGCATATAGTCCCATGTCCTTTTTAGGTATTTGGGTATATGTTTTATCATATTACAATGTTCTTGACTAGGGTTAGATTGATATCTACTGGAGATGCTAACGGAAAAGAAGATATTAAGTCTAGTGCACATCATATCATACATAAGACTACCAAACACCGAGCATAAGGGATGCCCTTCAGTTTTGTTATCTACTTAGGTTTCTTGCGACATTGATCCTTAGAAAAAGATATTCCATTTATGAAACTAACCCTTTATTTGAATATTACATGCTAAACTTATCGTTAAGCCCCACTTACAAATTTGATATAAGAAACTTGTGATATGTCCAACATCTTGTCCTTGCGATCTCACATAAGCTTGATCCTATTGACATGATTAGACTTTTCGAGGTCCTTCATATCAAGTTGACTGGATAATCACACTTCGACAATAGACAACACTTCCAATGAGTATAATGTCATCTACATACTGTTAAAATTGTTCTATGTGTTACATGCATAATAAGAGGGTGTGCATTTTTAAATGTCACAATAATTCACACTATTATGTACACGCAACTATCATTGCACACGAGTGATAATAAGCCATATAATATATATATATATATATATATATATATATATATATATATATATATGAAAATATGGGTTATTACATCATCCCATGTGTTTTTAAATTATAATAAATCTTATAACCGCCCATACCCCTCCTTCATTTATGTGGAGAATGACGCTTGTTCCATATTTATTACAATAAAACCAACATTTAAAAAAATAACATTGATTACAAATGAATTATTAAAAATATGACTAAATACTCGTGCTCCCTAAAATAAACTACTAACAATTTATTTCAACTTTGATTTCTTAAGCGATACAACTTAACTTATTTGTAGTGTTTGGTTGACACAGTTCACCTGCGGGGCGCTAGGGGGGGGGGGGAGGGGGGGGGGGGGGGTGACACAATGAACTTATAAGCATTTCATGGGTGTATCACCAATCCCTTTACCGAACCATGGATTTCCTCCATAATTGACTTTCAACATACACTAATTACCACTACCCAATCTATCAAGCCTATTCATACAATAATGAACCTCATCGATAATTTAAATTAATGATTAACCAGTTCACTTATCCGCCAAGTATATAACCATGAGGTGCACATGTCTTATTATACCAATATAAGCATAGCCTCAATGTGATCCACTTCAATACCACACAAGTAACTAACACAATAATATAAATTATATTGTTTCTCGTAATCAAGATAGATGACTAAAATTTTGTGCCATGGTCATACCAGATGGTGTGTCCAATTTCATCTCAGATTGTGAACAAAAGACTTATATTTCGCTAGAACCGATGATATGATATTTTGTGTGTAAGTTGTACTCTACACAATAAATCACCTAATGTAAAATAAAATACACCATCGATATATTAAAGATACAAACATTATGAACATACACAATTTTTATTAAAAATGGTTAAAGTTTATTATATTAATCAATACAATAAATCCATAACTCAAATCATTGCAAAAATCATGATTTTACTCTACTGGCCTAACATTAAGAAGCATAAAAGATTGTAAAATCAAGCAGTAACCTATCTCTTTCTTGTTATTAAAAAAACTGTCCTTTGATGTCTAAAAGGAAACCTAACTTTAGCTAGGTATAAGACCCAAAGATATATAATGACAATGGGAAAGTGGTTTGAGTGAGATGACACCCAATCTTAACGTGGTAGAAGATAAAGTAAGACCAATATGAATGGTACCCTTCTCGTAAGAATAGATAGGGGTAATAGGCGCAAAACGAAGACACTAAAACTTGCACATAAGTTTTGAGGATTCTAATAACATGTGCCCTAAGGATGCAAATACGCATGCATGCAAAACCTTCATTCTTACTATTTTAATGTCCTTAGCATGTGCCCTACGGGCACATGTTGTCATTGTTCAAAATTTGAGGCCAAACTATCTCATTAGTGGTGAAAGACATGGTGCTTTTATCCCAAACCCGTGTGGTGAGGACAAATATCCATACATAAAGGTGGAACCAAGATTTAGAATGTGGGGGGACAATATGTATTTAATTAGCTGTCCAAACTTTAAAAAAAATTATTATAAAATATTAATATTATTCCATACCGATTGAGGATTTTTTTTGATGTAGGCCTAAAGTGTCTAACATCATAATTTCACAAAAAAAATGCTAAACTATAAAAAATATTAATAATATTCCAGTATCAGTAAAGATTTAACTTCATAAGATATTCCACTTGTTCTCCAAGATAAGTATATCATCAACATATAAAGTTTGAACATGACTAGTACTACTGGTTAGCTACACAATGCTACTTTTATACTATTCTTGAGTCGTTCTTTAAGGGTCCGTTTAGTACAGTGGAGACGTGGAAGGTCGAAAAAATGGAAGGATTCATTTTCCTTCCTAACCCACTAAATTGTATCCCTCCAAAAATGGGAGAAAATGAGAAAGGAAAGAGAAAGATGGGAGTATTTATTACTCATATAGACATTAATTGTAAGGACAAAATTTCCAATTGAGTCCGTTGTATATTTATTTGACTTATTCCCGGAACAAAACATGTTTGAGTCATAGGTCGTAGTTTTATTGTCACGATCCCACACAAGCTACGACGTATTGAAGTTTATTGAAGACGTTGTGGCAAAGCTTCAAAGATTTATCATGCCGGTTTATGGTGGATATTTAGTCCTCAAGTTTAATATCATTCAGAGATCACTCAGGTATGAATGCGTAATTTTAATGGGACTCGAAATTTATTTTAAAATAGTTAAGGATGTTATTTTATTAAAGAAATATTTTTAAAAGACTTTGAAAATGTTTACACTTCGTTTATTCTGAGATAAAGATGGTTTAGAGTTGTGTTAAAATCAAACACACGTGTTAGTCATTCAAACGATCATAGCAGTCGTTCGAGTGACATGCCTATGTCGTTAGAGCGAGACACCCAGAGTTTTGAAAGGTGTGCAGTCTAAAATACAGTTTACGAATCAGTACGTTTTCTGCACAAAGTTTTATAAGGTTTTCAAAGTCTAAAACATCCTTAGAGTTTCAAAGATCCGAGCTTTCATCACTATATGCTATTGTGATCTTTGTTTGCACCAAGAAGATTTTTCTTTACACTTGAACATTGGGTTTTGCGGTGAAGAAGAGAAGTAGTTCGTGTTCAACATCATAGATGACAAAAAGCCATATCAGTGGACACCGAGACAAACGTGGATGTGTGTGTTGTGGACGAGCATCGTGGAAGAAGGACTTTCTGCGTGGGCACCGTGGATGAGTGGTTGAAGATCAGAAAAGCGTCAAGTCTCGCAGGGATCGAGTTGTTGAGTAAAACTTGTGTCTGTTCTTGTAATGTCACATCATAGTGATTGTCTGGCTTGAGCCGCCCGATAATTTTTTCCCTTAGTGGTTTCCTCGTACATCCGACGTTGTGAGTATTATTTACTTTATTTTATTTGATTTAATCACTAGATGCATGTTTATGATTAATCAAGATAAAATTTAGTTAAGTTAATTGATTCACAACTTGGTGTAAATTAAAAATTGGAAAAAAAAATTTCATAAAAGAAAATTGTTTGTCATCCTTAAAAACACGTTCCGCATGGAAAAAAGAGCCTACAAATTGGTATTAGAGCTAGAAACATATTTTTATTGTATTGATCCCTTGTGTTTTTTCGGATGAATTTTGGTGGTTTTGAAAGTTTTCGTGCTCCTATTTTTTATGGCACAAATTATGCTTATTGAAAAATGCGTATGAGAAATGCTTTAAAATCCATTGATGAGCGTGTGTGGTTAGTGGTTGAAAAGGGTTGGCCTCCACCAGTCACACGAGAGGGTGAGGTCACTAGTTTGAAACCCGTTGAGTTATGGACCAAAGTTGAACATAGGCTTGCACTTTACAACTCTAAGGGTTTGCACGTTATTTTCTCACATGTCACACCGGAAGAGTACAATAGAATCATGACCTGTGAAACTTCAAAAGAGGCTTGGGATACACTTGAACTTACTCACAAGGGTACTAACACAGCTAGGGAGTCTAAGCTGCAAAACCTCATTACACAGTTTTAGATGGTTAAAATGTTAGAGAGTGAGTCATTTGATGAGTTTTACGCTAGGTTGTCTAATATTATCAATTCGTCGTTTAAGTTAGGAGAGAAGATTCCCGACAACCATGTGGCAAAGAAAATTTTGAGATCTTTATCGAGTAGGTTTGATGCAAAAGTGACCGTTTTAAACTCCTATGCTTGAATCAATGAAACTAGAGAAGATTGTAGGTGACCTAAAAACCTATGAACTCGATATGTTTACCTCCAAGCAAGTGCCAAAGAAAGAAAAGGGCATTGCTTTGAAAGACCAGAAGGAGGAGACTAAAGTTTCGAATGACGATTCCGATTTCGAGGATGTCGCCTTATTGACAAAGAAGTTCAAAAAGTTTCTTATATTTCAAAAGGAATCGAAAGATATCAAAAAGTTTGAGAAAACAAGAACAACAAGGTAGTTTCCACCCCTAAGGATTAAGAGTGAGAAATTTATTAGGGTTGCGTCGGGTAGGTGTTTTGGGTGTGAGGGGTATGGTCACACAGTTACCGAGTGTCCCACTAGACTTAAGAAAGAGGGCAAGAAATCGATAGCCTATAATGCCTCCTTAAGTGATAGTGATCCAGAAGAGGGAGAGAGTTCCCCCAATGAGAGCAAGTTTGTTGCTTTCTTAGCATGTCATATGAGCGACAATGATAAATCTTCCCATGAAGATTCTCATGTGCATGAGACTTCCGAGACCGTTGAATCCCAAGTGAGTGAGGGTGAAGTAAGTGAGGAAGAGGAAGTTGATGTGAAAGAGTTGCAAGTTGCCTTTAATGAATTGTATACCGAGGCTGTAAAGGTGAAAAAGGCAAACTCTAAATTGCAAGCTAGGTTAAATGAGTGTGCCATAGAAATTAACGATGTTTTGATTGTGGAACTTAGGGCACGTGAGATGATGCTTAGGGAGAAACTAGAATATGTGGAGAAAGAGAGAGATAGCCTTCGTGGTTTGATGGAGGCATTGAAAAAGGAGATTCTAGAGTTTAAAGAGTCTAGGTGTGTGCTTAAGTCTAGGATTTGTGAGTTAGAGGAGAAGTTGAAAGACTCGAGTAAGGTTAAGTTTGACTTGGAATCTAGGTCGGAGAAGTTGGATAGGATGTTAGGCACCGTCCAAGTCAAAAGTGAGGTTTGGTATTGGCTACGATCATAGAGTTGTTCACATTCCCAAAGCTAATACTAATTGTGTGAGAGAGCCCACTAGGAACGTGAGGATAGATCGATATTTTGGTAATCATTCCTGCCGTCTTTACACTTGCACACATCGCGGTAGGAAAGGTCACCTTAGACGTTTTTTCTATGACCTTAGGAATACTCCTAGGAAGTTTAAAAATAAAGTCATGTCGGTTCCTTGGGTTAGGAAATCGGACTTAGAGGCTTAAGGACTTAAACTTCATGGTTCTCATTTGGTTACACTTGATCCTTCCTATGCTAGATTTAAAGGATGATTGTGTTGCCCTGTTTATCATAAGCTAGTCTTTGCATCATGATTTATATCTTGCTAGTGTTATGACATGTGTATTTTTTGCATTATATTTTTTTCATTTATTGACTCTTATTTGAAAAATACAAAAAGATTTTTGGTTTTAAATATTTTTTGAAAAACACAAAATGATTTTCGATCTATTTTTTTGTGTCGTGATTGATGTGGCATATTGGTGTGCTTGGACCCTCTACCTTCCATTATCCATGTGACTAGGACATTTGGTCATAATTATTGATGCTTAGAATGATCTTAACCATTGTATTATGGGGTTGTTTCGAAATTGATATGCATTTTGATTTGACTTTGTATATATTCCATCTTTGCACACATGCACGAGCTTATATAGATGTTTGGCTTCTCTTGCATATTTGAGTTTGGTGAGACGTTCTTATCTCATTTTTATCATCTATGTGTAAGTAGACTTAAGGAGGAGGTGTGCATGTAATAACCATTTACCGTGAGGATTGTAATTGAAAAAATGATGAGTGTTCACGGAAAAGGATTGCGAGAGTGTAAAATTGACTCGTTGTGAAAGCCATCGTTTAAAAGAGTCCCGAAAAATTGAAGGCAATAAAAAGAATCATATGCCAAAATATGGGCTAATTAGTTTATGTTCATTCCAAAAGAAAATATGATATATATTTGAGGGAGTTTGGATGGATAATTAAACGGGTTTGCACCACAAATCCTAACGTGAAAAATCGTATCATGACGCTATTGTTTGTAAAATCGTTAAAATTTTGAATTTGTGTGCATGATGTTTATTTAGTTCATTAAGCTCACACTTTAAATGTCACATATGGCTAAGATAAAGTTTGATGATTTATAGCTATCAATTAGAGCTTCTTGATTGTTTCGATGTGTTGGAATTGTGATTCATTTGTTGTAGTTCACGCCCATACATTCCATGTCCATGTTTGAGCACATCGGTACTATGTTAGCATGTAACTCATATTGTTTTTGTTGTTTTCGCTACTGTTTTGCAGTTTTCTGCCACTTCCACTTCGTTTTTTTAAGAAATTTTTTCGCTGGGTGAAATTGCTGGAATTTTTTTTCCTTCTGTTTCAGTACCCTGTTCTTGATTGACATTTGTTTTTGGTACTGTTGGGTTGCTTCTGGACAGTTGTTGTATGCAAATTATCATTTTTTTACTGCATTATGTTTGTTTAGTCACACCTGCTTAGATTGTTGATTCCTATTGTGTGATTACTGTTTGCTAGCTACAGATTTGATATACTTGATCTTTATTAGCTGGTTGTTTCTTGTTTATCTAGCTATTCTTCATTGATTTATCTCATGCTAAATATGTTTATCTTTTCACCGAGTTGTCTATTCGAGACAAAAGGGGAAGAGATGTATGTGATGTAGGGGGATAATTTGTTTGATGAGCAGATACATTTGTTGCATTATTTTTTGATATCATATTTTTTATCATATGCTTTCATATTTATATTGATTGGTTTACACAAATTGGTATCATATTGTTTTTGCATCGGTACAAATTGATATCCTGATTTAAATGACTGTTTACATATTTATATCATGTTTTGCTCACATAACAAATGATTTGGATTTGAATTTACATATTTGTTTATATCATTTGTTCCACCATACTTCATGTGGCATTTGTCTGTTTCATGTGTGTAAAGTATGCTTTAAATATTGTAAATTTCAAGACTACATCACATTCAAACAGTTCATGCTTGTTGGACCATCATTTACTAGTCTTGTCTTGTATTTTTTATTTTGGGTTTATGGGATGGGGTTTAGGCGTCATACGGCTTGACGACCCGGCTTAGCCATTTCACTGTTAGTTTTGTCCCGTAATATTCAAAGGGGGAGATTTGTAAGGATAAAATTTTCAACTGAGTCCTTTGCATGTTTATTTGACTTATTCCTGAAACAAAATACGTTTGAGTCATAGGACGTATTTTTATTCTCATGATCCCACACATACTATGGCGTATTCAAGTTTATTGAAGACGTTGCGATAAAGCTTTAAAGATTTATCATGCCGATTTATGGTGCATATTTCCTCTTCAAGTTTAATATCGTTTCGAAATGACTCAGATATGAACGCATAATTTTAATGGGACTCGAAATTTATTTTAAAATAGTTAAGGATGTTATTTTATTAAAGAAATAATTTTAAAACATTTACACTTCGTTTATTCTGAGATAAAGATGGTTTAGAGTTGTGTTAAAATCAAACACACGTGTCAGTCGTTCAAACGACCATAGCAGTCGTTCGTGCGACATAGGGGTGTTGTTCGAGTGACATGCCTATGTCGTTCGAGCGAGACACCGACTTAAAAAATATTATTTAAGGCGTATTTTCTCAGAGTTTCGAAAGGTATGCAGTCTGAAATACAATTTATGAACCAGTACGTTTTCTGCACAAAGTTTTCTAAGTGTAAAATATCCTTAGAGTTTCAAAGATCCGAGCTTTCATTACTATATGCAATTGTGATCTTTGTTTGCACCAAGAATAGTTTGTTCTAAACTTGAACATTGGGTTTTGCGGTGAAGAAGCGAAGGAGTTCGTGTTCAACATCGTAGACGACACAAAGTCATATCGGTGGACACCAAGACATACGTGGGCGCGTGTGGACGAGCATTGTGGAAGAAAAACTTTCTGCGTGGGCACTGTGGATGAGTGGTTGAAGATCAAAAGAGCGTCAAGTCTCGTGGGGATCGAGTCGTTGAGTAAGACTTGTGTTTGTTCCTTGTAATTCCATATCATAGTGATTGTGTGGCTTGGACCGTCCGAGATTTTTTCCCTTAGTGGTTTCCTGTACATCCGGCGTTGTGAATATTCTTTACTTTGTTTTATTTGCTTTAATCACTAGATATATGTTTAGGATTAATCAAGATAAAAATTTAGTTAAGTTAAAATTGATTCACAACTTGGTGCAAATTAATAATTGAAAAAAGATTTTTCATAAAAAAGAAAATTGTTTGTCATCCTTAAAAACACTTTCTTCATAGGGGCCTACATTAATTACTATTATACCCTTTTTATAAAATTTCAAATTAATTCAAATATTTTAATCTAGGGCTATAATTAATAAAACACATAAATTTTACTTTTTCCTCCTTAACAAAGAAATGAATGATTGTTACCTTCCATCCAATTTTCTTTCCTTTATACCAAACAAAACAGGAAAAAAAGAGTTTCATTCCCTTGTGGATAGAAAAACTGTATCTCTCCATTTCTCTTCCTTCCATTTTTCCATCTTTTCTACCAAACGGACCCTAAATCTTATTCATAGCTCTACACATCTTTGCACCAGCTACTAGTTTGAGTACTCCACCTAGAAGGGCTCAAATAGCTCAATAGCATTACCAAGCATTGCCCATTTTGACCGGCCAAATGTAATCCAATCCATCAGCCAAAATGGGTTTAAGCCATTTCCAAACTCATTTTCTGAGCTACCTTGTTTGAAATTTTGCCAAGTCTGGCTGGCAAAATTTTGAATGCCACTCCAACCAGTTCCTCTTGTTATGTAGTTTGGGCTGCACTTGTCAAGCTCTTACTATGTTTTTACTGCATGTAGAATGCTACATGCAGTTTTTACGTCTCCCCGACTTGAGGCCGAATGAAGAAGTATAAGGAGTTCATGACGACTTGCAACTTTATGATTCAAGAATGAACATGGCATAGGATACTCATTCAATTTTAAACAAGTATTATTAAAGATACAAACATGTATGTATGACGAGTTTGATCTAGAAATGCTACACATTTACTAAGGATAGAACGGACAATATAAATCTTCATAGGTACGGGTGGCAATTTTAGACACAGCAAGACAACACGCCATAACACGACACGAAATTGACCCGACATTAACACTGCTTGTCGTGTTCGTGTTAAAATTATGAGCCGTGTTAATCGTGCTATCGTGTCTTGTCATGTTAATCGTGTTTTTATTCGGGTTATCGTGTCTATTTATATTTAGTTTAGTATAAAATTTAAGAAATCATGTTATTCGTGTCGTGTCGTGTTCGTATTCGAAAAACCTTTGTCATATCGTGTCGTGTCGGCCCGAAACGCAACTCAAAAACACGAATTGCCTCATAGGTGAATAACACTGAAAAATATATTTTTGTCTAAGGAGCACCTGTACTGCTCCCGTAGATTTTAGTTTGCATTTCAGAATGTTATAATATGTTCCATTAAGGTCTAGAGTTGTTTCGATGGCTTTTAAGAAGTTTAGAGGCAAAAACTGCAGTTTCCAGAACTTGTATGAAGGTATTTCAATTCCCAACAGAATGACTCGTGAGAGGATCGTTTGAACAGCTTGTCTAGGTCAGGACCGGTTAACTGATTTGAATCAGTCAACTGGAGCTGACGAGGTCGTTTGAACGACCTGTCAAACTCGTTCGAACGACAAGATTTTATAGTCGCAGCAGTTTGGGTCAAGAGAGGCAGGCTGGTAGAGGGAGTTCAAATCTACCCTCCTCGATGACGACTTGGACTCGGAAGAATAAAGAACGAGACGACTTACTCAGCAGGATCCCCGCTTTGGAGAAAGCCAATTCTATGGAAAAGAAAATCTGTGGGATTCGGACTCAAGCCGTGATCCAGGAAGAAGGGTTCCATGGGCAGAAGACACACATATGTACGAATAATAAAGTAGAAAGTAAATAAAACATATATACATATATATACACAGCCAATTTCATTCTTTTAACTAACCGAGGAAGAATTTGCAAATTGATAAAACACGGTGGTCGGATTTTCCATCTCCAAGGAAAAACACTCCTATCATAAAAATTCCCAAATCTCTTTTTGGGGCTTCGACTCTCACATAAAGTTCTTGCTTTGATATATATATATATATATATATATATATAGAGGCAGGCTCACCTACATCATGCGCTATACATCACACTTTACATCACACCTAATTTTAGGCCCTAGAAAACGTTTTTTTTCAAATTTTATATTTTTCCCTTGAAATTAACCTTCCAATCAACCCATATGCAAAAAATTAGGTCAAAGTGCATTTTGTAGCTATTTTTAAAAAACCCACAAAAAACTGCTGGCGCATTTTTTAAAAATAACTACAAAATGCATTTTGACCTAATTTTTTGCATATGGGTTGATTGGAAGGTTAATTTCAAGGGAAAAATATAAAATTTGAAAAAAAAGTTTTTTAGGGACTAGAATTAGGCGTGATGTATGAGTGATGTATTGAGCATGATGTAGGTGAGTCTCTCTCTCTCTCTCTATATATATATATATAAGAGCATTACATTCATATTCATATCGGGGAAAGTCGGGGGGGGTGGGGGGGGGCAAGAACAGTGGCAAGAGGTTCTCTCTCTCTCCTTTCTCCCTTCTTTTATACGGGGACAGCTAGAGCAGCAAAGAACCGACTGGCTGCGTGCATTCCCTCCACAACACCCAATGCAATCATGATCAGGAGCTATAGCTAGGGATTCTGTGACTAACTGCTTTAACAAAAGATACACATATATACACACACAAGCAACTAGGGTCACTTAATGAAGGGTAGATACAAAATTACCCTCACTAAAACCAAAAAGGTTGGGATAGTAGAGTTCCTAACTTCCTATAAAATAAGAGGAAATAAATTCAATTAATAAAGAAAATTAAAAAGCCTAAGTTTCATGATTTTATGATACCTGCTATTTTTTAACTTACAGATAGTGCTACACATTCTGTCACGGATGACCTGCATTGTCACAACGCCTCTTGGGAAGATCAGCATTACAATATATCATTCTGCAACATAAAACCACCAAGCAACGTTTTTACAGTACAAACGTATATTCAGTTTTGACTACAGCAAGCAACTTATAGATTATAACAAGAAGCAAAAAGATACACGAACAATCTTTGGGGTTCATATATTCATATGATCTATAAGGAATTCTTCTGCAAGAGTCAAATCCTTCTAACATCCTGATGCTTTCATAATCTCTTCACTTCAATTAATCATCAATTGGTCCAAAGATACCAAATATATACAGGAAGACCCATTGGATAATATAAAGTTGCACATGTAGCTATATCTGTGTATCTTAAGGGTATTTTTGCCATTCCTATTCTTTTCTATGCATGTCCTCTTACTTTTTGTAACATACTTGAATTATAATATGAAATAAATATACGTTACTTATTTATCTCATATAGTCTGTGCAAACCCTAATTAGGATTTACAGAATCTCACCAGAATAACAATGGACAACAGATATTTAAAGTAGCATAACAGAAACATCAATAACTAATCATAATGAGTAAAAGCAGGAATTCAGGCGAGGATTAAGCCAGATGATTAGAAATGTATATAATACAAAAATTGGAGGATGAAAAGTGATTCACATAAACCAGTATGAGGGATTTTGAAAGAGATGAAAGGTTCACATTGGGTTTCACATAATGTGACAACAATGCTGATATACACATTGTAGCAAAACAATGTTCAGAAAAGTCAAGCCGGTCAATTAGATTGAATTTTCAAAACAGATGAGACTTTAAATGATTTCTGTACATCTCCAGCTATGGAAATGGCCTTTAACACTGAATGATTGTGAGGAGATAAATAGACTCGCCAGGTTTTGAGGAACCCTTTATCCCTCCGTGTCAATGTTTTCATCACCAGAAGGCATTGATCTTGTCTCTGACAATGATAGTCGCCTGGGATTAGCTGATCCTGCTTCAATAAGTCCTTCTGAAGACAAAGTTAACGCACTAGGTCCAGAGGATGAACCTAATAAACGTCGAATGGCTGGGGCATCAGCTGTAGATGGTGCAGAGATATTGTATGTGAAGACTCCCATCGGGTGGTCAAACTTGCAACTGGGACCAAATTTGCAAATTCCATAGCGAGAATAGAAAATGCACAAAGGTTCTCCCTGTTGAAAATTGAAAAAAAAAAAAGCTTTAGTAAATTTTGGTACTGAACAACAAATTCATTCAAAACTGATTTCTCTCCCTCTCTCTCTCTCTCTCTATATATATATATATATATATGTGTGTGTGTGTGTGTGTGTGCGCGTGTGGAAAAATTCATGTATCATGATAAAGAACGAGTAAAACTCAACCAAGAAGGTAAAATATGGAAGGAACAAAAAAAGATTTACATGGTTCAGCAATTTACCAACATCCACAAGATATGTTAGCTTCTAGTTTATTAATGGAATTTTCATAGCATAATTTGACAAAGTTTTGTAGGTGTAAGAATGTGCATCAAGAGGGGTCTTAATGCCTTTATTTATAGGAAAAGTGTTACAATCCTTGTAGGGGAAGTAAAAACAATTAGGGTTACAACTCTTATATAGTAATACCTACTAAATTGGGATAATATATATTTGGAGAGGAGTTGGTTGCACTTGACTTATTATCTATGTAAATTGCGGCTTTGGGAGCCAAAGACTTCCTTGAGCTAGGCATGGAGCACCCTCCTCCATTGGGCCTGGTCCAGTTTGTTATTTATTTGAGGACTGCTCGACATGTTGGGTCAAAGACCGGCTAAAGCTAAAAATATCCTCCCACAATATATATACACACACATTCTGCGTGTTCTTCCTTACCAACTAGTATTTCTTCATTTTCAGTTTATTGTTTATCTTTTTTCTCGGGTCTTTACTTATCCAATGAATACTTCCATCTATTTTGCATCAACCTACTATCTTAGCTAAAGTTAATTTGGCTATTTTAAGAGTAATTATTAGTTATCGTAGAGTTCACACATTATGACACTAAACACTAAAAAGGTGTTTCAATGTTTAGTGTCATAATGTGTGAACTCTACGATAACTAATAATTACTCTTAAAATAACCAAATTAATCTCAACTAATTAGTCCTTTCGAACATTTTAGAAAGGTTTTATCATACTCATGTAATTACATGAGTTCACATCTTTATTGCTTATTTTAAAAATCATTCCTAGCTAGAAGCACACCTATGGTTTCATAAGCTAGCGCATGTTATGACTGTTATTGGGGTAGTTTATGTTAAGCTACTTGTACAAAAATACAGGGTTAATGTGTTGGCGCTTACTAAAGAACATGTACATGCATGGCCGGCCCTGGCCATGTGCCAAATGGGCAATGGCGCAGGGCCCATTTTAGAGTATGCACATATATATGTATATTTTAAGGGTCCAAAATATTTTATGTATATTAAAAATATCAATTTTTAAAATAAGTTCAATTTTTAGGGGCCCATTTTTTTAACTACCCAAAAACAATCTATACAAAGAATGATTCAACTATCCAAAAATCTCACCCAACTAAAATGGGCCCCTAAAAAATAAGTTTCATTTTTTAGGGACCCATTTTAGGTATTTAATATTTTTGTACAATATTATTTTAGAAGGGCTCTAAATTGATTTTCGCACAGGGCACTCCCAATCTTAGGACCGGCCCTGTGTACATGTTCATAACTTCCAGTAGAATTCTTGCAAATATGTCAATGAATAACTTTATATTACCATTAATACGTAAAATCATTGACCTAAGGCATCACGATAATGAAGAATTTCCAATAGTCTCTTGATTAATTCGACTTACCCGCACCGCAAAAGATAATGCATAAGGTACAAGTGAGTTGATGCACATATGCAGGGTTAAGTCTAATTAATAAACGTGTAGATGGTATGTCTAAATAGTAAATACTGAAATATCTCAGGGGATAAAAAAGCCCCCCAACCCCCTCCTCCCCCTCCTTCTTTACATTAAGAAAATAGTATCAGAGCAATGTGGGATAGAATTCAGGTGTACCATGAAAATTTCCGAGGAAGAACTATCTAATCATAAGGAGAAAGCATAACAAACGCATAGCATAGTACTCATAACACATAACTAACCTGACGTAAAGGAAGGCCGATTGAACTCAAGACACAATCTGGTGCAGGAAGCAGTCTCTCTCTAGGATGATGGAACCTGCAAACGGCACCAAACTTACAGTCTCCAGTCTTCATGTAAAATTGGCATTCGGGCTGTCCAGGTCTCTCAGGGAATACATTCTCTCTCTGCAATGCATAATATCCTACAGGTACAGAGCCAGACCGGTACGAAGAATATGCCCCTTGAGATCCTCCATTATTTGCATCACTCTGCCGCGAAGTTGCATAAATCTGATTGTTTCCAGTTGTTTGCTGTTGGCTATCTGGTGGAGATGAAAGCGACCCCAGCTGACCCTGAAGAAACAATTCACTATAAGCAAGTTGGCAATTGGCATTGCTTATAATTTCTACAGAAGATCTTCACCGTCAACTCACATTCAAATATATAATGGACTTGGTCATACATGTATCAATATATAAGGATACGTACAAAAAGAAGGTAGAGAAAACTGCGATACAAACCTTTTGTATTCTAAATTGCAAATATGCAAAACTTTGGACCTACTAAAGATACATATAACTACTAGACACCAAAATGTAAAAAATCCTAAGAAAGCGTACACTGTATGCATTCCATCCCGGAACTGATACCATTCCCTGAGGCAGAATCATAGGCGCGTAACTTGAAGGGGCTTGCCAGCGAGGACTGGTAACAAAAGAGGCTCTCGACAAGGGCCAGTTTGCAATCCCTCCTTGATATGATTGCTGACCAGGATTTGTTGGAGATTGAACATGAGGATAAACAGGAGAACTACGAAATGAGACCATCATGTTAGATGGTTGAGGATGGTGGAATTTACAAGTGCTTCCAAACTTGCATTGCCCAGTTCTTAAATAATAAGCACACTCAGCCTCATTCTGGAAAAAAAGACAAAACAGAAGGGAACTAACATCAGAATATGAAATTTTGTTCAATCTCGCAGTTACGACATGCATAAAACAAATAATATGCCTTGAGCATTTTTTGATTTTGTGTATATATGTTTCGATTTTTTTTTTTTACCTATCCCCCTAGATAATTCGGGATTGAGAGAAACCGACCTACATGTCCAATACTTAGAATTACCCTTGGTATGTGCATCAGCCCCCGTGTACCTTATGCGATATCTGTTGTATGCCAGGGGGAGGGGGCAAATCTAATTTTTGAAAATGTAGAAATACTGCATTATCTCGGGGGTAAAGTAAACAAAACACTATATAGGCAACATGCCAAACATGGGAAATGAACAGGTATCAAATGTTGCTAATACATTAAAATGCAACTGTATTTTCTTTGAGAATAGATACATAGCATATTTGTACTCAACAAAGGCTCTTTATAGAAACTTAGCCCAATGGCTACCACCGCTAGAGCGCTAAGTTAGCCACAGGGACACCTCCAAGTTCTTTCTAACCTCCGACTATATGAAATAAACTTGGATGGCTTGCTATTAATATTGAAAAGATAAAAGAAAGTGATTTTCTTGTTTTTTTCTTACTTCTCCTTAGAAGGTCTTTGGGCCTTCACGCCCTTGCTTTCGAGTAAACTCCAGACAATTTAGTTTACTTGCTCATTTTCCTTTGCATCTTAAGATGTTTATATCAGCATGGCCTTTTGTTGTTCCAAATAAACTTGTTAACAACGGGTTCATTACTGTCAATGTCTAATTGTCTTCCATCAATGTTGGTGAATAAATTATCAGGACCACAAATGACAATTAGAAAACACCAAGACTGTGACATCAAATCTCAAGTCCAAAATTCAGTGCTCTCACTAATATTGTTATGATGTGAAATTATTATCAAGACATGTACAAAATCTCTATATTATTCATCTCCATGCTACATAGCAACCCACCAAAATATTACAATTTCAATAAACATAAAAGATCTATATATGATTACGATGGGCTATGGATTTATGAAGGTTCACATAAAAAAAACGTTCCAAAAATTATATTATAAAAAAAATAAGGAAATTAAAAATCCTAACCGGTCGAAGTGGATAGCCCATGACATTTAGTGTAACTCTTCCGGCAATCCCAGCCTTGTCTCTAGGATGATGAAACTTGCAGGTACCTCCAAACTTGCAAGTTCCTGTCTTCAAGTAGTACTGTCAAAGAGTTCAAAATTTTCAATTTCAAAACACAAATCAAGTCCAATTTGATAAACATAGCTCCCAAAGACAGCATAAGGGGCACAATAGTGGAGAATCTTAACACCAAAAATATCATGGCATTCAAGATGCAGAATTTAAGCGTTGATTCTCAGCCAACGAGATAAATAAGAAAGAAAAAAATATAGATATGACATTTATAAAATCTTTTAACCACAGATTTAAACGGATCAAATCCAAATCATGGAGCATTTACGAATTTTTACTATTCATTGAACTCCCATAGCTAAAAGAATGAAAATTATAACACTTTAAATCAAATTCCCAATATTTCCCTCGGTAATCGAAAATTCCAAAACACCAAACAGGTCACCCATTTGCAGATAATTTTCCTTAAAGCAAAGGTTTTGCAAACATGACATGTAATGCATATGCATCAATCCATGTTGACCATAGGATGATTCCATATCTGTCAAAAAACAGTAGTCTGTGAGACTCTGAGCCTGGATCTCTTTAATTTCAATAACTATTATATTGTTATCATTAAGGTGCGTATTCGTATGTGATACAACCGTTTCAGACATGAGGGATCATCTGGGTCCGCCAGCGGTATTTATTAACCTACTGATACATATTACTTTCTGCAGAAGCATGTATTTTCATATATCTACTCAGTACTTTAATCCTCAGTGCATCTTGTCAATATGACTGGAGAGCTTTGTATACAAGTCCCATCTTAATATAATTTTATTAAATAGGTCACATTGACTAATCAACCATTAAATAAACTCCATTACTAATCAACCATTAAATAAACTCCATTACTGCCAACAAAGCAACAAAAACAAAATAACCCCCCCCCCCCCCCCCCCCCCCCCAATCCCAAAACCATCAAAATAAACCTGCACAGCACCTCAGTCACCAACCACCGCCTCCAACCTCTGCTGCCACCACCATCACCAACTTCGGCCGTCACCACAATCCCAATCAGAGTCAGAATCACCACCACCAATCACAAACATTACCACCGCAAATAACCCCAACAACCATTGAACAAACACTGTCATGATTCATCATTACCGTCGGCGAAGAAGACACTAATGCGGATGCAATGCATTAGCTAATATTTACTAAGTAATAGTAAATGTTGATTCAGTAAACATTTAATTTTGTAGTAAATATTTACTACAAAAGAAATTTTTTGCATAGTAAATTACTACAGAAGTAAACCATTACACTTGTAGTAAAGAAACCGATTGTGCATTCAGTAAGTATTTACTTAACACAGAGATAGAAGGGGGTAGAGGAGGGGTGTGTGTGTTGAAGATCAATGAGAGGGCAAGAGAGAGTCAACCGATGCGAGAGGGAGAGAGATACGGCAATGCTAGTCGTCAGTGGCCAACAATTGAGTGAATCAATATGAGAAATCGAGATCTCGGAGCCTGATGATGGTTGGAATGAGAAATTGAGATCTCGATTGCGATGTGCTGGTAAAGAGTGGTGGGTTGACAATGTTGTTGGTGTTGGGCGTTAGGTGTTTGATGGTCGCGGTTGATGAGGGACGTTGACTGAGAAGGAGACAAATCGTGGGGTGAAGGGTTATACATGGATGGTTTAATCGTGTGGGAGTTTAAAGTGGGAAGTGTATTTTCGACATCAAAATTGCGATATTGTGAAAATGGGACTTATTAACTTATAAAGTCAATTAGCAATTAACTGGACTATTTCATCATTCAATAACTAGATGGGACTTCCATACAATAATCCTTTATGGCTATCACACCAACCAATTGTGCTTGATATGTCATCTTAGCCTTCTATCTTATTGCAACTAATTCTAGATCCTTTTAGATGCATTTCATTAGGGGTGTGTTTGAGTACAAAGTTTAAATAACTGTACATTTATATATATATATATATATATATATATATATATATATGTGTGTGTGTGTGTGTGTGTATGAGACGAATGGCTTAGTAAGATGTTTTCCTACTTTTCTAGTTTTCATGAAATCCAGTTCTTTGGAGTGGGTAAGAATTAATTTCCATTAAAAACGAGAAAAAGATATGACTGTTTGTTTCATAGCAATCATGCACCACAAAAATATAAATAATTTCAGTAGATAATAGTATTTTCCATGAAAGAAGTATATCCCGATCAAACACAACCCTAAACTTCTTTATTTCCTATCTTGTCACATACCAAGCTCAAAACCATCATGGATACATCATAAAATGGGCATCGCTTCTAAGTTGTCCAACACGTAGCTATAAGGTTGCACCTGCTGTAAATGCATGCTATGTAATTCTAAATGAACATCTCTGGGCTACTTAATGTATTTATTATTTAACAACAATTGTTCTGCTTTAAATTCTCTCCAATCGTCAACCTTGACGACCACCTCATCATAAACATATAGAAACAATACAAAGTGCACAGAATACACCGTTAACTTAAGAAAACCTTTTAGGACAGATTTTAATTCACGAACACAATGTTTTCATTAGTCGAGGGGTTAAAATTCAGTATTTCTTCCTTCGTTTATATTCTTCTTCTTAAAAAAATACATTGACTGCCAAGCCTTTCAGAACATATTTTAATTTAAATATGTTTGCCTTAGCCGAAGGGTTAACTTCAGCATAAGCTTCATAACATAACAATAAAAGTACGGGAGAGGGAGCATGTAAATGTTATTTACGCCTCACTAAAAAATAGGGGTGGCAATTCGTGTGTTTCATGTTATGTTCAAGTCGTGTCATTATAAGATCGTGCTAAGTATCGTCCCTAAACCGACCTGTTTAATTATTCGAGTCAAATAACTTAACACTAACCTGACTTATTTATTAATCGTATTGTGTTCGGGTTGACACACATAACCCATTAACCAGAACATAAGACTGCTATCCTCTTCTCTCTTACCCAATCATACATTCATGAACCAGCCAAACTAAAAACTCGTTAATTTTAGATACTAACAACAAATAGCTAAAATCATATAATTCGCATAAGAATTTTATATAATAACAAATCAAGATATCAAAATATTTGATGCATTCTCCATACCAGATCAGTTTAATGTGGCTATTCATGTCATTTTCGAGTTATTCATGTTGGACACTAACCCAACCCATTTGTTATTCGTGTTGGCAGGTCATATCGTTTTTTGGATCGTGGAAAGAAATGCCCAACCCTAACCCATTAACTTCGTGTCAAGTTCAAGTTGTGTTATTGTGTTATATAAAAAATTACCACTTTTACTAAGAAACAACTACAATAAAAGCTACCAATCAAGAATTAAATGTAAAGAACTGATGCAAACAAGCGGAAGCGATTTCCTCAAACATAATAATGCACAAAGGAGAATTTGGACTAATAATAAATCGATTAATAAATCATTGTGATGTGTAAATGGAGCGAAAACGATTTATTATAAAAAAACTACGCAACAACAACAACAATTTTTAGAGGCCAGAGGCCCATTTTCTAATCCTCATACATCTCTCAAAATAAAGAAGCATCTTATTTATAGAGTACAATGGAATAAATGAGAGGAATCTAGAAAGATGATGTCAGAAGATAATGGCCTCAAAGGAGTGATATCATCAATCTAAAAGCATCTCAAAACATCAAATGACAAAAGTACGAAAGTAGCCCCAATCACTTAGGCTGCGTTTGTTTGTCGGGAAAGAAAAGGAAAAGTGAAGGAAAATAACTTTCCTGTACTTTTTCTTGCGTTTGGTTAGCATAGCAGGAAAGCTGTGGGAAAATGATCCTAAAACTTTCCTGCCGGAAAAACTTTCCCACAAAACACATCCTGCCAAAGACCTAGGATTTTGCAAGAAAGTTCAAGGAAAATTGTTATATTACCATATAAATTATATTACTATTATTTTTATTGCTACTTTTATTATTATTATTATTATTATTATTATTATTATTATTATTATTATTATTATTATTATTATTATATGAAGCACGGACACGGATATGAGTGTCGTGTCCGACACGACACGGATACGCTAACACGACAAATCTAAAAAAACTAGGATACAACATGGCAGAGACACGACAAAAAATAAATATATTGAAAATTATATACACACACACACACACACACACACACACACACATATATATATACACAGTACTGCTCTTGTGCATACCAGTCCGCATTTCAAGAGTGCAGACCGAACATGTGTCACCTGGCGGTGAGCCCAGAAAAGAGAGTGAGAGTGCCTATAATTTCTAGGCTCACCGCCAGGAGTGACCTGTAAACTGGACGTCTCTGTCAGAAGTGATGCTACGAGGCACTCCGTACAAACGAGCAATCTCCTAAAAGGGCATCCATAGGGGAAGCATCAGTCGTGCCAAAGCAGGGGATGAAATATGACATCTTAGAGAACCACTCGACAATAACAAATATCAAATCATGTCCTCGAGTGGTGTGAGGAAGGCCCACAATGAAGTCCATGGAGACATCTGCCAAGGTCGATAAGGAATAGGTAAGGGGTATAAAAATCAGCATTGGTATATTGCCCTTTTGTTGTTTGGCAGGTGTAACATCGACAAATGAAGGCGTTTGTGTCCGACACATGGTAAACCAAAAGAACCTCTCTCTAAGGGACGAATAAGGTTCGTACCACGCCCATGTGGCCAGCGAGGCTACCAAAATGAACCTCGGCATTAATATTCTCCCGAAGGGAGGAATCAGGGACGCATAGAGTAGTGCCATGAAAAAGGAAGCCATCATGTAGTAAAAAGTCCCCTAAGGCATCGTTGTACTGTTGGCACTCGACAAAAATGGGACCAAAGTGAGAATCTGACACATAAGTTGCGCACCTCGTCGAACCCAAAAACCTGACTCTGGATAATAAACAAGGCATGGATGCGGAGACTGAGAGCATAGGCTACTTGATTCTCCTTTCCCAATTTGTAGTGGAGGTGAAAGGTATAACGTTGAAGGTATGTTATCCATTTAGCATGTCTGTCGCTGGTTATGAAGATACCAGAGGGCCTCATGGTCAAATTTGATGACGAATTCTATTTAGGAGGTAGGATTTCAAAAATTTGAGAGCTTTGACGATGGCGTAGAACTCGAGGTCATATGTCGAATAATTTAAGGCTAACTTGAGAGCTTTAAGATGAAGAATGCAACCGATTTGCGCTCAGAAATAGCGCTGACTCCTGTCTTATAGGCATCGCAAGATAACTCAAAGGGATAAAAGAAATCTGAAAGTGTTAGAACAGGAGCAATGGTCATAAGGGTCTTGATGCATCGAAAGGCATAATCCGCAACATCGGTCCATCGAAACTCAGCACTGCAGTAGCAAACCCGACAATGAAGCAATGGTAAAAGCCTATAAGGCCGTGGAAACTGCGCACCTATGAGATAGAAGTGGGGGTTGACCAATCTTCAATGGCATGGATTTTGGAAAAATCAACTCGCACACCATCGCCAGAGACTACATACCAATGGACATGACCATGAATGAACACTTCTTCAAGTGAAGGTAAAAATGCTCGAATCGGAGGACGACCAGGACCTGTGACAGATGGAACAAATGCTCCTCCTATGAACG
The DNA here is from genome assembly GCA_949130495.1 of Sambucus nigra. Taxonomy (NCBI): domain Eukaryota; kingdom Viridiplantae; phylum Streptophyta; class Magnoliopsida; order Dipsacales; family Adoxaceae; genus Sambucus; species Sambucus nigra. The sequence goes on along the minus strand of OX422213.1, from coordinate 17,430,860 downwards.
ACTATAAATGAGGATGCCCGAAGTAAACCGCCATAATTCATCGAGAAAATGACGAAGGACCTGGGTCATAACCCGTATGAAAGTAAAAGGGGCATTAGATAACCCAAATAACATGGTTGTCCACTCATATATGCCATCCTTCGTCTATAAGGCAGTCTTTCATTTATCTCCAGGTCGCATCTGATGGTATCCTCTCTTCAAGTCAAGTTTAAAGAAAACTCGTGCCCCATGTAACTGGTCAAGCATATCATCGAGGCGGGAATGAGAAACCGATATTTGATGGTAATCTTGTTGGCAACCCTACTGTCCACACACATCCTCCAACTCTTATCCTTCTCAGGGGTGAGATAGCCTAAGACTGCACACGGAGACATACTCTCTCTAATAAGGCCCCGATCACACAACTTAGAAACTTTCCTTTGAAGCTCTTCGTGCTCGATGATTGACATCCAATAGTGTGGCAAGTTGAGTAGAGAATCTCCGGACAGTCGATAGAGTGTTGAATGTTCTAAAGTAGTGGGAACTCGTCCAGTGGGGTACATACATCAGCGTAAAAGTCCAGAAGGTCCTGAATTTCAGGTGGTATATCGTTTTCCAGTGTGACAATTGGGTTGATAAGTGCATAACACAAGCCACTCTCTACTGCTTCGGTAGTAAAGGCATCATGAGAAATAATAAGGGTTGATGGTCGAGGCGATCGAAGCTCGCACATCAAAAGGAGCTACAACTATCGGCCTAATGCTGGAAGGTGTAGGTGTCGGCGCGAGCATGACCGTCATGTATGCTCGAGTGATCGTATTGCCAATGTCGTCCTAAAAGTAAATGATAAACACGTATATTAACAACTGTGCACACTAACTCGTCGGTATATGATCCAATGGTAAATGACACGCGATACTGTCGACTTAGGGATATGGAGTTGCCACTTCCCAACCACCCAATATGGACGGCCTGACGAGTGAATCCGTGTGAAGCCCAAGTTTATCGACCATCTCCTGAGCGACAAGAATGTCTTTGGCTCCTCCATAAATGATAACAGTGCACAAATACCCATTGGACATTTAATGGGTGAAAAAGATGTTTGTTCGCAACCAAACGGAATCATCGATAGGCTCGGAACTGCTAAGAAAGGTGTGAAACATCACGAGGGCAAGTGTAACGTCCACGGTGAGGGGACTCCATGAACTTCTGGACAAGGGGCAGTGCAGCACGCTTCGCTTGGAGGTGACAAAATGTATCCCGACGACGACAAATGGAACGCACATTCGAAAGTGGTACATGAGGTGGAATCGAGAGGGATGCCCAAAGAGGGGCAGCCAGTAAAGAGGGAGGACGAATCCACGAGGTTTTGGTGTGTAGGGGATCTATTTTGGGGTGAAGTGGGATTTTTGAAAGTTGAGGGGTTGATATATAGATATCCAAAGCTGGAGGGGTGTGTGTGTAATTTTCAAAAGTTGAGGAGTGGGTTGGGCATCATTTTTGTGGAAGTTTGGGGGGTTGCAGGGGTAGCATTTGAAATATGTGTTTTACCTCATCCTCTTGAGAAACCCTAGCTAGGGTTTGGGTGGTGAAATAGGTATGGGGTTTCCTTCAGATTTGCTCAAGTGAGGTTCGAAAATGCCGACAATGGGCTAACGTCTCTGGATCTGTCACAAATCTGTTCGGATTGGGCTTCACAATGAGAATGGCGGCTGGAGGGCAGTTGGATTTGCTCCGGGATGGTGCGAGCTGACTCGCATTGGGGGGGGGTTGTCTTCACCAGCCGTTTCTTGGGTAGATGGGGCCGGTAGTTGGTTGGATTGAGATCGGTATAAAACAACGATGCTGGGATCGAAGATCCTAGAGTTTGGCCCTCTATTTCAGACTCGTTTGGTTTCTTTAAATAAGGGAGGCTATTGGTGGAGTTCAAGCTACCTGGGAGGCTGATTTAAGCAGTAATGATAGTTCGTGTCTTGTTTGGGAGGCACCACCCAAAATCCCAATCATCAGCATCCATGTTTGAGCACCCAAGAGGAAACATCGCTCTGATACCAATTTGATGTGTAATTGGAGAGAAAGCGATTTAATCTAAAAAACTACACAACAACAATTTTTGGAGGCCAGAGGCCCATTATTTTCTAATTCTCTTGTATCTCTCAAAATAAAGTAGCGAGTACAAAAGTGTGAGGAGCATCCTATTTAAAGAGATTAAGGTGAGGGTTCTAGGAAGATGATGTCAATGGACTCAAAGGAGTGACATCATCAATCAAGAAGCCTCTCAAAATATCTAATAGCAAAAGTATGAAAATAGCCCCAATCACTTATGCTCATGCAACAATTTTAAAAGAGAGGCTTCCGCTAAATGAATTATTAATTCATTATTAATCAATTCATTTAAAGGAAATTAATCAAAATTTTGATAATTAACTAAAATTTTCATTAATAATGAATTGAAAATTACAAAGCATAAACTAATAGATAATTCTTTTAGATAATTAATACCTAAAAAATAGGAAAATAAGTGCTGGAATTAAAATATAAAAAAGAATTTCTTTTTATCTCCACTTCATTTAGCTAGGGTCGGTGGCCTTCTTTCCCAACCGAAACATCACTCTCCCCCATGAGAGAAAGCCTGCCCTTGAGCTTTAGAGGGGTATTCCTTCGGTCTTCGGGTGAACTAAGACTTGGGTAATGAGAGTTTTTTCAACATTGGTTCCAATGTCATCGTCCTCTTGTGGGGTCTCCTCGAAAATCAAAATGAGAGTTCACTACTCGGTGGCCGAATGTATCGCACTCACAACACTTGACATTGGAGGTGGGTAGTTGTGGTTTTGGAGTCGAGGCAATAGGTGGACCCGTAGATTGTTGAGCATTAGCATTGAGTAAATGCTCCTCCACATTCTTTGCATTGGTTACTGCTTTCTTGTCTCATAGGGCAAGCTCATTCTTGCTTTTAACTTGCAACCCATTACGATAACGACTGATTTTCTATTCCTCGATTAACCAAGATTTGCTCAGGTGTGAGTAGGTGGAACTCCTTGTAGTCCGTCACACTAGAAAGGTCTTGTCGGAGATTTTGAACTTGAGTAAACAAGTCCCGCTCTTATGTCTTTGGGAAGAAAGATGCCTTGATGCACTTCTTCCCGGTGAATTTAGTAGCCACTAATCGAACACACTTTATACCATGAATCCCTTTGTACTCAAATATCTTCTCGACGGAGTCAATCCAATCAACTACCATATCGATGTCTAACTTTCCTTCAAAGTTAGGAATGTCAATCCTAATATCGCCTAACATACTCTTCTCTCGTATGCAAATCAATCATGAGACATCTAATTGATTCGGGTTAAGCTCCGCAAAAGGATCGTCATTTTCATCATCTGAAAACTCCTTGTCGTCATTACTGGGCCCCACAGATTCGGGAAGCACTGCGAGTCCATTTTTCCTCTTCACGGTGGGTGCAGGTAAATTAGGGTTTGGAGGCGTTGTGATTTTCCCCGGATCATTTGGACACCCATAAGAGATGTGTAGCAACTCCTTGCAACTCAAACATATTCTCTCATCATTAGGGACATATCAATTCAGGTGGGTAATCGGGACAATCCTCTCAAGTTTGTGGGATTACTTCCCACCATCACCATTCATGGAGTAACAGGGGGCAAATTCATGGGACAAGTCATCAATCTCTCTGTCTTTTAACCTCCCAAATATTAAAGGGTTCTAGGAACGAGAATCCTACAACCAAGCCTACATATGTTGTCGATTGTCTATTTCCATAAGCTTTCCATCTCTCGGGGCCGAGAACATTGATCGTTGAACCATGGGAGGATGGTTTATGTGATGGAGAGGGAGACTGGACAACGTATCATCTCCGGTCACCGACAAAATTTCAACCAAGTCGAGGTGGGGTTCATCAGAGGAAGAAACATGGGGTCCCTTCCCCTCGGCTTTGGAAATTAGGTGGGAGAGGCTCGACTAATTGCTGGGTTGGGTTGGGGAGGGTGGGAGTATTGTTTCGGGGTGCTTGAGTGGGGGTGGGGATTAACAGGTGGGGAGGTCAACAAGGGAGATTAGGCTGAGGCAGGAGCTGCGGCTCGACAGAGGGGTTGCCGGCCCATAATTGGGGGCCAAAATAGGGTGGGCAGCCATGAGAGTTGGATCAAATGGTTGCTAACAACTCATTTAGGGTTTGATTAGTTTGGGTGTTGGGTGGCTAGGGCTTGGCACGATTTTGTCAAGGTGGTGGTAGGATCATCATTATTCTTTGCGATTGATCGTGTCCTCGACATTGCTTTTACTCATTCACAAAAAAATGATTTATTCACTCACTCACCCAGAGCAAACTCGGTTCTGGTAAGCGATTTACTCGAACACAATGATGCACAAAACAGAATTTTGATTAATTCCTTAGATAACTAATACCTAAACTAGGAAAAGAAGTGCTGGAATTAAATGAAGAAAATGGAATATTGTTTTCTCTCCTCTTGATTTAACTAGTGCCAGCTGCCATCTTTCCCATTGAACACATCAATAAACAGACATAAATGTAAAGGAAGAAGGATGATGAATAACACATATTTATGTGGTTTGCCGAATGTGGCCTAATTCCATGGGAATGATCTCTCTCTCTCTCTCTCTCTCTATAGACAAAGTTAGGATCAGATCGTTTGCCCTGTTGTATTGAGTTGTACATATAGGTGAGATAAGGCATCATGTCTTAGCCGTGCGACATGAGGAAAATAGTCTAGAATGTCCACGAAGGTGCCAGACTTGATGAAAGCGAAACAGTTATGTGGGTTACGTGCTTGATGTGATATCTTGTTACTCGTGGAATGTCTGGAACGACCTTGCTTGCCAAACAGCTTATGTCAGTTCATTATGTCATAGGGCCGTGGTCCCAGCCAACAAGGCTTTGGCCTTCCCATCCTGAGCCTTAGGCAAGGCCGACTCTGAGATGCATAAGCCAAGACCATATGGGTATGTTTGTGGGGCTTCTAAGCCTACTTGGCCAGTACCTCTGTCAACTGTCACAAACATGAAGGAAAGTAAATGCAACAATTCAAAGGGAGAGGTGAGACCTAGAATGGAAGGCTGTGGAAAATTTATGAGGCTTAAAAGTGGGCAAAGGTTGAATACGAAGTTGTAGAGAGAGAACAAACAAAAATGGAGACTGAAGGTATAGTTGAAAAGGGGAAAAAGGACAAATTGAGCTTTTAAAAAGAAATGAATGGTCAAGATGATTCGCGATTAACGGTGGAAAATGGGTGATGCTCCATTTCATCTGGCGTGAGTGTGTCTGTTAACAAATGCTGGGTAATGATTATGGTGTCAAGTGAGTCATTTCACAAGAGGTGGATGTCTCTAGTGAAGGAAAATACAGATGAAGACCAGAATCCTTGGATCTGCTATTGTCAGGCCGAAAGGGAGTGCATTGACTAAAGGCCTTTTCTAGATAAGATATTTTTTATTGTAGTTCCACTAATATTAAGACTCTGAGTCCTAAGACAGTTGTGACAACGGATTACTATCTCTAGCCTCCTAATCCAACTAAGATACGAGTTTTATGTATGCCAATAAAAACAAGAGTTGCAACACATGAAAGGACAGGTGAAACCCTATAGACAGAGAGAAAGAGAGGGGGGATAACACTGCCATCACTTCAGTACTATTGAAAACCCTTTCCCCGTGGATGTAGGTCTCATCTAAGATCGAAATCTTCTTGTGGGATTATGTATATTACTGATTTTGAACTTTCCTTTATAAATCTTAACGGTGTTCCGAGATTTTTCAGTAAACAAACACTCCACACCCTACCAACCATCAAATCAGACTATTCATATATTAGATATCACGCGTATAACGAATCTAACAATTACTAAAAGATGAATACAAAAACTAAAAGGTGGCTTAGTTTAATTTAAACTTAAAAAGCAACATAGCATATAACCTTACTTTTTGGATTTACTATTCCAAACAACTACACATAATAGAGGCACTTAACAAAAAGTGCATAGGATATTATTTATCAAACAATTAAATCACTCATATTTCTCATTTAACAAAAAGCCACCTACTCCTCCCCTCCCCCCTTCCGCCGGAAGTTGGGGAAGGGGGAGGGGGAGTGGCACTAGCATGGATTTTTGTGTGTTGAGTGGATTTTCGTTATATGAGTAACATGACTGGTTTAAACATTTAATGGGTATTATATTGAGGGACTAAACATGATTCAAACCCACATAATAAGAAAGGTTGGAACCTTATGATCATACGACTTGCTGCTATAAATGAGAAGTTTCATTTCATTGATGTATTTGTGTATGTGTGGTGTTGAGGCGGAGCCCCTTCACCCTCATATAAACCAAAATGAACCTCATGAGCGAGACGCATCAAGACCAACTGGTACAATTAATTTATCACTCAAATCACTCCCCACCTCACCCTGCAGTCCATACTAAAAAGGAAAAAAAGAAGAAAAAGAAAATAAGAACCCCAGAGAAAACCCAGGAAATATTGGTTTCTGTCCATGACGCGTATAAGCTACATTGATAAATTTACAAACAATTTATTATCACTGGTTACAAGAGGATTGAAAATATAATAGTTCAACTGTACAAGTATTGTACTTCTTGCTATCATACGTTTGTAACATTAAAAAAATAATATACAGAAGCAACTTGCTTAATCTACACAAGGAAAAATGGACATAAATACATGCCTGACATTCAGGTTGTCCTATTCTTTCTGGATACTCTCCTCTCATCCTTGCAGTTGCAATAGCCTGAAACAATAATAAGTAAATGAAATCCACAAATTTCTTGAAATGATTGATAAATTCCGCAAGGTAAATATTCAAAGATACATGAGATGCAGTTTTAGTATAACAGAACCGAAACCCACTAAGACTAGCCAGTGTATTCAGATGGGCACAAGAGTATGTGAATGGGTGTGTGCATGAAAATGTGCGTCTCCATGGGACAGCAACTCAGCATTGAATGGAAGCCAATAACTTTCAATAGCTTATCAAACTGATTTCAAGGTTAAGAGACTCAAAAGTTTTTAAGGGTTGAGATACCATATAATAAGAATAGCTTATCAAACTGATTTCAAGGTTATGAGACTTAAAGGGTGCATTTGTTTGTCAGAAAAGGAAAGGAAAAGTAAAGGAAAATAACTTTTCTGCACCTTTTGTTGTGTTTGGTTAACAGGAAAGTTGTGGGAAAATGGTCCTCAAATTTTCCTGCAGGAAAAACTCTCACAAAACACATCCTACCAAAGACTTAGGATTTTGCATGAAAGTTCAAGGAAACTCATTATTTTACCATGTAAATAATAATAATTATTATTTTTACTATTATTATTATTATTATTATTATTATTATTATTATTGTTACAACTACTACGAATGTATTTACTAATAACTATTCATAATAATACGCTATTTATTCATATTTTTATGGAAAATGTTCATAATTTTTATTTCATATATAGTAATGTTTAATTTAAATGGATGTTTATTATATAAATTATACTTTTTGATAATTGAAATAAGAAAATATATTATACCTTTTTATTGTAAAGGTATAACTATATATGTGTGTGTATGTGTATAATTTTTTATTTATAATTTTCTTGCAATTTTCCTCCTGTTAACCAAACACACACAAGAAAGTAACTTTATTTTTCCTTTACTTCACTTCACTTTACTTTTTCTGAGAATCATTTTCCCGCTCAACTTTCCTGACAAACAAACGGAGCAAAAAAGTTTTTAAGGGTTGAGATATCATATAATAAGACTAGCCTACATGTACCCATAGCTGCACAATAGTTTATGAGGGTGTGTGCATAACAAATGTCCTTTTCTTTATGATTCAACATTAGATAATATGAGGGGTTGAATTATAAATCAAGAGTTAATTGCATAAACTTCACCCTATGATCAGTATATGTGTCTCTTTGTTCATATATTTCTTTGGAAGTTCACGAATTCACAATATGTTAGTGGAAAGACCAGGATTCAATATGAATGTTGTTTAGAAAGTGAGCAAGTTACATACAATGCAATATACATTAGAAAATTGGTTTTCTGGGACGGCTGTCCTAGGATCCATTGGTGATGTGTGTAAGTTGTACAAAAAGAAATTATCACATGAAACCCTACAATGCGGACTTTGAACTCCATCAATATTGATTTCGTCTCAGCAAAATTTGTTGTTGTCATCTCATCCGAGGAACATAAAGATCTATCACTCGGAAAAGGACCTCGAGATCATTTACCGTATTTCATGTATACAAGAATCATGTTAGAAGGTGGACACTGGAACCAGTACTGTGTCGCACAGTAGCACCTAAAAACATTAAAGTCAAAAACTGGCGAGAATCGTGAACGTGAAGTCTTCTGCTCTCTCTCCTCACCGTGTATCCAAGTTTGTGTGCTCACAGCAATGTGTATGGGATAGAGAGCAGGGCCGCATATATGCAGGCTGCGGCAGGGACCCTGAGGAGAAATAAGATGTCGGTTTTAAATGGGATTAGAAAGCCCAAGTTAAATTCGGATTAAACACAAAATTCAACTGATTATAATTTATTTCACTAAAGAATTATAATCAATTTGACCCTTACCTAAAAAATTATATTTCAAGCTTGTAATTAAATACTAAATTTCTCCCGAAGTTAAAAATTACAAATAGCGCTAATGAAATATTGACAATTTAATTTCATTAACTTAAGAACCCTCTGATGCCTTTTTCTTATCTTATATAACACGTCAGGTAAACATAATCCACCGGTCAGTTTGGCTTGGCATGTACAACCTTGTATACAACTCCAGAGGGTAAACTCCGTCCATAATCAATATTCATCAAATGTTAATTCCAAACACCCAACCCACCAAACCTAATGTCCCTAATAAGAATCTCACTCAGATAGATCAAAGTAAAAAACAAACAACTAAGGTACAGGTCCATCAATTATGTCAAGAATTGGAAATTAAGTATTCATAATTTATTAGTAACTCTTAGTATTTATATTAGGTGTAGCTGTAGCTGAATCTTTTTATCATCTTGTTAGGCCTACCATATAGCTTAAGGTTGTTATTTTATGTTCATCTTCATTGTACGGTGAATGATTCGTTGTTCTAACAATAAAGAAATCTTCTTCAGTTCTCTCCCTGCTTTGAATGTGATCATGATGTCAGAGCAGGATGAGATCCAAAACTACCTAACAGTCTCGTAGAAATCATTGAAGGAAAAGTGCAGTCAATGAAATAATATCATCTGTAGGGACAATGATATCATGATAACATCAACAAAAAGCAACAGAAAAATCATTGCGCAACTCCACGAAGAGTATATTGGTGCACTTTGTTTTGTATTTGGGTGTTTGTTGATAGGATTTTTATGTTTCTAGTTTCGATTTGTGGCCTTCTCATCTTGGTCATATCTCTAGTTCTCATTTGCAATATTTAGTTTCAAGTAGTAGTTTGTAAAACTTGCATTATCATAATATTCAAACTGGCTTAGTTTACTGCGCCATCTTTTACTAAAAGTTTCTACCATTTTCCGTGAACCTTTCGATATTGGCCATTCTCATGTATGGGGGAACCTACGTTGTTCCTACTTAAGGGGGTCCAAATATGTTTCCTTTATTGATGATTGTACTTAAAATTGTTGGGTTACCTTAAGAAAAGCTGATATAAGTTTTCTTTACTCTTTATTTTTTGTGCTAATGATTCATACGCAATACTCTTCTGTTCTAAAATGTTTTCGGTGTGATTTAGGTGGCGAATACTCTTTTAAGCCTTTCCTAGATTTATTGACTTCCGATGGCACTATTCAATACTTGTCTTGTAGACACTCTTAAGCAAAATGATCAGCCTGAACGACAGTGTACTGTAGGCACATTGTGGAGATTGCTCGCTTTTGTTTTTTGTCTGCTAGTGTTCCTCCTACAATTGAGAGGGGAGGGAGGTAGTTCTTACTCTGAGTAACCGCATTCCTTCTATATTTACTTATGATGTTCTCCTGTTGAGTGTTTGTGTGGCAAGCCTCATGATTACTTCTCTTTGTGAGCTTTTTGTCATATTGTTTTGTTCTTCCTACTAAAAATGCTCGCTCCAGCCTTTGTGCTTGTTGAGTCACATGTATTTTCCTTGATTATGCTGGGGGGTAAAAAAGATACCGTTGCTACCTGTTGCTAATAAGCGCTGATGTATATGGGAGATTCGAGGCATAAGGAAGTCAAATGGGTCTGGACCGTACGGGGCTTGACATCCAATGAGTTATTTTATAAGTTCATCTTTTCATATAACCACGAGTTGTATCTCACATGGTTTTACTACCCACAGTTCATAGCTGTGGGCAGGGTTTAAATCCCACAAAGTACAGCTTCACGCCCCTTTGGAGCAGATTTAAAATGGCAATGGCTACACCCAGTTGTGTAACTCGTCTTCTTTCTTTAATAACATAACAAACTCTAGTTGGGAATCTCAACTAGAGTTATTATAAATGAATAAATATAACTTCATCTTTTCATTTAATTAATTTTCAATTAGAATATCATTAAGATAATTGATTGATTATCCCATAAATAGATTTTGTTGTTTCCCTAATCCTTTTTTTCACACAGACCCTTGCTCAGAAAGACCAAATATATGGCTTATATAGTGTTGCTATCAAATAAATCTTCATTATTGCCTAATGAACCTGTTATGAATCAAAATCCCCTAAATGTATCCGCCGTACTTTTAATGTGGCAGCCCTTACACTAGTCACCGGCACCCATGCTCCTCCCTTTCCGCTTTCCAATGATACCATGCAGCCTGTGCGCTCCCATATGGACCGAGTGGAGAGCATACTTGACTTCGAGACAATTTTGACGCAGATAGGGGAGTGTAAACGTTATTTGATACGATGGTTTGGTCATCCTTCATCCAAGGACATATGGATTTCAGAGCGTACGTTGTAGCAGAGTAGACCTAGCATTCTACCAATAGTATCACTCCCATATGCTTGCTTTTAAAGTTGGGGAGAGTAACGTGGGAGCGTAGTGCCCCTCTTTTAACTTATGGCCATTCATTTCCTTTTTTCCCTTTATTGTTTAGATGAAGGAATATTTTCGATATTGTGCAGCCCTTATTGGTACAAAAGGTCTAGGTTCCAATGGGATTGGATTAAACAGTTAATCAGAATATTAGACAGAGAAAATTTGCCTACTTGAAGGCTGCCCCTAAATTTGCCCTAATTGTGTATGTGTAAGTGTGTGTTCATGTGTAATTGTTCTTGAATAACTTCCGCAAGTTTACGTCACTTCTATTTATATATTTTTAGCAAAACCTTGTACATACCTTCAAGGTAACAGCCATAGCTTCCAAATTTAATAGTTTCATCCTCACTTTTAACAAAAGAAGATTGCTTTATCATCTTGGATGGCCTCAGAGAAAAACAAAAGTCTTCCTCAAACGTTTTGTTAAGGGGTTATAGGATCCTCCCTATAAGGGTCCCATATATTATCCTTGAACACAACCTTAACACATTTCCATTCTATTTTTATTTTGGTATGTACATAATAATTTTTCCAGCCTCCAAAAACGTATTATTATTATTATTACCTATCCCTAAATGATCTTACATCATCAATCCAACAGATTTTAACATCCCCTCTCGTGAACACTAATACTGCATTCATAAGGATATGGGATACTGGATATGGTATGATACATCGACGCGTGAAATCCAAAGAACGTAGAGTTCGCATAAGGCAAAGGATACTGATATAAAATAATATTATTATATTATAATATGTATGTACAATACCAGCGTAAACAATCTGCTTCAAGAGAAAGTAAAGCATGGCAATATATGTGAAACCAATTTGTTCAATGGTCTATGTGAAACCAATTTAGTTTATCAATAAAATTAGACTAAACATGCTTTTGACAATATACAGACAAACTCATGTAGTAATAAACTCTTAAGCATTAGAAAGTCCCAAACTAGATGCAATTTACCAGTTTCCGGTTAGGAGGATGATTGAAGCGGCATGTTGCCCCAAATCTACATTGGCCTGTTCTAATATAATAAGAACAGTCCGGTTCTCCTTCACGGACAGGATAAGGTTCGGATTCCATTGTTTCGCTTGACCTCAGGTTCCCTGGCCACAGTGTGTCTGCAATATCATTGAGATGTCAGTTGACTCAGGTTAGAGATTTAAGAATTGTATATGTGACAGTTCAAATATGAAAAGTGTCCTTGCAATTGAAAAAACTTCATTCCCACCAAAAATAAACTTTCACGCTCATTGTTTTAGTTGTATCTTTGGTGTTCAATTGGTTCAAGCTTTTATGTATTCACATATGTAGTCTTAGCTTAAAAGAATGTATTGGCATCATATAATTCACACACTTGACTTAAATTAGGAGGCTTTGTATATGAATTTACCAGTTTGGTATTCAGATTTTTATTTTGTGATGGGAAAAATGTGACTTTTTTTAAATTTAAAAAACAGTTACAACTTGGAATGGAGGACAAGCTGTCCTCAAAAGATATAATGAAAAAATATATATAAAAATTAATAATAACACAAAAAGCTCATGAATTCCAAAATGGAAGATCATCATTATAGACGGCCCTGTACCCTTACCCGCAATCTCTCTCCACTGATTAGACATAATCGAGGGGTCCACCCAAAATATTATAACTCGACTCAACAAAGACTTTTTCCCATTTACTTGGGGATGAGGTATGAATCTTATTTCGCCAACCTGTTTAGCGCAATATCCTAAGTTAAATCACTGCTATCATGTTCTTTTTAACAATCTCCCCTCAAGTCATTTTATGGTCAAGAAACACCAAATTACTACTCCGGATAGGATCACTTATTTGTTTACACGTGATGCGTCCAAAACATGTAAGGCAATTTTGCCTCAATTTATGGAATCTGTTTCCACTAATTGATGAATACATTTATTTCTAATTATATCCGTTCTAGTTTTAAGGGGTGAACCCGGGCGCAACGGTAATGTTGCCCCCACTGTGACCTGGAGGTCACGGGTTCGAGTCACGGAAACAGCCTCTCTGCGTATGCAGGGGTAAGGCTGCGTACATCCAACACCCCAGTACCCCGCAGTGGCGGGAGCCTCGTGCACTGGGTTTGCCCTTTTATATCCGTTCTAGTTTTACCAAACATCCATCTTAACAATCCGCATCTCCACCACGCTAATATTTAGGGTGGTTTTATATGGACACACCTTTTCAATTTCCATCCCCACATGATCAGATTTCAATTGTTAAAATACAAGATGATTAAAAGACATAAATAACCCTTTTATAAGCCCCCGACATCTGCCGTTGTATTCTCCAATAGCCTCAAACCTCAAATAACCTTCTCCAATGTATCTATTTTGATAAACTTGAGCCCAAACTATATAGCAACGATATGACAACAATGAGTAAGGACTCAACCATTTAATCTGGAACGAAGTAAATATCTCACTAAGAATAAAAAAATCCTCAAACGCCCAAATGCAGTAATCTGTATCAACACTCAATTGCATAAAAAACTTATTTTGTAACGGTACGAAAAATGGCAGAATCTCTCTCGACTTTGAAGTGGTATGAGACACACGTGTGTGCATATTTATGTGTGTATATATATATATATATATATATATATATATATATATAAAGAGAGACTTTTCATATTTCATGAATTCCAAAATTTGACACAATTCAAACCAAAGATACAGACACACACATTTATATATATAAAAAGAGAGACCTTTCATTCTTCATATTTCTTCAAATCCAAAATTTGACACAATTCACACCAAAGATATACACACACATTTATATATATATAAAAAAAGAGAGACTTTTCATTTTCATATTTCATCAATTCCAAAATTTTACACAATTCACTCAACAGATACACACACACACATTTATATATACAAAAATACGACTTTTCATTATTCAAATTTCATCAATTCCAAAATTTGACACAATTCACACCAAAGATACACACACACACACACACACACACACACATTTATATATAGAGAGAGAGAGACTTTTCATTTTTCATATTTCATCAATTCCAAAATTTGACACAATTCACACCATAGATACACACACACACACATATTTATATATATATATATAAAGCGAGAAGAAACATTTTTTATATTTCATCAATTCCAAAATTTGACACAATTCACACCATAGACACACACACACACACATATATAAAGATATATATATATGGAAAGGATCAAGGGTGGTCTCAATTTGAGGTCCCTGAATGAGGTCCATTTTTTTAAAATAGTTAAAAAAAAATTGGCTGACTTTTTTTTTATGGTTTTTAAACATTTCAGTGGGACCATAAAAAAATAACAAAATGAATTTGTTTTCTATCATAAAAAAATCGGTCAAACCGTGTATGTTTTTAAGCTATTAAAAACTGACATTGACCGATTTTTTTAAAATAGTAAAAAAATTCATTTTGAGCTGATTTTTTTTTTCTGAAATGTTTAAAAACCATAAAAAAAAAAATCAGCCCAACTTTATTTTTTTTACTATTTTAAAAAATGGACCTCATTAATGGACCTCAAACGGAGGGATCTCATGAGATCCTCTCTCTCTCTCTCTCTCTCTATATATATATATATATATATATATATAGATAGACTTTTCATTTTTCATATTGCATCAATTCCCTAATTTGACACAATGCACACCATAGATACACACCATATATATCTTTGTGTGTGTGTGTGTATCTATAGTGTGAATTGTGTCAAATTTTGGAATTGATCCAAAATTTGACACAATTCACACCGAAGAAACATTTTTCATATTTCATCAATTCCAAAATTTGACACAATACACACGCACACACACACACATATATATATATATAAAGATAGACTTTTCATTTTTTGTATTTTATCAATTCCAAAATTTGACACAATTCACACCAAAGAAACGGTTTTCGTATTTCATGAATTCCAAAATTTGACACAATTCACACCAAAAAAAAACATTTTTGGTATCTCATCAATTCCAAAATTTGACACAATTCACACCATAGATACACGCACACACATTTATATATATATAAAAAGATAGACTTTTCATTTTCATATTTCATCAATTCCAAAATTTGACATAATTCACACCAAAGAAAGCATTTTTCGTATTTCATGAATTCCAAAATTTGACACAATTCACACCAAAGACAGCATTTTTCATATGTCATCAATTCCAAAATTTGACACAATTCACACCAAAGAAAGCATTTTTCGTATTTCATTAATTCCAAAATTTGACACAATTCACACCAAAGACAACATTTTTCATATGTCATCAATTCCAAAATTTGACACAATTCACACCAAAGAAAGCATTTTTCGTATTTCATTAATTCCAAAATTTGACACAATTCACACCAAAGAAAGCATTTTTCATATGTCATCAATTCCAAAATTTGACACAATTCACACCAAAGATACTGTGATACACACACAATCACATTTATATATATATATATATAGAGAGAGAGAGAGAGGCCCTCTCCTGTAAGGACTCCTTATGTTGCAAATCCCGGTACATACCATTTTTTTAAATAGTAAAAAAATAAATTTTTTTATGAAACTTCATGGATATGATCTCCACGGTGAGAAGATCATCTCCAATTTTTTTCATAAAAAATTCAATAAAAAAAACAGTTGAGATGAGGTGATATGTAAAAAAATGGTATAAATATGCATTTTCGACCGTTGAATTGTGGTATAAATACACACACACACACGTTTATATTTATATATTTATATATATATATATACAGAGAGACTTTTCATTTTCCATGTTTCATCAATTCCAAAATTTGACACAATTCACACCATAGGCCACAAACACACACACACACACATATATATATATATATATATATATATATAAAGCGAGACTCACTTTCATAGAAAGCAATATATATATATATATAAAGAGAGACTTTTCATTTATATTTATATTATAAATATAAATGAAAAGTCTCTCTTTATATATATATATATATAAATAAATATAAATGAAAAGTCTCTCTTTATATATATATATATATTGCTTTCTATGAAAGTGAGTCTCGCTTTATATATATATATAGGCCACAAACACACACACACACACACATATATATATATATATATATATATATATATATATATATATATATAGCAAGACTTTTCACTTTCATATTTCATCAATTCCAAAATTTGACAGAATTCACACCAAAGAAAGCATTTTTCGTATTTCATCAATTCCAAAATTTGACACAATTCACACCATAGATGCACACACACACACACACACACACATATATATATATATATATATATATATATATATATAAAGAGACTTCATTTTCCATATTTCATCAATTCCAAAATTTGACACAATTCACACTCATTTTCCATATTTCATCAATTCCAAAATTTGACACAATTCACACCAAAGAAAGCATTTTTCATATGTCATCAATTCCAAAATTTGACACAATTCACACCAAAGATACTGTGATACACACACAAACACATTTATATATATATATATATATATATATATAAAGAGACTTTTCATTTTCATATTTCATCAATTCCAAAATTTGACACAATTCACACTCCAAAATTTGACACAATTCACGCCATGGATACACACACACACACACACACACATTTATATATATATATAAATATATATATATAAAGAGACTTTTCATTTTCCATATTTCATCAATTCCAAAATTTGACACAATTCACACCAAAGAAAGCATTTTTCATATTTCATCAATTCCAAATTTTGACACAATTCCCCCCCCCCCCCCCCCCCCCACACGCTTATATATATATATATATATATAAAAAGAGATACTTTTCATTTTCCATATTTCATCAATTCCAAAATTTGACACAATTCACACCAAAGCTACACACACACATTTATGTATATAAAAAGGAGTTCATCAATTCCAAAATTTGACACAATTCACACCATACACACACACACACACACACATTTATATATCTATAACAAGATAGTTCATCAATTCCAAAATTTGACACAATTCACACCATAGATATACACACAAACATAATCATATATATATAGAGAGAGAAAAAGTGAGACCTTCATCCAAGGAGGAATCAAAATCCATTGGTAGAGAAACCGAAACACAAACACCATCACCAAGCCTTACTTATTCCCATTGTTACGGAACAACTTCAATAAATAATCGCCTCCAATTCTCTAAAAGAAAATAATATTATTAATACGCTCTTGTTTTTGGTGTATTTGTATTTTGTTGGGAGGAAGTTGAAAGTATAATAAGAATTGGAGCCTTCTCTCCTCTCCACAAACCAAAACCAACCAAAACCAACCATCTCTCTCACACAC
Source organism: Sambucus nigra (assembly GCA_949130495.1). Lineage (NCBI taxonomy): Eukaryota > Viridiplantae > Streptophyta > Magnoliopsida > Dipsacales > Adoxaceae > Sambucus > Sambucus nigra. The sequence goes on along the minus strand of OX422213.1, from coordinate 17,413,439 downwards.
ACACACTACTCATCCGTTGCTTTTGCTTACAATTCCACCACTATTCCCAACCCTTACTCGCGCGCGTATCCGTTTAATCACTACACTCGCGCTCTCCTCTTTACACGCGGATCCACTAAACATAGGAAAAGTCTTCGTCTTTCTTCACTTATTCATTTAAAAGCTTTTTCTTACCTTTTTATTTTATTAGAGCATTAGTCAAATGTGTTTTTCTAGAACTTTTTAGCTTTAAGGGTTGGCTTACCTCACATACAGGGACATGTCGTATTGGTATTAATTATTTTTTTATGAATATGGGTCGATATTATTGTGTCGTTATAGAAGGACTCTATGTGTTAACCCCTTGGGTCATCGTGAGTGCGAGTCCCTGACTTCCAATGGTACGGTATCACGGGATCGGGAAAACAGAATCCGTGAGTTTGCTAACTGGCAGCGTTCACGAAGTGGCGCCGAACGGGGAAGTTATGTTTTAAAAATATATTAGTTTGCGTGAGAGTAAAACGATACTGTTTTGGAGATTCACATTGTGAAAAAGAGGCATGTTGAAAACGTATTTAGCATAGTAAAACGATATTTTGATGGGGGATAATGTGCTTGAATATCTTACTATTATTTTAAATAAATGAAAATTAATATTAAACCAGTATATAAAAACTGTTATAAAAGAGACTGTTAAGAAAATAATGTAAAATAATACATTCAAGATGAACTCATCAAATAGATTACAAAATCTTAATATGTAACGTTAAACATTTTATATAATATATGTCACACGTTATAAATTTATACAAAACGTACTTTAACAAACCTAATAAGCGCAACATATTAGTATCTTTAGCTGAAAAATTATAATTGTAAATATAGTATGAAGCAAATACACAAAATAAGAAATCTACTAAAGCATTTAAAACCACCACACCCTAAAAATTCAAACAGGAAAATAATTTTCATTAAAGCCTTCATTCAAATAACTAAATTATTCATTCAATTTGAGAACACCTCCATAAACCCATTCATCCAAATACATGACTGCCAAAAAAAATATTTGAGAGATAATAAAATACACTAACACGCTCAATATTTGAGAAATAACACTTAATATAAGGAGAGAATCTTTATTTACTACTCACACAATATTTTTGACTTTTTATGACTTCATTCAAATGCCAACATTACATGGGTATTTATATGATTTCTAAATTGTATCTACCTAAATATATGTATCTATTACATTTAATGTAAATATACCCTATTTAGACTTTTATATATGAACGTACTAATATGTGATACATATGTATTTACATTAATTTAGATAATACAAAATTGATAAATGGCTTAATTAGTATACTTTTATAGTCGTGTGTTCGCGACAACTGTCGACGCTGTGTTGTGATGACAACTTTAATTATATACTTAATTCATTTAAAAGCTTTAACTTTTTAACTTTTTAACTTTTTAACTTTTTAGTCTTATAAATCATATTTTAGCTTGTAGGGTTGGCTTACCTCTAATCATAAAATATATTTAATAAGGGATGACCTCAAAATGACATAGTTTTGGGATGTTTTGAGATGAAATGATATTTTTTTTATAATTTCATACTCATTTTCACATCATGTAAGACCCCGCAATTTTAATATATTAATTAAATGGTAAATTATATTATTTATTAATATATGTACCTGCAACGATATGTGATATCACTATTTATATTTGCATATGTGTTATGTGCATATTATTTGAAATTGAAATCGAACTTAATACACAATAATGAATTAATAATTATTCAATAAACAATTTAATAACTTGTTTTTACACTTGTACCAGTTAGAATATTAAGATTTTGGTTTGGTACTTTAGATTGATATTTGGGGCATGTAGAATGTCCGGTTAAGGCTTAAAATAATGGATTTTAGGTTCTATGGGTTGATATATGACTTGGGCTAGGTTTTGAGCTGTTTAGAGTGGTATTTGGACTCATTGGGTAGAGGTCCATATGGGACCTAAAACTAATTTTAAATTAGCATATTAAAAAGATCATTAGGGTAAACCTAATTCATTATAAAACTTTTGGAAAAAAAAACTAAAGCTAGAGAGAGGATGTAACTTGGAGAAGAAATGGATTTGGAGCAATTGAGCATGGATTTCATCCCAATTGGAATTGAGACAAGTTTATTTAGTACTTGAATATATTTACATTTGTGTTATAGCATGATTATTTATTGGAATAAAACATGATTATATTCAAATCTAATTTTTAGATCAATTAACTAATTTTGTAATTAAATTAAATAGATCATTTACGTTACTATTTATGTTCATGAGATAAAATCTAAGATTGGTAAAGATCCTTATGATCTGAGATAGAATTGTTATATAATTGTTAGGAAGATGTTATATACTACAAATTAACCAAAAGGCCCTTGTTAATTGAATGATTTGATGACTACGATGTACCTAATTGATCAAAGATGGAAATAGAGGGTAATTGGATTGAATATAAAACTATCCATTTAATTCATATGGAATACGTGTGAAAACCTTAGTTATAGGTTAAAATCGATCTTGGAAAACTATATATGAATATAATTGTTGATGTAAAAAATTAGATCATATCTAATTATTCAATCACAGATAAATAAATGAGACAAAGAATTTTTAAAGTGGTTCAGCCTTACAAGAATGGCCTACGTCCACTGTTATGTTATTACTGATTGTTTGAGAATTCTTGATTACAAGTTCCATCAAGAAATTCCTGTCCCTTTACAATGAGGATTGTACAATGTATTTATAGCCCTGAGGCTGTAATGTGAAAGGGTAATACATTAAATGATGTACATATGAAAGGGTAATACATTCAATGCCCCTTAAGGGTATGCGTCTGAATGATAAGCATTTAATGAACAGTCAAACTGTTGGTTATCCTGCTATTAATGCTTTGTTCGAGGTGCATCTCGAACCGCCTAAGCTTCTCGGTACTCAAGAGTTCCTCGAAGAGTTCTTGTTCCTCGGAGCGTATGAGTTCCTCCAGGAATCAGTGTTCCTCGTTGTAGTATGGTTCCTCGGAGCATGTGAGTTTCTCGAAAGTGTTTGTTGTTGCTACGTAGATTGCCACGTGTCTTCACTTTATTGAGCCATGTCAGCAAACTAAATTTGATATCAATAGAAGCCCCCAAGGTTTCATAGTTTGAACTTCGAGGAGTGTGGAACATTCTTTCTCGGAATATGGCAGTTTTAAATGGTCACCCTGAAATTTAGGAGTCTTTTGTATTCATTTCTCCTTCCAAATTCGTAGAATCAGGCTTTTTTTTATTTTTATAACCACCTCGATCTCCGTGTACTTTTTGTCCTTCTAGCCGCCGGTAGCGTAATCGTTTCTTTTTGTAATCATTACTTTACCATTTCCCAAGGCAGAGTATTTAAGCGTCACAGACAATCCCATCGTCTTCTACTTTTTCAAATTTGCATCTTCAAATTTTCCATTGTCTTACTCTCTTGTGCGTTCATCCTTTTCATCGTTCGTGATCAACAGATCCACTCTTTTTCTGTAAGATCTTCTTCCTTCTTCTTCATTTCCTTTATTCATCGTGGTTTACCCTGTTGAATCTCTTGATAAATTTCGCTCTGATTTTTCTATTCCCTCCTGGGTTGTTCTGGAAGAGCTTTCTGAGACTTCTGACTATTTCCGTTTGGCTGAGGGACATTGGTTCCCCAGTCTCTTTGTTGCTGAATGTGGATTTTCTTTTCCGCCCAACCCTCTATGTTTGGAATTTTATCAATATTTTGACGTTCCTGCAAGAATAGCCCCCAATACATGGAGAATGGTTAATGGGGTTTATAGGTTAAATTAAATTCATGGAACTCGCATAGGAATTCCAGAAATCATGTTTTGTTATAAATGGGCAGTGGGTGATAACACTTTTTATTTAAAAACTAGATTTTTAAATAGGGCTTTAGTGGTCAATCTCCCGGATGCCAATAGGGACTGTTTTGAGCACGGAGTTGTTATAAAAAATTGGCAACATGCTCCTTTATCTGGGGATGAAGTGTATCAGGGTCCCAGATGCCCTCCTTATGGCAATAGGATAGGTTATTTTTATTTTATTTTATTTATTTTGAAATTATGCTTCTTCTATGTTTGATAAAATGTGCCACTGATATTTTAATGTTTATTTATTTGCAGTTGATAGCAAAAGAAAGTGTCCAAAAGAAGCAGACGTGAATATAAGGCACTTAAAACTTATCTGGAGTTTGCATCAGAGTGTTGCCGATGAGCACATTAGGTCAGCCTCGTATCTGCTGCAGTACAAGAGCTACACCACTTCTTTCACTGCTCGTCCGGTGATAAGTGAAGTAGAACCATTACCAGCTTCTACCAGTTCCTCGCCTGAGTCACACATTCCTTTAAATGAAAGGATGAAGAAGAGAAGACCTCCCACCCTTTTTGAGAAACCTGCCTCTGGTGCTGGAGAGGCAAAAAGAAGTAAGATTGACGTCCCAGGGGAGGGGACAAAGAAAACTGATGCACCTTCCTCGGCTGCCCCTGTTGTGAAGGTTGTCGAGCAGCCCCAAGTGGCTCCGAGCAAGTCTGCTGCTCCAGGAGAAGTGATTGTAATATCACCGACCAAAAGTTCCTCCTTGGTTGAATCTATTCTTGCTCCCTCGAGGAAGCTGAAGAAGAGCTCCTCGATTAATTTGGCTGACACCATCTCTCAGACCCCGACTAGTGGAGTTCCCACTTTCGTTCCCCCGAGCTCTGCCATGAGCTCGGTGAAGACTTGGATCATTCCTGAGATCCAAGGTATCGAAGAAAACCTTTCTCGGGATATGGTTACCTCTTTGGCAGCTCGCCACATTGTTTCTGTAAGTCCTTTACTTTGAACTTTTTATCTTTCCCTTGTTATATCTGTCTTTGACTTGCTTTCATTTTCTTTTCACAGTTAGTGAGCTGCTTCAATACAATTTTGAAGAAGGATGAAGCTATTAAATCTTCAAGCTCCTCGTCTGGTGTAGAGGAAGCTCTGGTGGGCCTGAGGCAGTCTTTGGAAGATTCTCGTCTGAAGTACGATGCTGATAAGACAATCTGGGAGAAGAAACTTACCTCAACTAAGCAGGAGAAAGCTCAAGTTATTGAAGTCTCCAAGGAGTTGGAGAAGAGAATAAAGGACTTGTAAGGGAAAAATAAAGAGCTTGACAAGAAGCTCAAAAATGCTGGAGAGCTTGAGAATAAGCTCAAGGTTGCTTAGGAAGAGTTGGGTCAGCTTCGGGAGGTAAATCGGCAGAAGGAGGAGGTTGAGAATAAATTGAAGACTGCTGAAAACCTTCTGTCCGAGAAGCTTTCCTCGGAGAAGTTAAAGAGAAAATTGGCTGTGAAGAAGTCTTTCAGCGCTGGTTGGGACAAGGGGTGGAACAAGGGCTTGGCTGCCATGATATCGCAAGTAGAATATGGCAGCCTCAAGTACTTTAGGGATGGATGGGTCGCTGCTCTACAGGAGGTGAAAGTGGATGAAATTCCGAACTCTTTCAGCGACACATCCCTGGTCCCCCTCCAACTCCTAAAGACGAAGAAGAGGACGAAGCTGCCTCCGAAGAGTCTTTCATGGTGATGGGAGATCAGGTTTCTCTTCCCCTGACTATTCAGCCCGCTGACGAGGAACTTCAACTACCTGCAACTTCCTCCGAGCAACCTCCAGCACTTCCCCAACCACTATCTGCTCCATCCGAGCAACCTACTTCCTCGTCCCATCCTCCCGAGAAAGTTTTAGGAGACAAGGAAAAGGTGTAGAGTTGTTCGGATTTCTCTATTTTATTTTTCTTTAACAAATGTAATCTTGAACATGTAATTCTAAACCTTGTACTTCTGACCTTTATGATATAATAAAACTTGAACTTGTGTTTATTCATACTGTTGTCTCTTCTTCATACTCTGTTTTGATTATTGATTACTGCTTTTTCTTCCTCTACTAGTTTTTGGCCAGGATGGAATTATTATCTGCTCATGATACAAAGTTGTTGAGGCAATGCAATGAATACTTTAAGGCTGGTCACACGGATCTGAGTGCATCACAAATCATCGACATCCTTGGTCAAGATGCTTCCGAACAGGAAATTGAGGCCTACCAATACTTGAAGTGTCTGCTTGATCGTGCAGTAGCCAATAATGTGGCTTATTATGATATGATCGAGGATCTCCAAGGCACTCTTGAAGACCTTCAGCAACAATACAAAGAATCCACTGCCCTTTTGCACGGGGGGGGTATGAGAAGAAGTATCAGTAACTCAATGCTGACAAGGGATACGAGAAGCGTTTTGCTGGCTACGATGTGAGGGAGAGAACTCTGAGGGCTGAGGTCGAGGAGTGCAGACAAATAGCTGAATTATTAGAGCAAGAGAATAACAACCTGCAAAGAGAGTTGTCACAGTTGAAGTCTGCAGCTTCCACTTCAAAAGCCTTAATCCCAGTGACTGATGAGGGATTCTCATTCTTGGAAGTCGAGAACGCCAACTTGAGGGACGAATTGGAGACCTTGAAGAGAGTTGGCCCCTCTACATCTTCTCGTGGACGAGCAAGAGCAACTTGAATTCCTGTCGAGGAACAGAGGACTCAATCTGCTTTGGAGAACCAAGCTTTCTAATTAATGGCAAAGAACCAGGCGTTGGCTGAAATGTCAAAGAAGATCAAGGACCTGAAAGAGCAGCTTTCTGCGCAGAAGTCAGTCTTGGAGAATAAGGAAATCTTCATCAAAAATCTCCACGAGCAGCTGGAAAGACTGACATATCAATTCCACAAACAACCCAGGGAGTTCTGGATGGCTGGGTACAACGAGGTTCTCTACCACTTGGACGATCGTATCCAGAATGCCAATAATGAGGGCTACAAGCAAGGCTGGTTGAATGCCTTAGGTGTGCTTCAACTCGAACAGGGTCATTACCTGTGGGACTACCATAATCCTGGGCTGCTCGACCTACCCGTGCCACCATTAAAACTTGATATGAGTTGGATCCCTGCTCGGGCCATTCCTCGATGCTTAATTTCTAAGTATCTCGACGACTACAATCTCCATTCAAGTGTCGAGATATCTCGTCCCGAGCACCTCCTAGATCAACCATCCGTGACGAATATCAGGATGTTAAAAGATTTGAACTTCATAAACTCTCTGTAATACCCCGTATTTTTATGCTATATTAATTTGGGGATTTATTAAATTTAACATGATTGATTTATTTAATAAAAATTCGGAAATTAATTATGTTATAATTATTAACGTGACGAGAATTAGTAATTATGGGAAACTTGTTGAATATTACTAATGAGCAAAGTAATATATTATATTGGTTATATTGAATGTCATGAGTGAATTAAATGACTATTTCGGAAATTTAAGACGGGACGTGTCCGTGTCACGTCGGGACTATTTTTGTTAAATAAAAAGTGAATATTTTATAAGTTGTTCGTATGGTCATTTTGAGTGCGCCGGCGCGTCCGGTAGGGTCGAGATAGTCAGTAAAGTGTACCCGGGGGTTTAGTTTGGGTCTCGGGGCATATTTAGGCCTAATTAGTACCCCGGGAGGGCATTTTAGTCATTTTACATAATTGGGTAATTAAACCCACGAAATTCAGCAACCTATATCAGCCATTTAGGTTAGCCTTTTAGGGTTAGAATATCCAGAAATCAAGTGACGGCCATTGGAGAAGAGAGGAGAGAGCTCCAAGGCAATTGAAGGTCAAAAAGTCACCGGTTTGCACCGCCGCCACCACCACCGCGTAGATCGCGAGATGAGGAACGCAGCCATACCAAAATCAGTCGTGAATCAGATTACCAAAAATCCCAGGCAAGTGTTTAACTTGCTATTTTCATTGGTGCAATCTTCATATTAGTTTAGGATTGATTTTTGATGAAAACTATGGAAGAAAACCCAATTTATGATAGGAGAATCCATGTAGTATTGATTTATATGTTGATTCTGGAAACCCTTGCCATGTAGAGGAAATAAACCACGAAATTTTGTTGATCTTAAGAAAGAAATTCTGGAGAAAGATTTGTTAGAAAACTGTTTAAGAAAATTCTAGGGTTCTTGATAATTGGATATAATTTTAGGTTGAAAATTCATGTTTAAATGATGAATATGTACATGCCTTACGTTAGAATCATCTGGTATATTTTTATAATGTTAGTAGTAGAATTCTGGGACGATTGGAACTTGAAAATATGGATTTGGTGTAATTTTGGTGATGAAACCCGTAACTGCATTCTGCAGAATTTTTCGCAGACCTGCTTGATCGATCAATCGAGCCCCAAGCTTCGATCGATAACCCCTCCTGGCAGACTCCTAATTCCCTCTTAAATGAGTTAAATTCATATTGTCGTGATATAATTCTTGGGCATTCTTGATAAAATGTTTTGGGAGATAGGAAAGAACAGTAGGACATATGAATGAGTGTTGGAAACTTTATTATAAGTCGAGAACTTTGCTTTTGGGATAATTATAAAATAAACGATGAAGCTACGTAATTCAAGTGAGAGATTTCGGCGAATAACTACGATAGTGAATAAAGGTATACCTACTGAGTTTTCTACTTGGAAGGATAGAGTCCACGAGTGTCATGTAATAAGTGAGAAAACCCTTCGAGTTAAGGTTAGAGACGAACCCTTATACGCGATACTAATAATATGATAATATGGAAATGTCGAAATTATGGGAATTGAAAATTTACCTAATATTGTTATGGTAATGTTAGTATAGTTATATGATTGTGTGTGCATATACTATATATGTGTGAAAATCATGCCCACGCTACTTGCTATCCCTGAGGTTACCGCGCTGGGATAAGTCTTATCTCGATGGGACCTTTATGGGGGATATTGACTTGTACCCTAGAAGATAGATGTCCTTGGTACAGGCTATCGACGTGATAGTTCAGACGGTCCTCAGAGACGCAGGCATGTGCCATCCTCTTAGAGACTTGGAATCTATTCTTCGCCTCAATATTGTTTGTGTATGTATGTTAATACATTTCGAGAGTGATTCCGAATGTATTCCCCTTAATATGAGTGATATGGGGCTTTGGATAGTAGAGTATGCCCGCACCCTATTTTAGTTGGGGTGCTGTTATAATATATATTATGCGTGTAGTTAATATATATATGAAATTCTGAAAACTGGAACTACCTACCGTGATTTGATTTGTAGGACATGGTTGATGACTAATATTGTAAATACTTATTTTGAGAAAGCAGAGTATGCCTACACCATAGTTTGTATGTTGGTGCTGTTAGGATATATATATAAATTAGACGAGTGCTTAATATATATATCTGGATTGAGGAATTTAAACTGTTGTTGTAACGTAGTAAGTGGGGAATAATTCTGGACTAAATTATGAATATTTGTTTTGAGAAAGTATAATATGTCACTGGAAAACTTATTGATTTTATAAAGTTAAAATGGAGAACTTTGGTTACTAATTGGAACATCTTTTTAAATGAAATTGTTAATTTGTAAATCTTACGAGTAACCTAAGATAAGTTAAATCATTTAGGAAGACTAGTACGATAAATGATAAGATAAACCGTTGGGAAGGTTAGTGCGATAGGTGTGCACAATAGAAGAGAGGTGAGATTTTCTCAAGAGAGTGTCGCACTAATATGTTGTTGCATTGGCCTGTATCAATTTAAATACTTGCTAAACGTATTTTAAAATCAAACACACTTTCGGTCTCTGACCCGTTTCTTTTACTCTCTCTCTCTTGTATATATATGTATATATTTCAGGTGCCCAGCCACAGGGGCGTCTTGCTTAGGATCCATTGAGAGGAACGTGCTGTAGCTTAGGTGGGAGTTGCAGGTCACTTGCGTAGACGGCTTCTTTTATTGACTCCACTTCTAGCATTTTTCATTATTGGGCACGTGTCGCCCTTTCCATTATTTTATTGTTATTGGGACATTTGTATTTCAGTTAATTCCAGTATTGTTCTATGGGATTTATTCAGTTTGGATTTGTGACTTTAGTTTTCATATGCTGACATTCGATTGACGAATGTATTATATTATTTGGTTTACTGTGATGTGATTCATAATTGTAGAAATGTTGTTTTTAAATAAATAATTTTTTTTTTAATTAAAATTTGGAAAGTATGTATGAAAATGGTTTTGACACTTAGCTTAATTATTTAGGGTGTTAAATTGGAATTTTTTTTTTTATCGACAGTGATGCTGAGAATGAACCAACTGTTTACCTTGATTTAATTTAATAAAGGAGTGATCGCCCGGTATTTAATTAGGCGGGGTGTCACTGGTGGTATCAGAGCATCAGGTTCTAGTGTCCTTTAGGATCTATACGGCTTATTATGCTTTCAGCGTTGCTTTCTTTGAAATAGAGCCCTAATACTAGGAACGTTGTGTTCATCTCTATAAATTGGGAATTCGTGCTTCTGCGATTTGTTTATTTGAATGATGAACTCATCCAAATTCATTTAAATTTTCAGATGGACCGTCGAGAAGAACTAGCTAAAACGGTTGAGGGAGTCAACGAGCAAGATCGACTCACACCTCAGGTAACCCCAGAGAGAATATCAACCGCCGAGTTAGCAGGTATCGTGGCACAAGCAGTTACCGCTGCAGTTTTACAATACCAAGAACGCAGCATGCAACTTAAAGAAGGCAAAAGACCTAGAGAGGTTAGCCAAATGCATGTGACTAAAGCTGACAAATGTGCGAAGACTCCGAAATTGCGACAGCAAACTACCCAAGATCGGGTCAGTTCTAGTCAACAACGTGGTAAAATGAAGCAGTTTCGAAAGAGGAATAAAGTCCCAAGTCAGCAAGGCCGACACCGACAGCAGCAGGGTCTGAGGGGGAGTAACTTCGGAGGCCGATGTTTTGGGTGTGGTAAGCACGACCATAGGCGCCAGGATTGTCCGGAGAGAGATAGGGCCCCACAACAGCGGGGTGCCCGTAATGATCCACAGGGGCCACATTTTCCAGTCGCTCTCCCAGCACCAGCTCAGGTACCAGACCAACCGACCTTTCCAGTAGCACCAGTGCAGCAGGGGCAATTACAGTACAGACATATCTATAATGTCCACCAGGCAGCAGCCCCACAGGCACCACCCGAGATTTGGGGTATGTCTTCTATCCATGGAACTTTGGGTCGAATTCTATTTGTTACTGGGGCAACGCATTGTTTTATAGCTACATATTATGCGAAGAACTTAGGGTTATTAACCACAGTAGAGAGCACTGTGACGTACACAGACTCACCACTGGGGAGTGGGTCACTTATTTTCTTTATATGCCGGGGAGTGGGGGTAGAGACTGGTAGCTTGGTATTACCTGCAGATATGTTAGTCTTAGACATGCACGAGCATGATGTGATTATTGGTATGGATTGGCTCGCAGCTTATAGAGCCATGATTGATTGCTTCAGTGGGAGCATTGTTTTTGCCATTCCGGGGCAAGAGATGTTTGTAGTGGCGATGCCTTGCCCAGAGGGAGGTTCGACCGCTCATTTGTATTACATAGAGGAGGATACCTCTAAGGAGATTGTGATTCCCTTAGATTCGATCCCAGTTGTCAGGGAGTATTCCGATGTGTTTCAGGAGATACCAAGCCTACTCCCAGTCGAGAGATAGACTTTGTCATAGACTTATTGCCAAATACGAGACCTATAGCACGCGCACCGTACCGTATGGCTCCGACTGAGATGCGAGAGCTACGAGATCAGAAAGAGCAGCTGTTAGGTCAGGGCTTCATTCGTAGGAGTACCTCACCTTAGGGCGCTCCAGTTTTGGTTGTAAAGAAAGGAGATGGTTCACTGAGATTGTGTGTGGACTACCGGGAGTTGAACAAGGTCACGATACGGAATAAGTATCTGTTGCCTCGAATCGATGATCTATTTGACCAGTTGAGGGGAGCAACTTTCTTTTCGAAGATAGATCTGAGGTCGGGGTACCATCGGTTACGTATTAGAGAGCAGGATGTTTCAAAGACTGCCTTCTTGTCGAGATATGGGTCCTATGAGTTCAGGGTAATGCCATTCGGACTCACAAATGCTCCAGCCGTTTTCATGGACTTGATAAACTGAGTATTCAGAGAGTTCTTGGATCAGTTTGTCATCGTCTTCATAGATGACATCTTGATATATTCACACTCCGAGGAGGAGCATGCAGAGCACTTGAGGCAGGTTCTTCAGACTCTACGAGAGCATCAGTTGTATGCTAAGTACGAGAAGTGTGGATTCTGGTTGCGAGAGGTACAGTTCTTGGGCCATGTTTTTTCTGAGCAAGGGATAGCAGTTGACCCGAGTAAAGTATCAGCGGTGAGGGAGTGGGGACAGCCCACGACACCGACGGAAGTGCGTAGTTTCTTGGGGTTAGCTGGTTACTACAGGAGATTCATTCGGGGATTCTCCAAAATAGCGGGTCCGTTAACGAATCTGACTCGCAAGGGAGTACCATATGTTTGGGATGACGCTTGTCAATTGGCTTTCGACGAGCTGAAAGACAAGCTTACTTCGGCACCAGTCCTTACTTTACCGAAACTGGGTGTGGAGTACCTGGTTTACACCGTTGCGTCTTTACGGGGACTTGGAGGAGTACTCCAGCAGGAGGAGAAGTCTATAGCTTTTGCTTCCCGCAAGCTTAAGCCGCATGAGAAGAATTACCCCACCCACGACCTGGAGTTAGCAGCGGTCGTCTTTGCATTGAGGATTTGGAGGCACTACTTATTGGGTGAGAAATTCCGTTTGTTCACAGACCATAAGTCACTGCAGTACCTGTTCACTCAACGAGAGCTGAATATGCGTCAGCGCAGGTGGTTAGAGTTTGTGAAAGACTATCAGTTCGAAATACAGTATCATCCGGGGAAGGCAAACGTAGTTGCTGATGCGTTGAGCCGTAGACCGGTAGATGATGTAACGGACATCTGGAAAGCAAAGTGGAAGGAGTTGGGTCACCAAGACGCAGTAGCCCGTTCTTTCATATCCGTTATGTCAGTCACACCCGAGATTGTTACGAGGGTGATAAAGGCACAGACCACAGACCCGTTTTGCCAGGAGCAGATTGTGCGACTTCTAGCCGAGGGTGCTGAGTCCTATTCTGTTAGTTCTGATGGAGGTTTGCGGTTTAATGGGAGATTGGTGGTTCCAAAAGGAGCAGAGTTACGTCATGAAGTGATGACTCATTCTCATGGGTCCCGATTTGCAGTACATCCGGGAGGCGATAAGATGTACCAGGACATGAGGCGACAATACTGGTGGAGAGGGATGAAGAAGGACATTGCTGAGTTTGTGTCCAAGTGTTCTACCTGCCAACTGGTAAAGGAGGACCACCAGAAATTGTCAGGATTGCTTCAGCCATTGGAAGTACCCGCGTGGAAGTGGGAGAGTATTTCCATGGATTTTATTACAGGGTTGCCTACATCACAGCGGGGCTACGATTCTATCTGGGTGATTGTAGACCGTTTGACCAAGGTGGCTCATTTTCTGCCAATGGGGACAGATTATACTACGGGCCAGCATGCTCAGTTGTTCATCGCTGAGATTGTCAGATTACATGGGGTGCCCCTGAATGTTGTGTCAGATAGGGACAAGATTTTTGTGTCACGTTTCTGGGAAAGCTTTCAGGAGGCTATGAGTACTGAGTTGAGGTTGAGTTCGGCTTACCACCCACAGACAGACGGACAGACAAAGCGTACTAATCAGATGTTAGAAGATATGCTACGCATGTGTGTTCTCGATTTTGGAGGAGGTTGGGAGCCACATCTTCCACCGGTAGAGTTTGCTTATAATAACTCCTATCAGTTCACGATTGGCATGGCTCCATTTGAGGCTTTGTATGGAAGGCCTTGTCGTTCTCCAACTTGTTGGCTCGAGGTGGGGGATAACAAGTTGCTAGGGCCAGAAGTGATTCAGGAGACCTCCGCGAGGATTGAGATAATCAGGAGTCGTATTCGGGTAGCCCAGGACAGGTAGAAGAGCTACGCCGATGCGAAACGGTTCTTCCGGGAGTTTAATGTGGGAGATCAAGTGTTATTGCGTGTATCTCCTATGAAGGGAGTGATGAGGTTCGGGAAGAAGGGGAAGTTGGCTCCGAGGTACGTGGGACCATTTCCATCATCGAGAGGATTGGGCCGGTTGCATACAGGTTAGGACTGCCAGAACATTTACATCGCATCCACGATGTATTCCACATCTCGTTGTTGAGACGATATCTTCGGGATGATATGGCCCATACTCACATTGCGATAGATGAGATAGACTTACAGTCTGATAGCTCTTACGAGGAGAGACCAGTGGCTATCCTAGACTATAATGAGAGGAGATTGAAGTCAAAGATAGTTCCACTTGTGCGAATCCAGTGGGAGCATCATAATGTGGAGGAATCCACTTGGGAGCGCGAGGCAGTTATGCGCGAGAGATATCTAGAGTTGTTTTTTTTCTAGGTATGCCTTATTTTCTGAATTTCGGGACGAAATTCCGTTATTAGGGGGGAAGTATGTAATACCCCGTATTTTTATGCTATATTAATTTGGGGATTTATTAAATTTAACGTGATTGATTTATTTAATAAAAATCCGGAAATTAATTATGTTATAATTATTAACGTGACGAGAGTTAGTAATTATGGGAAACTTATTGAATATTACTAATGAGCAAAGTAATATATTATATTGGTTATATTGAATGTCATGAGTGAATTAAATGACTATTTCGGAAATTTAAGACGGACGTGCCCGTGTCACGTCGGGACTATTTTTGTTAAATAAAAAGTGAATATTTTATAAGTTGTTCATATGGTCATTTTGAGTGCGTCGGCGCGTCCGGTAGGGTCGAGATAGTCAGTAAAGTGTACCCGGGGGTTTAGTTTGGGTCTCGGGGCATATTTAGGCCTAATTAGTACCCCGGGAGGGCATTTTAGTCATTTTACATAATTGGGTAATTAAACCCACGAAATTCAGCAACCTATATCAGCCATTTAGGTTAGCCTTTTAGGGTTAGAATATCCAGAAATCAAGTGACGGCCATTGGAGAAGAGAGGAGAGAGCTCCAAGGCAATTGAAGGCCAAAAAGTCACCGGTTTGCACCGCCGCCACCACCACCGCGTAGATCGCGAGATGAGGAACGCAGCCATACCAAAATCAGTCGTGAATCAGATTACTAAAAATCCCAGGCAAGTGTTTAACTTGCTATTTTCGTTGGTGCAATCTTCATATTAGTTTAGGATTGATTTGTGATGAAAACTATGGAAGAAAACCCAATTTATGATAGGAGAATCCATGTAGTATTGATTTATATGTTGATTCTGGAACCCCTTGCCATGTAGAGGAAATAAACCACGAAATTTTGTTGATCTTAAGAAATAAATTCTGGAGAAAGATTTGTTAGAAAACTTTTTAAGAAAATTCTAGGGTTCTTGATAATTGGATATAATTTTAGGTTGAAAATTCATGTTTAAATGATGAATATGTACATGCCTTACGTTAGAATCATCTGGTATATTGTTATAATGTTAGTAGTAGAATTCTGGGACGATTGGAACTTGAAAATATGGATTTGGTGTAATTTTGGTGATGAAACCCGTAACTGCATTCTGCAGAATTTTTCGCAGACCTGCTTGATCGATCGATCGAGTCCCAAGCTTCGATCGATAACCCCTCCTGGCAGACTCCTAATTCCCTCTTAAATGAGTTAAATTCATATTGTCGTGATATAATTCTTGGGCATTCTTGATAAAATGTTTTGGGAGATAGGAAAGACCAGTAGGACATATGAATGAGTGTTGGAAACTTTATTATAAGTCGAGAACTTTGCTTTTGGGATAATTATAAAATAAACGATGAAGCTACGTAATTCAAGTGAGAGATTTCGGCGAATAACTACGATAGTGAATAAAGGTATACCTACTGAGTTTTCTACTTGGAAGGATAGAGTCCACGAGTGTCATGTAATAAGTGAGAAAACCCTTCGAGTTAAGGTTAGAGACGAACCCTTATACGCGATACTAATAATATGATAATATGGAAATGTCGAAATTATGGGAATTGAAAATTTACCTAATATTGTTATGGTAATGTTAGTATAGTTATATGATTGTGTGTGCATATACTATCTATGTGTGAAAATCATGCCCACGCTACTTGCTATCCCTGAGGTTACCGCGCTGGGATAAGTCTTATCTCGATGGGACCTTTATGGGGGATATTGACTTGTACCCTAGAAGATAGATGTCCTTGGTACAGGCTATCGACGTGATAGTTCAGACGGTCCTAAGAGACGCAGGCATGTGCCATCCTCTTAGATACTTGGAATCTATTCTTCGCCTCAATATTGTTTGTGTATGTATGTTAATACATTTCGAGAGTGATTCCGAATGTATTCCCCTTAATATGAGTGATATGGGGCTTTGGATAGTAGAGTATGCCCGCACCCTATTTTAGTTGGGGTGCTGTTATAATATATATTATGCGTGTAGTTAATATATATATGAAATTCTGAAAACTGGAACTACCTACCGTGATTTGATTTGTAGGACATGGTTGATGACTAATATTGTAAATACTTGTTTTGAGAAAGCAGAGTATGCCTACACCATAGTTTTTATGTTGGTGCTGTTAGGATATATATATAAATTAAACGAGTGCTTAATATATATATCTGGATTGAGGAATTTAAATTGTTGCTGTAACGTAGTAAGTGGGGAATAATTCTGGACTAAATTATGAATATTTGTTTTGAGAAAGTATAATATGTCACTGGAAAACTTATTGATTTTATAAAGTTAAAATGGAGAACTTTGGTTACTAATTGGAACATCTTTTTAAATGAAATTGTTAATTTGTAAATCTTACGAGTAACCTAAGATAAGTTAAATCATTTAGGAAGACTAGTACGATAAATGATAAGATAAACCGTTGGGAAGGTTAGTGCGATAGGTGTGCACAATAGAAGAGAGGTGAGATTTTCTCAAGAGAGTGTCGCACTAATATGTTGTTGCATTGGCCTGTATCAATTTAAATACTTGCTAAACGTATTTTAAAATCAAACACACTTTCGGGCTCTGACCCGTTTCTTTTGCTCTCTCTCTCTTGTATATATATGTATATATTTCAGGTGCCTAGCCACAGAGGCGTCTTGCTTAGGATCCATTGAGAGGAACGTGCTACAGCTTAGGTGGGAGTTGCAGGTCACTTGCGTAGACGACTTCTTTTATTGACTCCACTTCTAGCATTTTTCATTATTGGGCACGTGTCGCCCTTTCCATTATTTTATTGTTATTGGGACATTTGTATTTCAGTTAATTCCAGTATTATTCTATGGGATTTATTCAGTTTGGATTTGTGACTTTAGTTTTCATATGCTGACATTCGATTGACGAATGTATTATATTATTTGGTTTACTGTGATGTGATTCATAATTGTAGAAATGTTGTTTTTAAATAAATATTTTTTTAAAATTAAAATTTGGAAAGTATGTATGAAAATGGTTTTGACACTTAGCTTAATTATTTAGGGTGTTAAATTGGAAAATTTATTTTTATCGACAGTGATGCTGAGAATGAACCAACTGTTTACCTTGATTTAATTTAATAAAGGAGTGATCGCCCGGTATTTAATTAGGCGGGGTGTCACACTCTCCTCTTGCTTTAAATGATCCGCCTGCTGGCGAGGAACCTGTTTCAAAAGCAGAGGGGAAGAAACCAATAAAGTAGGAATTTTGATGTAATAGTTAGTATAAATTTTATTATCAATGTAATCTGTTTTTGGATTTAATGAAAGGCTTTTATTTTTGTTCGCAATCTTAATTGCTATTGTCTTGTAAAATACTTTACATTTGTGCATGTATGTCTATTAAAAAGATAACAATATTGTGTTATTTTGTGCTGTTTGTCGATCAACTTATTGTCGACTAGCTTGAATTTGTGGTAGTCATTATAAAAAATTACTAAGTTATTCTTCGACCAACTTACTAATAATTTTAAAAAGTCACGAGTATCAATAATTTTGCTTGATCATTTTCTCGTATTCATAAAATGTTTCCGACCAACCAAGGTCGGTAAATTTCCTTCTCGACCAACTATAGTTAGTGGGTTTTTATCCCCGACCAGCCATAGTTAGTGGATTTTTCCTCTACGAGGAGCTTTTAGTTGGCGTTTTCAAGAATATATTTACTTCCTAACCAACATAAGTTGGCATTTTTAGGAATATTTTTATTTCCCGAGGAACACATAGTTTTACTTCCCGGAGGAATACAAGTAGCTTTACTTCCCGGAGGAATACAGGTAGTTTTACTTCCCGGAGGAATACATGTAGCTTTACTTCTCGGAGGAATACAGGTAGCTTTACTTCCCGGAGGAATACAGGTAGCTTTACTTCCCGGAGGAATATAAGTTTTACTTCCCGGAGGAATACAAGTTTTTCTTCACGGAGGAATATATTTGTTTCTCGACCAACCTTAGCTGGCGTTTTCGAGAAAATTTTTGAGTAGCCCGAGTTTTGCCGAGTTTCACCGATTAGTGTGTAGCACTAGTATTCCCCGAAAAACTATCAATAAAAGGAGAAAATATACATCACTGATAATACTTGCGCAGGTGCTCTGCGTTCCATGCATTCTTAAACTCATCCCCTTCTAAAGTTGTTATTCGGTAAGTTCCTAGTCGAACAACTTCTTTAACTCGGTATGGTCCATGCCAGTTTGCCTCCAGTTTGTTGTGCTTTTGAATCACTTTCTTTAGCACATAGTCTCCTTCTTTCAGGTCTCACTTCTTCACCCTCTTATTGTAGAATAGAGCTGTTCGTTGTTGGTATGCAGCATTTCTGATGGCTGATTCTTCTCTAACTTCCTCGAGCATGTCTAAATCCAATCTTCTCATTAAGTCGCTGACAGGGGAATTGAAATTCAGTACCCTGTGTGTTAGGATGCCCAACTCGGTAGGTATAACATCTTCACTTCCAAACGCTAGCATATATGGAGATTCTCCAGTTGCTACTCGGGGAGTAGTTCGATAAGCCCACAGTACTGACTGTAACTCGTTGATCCAATTTGCTTTCGCATCGTCCAGTATTTTCTTCAAACCATTCAACAGTGTTCTGTTTATCACTTCAGTTTGTCCATTGCTTTGAGGATGGCCTGGTGCTGAGTGAATCTTCAAAACATTTGATTGATGACAATAGGCAGCGAACTCCTCGTTATCAAATTGTGTTCCATGGTCTGTGATGAAAGCATGAGGAAGACCATATCGACAAATGATGTTCTTCCAAATAAATTGGTACACCTTTTCGTACGTCATATCAATGAGAGGCTCAACTTCCACCCACTTAGTAAAATAATCCACTGCAACGACGAGGTATTTGAACCTTCCTCTGGTCGTTGGCAGTGGTCCGACCAAATCTATTCCCCACATGGAAAATGGCCAAGGGGAAGTGATGGGTGTCAACAATGCTTGTGGAGTTATTCGGATGGAGGAAAAGCGCTGGCACTTGTCACATTTCTTGGCATAGGATACACAATCAGCCCTCATCGTCGGCCAGTAATATCCCTGCATCATCATCCTTTGCAAAAGCGTCCGGCCTGCTACATGGGCTCCACAGGACCCTTCATGGATCTCTTCAATCAATTCTTTCACCTCGGAGGGATGTACACATCTTTACAAACCTGCCATAATTCCTCGTCTATATAGAATACCATTAGTTAATACATACCGAGCAGCTTTAAGCTTTAATTTCTTGGCTCCAAGCTTGTCAATTGGTAATTCTCCCTCCTCAATATATGCCCTGATGGGATCCATCCAAGATGGTCCTAAATCAAGGGTGATAAAGTTCATCTTCATCTATACTCCAACCAGCTAAAACTTTAATTGGGATTATTCTTCGTAGCTCGGTACGAGTAGCTGATGCTAATCGAGCTAGGGCATCTGCTCTTGCATTATCCATTCTTGGTATTCCGACTAGCTGAATAGCAGCAAATTCTGATACCAACTCCATTACCTTTGCATGGTATTTGATCATTAATTCTCCTTTGCCTGCATATATTCCCAACATTTGATTTACAATTAATTGAGAATCACTGAAGATAATAATTTCCTGCGCCTCCATAATTTTTGCCAAATTAAGACCTGCAATCATGGCCTCATACTCAGCCTAATTATTGGAAGCTTTGAATTAGAAACGTAGGGCATATTCCATGTCGACCTCGTCCGGAGTGCTCAAAACTATCCCTGCCCCACTGCCTGTTGTGCAAGATGAGCCATCTACATATAGCCTCCATATAGGTAACTCGTCTTCAAACTTCTGATCTGACAGAGTTCCTCGGTGAAATATTTGTTGCTTCCTTTCATCCTCCCCTCATATTTTTTGCTCTTCGTCGATCATCTTTTCTTACCCTTTTACCAACCGGAGTTGGTATGAGCTCGAATTTGATGATCCTGTAACATCCACTTATCCTTTTACCAACCTAAGTTGGTCTGAGCTTGTGTTTGATGATCTTGTAACATCCACAGGTTGATCAGGGAGAAACTTTTGCTCCTCGGGAGTATCAGGATAAGTGAATTCTGCTATAAAATCCGCTACAGCTTGCCCTTTAAGCGATGATCTGGGTTCATAGACTATATCGTTTTCACCGAGCTCTATTGCCCAGTACATCAATCTCCCTGACTTTTCTGGTTTATGAAGGGCTTGCCTCAACGGCATATCAGTATATACGACTATAGTATGAGCCTGGAAGTATGGCCTCATTCTCCTACTCGCCTCAATTAGCGCCAGTGCTAACTTTTTCAGCCTTGGATATCTGGCCTCTGCTCCTCGAAAGGCCTTACTTGTATAGTAGATTGGTTTTTGTACTCCATTCTCCACTCTTATCAATGCCGAACTGACTGCATTCTCAGAAACTGCCAGATACAAGAATAATTTTTCTCCCATCACTGGCCTGGATAACAATGGAGGTGCTCCCAAATATTTCTTCAAGTCTTAAAAAGCCTTCTCACATTCATCATTCCACTCAAAAGTCTTTCGGAGTGTCTTGAAGAATGGGAGACATCGATCAGTTGCTCGCGATACAAATCTGTTGAGTGCTGCTACTCGTCTTGTAAGACTTTGCACCTCTTTCTTCGTCGTTGGAGATCGCAGCCCTAATAGAGCTTTGATCTTTTCAGGATTTGCCTCAATGCCTCGTTGGTTGACAATGTATCCGAAAAACATGCCTTCTCGTACTCCAAATATGCACTTCGCCGGGTTCAGCTTCATTTGATATTTATCTAGTTGATCAAAAGTCTGACTTAAGTCAACTAGATGATCGACAACTTTCTTGCTCTTTGTCAGCATATCGTCAACATAGACTTCCATATTGCAACTGATTTGTTCAGCAAAGACTTTGTTCATCAGCCTCTGATATGTCGCACCTGCATTTTTTAAACCAAAAGGCATAACATTATAACAATAAGTTCCCCTAGGGGTAATGAAAGAAGTACTCTCTCTGTCTTCAGGTTTCATTTTAATCTGATTGTAGCCAAAATAAGCATCCATGAAGCTCAGCAGCTCGTGTCCCGAGGTAGCATCCACTAGTTGATCAATTCGGGGTAGTGGAAAGTGATCATTTGGGTATGCTTTGTTGAGGTCGGTGAAGTCTACACACATCCTCCAATTGTTGTTTTTCTTCTTCACCATCACCACATTTGCTAACCAGGCAGGATATTTAACATCTTCAATAAAGCAAGCTTTCTGGAGCTTCTCGACTTCCTCCTGTATAGCTTTATTCTTCTCGGGGCTGAATACTCTTCTTCTTTGCTTCACAGGCTTGATCTCCTTATTCACATTGAGTTCGTGACATAAGAAATTTGGGTCTATCCCAGGCATATCCTAATGACTCCACGCAAAAGTTTGCTTTCTGCTTCTAAGGAAAGTTATTAATTCCTATTTTAGTGAGGCTTCCAACGACGAACCTACTTGAGTAGTTTGTTCAGGGTGCTCGTCGTCCAGAATGATGTTTTCAGTAGCTTCCACCACTTGACCCTTTACGAGTTGCAACTCATCTCTAGGATCCAATGTTTCAATTTCTGCCCCTTCATCCACTTGATAAGTAGTAGTCTTTTTCCTTGATTCCTTTAGTTCCTCTTGCTCGGCGGATGAATAATAGCATTCCCGAGCTACTTTCTGGTCACCTTTCACAACTCCTACTCCAAAATTTGTTGGAAATTTTAGGCATTGATGCACTGTAGATGGTACAACCTCAAATTTCTTCAATCCTACTCTCCCCATGATGATATTATATGATGATTGAACATTCTTATCCATCACGAAGAAGCGTATTCTTTCTGTCCGACAAGCAGGCCAAGTACCAATGAATATATCCAACTTGATCATCCCAAGTGGAAAAACTTTCTCGCCAGCAAAACCGAGGAGGGGTCTATGATAAGGCTCCAGTTGAGATAGCTTTAGCTTTTAAATTATCGAAGCACGAGTAGAACATGATGTCTGTCGAGCTACCATTGTCTACCAGTACTCTTGAAATTATTACCTCCTTTATTCTTATCTTGATCACCAATGGGTCATCATGAGGATATAAAACACCTGCAAGGTCATTCTTTGAGAACCCAATGACCAACTTCTCTTTGTTCGCCTTTCTCGGGTGATCCTCCTCAGCTGGATTTATTCATTGAATGTACGAGTAAGCTTGAACCTCACAGAGGTAAGCTTTTCTCTCGGCAGTAAGGTCTCCTCCTCCTGTATCTCCACCTGTTATAACATTACAGTCAAATAACCCAAAGCGTATTGAAAATACCTCTCGTTCTGGCTGCCTTGGTCTCTTGGGAAGATTGGGGTCGTCTTCGGGATCAACTTCATGGTTTCTTTTCTTGTTCTCCTCTACTCGACGAGGAGATCTAGACCTCTCTCTTGTTCGGTCGTTGTTTCTTCTTTCGCTTCCATGATCAACATACTTTTCCAGCTTTCCTCGTCTGATGAGTGTTTCAATCTCATTCTGAAGAGCTATGCAATTTTTGGTCATATGGCCATGATCTTTATAAAACTCGCGATACTTTGCCTTATTCCTCTTGTTAGGGTCTGCCTTTATTTTCTCTGGCCAGTTTAATTCCTCGTTGTTCTTGATTTCTTCTAGAACATGGTTGATATCCTTCTTCAAAGGAGTATAATTATCGAATTTCTTCATTACGTCCCATACCGATCTAGTTCTTGAATGTTTGTCATTACCATTGTTCTTATGCTCTTTTTTCTTAGCTTTATCACCTTCCACCTTGGTTTCTTTTGCATCCATGTTCTTCTTCGCAGCCATAGACTCCTCGGTATTCATAATCTTGGACGCTTTTCCCATCAGGTCTGAAATGGTTCTAGGTGGATCTTTGGCCAAAGTATAGTACAACTTATTGCGCAGTAATCCACTCATCAAGGCGGTAATCGCTGTCTTCTCCTCATAATCAATGACTTCAAGTTTCTCGTTATTAAAATGAGTTATATAATCTCTGGTTCTCTCACCAGCCTTTTGCCTAACACTTAACAAATGCGCTACTCGTTTAACTGGCTTTGCCCCAAAACAGAAATTCCCAATGAATAACTCGGCCAATTGAAGAAAAGTTGAAATCTTACCCCGAGGAAGATTATTATACCATATTTGAGCAGATCCGGTAAGAGTTCCCGAGAATGACCTGCATCTCATCTCATCTGGAACAACATAGATGTCGGCTGCAGCTTGGTATTATTCTATATGAAGGACGAGGTCAGTCTTTCCATCATATTTGGGGGTCACAACAGGTGCTTTGAATTTTGATGGTGTTGGAAAATCTACAATGGCCTGGACAAAAGGTGTTCCTCGAACAAAGGTTCGTTGTAGAGGGTTCTTAGCTTTAACCATTTCCCCCAATCTATCCTCCAGCCTTTGAATAGAGCCTTTCCATGCATCATTTCCTTCCTCAGGCCTGTTGGTTCGAGCAACTGATCGCGTTGAAGTGGTTTCCTGGGATCTATCTTGACGAGCAGCTGGTCGCGACTGGGCAGATCCTTCCCTTAAATCTGATGGTCGTCTAAAACTCCTCGATGGGGCTCTGGGAGGACTTTTGCTCCTCGTAGGACCTAATCGATCGAAAGGGGATACTTTGCTTAATCTTTCTAGTGCACCGGTCCTTTCTAGGGAGAGAGTGATACGTTGTTCAGTATCTGTGACTCGCACTGACGAAGTTCGTCCAGGTTGATAAGAAAAATCTTCAGACTCCTCATTGTGATATGAATTGGAACGCCTAGTACGCGAAGAAGATGCACGGGTATTTCTTTGAATACTTCGTGGTCTTGAATGGGTTGGTGCACCGCCATGGAGGGTTTGTATGAGTTATCGCATATTTTCTTGCATGACGGTCTGGCCCTGAGCTAGATTTGTCATTATTCCAGCCATATCTGGAATATTTGGCGGGGAAGATGGATTTGGAGGGCTTCCGGCGTTTCGATTGCTAGATTCTAGAATATCAGCCATTTGTGATGAATTGTTTTTGATGAAAAATGATATTACCAATCGTTTCCCACAGACGGCGCCAATCTATTGATGTAAAAAATTAGATCATATCTAATTATTCAATCACAGATAAATAAATGAGACAACGAATTTTTAAAGTGGTTCAGCCTTATAAGAATGGCCTACGTCCACTGTTATGTTATTACTGATTGTTTGGGAATTCTCGATTACAAGTTCTATCAAGAAATTTCGGTCCCTTTACAATGAGGATTGTACAATGTATTTATAGCCCTGAGGCTGTAATGTGAAAGGGTAATACATTAAATGATGTACATATGAAAGGGTAATACATTCAATGCCCCTTAAGCGTATGCGTCTGAATGATAAGCATTTAATGAACAGTCAAACTGTTGGTTATCCTGCTATTAATGCTTTGTTCGAGGTGCAGCTCGAACCGCCTAAGCTTCTCGGTACTCAAGAGTTCCTCGGAGAGTTCTTGTTCCTCGGAGCGTATGAGTTTCTCGGGGATCAGTGTTCCTCGTTGTAGTATGGTTCCTCGGAGCATGTGAGTTCCTCGGAAGTGTTTGTTGTTGCTACGCAGATTGCCATGTGTCTTCACTTTATTGAGCCATGTCAGCAGACTAAATTTGGTATCAACAATAATATTGTTTTTATATGATTTGGGACTTTGAATGTTCATTAATAGAGGTTTTTAGGGTTTAATCCCGTATTGGGGAAAACGAACTTGCGATCTGTGTAGGCCGATCGATCGGTCCTTAAAGTCGATTGATCGACCCCCTAAGTTTGGCCCATTATGGAAATTTACTTATATTCAGTTGAGATGAATAAAATTTAATCATGGGGATCACTTGAGCTTGTGATTAGAAACATGTTATATTTACGGTTGCTTGGGTTGGTATAACTTAAAAATAACTAAAATACCATATGAAGATGCATAGTTATATTGTATCCCAAACTCAGTTATAGTTTTACTCTTTGTAAAATTATTTTTAACATTATTATTGAATTCTATTTTTAGGACATATGTCACTGGTGCAGCCTCACCTTTGATTTCATCTTGCTATTTTCAGTTGATATTCTTATACGATGTAGGTGTCAAGTCTGTGTGCTCGATCTTTATACTTTTATTTACATTTATGTCTTGTCGAATTTATGTCAAACAGTATTGAGTCAGTATTACTATTACTTTTGGTTTCAGATTTATGTCTAGTAGTATTGAGTTGGTATTATTATTACTTTTGGTTTTGGATTTGTTACGAGACAGTCGTAGTGTGCGATGATTCTATTACTGTTGGTTTGATTAGTATCGGATATCATGTGGTTCGCCTTTATTATGTTCAGTTATTTATTTTATGCAATTATCTCTATTTTCAGCCATGCTTAGAATGATACCCAATTGATTTAGACTTTTATATTATATAATTTAGACTTGATCAATCTAGTTTATGTTTTATATGGTGTCACACACCAAAACTACATCAAGTTTTTAGGCGATCCATTAATAAACTTATATATATATATATATATATATATATATATAGGGACACCTGTCCTCATAAACATCCACCTCAAATCTTCACATATACTTGGTCGGCCCCAGAGACACTTAGTTGGCCAACCGGCCGACCACAACTAGGAAGGTGAACCGTCAAGTAGAGGAAACGTCACTCACATGGGGGCCACTAGCCATTCCACACGTGCATTTGAAGATCAATAGTCTCATTTATTGTATATGGGTATAAATGCTTGAATATATAAAGGCATTTCATCCCTTGGTTTTCTAACCACTATAAATACATACTCTCCCTTAGCTCAAGGGACACATAAGTTAGCATGAGCAAGATTGAACTATGTTTTATGTAACTACCTCTCAACTGCAATATCATAACTTTGGATGTAGGATTTTTCCTTAGCTGAACCACGTTAAAAACTTTTATTGTCTTGTTTGCATTACTTAATCTTTATATATATTTATCTATGATTGTAGAATTGGTATTATCAGGCTAATATTAGATCTATACCAATTTTAGACATCAACAGATTGGTGTCGTTTGTAGGAACGACTGTTTATTATCGTTCTCTATCAGTTCTCGTCATTAGTTCACCTTTGAGTCCTTTCTGAAAGATGACTGACATTCTAAAAAGTAGCTTTGTGGATAGGGGTAATACTTTCACTCTATCTGCTCCACCCAGTGTAGCAGATTTCCAAGGAATCTTAATCGACCTTGCTAAAGGGCAAGAGGTAATGAAGGAAACGGTGAGGCAATTAACCCAAATACTACAAGCCAAGTCTACTACCGCTCCATCCCATATAAGATAAATGTCGCCCCCTCCTCCCAAAAGTAAAAAAGTAGTTATGCCAGGTCCTCACGTGACAGGCTAATCGCCTAGGAGCAACTTCTTCAGTCAGATCCACTGATTATTGTGATGGTTGGTCTTTCACTTCTGAATGATGAGCACCTTGGAGAGGTTGAGCAAGGCCTCTGCCTTTAATCATCTTGTCCCCTGAACAACTAGAGGACATCACAAAAAACTAGTGAGATCACGTGAGAACAGGTCTAGAGAAAGTATCCGAGGATCCACGCATGTCGAGCAGACTTTTTAAGAAAAGAGCTTAGCATAAACGCATGGTAGAACTGCCAAAGCTGTATCAATAAAAAATAAGCCACAAGATCACTTTTGGAAGGGATCAATACAGAACTAGAAGATTTCCTGGGGGAGATGGCTAAGACTAAGAAGCCTCTGCAAAGAATATTTATGAAGGGATCTCCCTTCATTCCAGCCATTATGGATTTCCCTGCACCTTCTAAATTCAAGCCACCAGTAGTCACTCATAAGTATTGTTGATGCAAAAAACTAGACTAAGCCTAATTTATTGATCACAGATAAATAATTAGAAACAAATAAGATAAAAAGAATTTTTAAAGTGGTTCGGCTCAATAGAATAACCCACGTCAACTGTTATGTATTGATTACCTTGAGTTATTTTTTCGATCCCTTACAATAAGGGTGATATAATGTATTTATAGCCCAATAGGGGTACTGATAGTTGTCATGTGAAAGGGTGGAATGCGTTCATTCGTTACGCATTTACATAAATACATAATGAGAATTAAATATATGAATGTTGTCTCTTCATTGGCAATACAGGTTGTAAGACCGATGTCACTTTTTTAGCAATACAAGCTGTTGGTTGGGCTTCCTAGTTAGTCGGGTTTCATTGTTGGTCGGGCTTCCTTGCTCATCGGGATTTTATATCAGGCTAACTTGAACTTGTGCCACATTGGATAACACATGCTGGCTTGTGACCGGTCCACGTAGGGTGATAAATTTTTGTATCAACAGAAGCCCCCAATGTTTCATACTTGGAGCTGATGCGAAAGTATGAAATATTATGCTTCAACAGTAGTTAGGGCAGTTTGGTTTGGCTGAAGACCTTTCAGACTTGTGAAATTTTTCCACTTAATTGACGAATTTTTGGCGCAGATGGCAATTTTGTAAATATTTCAAATTTTAGCAAACTTTTATGAGGTATCTTCGTCTTTTCCTTTATTAGTCGTCGTAAACCCAGACGTCGTTCGCTTTAATCATTACTTTTTCCAGTTTTTGACGCGTCTTATAAAAAGGGCGATAAAACTTCGGTCATCTCTTACCTCTTACTTCTGATTTTGTCGTTGTGTTCTTTATTTTTTCGTGCGATCGCTTTCTTTTCTGTCATCAGTTCTTACTGAATCCTTAAATCTTTGTAAGAATTTTTTCCTATCTTTTTCTTTGTTTTCTTCATCATAGTTTATTCTATCGAGTCACTTGATAAGTTTAGAATTGACTTTAATATTCCATCTTGGGTTGTATTAGAACATCCCACCTTTCCTTCTGATTTTTTCTCTCTTACTGAGGGCCATTGGTTCCCTTCCATCTTTATTGCTGAATGTGGGTTCATATTTCCTCCCAATCACCTATGTTTGGAGTTCTGTCAATATTTTGACATTTTTCCTGCAAGATTGGCTTATAACACATAGATAGTAGTGAATGGAGTATATAGGTTAAATCAAATCTATGGAACCCATCTAGGGATTCTAGAAATAATGCTTTGTTATAAATAGGTAACTAGCGATACCACTTTTTTATTTAAAAACTAGGGAAGTTAGTAAAGCTTTAGTAGTTAATCTCCCTGATTCTAATATTTTGATCATGGGGTAGTTGTAAAAAAATAGCAAAATGCTCCCTTAACTGGAGGTTAGTAGTGTCAAAATGTGGCCCAAATAATAAAACAATCCATATTAGTCTAGTTATCTAAATATGAGTTTTTTTTACATATTTATCGAATTGTAATACTTACTTTAGTAGAAAAATAATGAGTTGGCCCAACCCATATTTGGCCTAAACCCACATTTAACCCAACCCATATTTAGCCCAACCCACATTTAGCCCAACCCATATTTGACCCATCCAAATTAGGCCCAGCCTATAATTTTGCCAGCGTTATCGGAGGTGCTACACTTAGCACTTTGAGAGAGGCAGCAGGGAGAGAATACTAGAGAGGTTCTGGTGTGATTTTGACAGAGTAACAGTGCTATTGAGTTTTTCTTCCTATCCATTATGACCTTGCCCAGAGGTCTTATTTATACTTGGGCACTAAGGTTGGGTTGACACTTTTGGTACAAAAACTTAGAGGGTTAGTGAGGGATAAGGTCTGCAGTGT
This sequence comes from Sambucus nigra, assembly GCA_949130495.1. Classification (NCBI taxonomy): domain Eukaryota; kingdom Viridiplantae; phylum Streptophyta; class Magnoliopsida; order Dipsacales; family Adoxaceae; genus Sambucus; species Sambucus nigra. Next base: position 17,384,268 of record OX422213.1, on the reverse strand, counting down.
ACTATTTGTCCCTACCTGTGTGCAACAGCTTGTCCCCTCAGATAGGTGCCACCTGGTGCAAACCAAAATCAAAAAGAAAATATGTCTCCTAATGGAGACAAAATATCTGATTTTGTAAGTATCTTTTGAAACGGTAACTTTTGGTACAAACTTTGTAAACTTGAGGGGGGTCTCGAGGATCACCTCCTCTAAAATCTTTGTAATATTGAGGTGGGTCTTGAGGACCCCTTTCGAAAATCATTTTTATTGAGAGGGGCCTAGATAACCCTCTCCTTTAAAATTAATTTATAAACAGTTCTTTTCTTATGAGTAACCCTTTGGCTGCTCACCATGGTTGTGTCTGATTGTGAGGTGTGTGAGGACTGGGCGACCCTAGGGTCTTTCTACTAGTATTATCTCAATCCTAAAGTGCTAAGTGGTTGAGCTTGCTCAACAAACCTTGTTCCTCAACCTCCAAGCCAAAACTCCCAAGAGATCCCAACTGGCCTATTTGAGCCTTGCTTTCTCAACTAGGCTACCTGTACAAGAAAGTAAGTGTTAGTACTTTTATTCTTTTAAATAATGACTTTTCATGATGAGGGGTTTCTCATGGTAGCCACTCCCTCATCCTGGCCTATTTTTGTAGAAGTTGAGGGGGAGGACATTGACTTCTCCTCGCCCCAACATTTTTTGGAAGTTGAGGGGGAGGACTTTGACTGCTCCTCGCCCCGACAATTTCAGGAAGCTGAGGGGGAGGACCTTGACTGCTCCTCGCCTCGACATTTTTCTGGAAGTTTAGGGACCTTGAGGGTTTCTTCTCAATATGAGCTTCTGCCGAGACCCTAGGTGGGGTTCCTTCTCAATATGAATTTATTTCGGGACATTAGGTGGGGTTCCTTCTCAATATGAATTTCTGTTGTTGAGGGACCCTGGGGGTTCCTTCTTTAATATGGCATTTCTACGGTTGAGGGACCCTGGGGGTTCCTTCTCCAATATGTCATTTCTGCGATTGAGGGACCCTGGGGGTTCCTTCTCCAATATGGAATTTCTGCGGTCGAGGGGCCCTGAGGGTTCCTTCTCTAATATGGCATTTCTGCGGTCAAGGGACCCTGGGGTCCCTTCTTCAATATGGAATTTCTGCGATCGAGGGACCCTGAGGGTCCCTTCTCCAATATAACTTTTCTACTGTGGAGGGACCTTGGGGGTTCTTTCTTTAATATGGAATTTCAGCGATCGAGGGACCCTTGGGGGTTCCTTCTCTAATATTATATTTCTGTCGTCGAGGGACCCTGGGGGTTCCTTCTCTAATATGGTATTTCTACGGTGGAGGGACCCTGGGGGTTCCTTCACTAATATGGATTTTCTACGGTGGAGGGACCCTAGGGGTTCCCTCAACCTCATATTTTCTGTAAGCTGAAGAGGGGGTCTTTGAGGGACCCTCACCCACAAATATAGTGGTTAAGCTTGAAACACCCTTCTACATTACCCCCTCGTGGAAAGTCTTTTGTGTTAGGTAGACTAAAAGGCTTTGTACGCCATAAATTTGGTTTTTTATTTTGAGGGATCCTAGGGTTCCTTCATCATTCCCCTTAGGGTCATTAAATGCTCTGTTACTTTATCCCAAGTTTTGTAGAGGAGGCCACTTATGGTGGACCTCCTTATCTGGGTATCAACTTGGGCTGAGGGGTTACTCGTGGTGAGCCCCTCCTTCCTGGCTGTGATACCCCGCCTAATTAAATACCGGGTGATCAGTCCTTCATTAAATTAAAAATCAAGGTGAACGGTTAGGTCATTCTTAGCATCACTGTCGCAAAATAAAATTTCCAATTTAAACACCCTAAAAAATCAAGCTAAGTGTCAAAACAATTTAAAACCTTATTTCCAATTTATTAAATCCAAACATAAAACCCTTTTTAATAACCAACATTTTAAGAATTCATAATTACTAAGGAAGGATAATAGCACACAAGAATTTAAATCATCTAGATAAACCAAACTAGTTTAAAACCATAAATGAAACTATCCTGACAATAATTAAAACCCATAGAGTACCGAATACTAGAAATGCAAATGAACAGTAATCTCTGACAAATCGAACTGAATAGGGAAACAGGTGACATATTTCCTAACTAATCAGAACTAACATAAGAATAGAGTCAACAACGAGATCATCTAAGCAATGGCCTGCAACTCCCACATAAGCTGCAGCGCGTCCGTTCCAAGGAATCTAAGCATGACGCTCCTGTGGCTGGGCACGTGTAATATATACACACACACACACACACACACACACACACACACACACACACACACACACACATATATATATATATATATATATATATATATATATATATATATATATATATATATATATATATATACACAAGAGAAAAGAAATAACAGGAAACGGGTCAGAGCCCGAGTGTAAAACAGTTTAAAAATAGTTTAGCAAGTATTTAAAATGCTTACCGGCCAATGTAACAACCATGTTAGTATGCGTCACTCTCTTAAGAAATTCTCACCTCTCATATAGTGTGCACGCCTACTATACTATTAACCTCAAAATTTTATTTTAACTTAACTTTCCCATAAAGTTTCATACCGCTAACTACGATGACTAAGATAATTAATTTCTGAAAATTAAGCTCTCTCATATATCTTATATTTTATTAAAATAACCCAGTGATGTCAACAAATTCCCAAACACTTATAATAAAGTTAGAGTATTTATTCATTACTTAACTACTTTTATGCACAGTAGAAAGTTCCCATACTTAAGTGTATATATAACTATTAGTCACTCATATATATATATATATATATATATATATATATATATATATATATATATATATATATATATATATATATATATATATATATATATATATATATATATATATATATATATATTATCGTCACCCCACATAAAATCTATGGTGCTGGCATACTCTACTATCAAGTCCCCGTATCACTCATTCTAAGGGAAATACTAGTTCGGAATCACTCTCGAACTGTATTAACATAAAACACATACAATTGGAGGTGAAATATAGTTCCAAGTCACTAAGAGGTCAGCACATACCCTCACGTCTCTTAGGACCATCTGACTATCACTCAAATAGCCAGTATCAAGGATACTATCTTCTAGGGTACAAGTCGGTATCCCCCATAAAGGCCTAATCGAGATAAGACTGTCCCGACGCGGAAACCCCCGTGATAGCAAGTAGCTCGGGTATGATTTTTACACAGATATATAATATATGCACAATCATGCAATCATATATATATATATATATATATATATATATATATATATATATATATTCACATTTCTAAATTAGGTGCGCCCACGACCCATAATTATAATTTTCCGTCCTTAGTACATTTTACTCGATTATCTCGCATAACGGACTCGTCACTTTTATTCTCTTATATAAGTTACGCCATACTTACTTCTCATCTCTCAAAGTATTCTATTTCCCTAAGTATAATTTCAGTAGGCACTCTCACTTATCTCCTAGTCTAACTTATTCACAAGTCTCGATATTTTATTAGACGTACGCATGATTTCGTATGTGTGAATAACTCCCCGTTAACCCATAATTTCATACTACATTAAATTTCACTCAACGGGGTCTACCTAGGCCCTACTGGTCCTCTTTATATCGCATTATACTCTAACAATAACAATCAAGGGTTCCTATGCATTTTCACCGAATTAAACCAACGAACGAAAAATATGCAGTTTTCCAAGAGGGGTTGATCGATCGAGGAAAGGGGATCGATCGATGTTCTTGGGTCGATCGATCGATCGATCAAGCAGTTCTTGCCCAAAAACTGCCATTAAAATCTACGGGTTTCATCTTCCAAATTTCTCCAAAACGTCATTAACAACTCTCAAACTCTTAAATGACATTATTACAAGTACTATATACATATATGCAAGGTTTCCTACGTGAAACATGTACAAATTCAACAACGAAATTGAATTAAAGAGCCAATTTATTTATTTTATCAAGAACCCTAACTTTCCACTAAACTTCCATTATTCTATTTATTTTTCTAGATTTCTCACTTCTAAATTAATCAAATTTCGTGGGTAATCCTCTACATATGATTGAGATGTCCAGACTTTATTTATTTTCTCTACCACATGTGATTGGGTTCTCTAAATCCTTGAGTTCTTCCATGAAATATAGATTCAATCATCCCAATCTAACATGGTGTGATATTTAACTAAAAGAGAAGCAAGATAGATACTTGCCTAGAATTTGAGTTTCTGATTTGTGGACGAAAGAGGTACGGTGGCGTTCCTCATCGCGCGATCTACTCTTTGGTGGTGGTGGCGGTGTAAACGGTTGAGTCTTTGGCCTTGAATTGCTTGGAAAGCTCACCAACTCCTTCTCTAATGGCCGTTCTTTGATTTTGTGTTTGTTAACCCTAAAAGGAAACTCCTAAAGGCTGATTTATCCTTAGGAAATTCGTGAGTTTAATTACCCAAAAATGTCAAATGTCTATAATACCCTCCCGGGATGCCAATTAGGCCTAAAAACTCCCCGAGACCCAAACTAACCCCCGAGTACATTATTTTGACTATCTCGACCCTTACGGACACATTTGCACACTCGAAATGACCATACAGGCGACTTATAATTTATTCACTTTTCATAATAATAATTTAGTCATGACACGACACAGGCGCGTTCCGACTTAAATTTCCATAATTGTCATTTTATTCATTTGTGACAATTTTTTTTATAAAATCAGTCTTATATATTACTTTACTCTTTTAGTAATATTCGATAAATTCTCAATAATTACTACCTCTCGTCACGTTAGTAACTATTTAAATAAATTTTTGGATTAATATGAAATTAATATCTCAATTTAAATTTAATAAATCCCTAAATTTTAAAAGCCATAAAAATATGGGGTATTACATAGTTCCCCCCTAATGACGGAATTTTGTCCCGAAATTCGGAAAATATAAGGCATACCCGGTAAGAATAAATCTGGGTATTTTTCACGCATAACTGCCTCATGCTCCCAAGTGGATTCCTTCACATTATGATGCTCCCACTGGACCCGTACAAGTTGGACTACCTTCGACCTCAATTTCCTCTCGTTATGGTCTAGGATAGCCAATGGTCTCTCCTCGTAAGAGCTGTTGGGCTGTAAATCAATCTCCTCTATCGCGATGTGAGTATGGGCCATGTCATCCCGAAGATATCATCTCAACGACGAGATGTGGAACACATCGTGAATGCGGTGCAAATGCTCTGGCAACCCCAATCTGTATGCCACCGGCCCAATCCTCTTGATAATGGAAAATGGTCCCACATACCTCAGAGCCAACTTCCTCTTCTTCCCAAACCTCATTATTCCTCTCATAGGAGACACACACAGTAATACTTGGTACCCCACATTAAACTCTCGAAAAAAAGTTTTGCATCGGTGTAGCTTTTCTGCGTGTCCTGGGCTACCCGAATGTGACTCCTGATAAGCTCAATTCCAGCTGAAGTTTCCTGAATCACCTCTTGTCCAAGTAACTTGTTGTCCCCCCACCTTTATTCAACAAGCAGGAGAATGACAAGGCCTGCCATACAATGCCTCAAATGGGGCCATGTCAATCGTGAACTGGTAGGAGTTATTATAAGCAAACTCCACCAGTGGAGGATATGTCTCCCATCCTCCTCCAAAATCAAGGACACACATGCATAGCATATCCTCCAACATCTGATTCGTATGCTCTGTCTGTCCATCCGTTTACAGGTGATAAGCTGAACTCAATCTCAACTCTGTACCCATGGCCTCCTGAAAGCTCTCCCAGAAGCGCGACACAAAAATATTGTCTCTATCAGACACGATATCCAGGGGTACCCCATGTAGCCTAATAATCTCGGTAATGAATAACTGTGCATACTGGCTTGTGGTATAGTCTATCCGTACTGGCAGGAAATGAGCTACCTTGGTCAACCGATCCACTATAACCTATATGGAGTCGTAACCCCACTGTGACGTAGGAAACCCAGTAATGAAGTCCATAGAAATACTCTCCCACTGCCACGTAGGTATTTCCAACGGCTGAAGTAATCCCGATGGTTTTTGGTGGTCTACCTTTACCATCTGGCAAGTAGAACACTTGGACACGAACTCGACAATGTCCTTCTTCATCCCACTCCACTAGTACTGCCGCCTCTTATCTTGGTACATCTTATCCCCTCCCGGATGTACCACAAATATAGACCCGTGAGACTGTGTCATCACTGCATGACGTAAGTCTTCTCCTTCTGGGACCACCAACCTCCCATTAAACCTCAATCCTCCATCAGAACTTACTGAATAGGACTCAACACCCTCAGCTAAAAGCCGTACAATCTGATCCTGACAAAACGAATCCTCTAACTGTGCCTGTATCACACTCGTAACAATCTCTGGTGTGACTGTCATGACAGATACAAAGGAACAGGCTACCGCATCCTGGTGACCCAACTTTTTCCACTTCACTTTCCAGATGTCCGCTACATCGTCCACCAGTCTACGGCTTAACGTATCAGCAACCACGTTATCCTTTGCCGGATGGTACTGTATCTAGAACTGGTAGTCTTTTACAAACTCCAACCATCTGTGCTGACATATATTCAGCTCTCACTGAGTAAACAAGTACTCCAGTGACTTGTGGTCTGTAAATAAGCGAAACTTCTCCCCCAACAAGTAATATCTCGAAATCCTCAATGCAAAAATGACCACTGCTAGCTCTAGGTCGTGGGTGGGGTAATTCTTTTTGTGAGGCTTTAGCTTACGGGAGGCAAAAGATATAGTCTTCTCCTCCTACTGAAGTACTCCCCCGAGTCCTTGTAAAGAGGCGTCAGTGTACACCAGATATTCTACTCCCGACTTGGGAAAAGCAAGAACTGGCGTCGAAGTCAACTTATCTTTCAGCTCATCAAAAGCCAATTGACAAGCATCATCCTTGCGAGTCAGATTCGTCAACGGACCCACTATCTTCGAAAAGTCTCGGATGAATCTCCTATAGTACCCGGCTAACCCTAAGAAACTATGGACTTCCATCGATGTCGTGGGATGTTCCCACTCCCTTACCGCCGATACTTTGTTCGGGTCAACTCATATTCCTAATTCCGACACAACATGCCCCAAAAAATGTACCTCCCGTAATCAGAATCCGTACTTCTCATACTTAGCATACAGCTGATGCCCTCGTAGAGTTTGAAGAACCTGCCTCAAGTGCTCGGCATGCTCCTCCTCAGTGTGTGAATATATCAGGATGTCATCTATGAAAACGATGACAAACTGATCCAAGAACTCTCTAAACACTCGATTTATCAAGTCCATGAATACGGCTGGAGCATTTGCCAGCCCAAACAGCATGACTCTGAACTCATAGGACCTATATCTCATCAAGAAAGCAGTCTTCGACACATCCTTCTCCCTAATCCATAGCTGATGGTATCCTGATCTCAAATCTATATTCGAAAAGAAGGTTACTCCCCTCAGCTGGTTGAACAGGTCATCGATTCGAGGCAATGGATACTTGTTTCGTATCGTGACCTCGTTCAGCTTTCGACAATCCATGCATAACCTCAGTGAACCATCTCTCTTATTCACAAACAACACTGGAGCGCCCCAAGGTGAGGTGCTCCTACGAATGAAGCCCTGACCTAACAGCTGCTCTATCTGATCCCATAACTCCCTTATCTCTGTTGGAGCCATATGGTATGGTGCACGTGTTATCTGCCGAGTGCCCGACATTAAGTCTATAATAAAATCTATCTCTCGGCTGGGGGGTAGGCCCGGTATCTCTTGAAACACATCAGAATACTCACGAATGACTGGAATCGAATCTAAAGGAATCACAATCTCCTTAGAGGTATCCTCCTCTATACAGTACAAATGGGTGTAAGAGCCTCCCTCTGGGAGAGGCATCACTACCAAAAACATCTCCTGCCCTGGAATGGCAAAGATAATACTCCCATCGAAACAATCTATCATGGCTCTGTACGCAGCGAGCCAATCCATGCTAATAATAACATCGTGCTCATGCATCTCTAAGACTAACATATCTGTCGGTAAAATCAAGCTACCAATCTCTACTCCTAAACCTCAGCATATAAAGAAAATCAAAGACCCATTCCCCAGTGGTGAGTCTACGCATGTCACAGTGCTCTCTGCCGTGTCTAATAATCCTAAGGCCCGTTCACAATTAGTAGATATAAAATAGTATAATGCCCAAGTATCAAATAAAACCCGACCCATAGTGCCATGGATAGGAAACGTACCCTCAATCGCGGGTGGTGCCTGAGGTGCTGCTGCCTGATGGACGTTATATACACGTCCGTACTTCAATTGCCCTTGTTGAACTGGAGTTGCTGGGATGACGGGTAAGGCTGTAACCTGGGCTGGCACTGGGAGGGCGGCTGGAAAGCGTGGCCTTTGCGGCTCATTACGGGCACACTGTAGCTGTGGGGACCTATCCCCCTATGGGAAATCCTGGCGCATATGGCCATTCTTGCCTCATCCAAAACATCTGCTCCTGAAGTTACCTCCCCTCTGCCCCTGCTGACCACGGCCCCGTTGGCCGTTACCACCCCACCATTGGCACTGCTGGAAACGCTGTTCACTCTGATGGCCCTGCTGCTGTCCCTGCTGCTGACGGTGTTGGCCATGTTGGCTATACTGATTAGACTGGCCTTACTGGCCCTGCCTAAATCCCCTAAATCTCTGTCTGGAGTCACCTGATCGAAACCGCTTGGCAGGGTCCCCTGATGAGAACTCTTCTCACTGTGACGGGTCTACCCCTGGGCTGATGGTGCCCCACCAGTACTACTGCTCCCGCTCCCTGTCCTGCCCTGCTGGATGGACTCTCCTGCTCGTTTTCTCCCTTAAAAAGGGAAGCGGTGATCCTTATAGTGTAACAAAGCAGTGTTGAGTATATCAATATAGGTACTCAATGATAGATTGTCAACGAGGTGCTGACGGATCCTCCAGGCTAATGCATCTACAAACAACATTATCTTCTTCTCCTCAGTGGGTGCCTCATCTGGCACTATAGTGATAAGTCTAGTAAACTCTTCCTCGTACTCAGTAACAGTCACACTCTCCTGATTCAGATTCAGTAACTTCCGCCTCATCTCAGTCTGTATGGAGGATGGGAACTACTTGCAGTCAAACTGTGCCCAGAATGACTGAATCGTGATGTTATCCCTCTCCTCCAAGGTGGTTATGAACTTCCACCACTGCAAAGCGGCCCCCACTAGCTTGAAGGAAGCCAAAAGCTATCTCTGCACATCAGTGCACTCATACATGTGCAGATGCCTCTGGATATCTTTCTACCATTAGCTGGCGACTACTATGTCCACACTACCCCAGAACTCTGGAGGATGCGCCTTCTGAAAGGAATTCTTAACCCGCTCCCATGCAGATGGAAGCTGTTCTGGTACTGGCGCCACTGCCTGAATCTGGGGTGGAGCCTGCTGCACTACCGCTAATGCGGCATTCACCGCTTGAGAAATAATAGCGGCTAACTCAGTTGCGTTCATCATTCCCTGAGCTGGAGCTGCTGGCTGCTCGGCCTGGGCATTCCTGTCTCAGGGTGCGCATCTCGGAGGCATCTAAAATGAGAAGGGAGTTTATTAGTCTACAGTTATTAACAAATCTCGAAAAGCTGAAGACGTGAGCGTAAATACAAGAATACAATAGTCCTAAAAATAGGTCTCTATATCAAGGACGCTAAGCTGGAAGCGAAATAAGCTGTACAGATCCTAAAGGACACTAGATACTGATGCTCTGATACCACCTGTGACACCCCACCTAATTAAATAACGGGTGATCAGTCCTTTATTAAATTAAAAATCAAGGTAAACGGTTGGTTCATTCTTAGCATCACTGTCGCAAAATAAAATTTCTAATTTAAACACCCTAAATAATTAAGCTAAATGTCAAAACAATTTAAAACCTTATTTCCAATTTATTAAATCCAAACATAAAAACCTTTTTAATAACCAAAATTTATAGAATTCATAAATACTAAGGAAGGTTAATAGCACATGATGTACCCATAAGTACCCTCTGCCAGGCCGAGGCACTCTGCCACAGGATGAGGCCCAGACGACCCTCCAGGGGGCCGACCTCTCAACACATATCGGCCGACCTTCTGAGGGGATGACCCTTCATCAGGCCCAGACGACCCGTCGAGGGGATGACCCCTCATCATGACCCAGACGACCCTCCGAGGATATGACAGTACGAGGCCTAAATTGGGCCAGACTCGTTATCATAAGAAACTTTGCCCTCGGCCTTATTTTACAGGCCGAGGGTGACATCATTACAGCGTGTGGTTTGGGAGACGCGTGGAACAGTGCGCGTGAGGCTCACAGGACACGTGGAAGACCATTATAACAGAATCACCCCCTCACGTGAGGGAATATTATGTCATCATTTGGCATCTACAGGTTTCAATAGGAGATTGGCTAAATCATCATTCACATGCACCATGCATACTTGGGGGTACAATACACCCCCCAAGACCTATATATACTTGTCACCTACAACCCTACAAGGGGATCGATAATTGTAACCCTAGCAAAAACTCTGCTTGTACACACAGTAGAGATAGAAAGTGAGCTTATGTGCATTGTATCCAAGGCCATTAGTGCTCATACATAGTGGATCACACACACACAGTGGATGTTGGCCTAATTGGCTGAATCACTATACATCATTGACTTATTCCTCTTATACTCACCTCCTTTTATATACTTATACATGCATATTTACAGGGCTGCCATGGTTACAACTGTTTTGAGCTCATCATCACTTATCTGGTGGTGCTAAATCTTAGCATCATCAGTTTGGCGCCGTCTGTGGGAACGAGAAGACATCTCTTCCTTTGCAGAGCTTGACCTCATTGGGCACTTTGGTGGTGAACCATCTCTCCCCCTGAGAGGAGATGTTTCACCATTGAAAGAGACCCACTAGGATTTTCAAGCTCACCACTCTTTTTTCCAGTTTAGCTGTTCATAGATCAAACACATGGCACCAGAGATGCCACCACCACCACTCCCACCACCGGAGAGTGGAGTGGGACCCAGTTCCAGTAAGCCACCACCTCAGTCTGAGATGGCTGACGTGGCAGCAACCTTGAAGTCTCTGGCAGCAAGCCAACGGATCATGCAGGAGCAGTTCACAGCTCTAAGCCATAACATACTAAGGCCACCAGGGGTCTCACATGAGATGATTACTCCGGCAACAGCTACAAAGCAGCATAAGGCCAGGGGACCACCCCAAGAACCATGCAAAGACCTGTCACCCCCTAGCAGCAGAGGGATGTTGCTGACCCCCGACGTCTACGCCTGGGAAGGTAAGGAAACCCTTAACCTGAGGACATGTATGATGACCTGAAGGGGAGGAGGCCCACATAGAATGCTGGGAGCCGTATGAGGTCTCCAACAATACTTTACGACCCCTCTAGGAGAGCAGAGGTAAGTGTGGAAGGTAAAATCCTGACGATCGCCCGAGAGGCTCTGCTTTCGATCACCTGAGAAGGGGATCGGCCTTTGAGAGGCTGGGCCCAGTAAATGACCTGAGGGAAAAATTGTCCAAATCAAGGAGTGCTGCGAGATCCAAAAGGGAGGTAGTAGATGGCCGACCCCAGAGGGACCGACCCCAAGGATGGGACGACGATCAGGGGGAAGTAAACAGCCGACACAGGCCAGCCGCAGCAGAAGCCTCCGTCCATCTCAAAGAGGCAGCGTGCGATAACATTGGCCAAGCCGACCCTACGAGGCCTTGGAATGACTCGATCCAGCGTTTGGAGGATAATATCGGCGATATACTAAAAAGACGGGACCCTCTTCAGAGAGGATACTCTATAGGCTCACCCTTTGTGGCGAAGGTGGTCAACTTCCCTACGCCATCAAAGTTCAAGCCACTTGTGGTCACCCCAAGATATGATGGGAGCACCAACCCTATCCACCATATTAAGTTGTATCAATCAGCAGCAGACATACACTCTATCTCAGATGAGATGAGGTGTCGTGCCTTCTCTGGTAATCGGACTTTGGCTGCACATATCTGGTACATATCTCTCCCAAAAAACTCCATTGAAAACTTTAAGCAGTTGGCAGACCGGTTCATCCACAACTTTTGCTTTGGGGTGAGGCCACAAAAGAAGACCACACACCTTCTCTATGTTAAGCAGGGGAAGAATGAGAGTCTAAGAGACTACATAGCCAGATTCAACAAAGAAAAGTTAGAGGTGGAAGACTATTAGGAGAGCATAGCCATGACCGCCCTCATTGGAGGACTCCAGAAGGGGAAGCTACTATGGAAGCTTGCTGAAGACCCTCCGAGGATGATGGAGGAATTGCTGTCGACAGCTGGGAAAGTGATGAACGCCGAAGAGGCGATGGCCGCAAAATACGAAGATGAAAAGGGAGGCACCGGTGGGGGTAAGTACCCCAAGAAGAACAAAGAGGGGAATAAGAGGTCTACGGATGACAAATTCGCTGATTACACCCCTCTAACGGTCAGTCGTGAACACATTCTCAATGAGATAAAAAGTGACCGGTCCCTCAAGTGGCCTGATAAGTTGAGGGCAACCCCCAACAAGAGGAACAGAAACTTATGGTGCGAATTTCACCAAGACCATGGCCACGAGACAGACAAATGCTTCGCTCTGAAAGACGAGATTGAAAGAATGCTGAAGGAGGGGAAGCTGAGGAAGTACATTGATAAAAGTGCCTTCAAGAGGGGCCGAGGGGACGACCCCAGAAAAAAGCGAGGCGATGCATGCCGAGAAGATCCTCCAAAAAGAGGGGACGACCCTTCTGATGAGGAGGACGACCCTGACCTCCTCCCAAGAGATGACTCCGGCCCTGTCAAGAGACTTAACATGATCTCTCTCAGTGTGGGGATGATCTTCGAGGGCCTAGTACGAGGAGGGTCAGAGGTCGCAGATAGGAAGGCCCACGTAGCTAAAGCCAAGGCGGTGACGAAGACAGTACACTCAACCTCTCTGGAGGCAAAGTAAAAAAAAAGAATGAAGGTCAATATGGATACTCTGATAGTGGGATTCTCATGAATGGACTTCAAAGGCCTCTTAGCCCCACATGACGACCCTCTAGTCATTACTACCAGGGTATACGGATGTGAGGTACCTAAGATCTTGGTAGATGGGGGTAGCTCTGCAGATGTGATGTTTTGGCCATGCTACAAGGCCTTAGGTCTCAGCCGTGCTAGACTTGTCCCATACCATCACCCAATGATTCGGTTCAGTGGGGAAAAGGTTCATCCCCTTGGAGTGTATGAGGCCGATGTCAGGATGGGAAGACCCTGAGCATTAAGGGGAAGACCCTACACTTAGAAGAATTTAGCCAAGCCAACTACAAACCATCTCATAATTGACCAGGCAGGACTTTTCGATCAAAACCAAAGAATTGAAGGGTTTTTTGTCAAGAGCATACAAGAACAGGCCACCGAAGAATACGCCGAAAAAAATTATGAGACAGCTAAAAGAAAAGCCTAGTCCTACAAACCTAAGGAAGTTAAGGTGTAAAAAGCAATGAAATGTAAAGAGGACACCGGCTCAGAAGGATTACCTGAGAAGGAATGGCGAAACTTGATGCTGGAGTCACAGAAACGGTTATGGCAATGGTGCTGTAGAGGAAGTTAGAGAGAGAGAGAGAGAGTTAAGGCGCAAAGAAGAAGAAGAAGAAAGAGAAACTTCAAAAATTATTTAAATACCCTGCCAATGAGTGGGACCACTAACCAATGCAGAGCATAATCCACGAGGAGAGCATAATTAGGGAACCAAGCCCCAAGCAGTGTGCAGCTGCCACGCTTAGAAAACTGGAACGACATTAGATAAGAATTTGACAAGTGTCACACCAGCTTGACAGGTGTCATTCATCTAACTGACCAAACACACCTCAAGGGAAACACTATCCCTCAGCCATCTCAACGGCATCGATGGCTAAGGGCTGGTGGGTGATTGATGTACCCATAAGTACCCTCGGTCAGGCCGAGGGAACTCTGCCACGGGATGAGTCCCAGACGACCCTCCAAGGGGCCGAACTCTCAACACATATCAGCCAACCTTCCGAGGGGACGACCCTTCATCAGGCCCAGATGACCCTCCGAGGGGACGACCCCTCATTATGACCCAGACGACCCTCCGAGGGGCCGACCCTTCATCAGTCCCAGACAACCCTCCGAGGATATGACAGTACGAGGCCTAAATTGGGCTAGACTCGCTATCGGAAGGAACTTTGCCCTCGGCCTCAATTTACAGGCCGAGGGTGACATCATCACAGCACGTGGTTTGGGAGACGCGTGGAACAGTGCGCGTGAGGATCACAGGACACGTGGAATACCATTATAACAGAATCACCCCCTCACGTGAGGGAATATTATGTCATCATTTGGCATCTACAGGTGTCAACAGGAGATTGTCTAAATCATCATTCACATGCACTATGCATACTTGGGGGGTACAATACACCCCCCAAGACCTATATATACTTGTCACCTATAACCCTACAAGGGGAACGATAATTGTAACCCTAGCAAAAACTCTGCTTGTACACACAGTAGAGAGAGAAAGTGAGCTTATGTGCATTGTATCTCAGGCCATTAGTGCCCATACTTAGTGGATCACACACACACAGTGGATGTAGGCCTAATTGGTTGAACAACTATACATCATTGACTTATTCCTCTTATACTCACCTCCTTCTATATACTTATACATACATATCTCCAGGGCTGCCACGATTACTACTGTTTTGATCTCATCATCACTTATCTGGTGGTGCTAAATCTTAGCATCATCAGCACACAAGAATTTAAATCATCTAGATAAACCAAACCAGTTTAAAACCATAAATGAAACCATCCTGACAATAATTAAAACCCATAGAGTACCGAATACTAGAAATGCAAATGAACATTAATCTCTGAAAAATCCAAATGAATAGGGAAACGGGCGACACATGCCCTAACTAATCAGAACTAAAATAAGAATAGAGTCAACAACGAGATCGTCTAAGCAATGGCCTGCAACTCCCACATAAGCTGCAACGCGTCCGTTCCAAGGAATCTAAGCAAGATGCCCCTGTGGCTGGGCACCTGTAATATATATATATATATATATATACAAGAGAAAAAGAAATAATAGGAAACGGGTCAGAGTCCGAGTGTAAAACAGTTTAAAAATAGTTTAGCAAGTATTTAAAATGCTTACCGACTAATGTAACAACCATGTTAGTATGTGTCACTCTCTTGAGAAATTCTCACCTCTCATCTAATGTGCACGCCTACCGTACTATTAAACTCAAAAGTTTACTTCAACTTAACTTTCCCATAAAGTTTCATACCGCTAACTACGATGACTAAGATAATTAATTTATGAAAATTAAGCTCTCTCATATATCTTATATTATATTAAAACAACCCAGTGATGTCACCAAATTCCCAAACACTTATAATAAAGTTGGAGTATTTATTCATTACTTAACTACTTTTATGCACAGTAGAAAGTTCTCATATATATATATATATATATATATATATATATATTATCGACACCCCACATAAAATCTATGGTGCTGGCATACTCTGCTATCAAGTCCCTATATCACTCGTACTATGGAGAATACTAGTTCGGAATCACTCTCGAACTGTATTAACATAAAACACATACAATTGGAGGCGAAGTATAGTTCCAAGACACTAAGAGGTCAGCACATACCCTCACGTCTCTTAGGACCATCTGACTATCACTCAAATAGCCAGTATCAGGGATACCATCTTCTAGGGTACAAGTCGTTATCCCCCACAAATGCGCAATCGAGATAAGACTGTCCCGGCGCGGAAACCCCCGTGATAGCAAGTAGCTCGGGTATGATTTTTACACAGATATATAATATATGCACAATCACGCAATCATATATATATATATATATATATATATATATATATATATATATATATATATATATATATATATATATATTCACATTTCTAAATTAGGTGCGCCCACGACCCATAATTATAATTATCCATTCTTTGTACATTTTACTCGATTATCTCGCATAACGGACTCGTCACTTTTATTCTATTATATAAGTTACTCCATACTTACTTCTCATCTCTCGAACTATTCTATTTCCCTAAGTATAATTTCAGTAGGCACTCTCACTTATCTCCTAGTCAAACTTACTCACGAGTCTCGATCTTTTATTAGACGTACACATGATTTCATATGTGTGAATAACTCCCCGTTAACCCATAATTTCATACTACATTAAATTTCACTCAACGGGGTCTACCTAAGCCCTACTGGTCCTCTTTATATCCCATTATACTCTAACAATAACAATCAAGTATTCCTATGCATTTTCACCGGATTAAACCAACGGATGAAAAATATGCAGTTTTCCAAGAGGGATCGATCGATCGAGGAAAGAGGATCAATCGATCGATGTTCTTGGGTCGATCGATCGATTAAGCAGTTCTTGCCCAGAAACTGCCATTAAAACCTACGGGTTTCATCTTCCAAATTTCTCCAAAACGTCATTAACAACTCCCAAACTCTTAAATAATATTACTAAGTTCTATATACATATATGCAAGGTTTCCTACGTGAAACATGTACAAATTCAACAACGAAATTGAATTAAAGAGCCAATTTATTTATTTTATCAAGAACCCTAACTTTCCACTAAACTTCCATTATTCTATTTATTTTTCTAGATTTCTCACTTCTAAGTTAATCAAATTTCGTGGGTAATCCTCTATATATGATTGGGATGTCCAGACTTTATTTATTTTCTCTACCACATGTGATTGGGTTCTCTAAATCCTTGAGTTCTTCCATGAAATATAGATTCAATCATCCCAATCTAACATGGTGTGATATTTAACTAAAAGAGAAGCAAGATAGATACTTGTCTGGAATTTGAGTTTCTGATTTGTGGACGAAAGAGGTACGGTTGCGTTCCTCATCGCGCGATCTACTCTTTGGTGGTGGCGGCGGTGTAAACGGTTGAGTCTTTGGCCTTGAATTGCTTGGAAAGCTCACCAACTCCTTATCTAATGGCCGTTCTTTGATTTTGTGTTTGTTAACCCTAAAAGGCAACTCCTAAAGGCTGATTTATCCTTAGGAAATTCGTGAGTTTAATTACCCAAAAATGTCAAATGTCTATAATACCCTCCCGGGATGCCAATTAGGCCTAAAAACTCCCCGAGACCCAAACTAACCCCCGAGTACATTATTTTGACTATCTCGACCCTTACGAACACATTGGCACACTCGAAATGACCATACATGCGACTTATAATTTATTCACTTTTAATAATAATGATTTATTCATGACACGACACAGGCGCGTCCCGACTTAAATTTCCATAATTGCCATTTTATTCACTTGTGATAATTTTTTATAAAATCAGTATATTACTTTACTCTTTTAGTAATATTCGATAAATTCCCAATAATTACTACCTCTTGTCATGCTAGTAACTATTTAAAACTATTTAAATAAATTTTCGAATTAATATTAAATTAATATCTCAATTTAAATTTAATAAATTCCCTAATTTTAAAAGCCATAAAAATACGGGGTATTACATTGGCCTTCTTCTATGGACTTCTACTTTGTTTGGAAGGGTTGCTCATGGTGAGCCCCTCGTCCTTGGCCTTTTTTCTGTGGCCTTCTATCTTGGGTAGAGGGGTTGCTCAAAGTGAGCCCCTCGCCCTTAACCTTCTTCTATGGCCTTCCATTTTGGGTAGAGGGATTGCTCGCGATAAGCCCCTTGACCTTGGCCTTCTTCTGTGGCCTTTCATCTTGGGTAAAGGGATTGCTCGCGGTGAGCCCCTCGCCCTTGGCCTTCTTATGTGGCCTTTTTTCTTGGGTAGAGGGGTTGCTCGCGGTGAGTCCCTCACCCTTGGCCTTCTTCTGTGGCCTTATTTCTTGGGTAGAGGGGTTGCTAGTGGTGAGCCCCTCACCCTTGGACTTCTTCTGTGGCCTTCTATCTTGGGTAGAGGGGTTGCTCACGGTGAGCCCCTCGCCCTTGGCCTTATTTTGAGGCCTTCTATCTTGGGTAAAGGGATTGCTCGCGATGAGCCCCTCGTCCAGGTATTACACCTCGTCATAGGGCCATTCAAGGTGGGGACCCCCTTGCTATAAATATTTTCATGTTAACTTGGAAAGTGGGAGCCCTCTAGGTAGGCTCACTCGCCCTTGGCTATTTTGCTGACAATCTTGCAATCATGGCCGGTGGAGACACTCTAAGTGGATCCCATTGTTCCAGGATATTTTACACTTTATTTACTTGTTTAAGGACTTGTCAACATTAGCCCCCTCGTGCAGAAGTGTCTTGTAGTGTCAAGAGACTTGTGCATGAAATTTTATAATAAATATTTCACTCTTTGCTCACTTGCTTGAGGACTTCTGACCATTAGCCCCTCCTTTGAGCGGAATATAGGTTAATAGTATGAGCACTCCGGTGCCCTTAGAGACTGCGGTACTAAACTGTCGTACCTTTTATTTACACTTGACATTTGCTCAATACTGTGAGTGCTCCTATTCTCTTGTAGCCTGAGGTACTAAACTCTCGTATCTTATATTTATACTTGGCACTTGCTCAATATCGTGAGCGCTCCAGTGCCCTTGGTGCTTCAGGTTCTAAACCGCCATACCTTACATTTATACTTGGCACTTGCTCAAGACTGTGAGCACTCCGGTGCCCTTAGAGCCTTAGGTGCTTAACTGGCGCACCTTATATTTATACTTGACACTTGCTCAAAACTGTTAGCGCTCTGGTGCCCTTGGAGTCTTAGGTGCTCAACTAGTGCACCTTATATTTATACTTGGCACTTGCTCAAGACTGTGAGCGCTCCGGTGCCCTTGGAGCCTTAGGAGCTCAACTGGCGTGCCTTATATTTATACTTGGCACTTAATCAAGACTGTGAGCACTCTGGTGCCCTTGGAGACTTAGGTGCTCAATTGGCGCATCTTATATTTATACTTGGCACTTACTCAAGACTGTGAGTGCTCCGGTGCCCTTAGAGCCTTAGGTTCTCAACTGGAGCACTTTATATTTATACTTGACACTTGCTCAAGACTGTGAGTTGCTCTATTTTCTGTGAGAACTTCAAGATCGAATTTTCCCGTAGTTTGTGGGGTACTTTGCCTATGATCTAAGCAAGTTGTCATTTATGAAGCTTCCCCTCTATCTGTGGGGTACTTGCATATAGGATGAGAAAGTTTGAAGTTTGAAGTTTCCCTTTTAACTGTGGGGTACTTGCATATAACTGAGAAAGTTATCATTCTTGAAGATGCCCCTCTAACTGCGGGGCACTTGCATATAACTGAGCAAGTTAAAATTTTGAAGCTACCCCTTTAAGTGCGGGGTACTTGCATATATGATGAGCAAGTTAAAAGTTTGAAGTTGCCCCTTTAACTGCGGGGTACTTGCATATATCTGAGCAAGTTTAGATTTTGAAGCCACCCCTCTAAGTGTGGGGTACTTGCATATAACTGAGCAAGTTAAAATTTGGAAGTTATCCCTCTAGCTGTGGGGTACTTGCATATAACTGAGCAAGTTAAATTTTTTAAAGCTACCCCGCTAACTGTGGGGCACTTTCATATAGGTGAGAAAGTTTTAAATTTTGAAGCTTCCCCTATAACTGCGGGGTACTTGCATATAACAAAGCAAGTTAAAATTTGGAAGTTACCCCTCTAGCTGTGGGGTACTTGCATATAACTTAGCAAGTTAAAATTTTGAAGTTTCCTCTCTAACTGCGGGGTACTTGCATATAATTGAGCAAGTTAAAATTTGGAAGCTGCCCCTCTAGCTGTGGGGTACTTGCATATAATTGAGCAAGTTAAAATTTGGAAGTTGCCCCTCTAACTGCGGGGTACTTGCATATAACTGAGAAAGTTAAAATTTGTAAGCTGCCCCTCTAGCTGTGGGGTACTTGCATACAACTGAGCAAGTTAAAATTTTGAAGCTACCCCTCTAACTGTGGGGTACTTGCATACAACTGAGCAAGTTAAAATTTGGAAGCTGCCCCTCTAGCTGTGGGGTACTTGCATACAACTGAGTAAGTTAAAATTTTGCAGCTTCCCCTCTAAGTGCGGGGTACTTGCATATAATTGAGCAACTAAAAATTTTGAAGCTACCCCTCTAACTGCGGGGTACTTGCATATGAGTTGAGCAAGTTAAAATTTTTAGCGCAGCCCTATGTGCCCATGGGGTATTTTTTAGCGCACCCCCATGTGATTGTGGGGTATTCCGTTATGCACATTCATTTCTTAGGGAGTAGCTAGGAGATGGGGTTAGTCCTTCTCATTCCCACAAACTTTGAATAAAATTTCGCATATATCATAAGTAAAGAAATAATTATTTCTTTACACTGAAAATTTCCCTTGGTCTACAAGGTCCTTATTCCAAACTTTTCTTAGGAACCTTTTTATCTTATAAAAATAACAAGTTTAGAGAGGGTGTAGATCCGCTTCTCTCTATTTTTGAAAACTGGTCAAGTAAATTTTTTCTTGAGAACAGAGGTTAGGACTCGTTCTCTAGTCTATAAATCTGTATTGAATAAAAAATAAAAAATGTAGTGAATATTTATTTATTATTATTATTACTAGGAGGATAACCCCCTATCGGTCTGGTGTAAAACAATTTATCTGTTGTGTCCGTAATGACTTTGCTCAACATACTTTTCCCTTGGGATTGAAGGATATTCCCCTAAGTATAATGAGGAAATACCATCTTGTCATGGACCCTCTTCTAATTTTGTAGAGGTTCAAATATACTATTAAGAAAGAGTAAACATTAGTCTGGTGTACCTTTTGTTGAGCTAGGCCTTTCCGTCTGTATTTTGGCTATTTCTACTTTTTTGAGTTTAAATGCTTCAGGGGGTTCCTCGTGCGAGGTATCAATCATGGAAAAATTCTTTCTCTTGGATTCCTCTCATCCAGGGTTCCTCGCTTAGGATCTGTACCCCTGGGGTTTCTTATCAGAGGCATCACAAAATTTGGGTTTCTCGCCCATAGCCTCTGCTGGTGGGGATTCCTCATAAAAAACATTTGTAGCAGGGGGCTCTTTGCTGATGAGGGTTCCTTGCTTGGAGTCCCCAAGCCCTTTCTTCACTGGGTTCCCCATTGGAACATAAGGATACTAGTGGTTCCTCATGCGAGGTGTTGCCCATGGGGGTTATTCGCTTGGAGATTGTGCCTGTGGGTTCCTCGTATGAGGAACAAAATATGGGGGCTCCTCGCCCGCTGTTCGTATATCAAGGGATACCTTTCATTTCGTGGTGGTAGGTACAGGTTCCACGCGTGAGGCCTTAACTATGGGGGGTTCCTCGCGAACGCCACCCGCTACCCAGGGTTCCTTACCATTTTGCTTTGTGACTTTAGAGCCATTATGTGAGGTATTAGCTGCCAACTATGGTAGGGAGGGTTCCTCATCGATGATTGATTCTTTTAGGGGTTCCTAGCACGTCGACTTCACCTCTAAGGGTGTGTCGACATCTGCCAATGTTGGTAGAGATTCCTCGCGCGTCAACCTCATGTCTGAGAGTGTCTCATGGGATACCAATGTTACTAGGGGTTCTTTGCGTGTTGATCTTGGGTCCGAGGGTATCTCGCCAACTGTTAGCACTACGGGGAGTGTGCTAATGGCCAAGGGTTCATCGCAGGCAGACCCACTATCCATGGGTTCCTCACAGACTACCAATTTTGCTAATGGTTCCTCGCCTGAAATCGGTTTAAATTCATATCAGTTGGGTTCCTCGACCCTTGTTGTTGGTACCTGTGATGATTCTTTATTGGAAATGGGTGGGGGTCTTCAGTATATAAGTGGTTCCTCACCGACGGTCCTAATACCTGAGGGCCCCTCATTGAAAGGTCCGTTAATGGCTGGTGTTTTGGATGAAGGTGTCTCGATCTCAAATATCGTCAAGGGTTCCTCGTCACTACTGTCATTGGTGACTGGTGTTTTAGCTGGGGGTGTCTCGACCTCAAATATCATCGAGGGTTCCTCACGAGTAGGTCTTTACCCTATTGGTTCCTCACAGAGTATTTTGTTTGTCGAGGGTTCCTCGCGGGTGAACCCAATACCCAAGGGTTCCTCGTCACTCCCAACTTTCGATAGTTCTATTATCAAGGGTTCCTCACATGTTGAGGGTTTAAGGGGTTACTCGAACATATAGGGTTCCTCGTCGACGGTATTGCGGCTTATTGTCATGGGTTTTACCTCTAGTGAAGCTTTCTCGCCTACGGGCTGTAATTTCAAGAGTTTCTTACGATTTGGTTTGCTATCTGGGACCAATAT
The DNA here is from genome assembly GCA_949130495.1 of Sambucus nigra. Taxonomy (NCBI): domain Eukaryota; kingdom Viridiplantae; phylum Streptophyta; class Magnoliopsida; order Dipsacales; family Adoxaceae; genus Sambucus; species Sambucus nigra. The sequence continues at coordinate 17,361,918 of OX422213.1, read as the reverse complement.
GGAGGCGGGTTCCTCGCCAATGCCATTTTACATGATGGGTTCCTCACCTAATATATTTTCAGATATGAGGGGTCCCCTATTGATGACGAGTTTGGCAGGTTCCTCGCCCGCGCTGTTGGGCAAGGCAGGTTCCTCGCATGATTTTTTATTCGCTTGCAGCTTCTCGTCCAGTGGTCTGGTGGATCCTGTGGGCTAATATTACACCCAAGGTTTCCTCACCATCATCCTTAGTCAAGTTTGGTTCCTCGTGACTTCCATTATGAATAGGGGTTTCATCAGTCAAGGGTTTGGGTTCCTCGTTCGAAATTGGGTTTAACCCTTATTTTCCAATGAGTTCTTCGTCAACGGCATCTGCGGGTTTCCTCGTGACTTTGGGTTCTACATTTGAGGTCGCCACTACCAGGGGTTCCTCGCCCATTGGTTTCATTATAGAGGGTTTCTCGCGCGCTGTGGTTATTCATGAAGCGTTGACTAATTACCGAGGGTTCCTCGCGACCCACCCTGTTGGTGGGTTCCTCGCCAACTATGGGTTCTTCGTGCATTTTTTCTGTTTTGTCTTTAAAGTGTTCATCGCTTGCTATCAAGGTCATGAGGGGTTCCTCGAAAAATGCGGGTTCCTCGCGATCGCAGTCCGTCAAGGAGGATTCCTCGACAGCATTACTGGACATAAGGGGTTCCTGCCTAAGAGCATTAGACACTGGGGGTTCTTTGTCTGTTAATTTGGAACCAATGGCTTCCTTGCTGGCTGTCATGGACCTGATGGGTTCCTCACGCTTGCTATTAGTCGAGGTGGGTTCTCCTCACGCGCCACTCTTCAGATAAGGGTTTCCTCAATCGCCAGTTTGGAACCTAGAGTTTCCTCGCGCGCCACTGTTCTGGTGAATTTAGCTTTAGGAGTATGAGTTCCTCTGTATTTATGGGTTCCTCGCGACACCAAAATGTCCACATGAGTTCCTCACAGTTGAGTTTCTCGCCACTATTGTTAGCTGGGGAAGGTTCCTCGACCATCGAGGGTTCCTCGCAGCCTTATAGTATTAGTAGGGGTTCCTCACACCTGGATTCCTCGTTTGGTGGGATAGATTTTGAGTCTGACTTGGTTAAAATGTTCGGTGGATTGATTTTCTAGGACGAGGACCCATATGGGCCCCTTGCCACTACTCGCGCAGAGGTCTTTCATTATGATCTGAACTTATTAGGGGTTACTCTCAACCACCAGGAACTCACAAGGGTTCTTTATTTTTGAGTTCCTCGCAACCAACATTAGCTGAAGAGGTTCTTCGCAATCACCATTAGCTGGAGAGGGTTCCTCGTTTGGGGTTAGATGCAGTGAGGGTTCCTCGCGTGGGCAATTTGCAATTGTGGGTGCCTCTCCTGAGTTGTTGAACATGGGGGGGGGGTCCTCTTCTAGGGCATTTATGACTGTGGGTTCCTCACTAGAACCAATGGCCATTGACAGTTCTTCCACCACCTCATCTTCTTCTCAAGTTCGGGAAGATTCTATGCACACTTATGGATAGGGATCTTGTAACTCCTCATACCGATGAGGACCCTCATTATGAGAAGAGGAGAGCAATTTCCTGGCCTCCTCCATAGTAATAACTTTGTAATGTGATTCCTCCAAACTCATGCCATTGATAGTTGGTGAACTTGATGGTGCCACTACTTGCTCCGGCACCACTTTTCGTGATGGAGATACTCCCGTCAGAATCATTATAGGAGTGGCTACCCCACCAAAGGGGGAAACTGCTGGTGTTACACAATCTTGACCCAAACTTGCCAAGTCTACATTGTTTTGTTTTAAAAACTCAAAAACATGCTCATAAGGTTGCTACCTATCACCGGAGCCACCACCGGTGAATTGGTCTGCCCTGCCTGAGGATCATATGCCCTAGCTCCGGTCACCACCCCATCCTCCTAAGTGGTCTGGTCATTTTGAGCTCTATTCCCAGATGGAATGTCTTCAAACACTAGCTTCTCAGAAACATTAAACCTTCTTTGTCCATGGATGTGAGGATACCTCCCCAGCAGAGTCGCCAAATGTATGAGGGTAGTGAGACTGGGGTCTATGAATACCTGGAAAGGGTGAACCGTGGCCCACTATAATGGACATTATTTGTAAGGTTCTCAAAAACTTCTGGAGCAGCTTTTGGTAAAACCTTCTCCTTTTGGCAAAAATTGAGCTCAAGCTGGAACTCCCTCCCTGCAAGAAGATGAACTTCCACAACCATAATAGTAATTTTCTCAAGAGGAGCTCCTAAGAATGATGGCTGTCAGTGGGAAGTGAAAGAACAAGGCACTTAGCACTTAGAGAGAGAGAGTAAGGAGAGAATAATAGAGTGGTTCTGGTGTGATTTTGACAGAGTAACAGTGCTATTGAGTTTTTCTTCCTATCCATTATGACCTTGCCCAGGGGTCCTATTTATACTTGGGCACTAGGGTTGGGTTAGCACTTTTGGTACCAAAACTTAAAGGGTTGGTGAGGGACAATGTCTGCAATGTACTATTTGTCCCTACCTGTGTGCAACAGCCTGTCCCCTCAGATAGGTGCCACCTGGTGCAAACCAAAATCAAAAAGAAAATATGTCTCCTAATGGAGACAAAATATCTAATTTGCTAAATATCTTTTGAAACAGTAACTTTTAGTACAAACTTTGTAAACTTAAGGGGGGTCTTGAGGACCACCTCCTCTAAAATCTTTGTAAGCTTGAGGGGGGTCTTGAGGACCACCTCCTCTAAAATCGTTGTAAGCTTGAGGGGGGTCTTGAGGACCCCCTTATAAAATTATTTTTCTTGAGAGGGGCCTAGAGGACCCTCTCCTTTATAATTAATTTATAAACTGTTCTTTTCTTGTGAGTAACCCTTTGGCTACTCACCCTGGTTGTGTCTGTGAGGTGTGTGAGGAATGGGCGACCCTAGGGTCTTTCTATTAGTATTCTCTCAATCCTAAAGTGCTAAGTGGTTGAGCTTTCTCAACAAACCTTGTTCCTCAACTGCCAACCCAAAACTCCCAAAATATCCCAACTGGCCTATTTGAGCCCTACCTGCTCAACTAGGCTACCTGTACAAGAAAGTAAGTGTTAGTACTTTTATTCTTTTAAAGAATGACTTTTCATGATGAGGGGTTTCTCATGGAAGCCACTCCCTCATCCTAGCCTATTTTCTAGAAGTTGAAGGAGAGGACATTGACGTCTCCTCTCCCTAACATTTTTTGGAAGTTGAGGGGGAGGACCTTGACTACTCCTCTCCTCGATATTTTCAGGAAGCTGAGGGGGAGGACCTTGACTTCTCCTCGCCTCGATATTTTTTTGGAAGTTGAGGGACCTTGAGGGTTCCTTATCAATATGAGTTTCTGTCGGGACCCTGGGTGAGGTTCCTCTCAATATGAATTTATAACGGGACCCAGGGTGGGGTTCCTTCTCAATATGAATATCTACTATGGAGGGACCTTGGGGGTTCCTTCTTCAATATGGAATTTCTACGGTCGAGGGACCCTGGGGGTTCCTTCTTTAATATGGCATTTCTGCGATCGAGGGCCCCTGGGGTTTCCTTCTCCAATATAGCATTTCTGCGGTCGAGGGACCCTGGGGGTCCCTTCTCTAATATGGCATTTCTGCGGTCGAGGGACCCTGGGGGTCCTTTCTCCAATATGACTTTTCTACTGTGGAGGACCCTGGGGGTTCTTTCTCCAATATGGCATTTCTGCGGTCGAGGGACCCTTGGGGGTTCCTTCTCCCATATGGAATTTCTGCAGTTAAGGGACCCTGGGGGTTCCTTATTCAATATGGCATTTCTGTGGTGGAGGGACCCTGGGGGTTCCTTCATCAATATGGATTTTCTGCGGTGGAGGGACCCTGGGGGTTCCCTCAACCTCATATTTTCTGTAAGCTAAAGGGGGGTCTTTGAGGGACCCTCACCCACAAATATAGTATTCAATATTGAAACACCTTTCCTATTTATGTTTGATAAAATGTCATAGTGACTGCTGGTTAAATTGAATCGCAGTTGACCAGAAAATAAAGCCCCCCAAAGCGAGTGAAGTAAATTTGAAGGAGTTAAAGTTTATCTGGGGGATTCACAAGGTAGTTACTGAGGAGTACGTTAGGTCTGCCTCTTATCTACTTCAATACCAAAACACTTCTTCTTCTTTTATTGCCAGACCTGCTGCCTCTCCTGTTCTCGTAACTGATCTTGATCAAGAGGTTGTTATTAATTCTGACACTCCTCTATCTGAAATCATAAAGAAGAGGAAGTTTCCTGACTTTATCAGTGGTAGCACTTCTGGCTCCTGACGCGACTCAGAATGTGTCTCAGAAGTGCGTCCTCTTTGGCTCAAGTGCAAGCCTGTCTCTCAAGTAATAATCCGACAAGTCGGGTATCGATCCTCAGGGAACTAAGACAACGAAGTTGTGACGACGGGAAAAGACGAAGGAATCCTAACTTTGACACTAAAAATAAAAAGAGAAAATGATTTGGTTTTGGGAATGATTAAACTAAATGCAATTATGAAATTATGAGAAAATGCAATTACACTAAATTACCTAAAATATGATTGAAAGATGATTTGAAACTTTTGAACTAAGTGATGGGAAAAAAAGGACGGGAATACAATCCCCCAACCCTAGTGTATTGCAGTTATAATATTAATCGTAAATTTAATTAATTAATTTTGACCCAGAATTTAGTACTCCCAAGCATTACATATACGAGGTTCAAGTCTGCATCATACTTAATCTGAGGACGAGTAAATCGGTATTGCGATAGTGACATTCGAATTGCATTCTAAATCATCCCGGTTACCTAGAGGCAAACGAGATATAAAGATATATAATTATTGTGTTCCTACGCAATACGGTCGTAATCAATCCCTAAATTCAGAGGACTAATTTTATACACATGCAATTAACACATCAGGCTGGGTTCATGTATCCCGGCCTTAGAAAATCTAGCCTAGCATGCTGAAAGTAACGAAAACAGTGTTTGATGTGCAGAAAATCATGATTAATCTAAGGAAAACTTGTGAATTGATGTAAAACGGAATTGTACTGGAGAAATAACTCACTAATATCACCAAAGTAGTAGCAACAGCAATTGAGAACACAGAATTCTGAATAATCTTCACTATTGAAATTAAAACTGTAAACTTGTATCTAAACTAGGGTTTCTGAAAAAGAATGGAAAATTATCTAAAATTCTCCGTCCAATAATAATAATAAAAATGGGTTTTTATACCTTACAACAATTCAAGAGTTTCAGCTGCACTAGGATTATTTTTCGGAGAAGATAAGATTTGATAATCTCGATAGCTGGACCGGTCCGGGCCTTAGGCTAACCGGTCTGCCTCCCATGATGATCGGTTCTTTTTATATCCAGGCAGACCGGTCCGGTGCGGACCGGTTCTTTTATTTTTCACCCATCTTCGATTTGCTTTCGATCCGAGATCTACTGGAGTTTTACAAAACGGACCGGTCCGGGGTAGGGGCGCACCGGTCTACCCTTTTGACTTTTTGCTCAACTTTGACTGCTCATATCTTTTGTTTCAGAAGTCTGATTAAGGTTCAGTTTCTTCCTATGTGCTCATGAATGTGATATCTTCAACTTCTCTTTAGGTACCTCATCCGAATTTCGAGTGGAAATTACACCTTTTCCCTTTTGACTTTCCATCTTGTCTTTCTTGATTCTTCCGGTTTCCTTCTTCCGTTTCTTGACATCAAATACCTGTAAGATCAATATGAAATACCAGAAACTCGGTCTACTCGTTAGGATAAGTCAGTAGCAATATTATGAGATAAAGTCAAATCGATTACGTTGTTCGAGGTGCTAAAAGTACCCAAATTAAGGGATAAATTAGGAAGAATTTATGCCTAATCGGCTCCCAAGCACCTGTTAAAGGACCAAAAAAGAAAATAGGGGATGTTATAAAGCCCCCTGTTCCTAAGGACCTAGTCCCCAAAGACCCAGCCCCCAAAGTCCCAACTCTCAAAGATGCATCTTTCAAAGATGCTGAAGTTCCTTTGAGGAGACATAGGAGAGGGCTTGCAGAGAAGTAGGTTGACCAGGTGACCAATCAACTGTCCTTGGTTAAATTACCCTCTTCTGATGATGTTCCTCCAGCTGCTATTACTCCTGGTTTGGCCAGAAAGTTGATCAAATCTGGTACTCTTCCAGACCACAGAGGGGTGAATGCCATGCTCCACCAAATAAGAGTTTTTGAATTGGCTACTCAGAGCCTTGCATCAGTATGTAGTTTCCATTTTCTTGGTTTGGTTATCTTTTATATTTCTCATATACTCATTTTTATCTTTATCTTTTGTAGTTCTTGGATACTTCAATAATATGCTGGAGAAGGATGATGTAATTAAGGCTTCTTCTTCTTCTTCTTCTTCTTCTTCAAATGGGGTGGAGGAAGACTTAGTTGGTTTGAAGATGTATCAACTTGAATGTCAGTAGGGTTTGAAGACTAGAAATAGTATTTGGGCAGAATAACTGAAGACCATTGAGACTTCTCGGTAGACTTCTGATGAGAATGCCCTTAAAGCTGAGCGTAGGGCCAAGGAAGATAAGTGCAAGAGAAAGGAGGCTGGGCATAAGATAGAGCGCAGGGCAGAGGCTACTGAAGAGCTTTTATCCTCTGCCATATCTAAGAGAAAATCTACTATGAAGTCCTCCTTCAATGTTGGTTGGGATAAAGTTTGAAATAAGGACATTTCCGCTGCCTCTGCTCTGATTGTGTATGCAAAACAAAAATACTTCAAAGATGGTTGGGTTGCTGCCCCTCAGTAGCTGAACACAGCTGAAGGATCTAAACTTTTTCAGATATATATTCATGGTCCTCCTCCAGTCATTGAGGATGAGGTTAACGATGAAGCTGGTTTTGGAGAGTCTTCTCTAGTGGTTAAATCTGCTATCGATCAACCTAAAATTTCTGAGCCTTTTCATCTTATAGCCGAGCAAATCGAGCAACTCCAGCCTGTAGCTCCTTCTTCTGAGCAGGACAAGAAGGTTGAGAATGATAGAGAGAAGGTGTAAAGTTGTTCGATATTTGACCTTTTACTTTGTTATTTTTTTCTTCATTTTTATTGTACTTGAACTCTTTGTTATCAATAAAAGAACCTTTTATTCCTTTTTGCCTCTTATAGATTATACTTATTCTCCATTCTTGTTGTTGATTGTTGGATATTTCTTCTTACTAGTTTATAGCAAAGATGGAACAACTGTCTTCCCATGATATCAAGCTACTGAGGAAGTACGAGGCTTTTTTTAAAGCTGGTCATACGGACTTATCCGAAGAAGAAATCACTCAGTTGCTCGGTGATGATGCATCAGAGCATGTTAAATAATCCTACAAGTATTTGAAGTACTTACTTAATCGGGTGGTAGAAAATATGGTTGCCTACTATGAGATGATTGAAGAACTTCAAGAACAGTATTAAGAATCCACTGCGCTATTGCACCAGAGCTATGAGCAGAAATATCAAAGATTAAGAGTAGGTCGGGGTTTAGATAATTTTGTTTCTATTTACAATAAAAAGGAATTTCTTCTTAAGCTTAAAGTTGAAGAAACTAGAATTATTGCCAAAATTCTGGAAGAGGAGAATAATAATTTGAGGGATGAAGTGAATCTTTTAAAATTTTCCTCTAGAGCTGTTGTTTCTACTACTGATGAAGGTTACTCATTTTTAAAATCTTAGAATGAAATATTAAGAGATGAGTTGGAGGCCTTAAAAAAGATTAAGCCTGCATCTTTCTCCCGACCAAGAAATAAGCCTGTCCGAGGAACCGTAGAAGAAATTAGGACCCAGCAGACCCTTACCAATCAAGCTGCACACTTAAAAGTAGAAGACCGAGTTATTACTGAGATATCCCTAAAGATGTAGACCTTGTCTAAACAGTTATCCACTAAATCTTCCCAACTAGAGGTTAAGGATGGATTACTAAAAAGCTGCAGTCATGTGTTGATAAATTAACCTTTCAATTCCACAAGCAGCCAAGAGAAGTTTGTATGGATGGGTATAATGAAGCTTTGGGACATTTTGACGATAGACTTCAATAGGACAAAAATTAATCCTATAAATGGGATTGGATGAACGCTTTAACTGTGATGAAAGTGGATCAGAACAACTCTTTATGGGATTGGTATGATCCGGGATTGCTGCATCTTGACAATCATCCATTCAAGTTAGACGTCGATTGGATCCCTGTTGATCGTATTCCTCACTGTTTGATTTTAAAATACTTAGGGGACTACGAGCTACATGATGAACTAGATATCGTCCGACCTCCTCATCTGCTTGATCGTCCTAGTAGCAGTAATACCAGGATGCTTCATAATTTTAACTTCATCAACTCTCCTTTTAATTTGGATGATCCTCCAGTTGGCACGGATCAAGTTTCTAAGGCTGAAGGAAAACTTCCTGCAGAATAATTCTTTGTATTTTGTTTCTTCATGTTTAAACAACAATGTGTAATCATTTGATTTAATGACAAGTTTATTTTATGAATGGATCAACTTTTAGTTAATCTTTAGTTTTTCATCGAATCTATTGATATCCTTAGGATTATCCTAGGTACTATATCAATTACCAATGCATCACTATGGTTCTACCAATATACTCAAAGTTTTTAGGTAATTGCATTAGTTACCTCGGTTCCCAGGCGTGAGTGGAACATTTGTCCATCTTTTAGCCCAGTTTAAATGAAATTTATTCATCCGGGTCTTCAGTAACCAAACATTTGGGACTTACAATTTTGCCTTGCGTGGTTTTTTATATGTTTGATAACCAACTTTTTTTGTGCCTTTATTGACGCCGACCAATAAGGATATGATTTTATAAATGTCCGTTATCAATTTATTATGTCGTATACCGATACATCGTCAAAGAATGTTCAAGATCAAATATGCATCGAGACGGATCTGAATATCAAGTTCTTTAACATTCAAGCCCAACAAAGATGAATTTGGTAAAATGTGTTTAAGTTCCATTTAAATTTTACATTAAAAGTGTTGGGATATTTTTATAAGAGTTTAAATGATTTTTAATAGTTTTTAATTTTTTAAAATCATAAAAGGTTTGGATAAATATCTCCTGATCCTGTGAACAATTTTGGTTTTTAAGGATTCCAAGTTATTTAAATATTTAAAAGGTTTTTAAGTGGATGAGTGACTGTTGTTCAAACGACATCACATCTCGTTCGAACGAGATGGAGGTTCGCTCAAACGACGTCGCATGCCGTTCGAACGAGAACTGTTTTGCCTTGACACGCCACCGCTTTGAATTTTACTATTTAAAGGGTGTCTGGCTACTGGATATCGTGTGGAGAAACACTGGTTTTAAACAGAATGCGATTTTGAGTGTTTTGGTTTATTCTCCAATAGTTTAAGATTTCAATCTCTTGTTTTACAATTCACAAAATCCTAAGTACTTTTGTGTGAGTTATTTTTGGAACCCAAGAACATTACTTGGCTATTGTTCATACTTTGTGAGGCGATATCTGCAACTGAGAGTTGCGTGCTATTATGGAGTGAGTCTCGTTGGAGTTTTTATGACTGCGTGTCATTAGGGAGTACTGCGGTGTTCCTGGGTTGAAGACTGGACTGCGGTTCATATTGGTTCGCTGCATGTGGACTTATTGCTGACGACATCGACTGACGGCTACGGGTATTCGAGTGTTAAACTGTATTTTATTGTAATCCGATGTAAGTTGCGATTTACAATTATAGTGAAATAAAAGGTTTTTCCCCTGTGGGGGATTTTTCCTGAAATTTGGTTTCCTTTGCATGCTTATTTCTTTATGATTACATATCACTTAGATGCATGTGTTAGGACTGAATTAAAACTTGGGTTCAATTAAAATTGGATTGATTAACACACAACTAAAATTGGTTTTATTTGAGTAGTTGCATTTATTCTGCTGTAGCAATGTTCAAATTGGTATCAGAGCCTGTTGCACTAAGTTATTGTGTTTGATCATGGATTTTTCTTAAAAATGGCTTTTGGAAGTTTTGATGATTTTCGATGTCAACTTTTTGAAAAGTCCAATTGGAAAGTTCACCCAAACTCTTTTTTTTTTAAAATTCCGTTGAAAACGATTATGATAGGTGTTAGGGTTATGAGGGTGTTGGTCACACAATAGATGAGTGTCCCTCAAATTTCAGGAAGAAATTGAAAAAATAAACATTTCATGTTTCTACCCTTAGTGAGAGTGATTCAGAAGAGGAAGTGTTTTATGCTTCTAGGCGAGAGCTTCCCACCTGTGTGATTAGTGATGATAGTGAGGGTGAGGGGAGTGAGGATAAGCATGAATTACAAACGACTTTCAATGAACTTTATGCTGAAACTTTGAAAATAAAGAAAGAAAATTTGAAATTGAAAGCTCAATTGCCAGAGAGTGCCTTAAAAATGATAATGATGTTTGGTTGAAGAACTTAGGGCACGAGAGAAAATTTGGAGAGATAAGCTTGGATATGTCGAGGGTAAGAGAGATGATCTTCGAGGGGTGATGGAAGCTATGAAAAAGGAGCTTCTTGAGTTTGAGGATTCTAGGCGCTTACTTGAATCTAGGATAGGTGAACTTGAGAAAAGTTTGAGAGATTCGAGTAAAGTGAAATTCAATTTAGAGTCTAGGTCTGAAAAGCTTGATAAAATTTTAGGGACTGTCCAAATTAAGGAGGATAAGGGTGGTATAGACTTTGGTGAGAGTGTCGCACCCATTCCCAAAGCCAACCCCATATGTGTGAGAGAGCCTCCTAGTGTTGTTAGGAGAGAGGCACCGAGGGTTGTCAAGCGAGATCCACCAAGGAAAATCGTGCAAGAGGAACTTAGGAATGTGATGAGAGCGCCACCTAGGAATTTGAGGAAAGGACCACCTTTAAGTAACATTCACCTGCCGATTTACACTTGCACACATTGCGGTAAGCAAGGTCATCTTAGGCGTTTCTGTTACAAACTTTTGAATGGACCTAGGAAGTTTAATAAAAAGTAAATTCGATTCCTAAACCCCCACACCTCGTTACACATCAATTTGGGTGAAGAAATCAGATTTAGAGGCTTATGGTCTAATTGTTCATAACTCTCTTTTGATTACACACGATTCACCCCATGTGAGATCTTTTAGTTGATTGTCCTGATATTTGTCATACACTAGTTGTGCATCTTGATATAATTTTGCTAGTGTTATGACTCACTTTGTTGTAGTTTAAATTGCTTTTTCTTAAGATAACTACTGTTTTGAATCTGTCAGCATCTTGCAGGCATCCTTTTCTGGAATTTTGCTTTTCACTGGGCAACAGTGCATGACATTTTAGGCAAACTGTGAAAATTTGATATCTCATTCGAACGAGATTTTATGTCACACGAAACACTTCTCGGGAGATGCCTTGTCGTTCGAACGACATGCTATCTCGTTCGAGCAACCTCTGGAGAAATTTTTTTCTCTTTTGTTGTAGTACCCTGAGTTCATTGATTACATTATTAGTACTGCTGGTTGCTTCTAGAATAGTTTATATGCAACTACTCTTGATATTCATGATTAATTGATAACTCTACATATTTTCGTTTAATCACACCTGCTTTGACTGATGATTCGTTTGTGTGATTTATGGTTGCTAGCATAGGATGACTTTCATGCTGATATTATGACTGTTTCTGATTGTACTACACTTGCCATATATTTTTTTAAAAAAAAAAACAAAAAGATTTTCAGTTTTGAAAATTTTGAAAAAGCCAAAGAGAGTTTTGTATTTTGTTTGCACCTTATATGAATTGACACTTAGGATAACCAAGTAATAATTTCATTCCATTTATTCCGCTGTAGTACTCTTCAAATTGGTATCATGTGACTATTTTATAGTGTTTTGAGATAATATATCATGTCATTCATGTGCTTTACAATGTTTGGAGTCATTGAGATGCTATTAGTTGATACTTCATAACATGTTTGACTCATGATTTCCTTTATTTCACACATGCACGGATTAATTTGATTATTATACTTGTCTATCACATGTTGGTCGTGTGTTTTCATCTCAATCATGTCCTTAAAAGAAACCAAGTGCAATAATACGAGAATAATAAAAGTAGTGCATGTAAAAACTATTGCCCTTGAGAAATTTATTTAGGACATAAAAAAGTTAGGAATTGATAGTTATCGGGGGTCCAATGAGGTTTAAAAAAAGCCCCGAAAAAATTGAATGGAAATAAAAAGATAGAATATGCTATAAGGACATAAATTTCCAATTGAGTCCCTGTATTGTTTTGACTTAATTCCGTGAACAAAACTGTGTTTGTAATATGTCATAGGGATATTTTATTTTGTCACGATCCCACTTGGTCTATAACGTATTGAAGAAATTGAAGACGTTGCGACAAAGCTTCAAAGAATTAATCATGCCGAAGTTTAATTGGTGTAAGTTTATTCGTCTTCAAAGTTAATTGCATTCCGAGATCACACAGGTATGAATGCGTATAATTAATGGTGCTCGGAATTGTTTTTATAAAAGATAAGGATGTAATTTTATAAAGAAAAATGTTTAAAATGTTTTTAAAAGTGTTTTAATTTTTTACACTACATTTTTATTCTAATAAGCTCGAAAAATAATTTGACTTATTTGGATCTCTTTTGAAAAAGACATTTTAAACAAAAAGTCTAACTGACAGGACGGTCGTTTGCATGATATCTGTCCTTCGTTCGAGCGAGATGCTCATGTCGCGCGAACGACGTGGCTATTTTGTTCAAATGACACGGTTTTTGAGGCGGCGCTTAATTACTATTTAAAGCATGTTTCATCGGAATGAAATGCATGTGCGTTCCAAAAAAACTGTTTACGATCCAGTACGAGTTTTGCACATGTTTTTCTAAGGTTACAAAGCTAAAACACATTCTTAGAGTTTGCAAAGATCCAAGTTATTATTATTATTATTATTATTATATATTTATGTGATCTTTTTGCACCAAGAAGGTTTGTTCTACAATTGAACATCAGGGTTTTGTGGTGAAGAAAAGAGAAGGACTTCTTGTTCGACATCGTAGACATATCAAAGCCATTCGGTGAACACCGAGACATTCATGGAGTCGAGTGTTGTAAACAGGTATCGTGGAAGATGGAATTTCTGCATGGGCACTATTGAAGAACTGTAGAAGATCAGACGGAGCGTCAAGACCCGTGGAGATCGAGTCATTGGGTAAGGCTAATCTGTTTTTGTAAAACCTTTGTTCATAGTGATTGTCTGGCATGGGCCGTCCAAGGTTGTTTTCCTGTTTTGGGTTTTTTCCTCGTACATCCGGCGTTGTGAGTATTCTTTACTTTACTTTACTTGATTTAATCACTAGATGCATGTTCAGGATTAATCAAGATAAAATTAGTTTAAAGTAAGAATTGGTTTTCACAACTTTGTTTGGTGCTAATTAAAAGTTGGATAATTTTTGGTAAAAAATTGGTTTGATTTGAAACACACATAAAGGGACATCCACCCCACGTTTCCACAAATTGGTATCAGAGCTAGAAAACATAATTTATTTGTTTTGTGATCCCATGTGTTTGTTTATCTCTCCTCTGTTTATTTTCTCTCAATGGATTCTCTAAGCTTTGACGATTTACATCATTTGAATTTAAAGTTTGCAAAACGTATTGAAGTTTTGGAGAAAGAAAATTCCTGTTTCAAAAATAGGATTGAATATTTGCAAACGTTTCAAATTCAAAAAGATATTTTTCATGAGAAGTTTGGTTCCTTGTTTAAAGATTTTAATATATTAAAATTGGGCAAAAAGGAGAGTGATGATAGAGTCCTCGTTTTAAAAAAAGAGTTAGAGGATCTGAGAAATTCTAGGGTTTGTGCCGCTGAGGAAAATAATTAGATTAATGATTTTGTGGCACGAGAAAAGGCTCTTAGGGATAAGTTTGCTAACATTGAGGAGGAGTGAGATAACCTTCTAGGGGTAATTGATAATTTAAAGAAGGAGACCCGAAAGTTTGAGGAGTCTAATCATTTTCTTGAGTCGAAAGTTTTGAAGTTAAAAAATAATTTAAATGACTCGAGTAGTGATGGTAGCGGCTTATCTTTTTCTAGTGGTTCGAATGTAAAAGACAAAACCATAGTTTATTTTAGAGCGTCAACCACATCTGAGGGTATTAGAAAAAGTAAAAAGGTCCCGTTCCTCATCGTGTTTTCACATGTTCGCATTGTGTTAGGAAAGGTCACCTTAGGAGTTTTTGTTTTGATCTTAGAAAAAACCCTAGGAAGCTTAAACGTAATGTCCCATCGGTTCCCAAAACCCGTTTTGTTAGGTATACACCTATTTGGGTTAAGAAGTCCGTTTTGGAGATGCTAAATGCTTCGTTGATTGATTCTCACATGCATGCACATGATTCACCTCTTGCTATTTCTTATGGATAGCAGCTTGCATGTTTTGTCATACGCTAGGCCTTGCATCATGATTTATAATTTGCTTGTGTTATGACATGTTTATCTCTTTGTATTATATTTTTCATTTTTTGAGTCTTATTTGAAAAATACAAAAAGATTTTGCTTTTGTTTCAATCAAAATATGTTTGAAAAACCAAAATGATTTTTTAGTTTTTGTTTTGAGTTTACATGTTTGATGTGGCATATTGGTGTGCTTGGACCCCCCCTTATTATTACATATCCATGTGGCTTGGACATTTGGTCATTATTATTGATGCTTATAATGATCTTAACCATTGTTTATATGGAGTTATTTAGAAGTTGATATGCAATTTTATTCGACTTTGTATATATTCCAACATTGTACACATGCACGAGTTTATATGGAAGTTTGACTTCTCTTGCATATTTAAATTTGGTGAGGAATTCTTATCTCAATCTTGTCATTTATGCGTAAGTAGACTGAAGCAAAAGTGTGCATGTAAGAATCGTTTACCGTGAGGATTTAAATTGGTTCCTAATTGAAAAAATGACGAGTGATTCACGGGAAAGGGCTGCGAGAGTTCAAAATTAACTCGTCATGACAACCACCTTTTAAAAGAGCCCAAAAGAAAAATAAATATGCTAAGAAAAAGGGCCAATAAGATTTTATCTAAGTTGAGAATGCTATAAACCTCAAAAGAACTTGAAAAATTATGTTCATGAGGTAGTTTGGTTGGAGAAAATTTAAGCGGGTTTGCACAACTAATCCTAATGTTGAAACATCGCAATTTGACTCTATTGTTTGTAGAATCGTCAAAAATCTGGATTTGTGTGAATGTAGTATGTTTAGTTCATTAAGCTCACACTTTAAGTGTCATATGGTTATGATAAAGTTTAATGATTTATCGCAATCAATTAGAGCTTTTTGATATTTTCGATGCGTTGGAATAGTGACTCATTTGTTGTAGTTTCACGCTTATTCATTCCATGTCCATGTTTGAGCACATCGGTACTATGTTTGCATGTTACTCATATTGTTAGTTTTTATGCGTTTTTATGGTTTATGTTAAAAGCTTACTGTTTTAGCACTATTTCGCTGTTGCCAGGCCCTTCCACTGATTTTTTTCTGGAAATTTTTTAATAGGCAAAAATTAAAGATATTTCTGGGAAAATGTGAAAGTTTGCATGTCGTGAGAAGACCTCGTTCAAACGACATATCTATGTCGCGCAAGTCTCGTTCGAGCGACGTCCTCATCTCGTTTGAGCGACATCCCTGGCTCATTCGAACGACAACCTGAATTCTTACTTCTGATTGGTTTGCAGTCCACTGGTTTATTTTGGTGATATTTTTGGTACTGATGGTAGTGTTTCTGGACTGACTAGTTTATATGCAGGTCTTATTTTCTTATATTGATATTTAGCATATAGTCCGTTTATCACACCTGATTAGATTGCCATATTCTTTGTGTGATTCATTGGTTTACTAGCTACTGATTTATCATCTATTAATCATATTTAGCTGGTTGTTTCATGGTTATCTAGCGATTTCAAATTGATTCAAATTGGTATATTCTCATTTTAGATACTTATTGATTGGTTTATCTTTTCACCGGATTGTCTATTCGAGACAAAAGTGAGGAGAGATGTACGTGATGTAGGGGGAGATTTGAGCATATTTTGGATTACATATTTTACAAATTGGTATTACAAATTGGTTGTTTAAATTTGGTATCATTTTGTGCTCAAATTGTTTAACAAATATTTTTTCAGACTTTATTCATATTGGTATCTATTGTCGTTTGGTATCATTTGGATATATATATATTGATTTCATTTGTTCCTCCATACTGCACTGGGTATTTGTTTGTCTATTTTATGTGTGTAGGTATGCTTCAGCGATTCAAGATTTCAAGTCTAGATCACATTCAGACAGTTCATGATTACTGGTGCTACATATTCTAGTCCGTGTACTGTATTTTTTATTTTGGGTTTATGGGATGGGATTTAAGCATCATACGTCTTGACGGCCCTGGCTTAGGCATTTCACTGGTTTAGTTTTGTCCTGGAATAGTCAAAGGGGGAGATTTGTAAGGACATAAATTTCCAATTGAGTCCCTGTATTGTTTTGACTTAATTCCGTGAACAAAACTATGTTTGTGATGTGACATAGGGAAATTTTATTTTGTCACGATCCCACTTGGTCTTTGATGTATTAAAGAAATTGAAGATGTTACGACAAAGCTTCAAAGAATTAATCATGCCGAAGTTTAATTAGTGCAAGTTTATTCGTCTTCAAAGTTAATTGCATTTCGAGATCACACGGGTATGAATGCGTATAATTAATGGTGCTAGGAATTGTTTTTATAAAAGATAAGGATGTAATTTTATAAAGAAAAGTGTTTAAAATGTTTTTAAAAGTGTTTTAATTGTTTACACCACATTTTTATTCTGATAATCTCGAAAAAAAGTTTGACTTATTTGGATCTCTTTTGGAAGAGACGTTTTAAATAAAAAGTCAAAAAGTCAAACTGACAGGACGGTCGTTCGAACGACATCTGTCCTTCGTTCGAGCGAGATGCCCATGTCGTGCGAATGACGTGACTATCTCGTTCGAATGACACGGTTTTTGAGGCGACACTTAATTCCTATTTAAAGCGTGTTTTCGTCAAAATTAAATGCGTGTGCATTCTGGAAAAACTGTTTACAATCCAGTACGAGTTTTGCACATGTTTTTCTAAGGTTACAAAGCTAAAACACATCCTTAGATTTTTCAAAGATCCGAGTTATCATTATTATATATTATGCGATCTTTCTGCAGCAAGAAGGTTTGTTCTATAATTGAACATCAGGGTTTTACGGTGAAGAAAAGAGAAGGACTTCTTGTTCGACATCGTAGACGTATCAAAGCCATTCGGTGGACATTGAGATATTCGTGGAGTCGAGTGTTGTAAACAGGTATCTTGGAAGACGAAATTTCTGCATGGTCACTATTGAAGAACGGTATAAGATTAGAAGGAGCGTCAAGACCCGTGGGGATCGAGTCATTGAGTAAGGCTAATCTGTCTTTGTAAAACCTTTGTTCATAGTGATTGTCTGGCTTGGGCCGTCCGAGGTTGTTTTCCTATTTTGGGTTTTTTTCCTCGTACATCCAGCGTTGTGAGTATTCTTTACTTTACTTTACTTGCTTTACTCACTAGATGCATGTTTAAGATTAATCAAGATAAAATTGGTTTAAAGTACGAATTGGTTTTCACAACTTTGTTTGGTGCTAATTAAAAGTTGGATAATTTTTGGTAAAAAATTGGTTTGATTTGAAACACACATAAAGGGACATCCACCCCACGTTTCCACGTATGCCAAAATTTGGGCCAATAGGTTTTCTCTAAGTTGAGAATTTAGTACCTCATTACGTTTAAAAATTGATTTATTATATATTAGGGAGTTTGGTTGGAAAGTAATCAATAGATTTGCACATCCTTTTGAAACATTCTCGAAACGACACTAAATAGTTTTGGACGTTATTGGTGAGAAAATCACTTAGGCTTTGATTTGTTGATTTGATTGAGTCGATATTATCTAAATTCAACAACTTTACACCTAAGGATGATTTTGATGTTCATTCGATAGGAGTACACTGTGCATCGTGCACATATGCTTAATTGAGTTTTATTACCTAATGAATTTGTTCACACACATTCATTCCATAACCCCGATTTGGTTACCTTAGTAAAAATTCATGGTGTGTGATTTTTGTGACATCATTTTTGCATTTTTGTATGAAAAATTTAAAAAATAAAAAATAGTTTGTGGATCCTTTGAGTATATTCTTAGCATGCGCGTAGTTTGATCCATGTTTGTGATGTGTATCGTGACACTCCATGTTTGGCTTTGTTTATTCTTTTCCTTATTTATTTCGGATAACTTAAAAGGGGGAGAACGAATAATGATTTTATGGGGGAGTTTGCATTAAGGGGGATATTTGATTATATTGATTGATTTATTCTTATATCATTTCAAACTCGATGCGTCACGATGGTATTCGCTTTATCTCATACGTGCAGGTATGAAGATCGATGATCATTATGTTGCACACCTTGATGAGAAAATCTTAAAGGTTTGAAGATTTGAAGTTGGAGATTTTTGAAGAAAAGTTTCAAGACTTGTAAAGTTGATACCTTTTTAGTTTTGGGTTCTTGGGAGGGTATTATATTTGTATAGTCTTTTTGATTTGAAAATTTGGATATTTTTATTTTATACCAGCATAGACATAGGGGGAGATTTATAAGGACATGATTTTATAAATGTCCGTTATCAATTTTGTATGTCGTATACCGATACATTGTCAAAGAACATTCAAGATCAAATATGCATCAAGACGGATCCGAATATCAAGTTCTTCAACATTCAAGCCCAACAAAGATGAATTTGGTAAAATGTGTTTAAGTTCCATTTAAATTTTACATTAAAAGTGTTGGGATATTTTATAAGAGTTTAAATGATTTTTGAAATGATTTTAAATGGTTTTTTAATTTTTAAAAATATAAAAGGTTTGGATAAATATCTCCTGATCCTGTGAACAGTCTTGGTTTTTAAGGATTCCACGTTATTTAAATATTTAAAAGGTTCTTAAGTGGATCAATGACTGTCGTTCAAATGACGTCACATCTCGTTCAAACAAGATGGAGGTTCGCTCGAACTACATCGCATGTTGTTCGAACAAGAATTGTTTTGCCTTGACACATCACCGCCTTGAATTTTACTATTTAAAGGGTGTCAGGCTACTCGATTTCGTGTGGAGAAACACTGGTTTTAAACAGAATATGATTTTGAGTGTTTTGGTTTATTCTCCAACAATTTAAGAGTTCAATCTCTTGTTTTATAATTCACAAAATCCCAAGTACTTTTGTGTGAGTTATTTTTGGAACACAAGAACATTACTTTGCTAATGTTCATACTTTGTGTGGAGATCTCTGCAAATGAGAGCTGTGTGCTATTGTGGAGTGAGTCTCGACGAAGTTTTTGTGACTGCGTGTCAATGGGGAGTGCTACGTTGTTCCTGGGTTGAATAATGGACTGAGGTTCATGTAGGTTCTCCACGTGTGGACTTATTGCTGATGACATCGACCGACACCTGCGGGTATTCGAGTGTCAAACTGTATTTCATTATAATCCGATATAATTGCGATTTACAATTATAGTGAAATAAAAGGTTTTGCCCTCGTGGGGGATTTTTCCTGAAATTTGGTTTCCTTTGCATGCTTATTGCTTTACGATTACATATCAGTTAAATGTATGTGTAAGGACTGAATTAAAACTTGGGTAAAATTAAAATTGGATTGATTAAGACACAACTAAAATTTATTTTATTTGAGTTGTTGCATTTATTCCACTTTAGCACCGTTCAAATTGGTATCAGAGCCTGTTGCACTAAGTTATTGTGTTTGATCATGTTTTTTTTCTTCTTAAAAGTGGCTTTTGAAAGTTTTAATGATTTTTGACGTCAGCTTTTTGAAAAGTTCAATTGGAAAGTTCACACAAACTCTTGTTTTGAATCTTCCATTGAAAACGATTCTAAGAGGTGTTTGGGCTGCGAGGGTGTTGGTCACATAATAGATGAGTGTCCCTCAAATTTAAGGAACAAAGTAAAAAAATTAAGGTCTCATGTTTCTACCCTTAGTGAGAGTGATTCGGAAGAGAAAATATTTTATGCTTCTAGGCGAGAGCTTCCCACCCGTGTGATTAGTGATGATAGTGAGGGTGAGGGGAGTGAGGATGAGCGTGACTTGCAAACAGCCTTCAATGAACTTTATGCTGAAGATTTGAAAATAAAGAAAGAAAATTTGAAATTGAAAGCTAAATTGCAAGAGAGTGCCTTAAAAAATGATAATGATGTTTTGGTCTAAGAACTTAGGTGACAAGAGATAATTTTGAGAGAGAAGTTTGGATATGTCGTGGGTGAGAGAGATGATCTTCGAGGGGTGATGGAATCTATGAAAAAGGACCTTCTTGAGTTTGAGGATTCTAGACGCTCACTTGAATCTAGGATAGGTGAACTTGAGAAAAGTTTGTGAGATTCGAGTAAAGTGAAATTCGATTTGGAGTCTAGGTCTGAAAAGCATGATTAAATTTTAGGGACTGTCTAAGTTAAGGAGTATAGGGGTGGTATAGGCTTCGGTGAGAATGTCGCACCCATTCTCAAAGCCAACCCCACACGTGTCAGAGAGCCTCATAGGGTTGTTAGGAGAGAGGAACTGATGGTTGTCAAGCAAGAGCCACCTAGGAACATCATGCGAGAGGCACCTAGGAATGTGAGGAGAGCGCCACCTAGGAATTTGAGGAAATAACCACCTTTAAGTAACATTCACCTCCCGATTTACACTTGCACACATTGGGGTAAGCAATGTCATCTTAGGCGTTTCTGTTACAAACTTTGGAATGGACCTAGGAAGTTTAATAGAAAAGTAAATTCAATTTCTACCCCCCCCCCCACACATCGATTTGAGTGAAGAAATAGAATTTAGAGGCTTATGGTCTAATTGTTCATAACTCACGTTTGATTGCATGCGATTCACCCCATATGAGATCTTTTGGTTGATTGTGCTGATATTTGTCATACACTAGTTGTGCGTCTAGATATACTTTTGCTAATGTTATTACTCACTTTGTTGTAGTTTAAATTGCTTTTTCTTAAGATAACTACTGTTTTGAATCTGTCAGCATCTTTCAGGCATCCTTTTCAGGATTTTTTTTCACTGGGCAACACTGCATGACATTTTAGGCAAAATTGTGAAAAATGGATATCTCATTTGAACAACAGGCTGCGGTGTTCCTGGATTGAAGACTGGACTGTGGTACATGTTGGTTCGCTGCGTGTGGACTTATTGCAGACGACATCGTCCGACGCCTGCGGGTATTCGAGTGTCAAACTGTATTTCATTGTAATCCGATGTAAGTTATGATTTATAATTATAGTGAAATAAAAGGTTTTGCCCCCGTGGGGGATTTTTCCTAAAATTTGTTTTCCTTGGCATGCTTATTGCTTTATGATTACATATCACTTAGATGCATGTGTTAGGACTGAACTAAAACTTGGGCTCGTTTAAAACTGGATTGATTAACACACAACTAAAATTAGTTTTATTTGAGTAGTTGCATTTATTACGCTGTAGCACTCTTCACGACCAACTTTTTAGGTGGCCTTTACTGATACCGACCAACTTTGTTGGTGGTCTTTGTTGATACCGACTAACTTTGTTTGTATTTTTATTGATGCATAGTGTAGTGCATAGCACCAGTACTCTGAAAAAAATAAAAATAAAAATTTTGGTGAAATCGCATTCTCATTAATATTGAAATGAATCTTAATGCAACATTATTACATTACTGATAGTATTTCCTTGGGTGTTCTGCATTCCATGGGTTCTTGAATTCTTCCCCTTCCAAAGTCTCAATTCGATATGTGCTTGCTCGGATGACTGCAGTAATACGATAAGGTCCATGCCAATTGGCTTCCAGCTTATTGCTCTTCTGAATCACTTTCTTTAAAATATAATCACCCTCGTTTAAGTTTCTCGGTATGACCCTCTTGTTGTAGAAACGTGCAGTCCGTTGTTAATAGGCTGTATTCCTTAAAGCTTCATCTTCATGAACTTCTTCTAGTATTTCTAAATCTAGCCTTCTCATCAAAATCACTGGCTAGGGTATTAAAGTTAAGAACTCTGTTCGTAGGTAAACCTAGCTTAACAGGAATTATGACTTCAGTACCAAACGCTAACAGGTAGGGAGTTTTTCCAGTAGCTGTTCTAGGAGTTGCTCGGTAAGCCCACAAGACAAAATGCAGTTCATTAATTTAATTTCCTTTGGCACTTCCAACCTTTTCTTCAACCCATTCAACAAAGTTCTATTAGTTACCTCTGTTTGGTCATTGCTTTGAGGATGGCCAGGAGCAGTGAATTTTTTAGACGTTGGACTGGGCACAATAAGCAGCAAATTCGTCTTTATCAAACTGTGTGCCATGATCAGTGATAAAGGCATGAGGTAAGCCATACCTGCATATTATATTCTTCCAAATAAACTGATAAACCTTTTCAAAGGACATTTCGATCAATGGTTCAGCTTCCACCCATTTAGTAAAGTAATCAACAACTACAACTCGAACCTTCCTGGAGTGGTTAGAGGGCCCCAACCAAGTCGATTACCCACATAGCAAAGGGATAAGGTGAAGTAATTCATGTTAGGAAAGCTTGTGGAGTCTTACGTATGCTGGAAAACCTCTGGCACTTATCACACTTCTTGGCAAAGGCTGCACAATCTGCTCGCATAGTTGGCCAGTAGTACCCCTGTGTGTGAATTTTTCATAATAATGTTCTCCCTGCTACATGGGCTCTACAGGATCCTTCATGGACTTCTTTAATCAAATCCTTCACTTTAGCTGGATGCACACACCGTTGTAGACCAGTAGTTAATCCTCTTCTGTATAACACATCACCATTTAGCATGTATCTTGAGGCTTTGTATTTAAGCTTCTTAGCATCAAGTAGGCCGACTGAAAGAATCCATTCTTCAATATATTCTTTTATGGGATCCATCCAAGATGGCCCCATATCAACTTTAATAAAATTAACCATCAGATAATCATCAATGCTCCTATTATCAAGTAGCTCAATAGGAATAGTTCTTCGCAGTTCAATCCTGGTTGCTAAAGCTAGCCGATCAAATGCGTCTTCTCGAGAATTTTCCAATCTTGGAATTTTGATCATCTGGACAGCTAGCAAAGTGGAAATTATCTCCAAAGCTTTGGCTAAGTATCTGGTTATCAGTTCTCCCTTAGATGCATATAAGTTCAACACCTGATTTACTACCAATTGTGAATCACTGTATACCATAACTTTCTCGACATTCAGTGATTTATCTAGATTTAAACCAACAATCACAGCTTTATACTCTGCCTCATTATCGGAGGATTAAAATTAGAATCGTAGAGTGTACTCTATATCTATCTCGTCTGGAGTATTGAGAATGATTCCAGCTCCACATCCAGTTACACAGGATGACCCATCAATGATATAATCGTATATACCCTCGGCCATGCCGAGGGCGCCCTGCACCTCATCAGGCTCCGGCCGACCCCTTAGAGGGCCGACCCTTCATCAGGCCCCGAACGACCCCTCAGGAGGCCGACCCTTCATCAGGCTCCGGCCGACCCTCCGAGGGTATGACAGTACGAGGCCCAATTTAGGCCAGACTCATTACCGGAAGGAACTTTGCCCTCGGCCTCATATCAAAGGCTGAGGGTGACATCATCACAGCGCGTGGTTTGGGAGACGCGTGGAACAGTGCGCGTGAGGCTTACTTGGCACATGGGAGACAGTTATAATAAAATCACACCCTCACGTGAGGGAATATTATGTCATCATTTGGCATCTACAGGTGTCAACAAGGGATTGGCTAGATCATCATTCACATGCACCATGCATACTTGGGGGGTACACTACACCCCCCAAGACCTATATATACTTGTCACCTACAACCCTACAGGGGGGATCGATTTGATAATTGGAACCCTAGCTAAAATTCTGTTTGTACACACAGTAGAGAGAGAAAGTGAGCTTATGTGCATTGTATCCAAGTCCATTAGTGCCCATAATTAGTGGATCACACACTCACAGTGGATGTAGGCCAAATTGGCTGAACCACTATACATCATTGTCTTATTCCTCTTATACTCATCTCCTTCTACACACTTATACACTTACATCTCTGTGGCTGCCATGGATGCCATTATTTGAGCTCATCATCACTTATCCGGTGGTGCTAGATTTTAGCATCATCAGTTTGGCGCCGTCTGTGGGAACGAGAAGACATCTCTTCCCTTATACATCTTGACCTCACTGGGCACTCTGGTGGTGAGCCTGCTCTCCCCCTGAGAGGATATGTTTCACCATTGAAAGAGACCCACTAAGGTTCTCAAGCTCACCAGTTTTTTCTTCAGTTTAGCTTTTCATAGCTCAAACACATGGCACCTGAGATGCCACCACCACCACTTCCCCCGTCGGATGATGGGGGAGGACCCAGTTCCAGTTAGCCACGACCTCAGTCTGAGATGGCTGATGTGGCGGCAGCCTTAAAGTCTCTGGCAGAAAGCCAGCGGATGATGCAGGAGAAGTTCACAGCTCTGAGCCAGAACATACTAAGACCACCAGGGGTTTCACCTGAGATGATTACTCCGGCAGCAACTCCAAGACAGCATGAAGCCAGGGGACCACCCCAGGCACCACGCAAAGACCTGCCACCCCCTCAGCGGCGTAGGGATGTTGCTGACCCCCGGCGTCTACGCCTGGGGAGGCAAAGAAACCCTTGTCCTGAGGACAGGTATGATGACTTGGAGGGAGAGGAGGCCCCTATAGAATGCTGGGAACCATATGAGGTCTCTAACAATACTGTACGACCTCTCCAAGAAAGTAGAGGAAAGTGCGGAAGACCAAATCCTGATGATCGCCCGAGAGGCTCTGCTTTTGATCGCTTGAGCAGGGGGTCAGCCTTTGAGAGTCTGGGCCCAGTAAATGACCTGCGGGAAAAATTATCCAGGTTAAGGAGTGCTGCGAGGTCCAGAAGGGAGGCGACAGATGGCCGACCCCATGGACGGGATGACGGTCAAAGGGAAGTAAACAGCCGACACAGGCCTGCTGCAGCAGAATCCTCCGTCCACCTTAAAGAGGCGGTAGGGGATAACATAGGCCAAGCCGACCCTGCGAGGCCCTGAAATGACTCGATCCAGTGACTAGATGATAAGATCGGTGATATACTGAAGAGCCGGGACCCTCTTCAGAAGGGATACACCATAGGCTCACCCTTTGTGGCGAAGATAGTCAACTTCCCTAGACCATCAAGGTTCAAGCCACCTGTGGTCACCCCAAGATACGACGGGAGCACCAACCCTGTCCACCATGTTGAGATGTATCAATCAGCAGCAGACATATACTCTATCTCATATGAGATGAGGTGTCGTGCCTTTTCTGGTACCCTGACGGGGGCTTTACATATCTGGTACACGTCTCTTCCAAAAAATTCCATTGAAAACTTTAAGCAGTTGGCATACCGGTTCATCCACAACTTTTGCTTTGGGGTTAGGCCACAGAAGAAGACCACCCACCTGGTCTATGTTAAGTAGGGGAAGAATGAGAGTCTGAGGGACTACATAGCCAGATTCAATAAAGAGAAGCTGGAGGTGGAAGACTATGAGGAGAGCATAGCTATGATAACCCTGATTGGAGGACTCTAAAAGGGGAAGCTGTTATGGAAGCTTGCTGAAGACCCTCCGAGGACAATGGATGAATTGCTGTCAACGGCAGGAAAGGTGATGAACGCCGAAGAGGCGATGGCAGCAAAATACGAAGATGAAAGAGGAGGCGCTAGTGGGGGTAAATACCCTAAGAAGAACAAAGAGGGGAAGAAGAGGTCTACGGATGACAAGTTCGCTGGTTACACCCCTCTAACGGTCAGCTGTGAAAAAATTCTCAATGAGATAAAGAGTGATCGATCCCTAAAGTGGTCTGAGAAGTTGAGGGCAGCCCCCAATAAGAGGAACAAGAACCTGTGGTGCAAATTTCACCAAGACCACGACCACATAACAGACAAATGCTTTGCTATGAAAGATGAGATTGAGAAGATACTGAAAGAAGGGAAGCTCAGAAAGTACGTCGACAAAGGTGCCTTCAAGAGGGGCCGAGGGGACGACCCCAGAAAAAAGCGAGGTGATGCATGCCGAGAAGATCCTCCAAAAATAGGGGACGACCATTCTGATGAGGAGGACGACCCCGATCTCCCCTCAAGAGACGACTCCGACCCTGTCAAGAGACTTAACATGAACTCTCTCAGTGTGGGGATGATCTCCGAGGGCCTAGTAGGAGGAGGGTCAGAGGTCACAGATAGGAAGGCCCACGTAGCTAAAGCCAAGGCGGTGACGAAGACAGTACACTCAACCTCTCTGGAGGCAAAGTCAGAAAAAAGAATGAAGGTCGATATGGATACTCTGATAGTGGGATTCTCATGAATGGACTTCAAAGGCCTCTTAGCTCCACACGACGACCCACTCGTCATCACAACTAGGGTGCACGGGTGTGAGGTGCCGAGGATATTGGTCGATGGGGGCAGTTCTCAGATGTAATGTTTTGGCCGTGCTTCAAAGCCTTAGGTCTCAGTCGTGCTAGACTTGTCCCATACCATCATCCATTGATTGGGTTCAGTGGGGAAAAGGTTCATCCCCTTGGAGTGTATGAGGCCGATGTTAGGATGGGGGACGAGTGGCCGATATGGCTTACCAAGAAGGTCAATTTCTTTATGATGGATGAGCATGTGTTTTCGGCCTACAACATCATATTGGGGCGTGTGGCCCTCAAGGGGTTTGAAGCTGTGCCGTCTACGGTCCATCAGATGATTAAATTTCCTACCCCATACGGGGTGGGGGAAGTTCAGGGAGACCAGACAACATCGCGAGAATGTTACTACAACTCCGCTGAAGAAAGGGAGGCGCACAAGAGGGCTACAACCACTTACAATATTGATACCCTAGACCCCAGGGATGAGATGAAGCTAAATAAAGGAGAGGCCGCAGAAGAGGTAGAATCCATCATCCTCGATGAGGATGACCCGAAAAAACCCGTCCAAGTCGGCAAGTCTCTGAAGCCCAATATCAAGGAAGACCTCATTAAACTGTTAAGGAGAAGACGAAGCGTCTTCGCGTCGAGTCATGTAGATATGCCCGGGATTGACCCTGAAATCATGTGCCACAAGCTCAATGGGGTAGAAGGAGTGAAGCCGGTAAAGCGGAATAGGAGAATTTACTCTAGAGAAAAGTATGAGGTCATTAGGGACGAGGTCAAAAAATTAGAAGACGCTGAGTTTATCAAAGAGGTCATCTACCCTGAATGGCTGTCCAATGCAGTCATTGTCCAAAAGGCCAATGGGAAGTGGAGAATGTGTGTGTACTTCACCGACCTCAACAAGAACTATCCCAAAGACAGCTTCCCTCTCCCCCGCAGTGACCAAATGGTAGACGCTACCATAGGCCATGAGCTCATGAGCTTCATGGATGCCTATTCGGGGTACAACTAGATCTTCATGAACCCTGAAGACTCGGAGAAGACAACCTTCATTACTGATAAGGGGACATACTGTTATAGGGTCATACCCTTTGGCCTAAAAAATGCGGGGGCAACGTACCAACGCCTCATAAATAAATTATTCGAAGACCAAATTGGGTAGTCTATGAAGGTCTATGTAGATGACATGTTGACTAAGAGTTTGAAGGCAGAGGATCATGTGGCAGATCTGGAGAGGACCTTTAATACGATGCACAAATACCAGATGAAGCTTAATCCAGCCAAGTGTGTCTTCGGGGTTGGAGCAGGGAAGTTCTTGGGGTTCATTGTCAACTAAAGACGCATCGATGCCAATCCTGAAAAGATAAAGGCCTTTGTTGAGATGAAGACCCCCAAGTCCATTAAAGACGTTCAGAGGCTCACAGGGAGAGTTGCTGCCTTGAACAGGTTCGTATCTAGGGCCACAGATAGGTGTCTACCATTCTTCAAAATTCTTAGAAAAGCCTTCGAATGGAGTGAAGAGTGTGATGAGGCCTTCAAGGAATTAAAATCATACCTGGGATCTCCCTTTGTGTTGTCACGGCCCGTTCAGGGTGAACGACTTTATGTATACCTCGTCGTCTCAGAGTCAGCCATCAGTGCAGCCATTGTGAGAGATGAAGACGGGGTACAAAAGCCTGTGTACTTTAACAGTAAGGCACTCCAGGGGGCGGAGCAAAGATCTCCAAGGATGGAAAAGTTAGCCTACGCCTTGATCCATGCATTGAGAAAGATGAAGCCATACTTCCAGTCCCATACAGTGGTCATCCTCACTGACTCTCCCCTTAGGCAGGTTTTGCACAAGCCTGAAAAATCAGGGAGGTTAATGGCCTGGGCTATAGAGCTGGGGGAGTTTGACATAGTGTATCAGCCTAGGACGGCCATTAAGTGGCAAGCATTGGCAGACTTCCTGGCCGAGTTTACTTGGGAAGATGATGAAGCCGAGGGTGAGAGCCTCGGGAAGATAGATACCCGACAGGGTGAGCTCACCGACACACCTGCAGATAAGGTTGGGACGAGCACCGCTATAAGGAAAGTGTTTGAAAATGAAGAGGGAAGATTTCTCTTTAGACAGGGGTCACTCACCGAGGGAGGTTTCTCAGAAGAACACACCGCGTGGAGTCTCTTCGTCGATGGGTCCTCTTACGAAAGCGGGAGCGGAGCTGGATTAATAGTATCAGCACCCGACGGCACAGACATTGAGTACGCCCTGAGGTTCAACTTCAAGGCCTCCAACAACGAGGCCGAATATGAGGCCTTGATAGCAGGCCTATCCTTGGCCAAGTCTCTTAGTGACGACCAGATTTTGGTTCATAGCGATTCGAGGCTAGTAGTGAATCAGATACTAGGAGCCTACGAGGCCAAGGACGAGAGGATGGATAGGTACCTTGAGAAGGTGAGGTCGTTACTGAAGGGCTTCAGAGAAGTGAAATTAAAGAGGATACCTAGGCTCGACAATGGCCGTGATGATGCCCTTGCGAGGTTGGCCTCGACAACTAGGATAGACATCAGGAGGACGGTCCCAGTAGAAATTTTGCTTCGGCCAACTATTGAAGATGCTGAGGGAACACTTAGCAATTACCTAAATGTTTCTCAGTAAGCTTCATGGATGGACCTCCTGATCAGGTACATTAAAGAGGGGGAGATGCCAGAAGCAAGGCAAGAAAGGAAGAAGTTGAGATACAGGGCTGCAAAGTTCACTGTCATTGGGGACACCTTGTACAAAAAGGGATTTTTACTCCCCTTACTTAGGTGTGTGCACCCATCTGAGGTCCCATTTCTTTTGCAAGATGTGCATGAAGGATCGTGCTCAAGCCACATTGGGGGCATATCCTTAGCGAAGAGGATGATCACCCAAGGGTACTGGTGGCCGACCTTGGGAAAAGACGCTGCGGCATATGTAAAAAAGTGCGATAAATGCCAGAGATTTGCCACCATCCCTCACCAATCCCATCAGCCTCTTACCTCCATTACATCCCCATGGCCATTTGCAGTGTGAGGGATCGACCTCATAGGAACTTTACTAAGAGCAGTCAATAACTATCGGTTCCTCATCGTAGTTATTGACTATTTCTCAAAATGGGTGGAGGCCGAACCGATGGTCACAATTATAGAGCAGAAGACCTTCCAGTTCATCTGGAAAAATATTATATGCAGATATGGTCTCCCCAACACCCTCATCTCGGATAACGGGACTCAGTTCAAGAATACCTCTCTACAGAAGTACTGTGAAAGGGTGAGTATCAAACAATTTTTCTCCACCCCAGGACGACCCCAGGCCAATGGGCAAACAGAAAATACAAACAGGAAAATACTAGATGGAATCAAGAAGAGGCTTGAGGAAGCAAAAGGAAGATGGGTTGAGGAGTTATATGTCGTGCTGTGGGCATACAGGACGACAGTGAGGACATCTACCGGAGAGACCCCATTCATGCTAGCTTATGGTTCAGAAGCCGTCATCCCTACTGAGATTGGGTTTCCTACTCATAAGGTCCAAATGTATGACCCCCAGAGAAATATAGAAGAGAGGAGACTCGACTTAGACCTGATTGAGGAAAGTAGAGAAGATGCCGAAATAAGGCAGGCCGCCTACCAGCAGAGGACCGCAAGGTTTTACAATCAGAGGGTGAAGCAGAGGCCAATTGCAGTGGGGAACTTGGTCCTCAAAAAGACTTGGCAAAAGCCCAACAAGCTCCATCCTAATTGGCATGGACCATATAGGGTCATCGATGAAGTCGTCCCTGGGACCTATAAACTAGAAAACCTAGAAGGGGAACCCTTTTCCAACCCCTAGAATACAGATCATTTGAAAAAATATTATCAGTAGTGTTGTAAGGTCTTTATAGACCATAATTGTAAAAGGAGTTGCTCCAACAGAACACTTGGAAAATTAATGAGAAATATCCGTGTTTCCCCTCATCCTGTGTTTATCAATTCTAGTACGCATGAAAATATTTTCAGAGAACGGCCCTCGGCTATAATGAGGGTCAATGGAGGGGACGACCCCACCATTGTCCTCAAGAAAGACGAGGGAATACTTGATTAAAAATCATTAGTTTGGTTATTGGAACCCTCGGCTATAATGAGGGTCAATGGAGGGGATGACCCCATCATTGCCCTCAAGAAGGACGAGGGAATACTTAATTAAAAACCATTAGTTTGGTTATTGGAACCCTCAGCTATAATGAGGGTCAATGGAGGGGACGACCCCACCATTTCCCTCAAGAAGGACGAGGGAATACTTAATTAAAAACCATTAGTTTGGTTATTGCAACCCTCGCCTATAATGAGGGTCAATGGAGGGGATGACCCCACCATTTCCCTCAAGAAGGACGAGGGAATACTTGATTAAAAACCATTAGTTTGGTTATTGGAACCCTCGGTTATAATGAGGGTCAATGGAAGGGACGACCCCACCATTGCCCTCAAGAAGGACGAGGGGATACTTGATTAAAAACCATTAGTTTGGTTATTGGAACCCTCGGCTATAATGAGGGTCAATGGAGGGGACGACCCCACCATTGACCTCAAGAAGGACGAGGGAATACTTGATTAAAAACCATTAGTTTGGTTATTGGAACCCTCGGCTATAATGAGGGTCAATGGAGGGGACGACCCCACCATTGCCCTCAAGAAGGACGAGGGAATACTTGATTAAAAACCATTAGTTTGGTTATTGGAAACCTCGGCTATAATGAGGGTCAATGGAGGGGACGACCCCATCATTGCCCTCAAGAAGGACGAGGGAATACTTAATTAAAAACCATTAGTTTGGTTATTGGAACCCTCAGCTATAATGACGATCAACGGAGGGGATGACCCCACCATTGCCCTCAAGAAAAGACGAGGGAACACTTGATTAAAAACCATTAGTTTGGTTATTGGAACCCTCGGCTATAATGAGGGTCAATGGAGGGGACGACCCCACCATTGCCCTCAAGAAGGACGAGGGAATACTTAATTAAAAACCATTAGTTTGGTTATTGGAACCCTCGGCTATAATGAGGGTCAATGGAGGCGATGACCCCACCATTGTCCTCAAGAAAGACGAGGGAAGACTTTGTTGAAAAAACCATTAATTTGGTTATTATAACCCTCGGCCTATAATGAGGGTCAAGGGAGGGGACGACCCCACCATGGACCTCAAGAAAGGCGAGGGAAGGGTTAGTGATAATATAAAAAATTCACAATGCAAATCACATAAGAGACGAGTATGGAAGACAACAAGAGGCATTATATTACAAAATGATGTTCGTTTTACAAAAATAGAGTACAAAAATATTGATTACACTAAGAGGGTATAGGCTACAAGCAGCCACCCTATTGAGCAATATTAGAGGGTAAGGCCTCAACATCAATGGGAGATTCTTCTATGACCGTGATAGGCCGAGCCTCAGACGTGACCATGCCTTCAACGTGCTGAGATTCCACTTGGACTAGGGCTTCAGCAATCAATGGATCGTCCAGTTGAACTGCCTCAAGAGCGGGGCAGACGGACGACACTGCATCAGCGAACTTTAAGACGACCCATCGACAGGCCGTTCTAATTCCCCTCTCCAAGTATTCAAGGACGAAGCCTTGAAACTCGTCCGAGAGTTTGCAGGCCTCCACAACATCGGCCTCGGCTTTCTTGACAGCCGCCTCTAGATCGGCCTTGTGCTGAACCTCCAAGTTGAGCAAAGATTCATCCTTCTCCTTTATAAGCAGGTCCTTGGCCTGCTGGTCAGCATCGTGCTGTCTCGTCAGCTCATCTAAGACCCTGGCGTGCTCAGTCCTGGCACTCTCCAGTTCAGCCCTTACAGTCTCGAGCTCTGTCTGCAGGTCGGCCTCATGCTGAATGGCCCTCTCGGCTTCATGAAACTTATGTTGATTCTCAGCCATCCACTTAGTGGCCGAGGTAAAGGCACAGACAGACTGCATAGAAAAAGATACTTGTTAAGAGGCTGAGGAAAGAGTTAGTGAAAAATTCAACTAGATGAAGTAAAAATAAGTACCTGAGCCAGTGCGTGTAGACCATAGTCTTACACCTTGGCCGGGGGCATCTTTGATAGAAATTCATAATCAGCAGTCGAGGGGGAAGAAAACATAGACGCCTTGGTCGCCCTTAGGTTTGTGATCAGGGAAGATGGCTCGGCCTTCAGTGATGTCAAGTTTTGGGACCAGAAGGCCCCCATGCTAGAAGAGGATCCAGTCCCCTTAGATGACTCCACCTTCTCCCTCGTCCTACAATCCGGCCGAGGGTCAGCAGGGACTTCAAGCTCTTTTCTTTTGTGACCGTCGGCTGTCGGTTCAACAAGTGTTAGCCCCACGGCCTTTGTCTTCCTCGGAGCCTGCTGAGGCTCCTTGCCCTTCTTCTTGCCTAAGCCAGATAGCAAAATTGGGGCAGTCATTTCCCAGAGTTGATCAGTTATACCAGAGGGACGACCTGAAAGCAGGATGATACGTTAGAAAAATGCAGAGGTAAAGATGAAACACTTGAAAAAAGTAAAGAATGAGCAAAAAATAATGTAACTCACATAGCTCCGTCAGGAGGCCGACCCTCAGACCAGCTTCTTTGAGGAACTTGGGGGTCATCAGATATTCAAATTTTGCAATCTCACCCCTCTCCCTCATTCCCTCAAGTACTTAATTATATCTTTCTCATCCAGACTAAGTCCGAGATCAGACCTGGCCTTCATCGAGGGGTTTGACTATCTCCTGGGAACCCTCGGACTATCGTCCAAATGTTGAGACTCGGCGGAAAATTCCCACTCCCCAGAAATGAAGAAAAATATCTTCTTCCAATCGTGGTTGGAGGTCTGTGCCACATGGATAAGTTTTTTGTCAGACCTCCTCGCCCCCAGGTGGTAGTACCCAGGCTGTTTGGACGAGGAGGTGATATTGTAACAGGCCAAAAATACGTTGGCCGATGGCTCATCAGTGAAATCATTCTTCCACAAGGAGATGTAGCCAAGGATCGTCCTCCAGGAGTTGGGAGGAAGCTGAGAGGGGGCAACACCGAGGGTTGACAGGATATTTACAACAGTAGGATGCAGAGGGAATCTGACACCAACCTTGAACATTTGTTCGTATACTACAACCTTTCCCTCTTCACCCTCGAAGACCCTCTCAGACTCAGAGGGAACCCTCATAGTTATATTTGGGGACACTCCATAGGCATGCCTCCACAGCAAGAGGTCACGATCCCTAACTGAGGAGATATAGGACGAGGCATGGGATGTGTCGACCTGGTCATCATCTGAGTCCTCACCCTCATCCTCTGTCCCCTCTCCCTCGGCCTCATCACCTGCCAAAGACCTCTGGGGAAAAGCCATCTGGAAGGCATGTGGGGATAGGGTTGTCACAGGGACAGCCTCGGAAGCAACCATACCCTCGGCCTGTCGGCCTGGGCTTAGACCAGACGTCTCACTTCTCCCAGAAGGTCCAGCACCAGTTGGCGACGACGCTTTCTCATCCATCTCTCCTGAATAACTCTCGGCTGGACGATGGGATGACCCACAAGACTCAGACGGCTCAAATGGTTTTATGGTGGCTAGAGGAATGGGAAAGATGGGTCGTACCCAATTAGGGTCGGCCCCTCGTCTCCTCTCCTCCTCTTCCTCTGTTCGCCTGATCTCTATGAAAAGCTTCTCTCGCAAGGATGAGAACTCCTCGGCTAAATTATAAAGCCTCCTAAGCATTAAGGGGGAGACCCTACACTTAGAAGAATTTGGGTAACCTAAGCTAACTACAAACAAATCTCACAATTGACCAGGGTGGACTTTTCTATCAAAACCTAAGAATTGAAGGGTTTTCTATCAAGAACAATTCAAGAACAGCTTACCGGAGGTTACACCAGAAAAGCTATGGAACAGCCTAAGAAAATCTAGCCCTATGAGCTTAAAACAGGAAAGCAAACATAAATGAAGATAAGTATGGCACTAGGGTCGAGGTGTTACCTGAGGAGGAATGGCGAAGCTGCTAAGCTTGAAGGTTCAAAAACTGCAGAAATGGCAAGAAGGCTGGAAGTGAGAGAGAGAGAGATTGGGCGCGAAGAAGAAGAAGAGAATGAATGGTTTCAAAAATTGCTTATATACCTTAGTAATGAGTGGGCCCATTACCCAAGCCAAAGCACAACCCACGAGGAGGACATCATTAGGGCACAAAGCCCCAAGCAACATGCAGCCGCCATGCCTTGAAAACTGGAACGACATTGTATAAAAATTTGACAGCTATCACATCAGTTTGACAGGTGTCACTCATCAAACAGACCATACACTTAGTCTCAAAAGCAACATTAATCTCAGCCATCTCATCATCATCTATGGCTAAGGGCTGGGGGTGATTGATATACCCGTATATACCCTCGGCCATTCCGAGGGTGCTCTGCACCTCATCAGGCTCCGGACGACCCCTCAGGAGGCCGACCCTTCATCAGGCTCCGGATGACCCCTCAGGAGGCCGACCCTTCATCAGGCTCCGGACGACCCCTCAGGGGGCCGACCCTTCATCAGGCTCCGAACGACCCTCCGAGGCCTAAATTAGGCCAGACTCATTATCGGAAGGAACTTTGCCCTCGGTCTTATATCAAAGGCCGAGGGTGACATCATCACAGCGCATGGTTTGGGATACGCGTGGAACAGTGCGTGTGAGGCTCACATGGCACATGGGAGACCGTTATAACAAAATCACACCCTCACGTGAGGGAATATTATGTCATCATTTGGCATCTACAGGTGTCAACAGGGGATTGGCTAGATCATCATTCACATGCACCATGCATACTTGGGGGGTACACTACACCCCCCAAGACCTATATATACTTATCACCTACAACCCTACAGGGGGGGATCGATTTGATAATTGGAACCCTAGCTAAAATTCTGTTTGTACACACAGTAGAGAGAGAAAGTGAGCTTATGTGCATTGTATCCAAGGCCATTAGTGCCCATACTTAGTGGATCACACACTCACAGTGGATGTAGGCCAAATTGCCTGAACCACTATACATCATTGTCTTATTCCTCTTATACTCATCTCCTTCTACACACTTATACACTTACATCTCTATGTCTGCCATGTCTGCCATTGTTTGAGCTCATCATCACTTATCCGGTGGTGCTAGATTTCAGCATCATCAATCAACATACAAAATCCATATGGGAATAT
This sequence comes from Sambucus nigra, assembly GCA_949130495.1. NCBI lineage: Eukaryota > Viridiplantae > Streptophyta > Magnoliopsida > Dipsacales > Adoxaceae > Sambucus > Sambucus nigra. The sequence goes on along the minus strand of OX422213.1, from coordinate 17,326,250 downwards.
TACTGTCAAACGCTTGGTTTGTCGGAATTCCTTGATGGAAGATTTTATCCTTCACCTCCTCATATTTTTTCTTCATCTCCTTTACTCCACTCGACGGTTCTGGTTAATCTTTTTCTATTGTTTACCTTATTTTGAGTTAGTCGGGCGTATTTCCCGTAGGTATGCTGACTCCCGAATGTTATTTGGTTAGAATTTCTTGTTGCTCGGGGACCTTAGGGTAAGTGAATTCTACAATAAAATCCACCACATCTTAGCCTTTTAAAACAGTCCTTAGTTCATACACAAGATCATATTCCCCCAACTCTACAGCCCAATACATCAATCTCTCGAATTTCTTCGGCTTATGCAAAGCTTGCCTTAGTGGCATATCAATGTATACCACTATGGTGTGAGCTTGAAAATATGGCTTTATCCATCTACTAGCCTTAATTAAGGCCAATGCTAATTTTTTTAGTCTGGGATATCTAACTTCTACTGCTTGAAAATCTTTGCTAGTGTAGTAAACTGGCTTTTGAACTCCATTCCCTTCCTTGATCAAGGTAGAGCTAACTACTGATTCAGATACAAGCAGATATAGATACAAATTTTCTCTCAACACTAGTCGGGAGAGTAGTGGTGGTGTTTCTAGGTACTTCTTCAATTCCATGAAGGTTTTTTCACATTCATCGTTCCATTCAAAGGTTTTTCTGAGCATCTTAAAGAATGGCAAACACTTATTCATTGCTCAGGACACAAACCTATTGAGTTCTGCTACGCACCCTATTAGCCTTTGAACATCCTTTTTGCAGGTTAGAGATTGTATTTCGATCAAAGTTTTAATCTTATCTGGATTAGTTTGATTTACTATGTATCCGAGGAACATTCCCTCCTGAACTCCGAAGACGCATTTGGTGGGGTTTAACTTCATATGATACTTTTCCAATTGATCAAACATTTGGTTGAGGTTGAGAATATGATCAACATATTTTTTTCTCTTAGTGAGCATATCATCAACATACACCTCCATGTTCTTGCTTATTTGCTCCTCAAATAACTTATTCACCAGTCTCTGATAAGTAGCACCTGTATTTTTTAGACCAAATGGCATAACATTATAGGAATAAGTTCCTTGGGGAGTAATAAAGGAAGTACTTTCTTTATCTTTTCACTTCATTTTGATCTGGTTATAACCAGAATATGTATCCATGAAACTTAGCAGCTCGTGCCCTGAAGTATCATCCACCAGTTGATCAGTTTTTGGCAAAGGAAAGTGATCCTTTGGGCACGCTCTGTTCAGGTCAGTAAAATCCACACACATCCTCATTTATTATTTTTCTTTTTGACCATAACTATGTTGGCCAACCAGTCCGGGTACTTCACGTCTTTAATAAAGGAAGCTTTTTAAAGATTCTCCACCTCTACCTAAATAACTTGGTTCTTCTTCGGGCTAAAAACTCTTCTTCGCTGCTTCACATGTTTAACCTCCTTATTAATATTAAACTCATGGCATAGAAAATTTGGGTCTATGCGTGGCATATCTTCATGGCTCCACGCGAATACCTATTTTCTTTGTCTTAAGCAAGCCACCAACTGCTGCTTAAGAACTGATTCTAATGATGCTCCTATTTGAGTTGTTTGTTTTGATTTATGTTTGTCCAGAATAATGCTTTCTGTTGCCTCCATCACTTAGTCTTTTCAAGTTCAGATTCGTCTTCTGGATCTAAGGTTTTAACCTCAGACTCACTATTCGGATCAAATATATCCACTTGATAAGTGGTTATTTTCCTCCTTATTTCCAACATATCTTCTTCCTCGACAGGGGAATAGTAGCATTCCCGAGCTACTTTCTGATCTCCTTTCACTACTCTAACTCCAAAGTTGGTCGGGAACTTCAGGCATTGATGAACAGTAGAGGGTAAAACTTTGAATTTCTTCAAACCAACTATTCTCATGATCATGTTATAGGCAGAATGAATTTTTTTTCCATTACAAAGAATCTCACTTTCTCTGTCCTGATCGTTGGCTATGTCCCGATCAACATATCTAATTTGATTGTCCCCAATGGAAATACTTTCTCGCCAGAGAATCCAATGAGTGGCCTATGGTAAGGCTCCAGTTGGCTGAGTTTTAATCCCAAACTATCAAAAAAGGGATAAAATATGATGCCTGTTAAACTACCATTATCCACTAATGTTCTTGCCACCATTACTTCTTTAATCCTGACTCTGATCACTGAAGGATCATTATAAGGATACAACACTCCAGATAGATCATTCTTGGAAAATCCAATTATGAGCTTATCCTTATTGACTTTTCTTGGTCGATCTTCCTCGACAAGGTTGATTCGCTGGATATAGGAACAAGCTTGAGCCTCATTGAGGTAAGCCTTCCTTTCAACCGTATGATCTCCTCCTCCTACATACCCATCTATAATCATGTGGAAATCAAAAGATCCAAAACTGAGTGTGAATACCTCGCGTTTTGATTATCTAGGCTTCTTAGAAAGGTCAAGATCATCTTCTGGATCCTCATCGTAGTTCCTCTTCTTATCTTCTCTAGACTTAACTGGTGATTTAGATCTTTATCAACCTCTACCTCCAGTTCTTCTACCAGTCTGTCGATCAAAAAATTTGTCTAATTTTCCTCTTCAGATGAGTGTTTCTATCTCATTCTGGAGAGCAATGCACCGGTTGGTCGTATGACAATGATCTTGTAAAACTCGCAATACTTAGACTCATCCCTTTTATCAGTTGGTGACCTTAACTTTTTAGGCCAATTCAAATCATTGTTGTGCTTGATTTCCTCCAGAACATGATGTATATCCACCGTTAAGGGGGTGTAATTGGTAAATTTCCTGAGTCGATCTAGGCTTTCTTTTACTTTTGAATTCCCACGCTCATTGTGATTCTTGTGCCCCTTCTTATCTGACTTTACTTCTATCTTTGCTTCTGCCTTTTCATCATGAATTCTTTTTAGCAGCCATAGCTTCCTCGGCGTTTATAAATTTTGCTACACTAGCCATTACTTCTGTCATCGTCTTCGGGGGATCTTTTGCCAAAGTATAATACAGTTTGTCGAGGAGCAAACCACTCACGAGGGCAGTGATTGCAGTTTTATCTTCGTAATCAATGTCTTCCAATTTCTCATTGTTGAAATGAGTGATGTAATCCCTGGTACTTTCTCCCACCTTTTATCTCACACTAAGCAAATGAGATACTCGCTTCACTATTTTTTCCCCAAAGTAGAAATTACCAATGAATAGCTCGATGAGTTTTGGAAGTAAGAAATCTGTCCCCGAAGAAGACTATTATACCAATTTTGAGCAGTTCTAGTGATTATTCTTCAAAATGCCCTTCACCTCATCTCATCAAGAACAACATAGATATCAGCCGCTGCTCGGTATTGTTCTATATGAAGAACTGGATCAATTTTCCCATCATACTTAGGAGTGACCATTGGAGCTTTAAACTTGGTCGGTGTAGGAAAATCTACGATGGTTTGCGCAAAGGGGGATCCTTTAATAAAACTTCTCTGGAGAGGATTCTTGGCCTTGGCCATTTCTCCCAATCTGTCTTCTAAATTCTGAATGGAACCTTTCCAAGCATCACTATCGGCACCAGATCTATGGGGGCAGATTTTTTATGTCAACCAACAGATAGTGTTAAGATTTTTTCTTGTGAACCTTCTCTCTGACTGGACCTATTAGTTCGTCGGGTATTTAATTTAGATTGGGCTAGACCTTCCCTTAAATAGCTTGGTCATCGAGTATTTCTCAACGTAACTCTTAGGTCATTTCCCTGGGGTCCCGAACGATCGAAAGGAAAGCCATACTTAGCCTTTCTAAGGCACTCAATCTTTCTGGGATAAGGGACTGTCCGTCAGCGAAATTAGTAATCCTGATAGAAGAAGTTGACCTAGGAAGGTATGAAGGATCCCTTGAAGTTCTGGAACGGCTATGCACAACATTCCTTATTGGCGGCGGTGGCATATTCCATTGATTAAATTGTTCAGGGACTCTAGTTTATAGAGTTTGGGCCAACTGTCGTATACTATCCTGCATAGCCTCTTAACCGTTGGCCAAACTAGCCAAAATTCCTATTAAATCATTATTATTTGGAGGGATAGAGGGAGTAGGCGGAATTCCCTCGTTTTTGATGCTTGATTCAAGAATTTCAGCCATGAATGAAGAATGAGTGAAAATGTTTAACAATACCTTCCCACCGATGGATCATCTGTTGAAGACTAAAAAATGGCATCTATGTCATTTTTGTGTGTCAGCAGTAGATAAAGTGATGAGGATGAGATTGAAGATGAAATCAAGATAAACGATCACATCAAACGTATAAGAGACAATAATTTTTAAAGTGATTCAACTGTTGAAGAAAGCCTACGTCCACTGTTATTTTATTCCCAGGGGTTTACAATAGCACATCATGGTGTGTAGAGAGATATAATGAATTGCTTTCTAAGGATGAATTAGTTTCCCCTTTAGCCAAGTGAGGGGTTGTATTTATAGTGATGGGAGTTCAAGAGATGGAATGTCTTTATATATTCAGATATTCACATCTATTTACAATAAATACAACTGTTAGCCTTCTAGGGTTCAATGAATATTGGTTTCTCTTCTCTAATGACTTTTAGCCTTTTTCATGGTTTGTCTTCTCTAGGTTGGTCGGCTAGTACGTCAACCAACTCTCCTTGGGTGCTGACCAACTGTCTTCCGTGCCGAGCAAGTATGCATATTGCCATGTAGGATGATAGGTGTCCCTTTCTGACTGGTCCACATAGATGGGTAATTTATGGCGTCAACATAAGCCCCCCAATGCTCCATTCTTAATGATTGACTGAGAGGATGGAGTATTTATTCTGAAATATATTTTGATGCTTATGCATAATGAGATTATTGATCCGTCTTCTTGATTTGTTCAACATTTGAGTGGGCTAGCTCCTGGACAATGGATGATGCAGGCTGATCGACGATTGCATTGGAGCTAATCTTTATTTTGAAGAACTCTGCTCGGCAAACAAACGTGTACTATGTATTACCCATGGGAATTTGGATGCAGCAATGAGATTTGTCATAGTTCGCAGCTTGTGGATTATCATAATCTTCAAGTGGGTGGGTGGGTTGGTTAGTTAGACGACCAACTATCTTTTGAGCCGACCAATTGAGTGTTGATTGTACATGTTTGATTTTTATAATTTGTGCTCCTCTAAAGGCTTTGCTGATGCAACATGCTAGATTTTTAACCCAATTCTTCAATCTGATTGGTGCCGAGCTAGTAACGGACTCTGAAACATTTACATATAAGCACAACTTTTTCTTTAGTGTTGGTCGGGACAGCAATAGTGGAGATCCCAGTGTTGTAGATGCTGAATACGACTCATAAACTTTAATAGCATATGCATAATAACTCCTGGATGAATATTGGATAGTGATATGTCTTATTTTGTTATGATTTGGAGATGAATTTCTTTTAACAAATAGTCCAATTAGAATTGTATTGGAATTCTAATTAGGAATGTGATATATTCCAATTAGGAATCTATGGGCATTCCAATTAGGAATGTGATATATTCCAATATGATTCTAATATGTGCAATTGATCAACATATTTGACATGTGGAGCCCCCAATGGGCTTAGGAGACTGAATAAAAATAATGATGACCGAGCATTCGTCAGGACTTAATTGAAGGATCCAATAATGAGCATAATTGAGCATAATATATAATTTGCATCGAATATCCATGCTAATGAGAAATTCATATCCATAATAAAAGCACTGAGAAATCCAAATAAATAATAAGAGTGCCGACCATTTGTCGGGCTTTAATAAGAAATCCAGATAAATAATAAGAGTGCCGACCATCTGTCGGGCTTAATGAGAAATTCAGATAAATAATAAGAGAGGGGATTGATTGATCCTGCATTGTTAGTAACAAGCATTATAAAATATGTAATTATTTAAATTTATGAATGAAATTTGATTAACTTATCTTGTCAATCCTTTTATGGATGGATCACCTTCTGTCAATCTCTGTATATGAATGGATTGATGATTTGTCAACCTCTAATTTTGGATCGACAATTTGGTAATCTGTAGTTTTCACCGGTTTAATTGATACCTTTAGGATTTTCCTAAGTGTCGTAAGAATTACCATTGGATCACCATGGTTCTACTAGTGTACCTAAATTTTTAGGTAATTGCATTAGTTACCTTGGTTCTCAGGCGTGAGTGGAACATTTGTCCGTCTTTCAGCCCAGTTTAGATAAACATTTGTCATTCGGGTCTTCATTAACCAAGCATTTGGGACTTACAATTTTGCCTTGCATGGTTTTTATATGTTGACGACCAATATTATTGGTGCCTTTGTTAATGCCGACCAACATTTTGTTGGTGGTTTGTGTTAACAACCAACTTTGTTGGTGCCTTTGTTGATGCCGACCAACATTTAGTTAGTGGTTGCTGATGCTGACCAACATTAATATGGTGATTGTTGATGCCGACCAACATTTAGTTGGTGGTTGTTGATGCCGACCAACATTTTGTTGGTGGTTGTTGAATATATATAAAGAGAGGAATTTTCCCGACCAACTGTCTGTTGGAGATAAAATATAATAAATGCTGTAGATCTCCTTGAAGCTGAATATATGATAATAAATATTTTGTCGAGCTCCACGCTGAGATGAATATAGAATATACATAACCATCCGAGTGGATATTAAGAACGATTCATGCTTGAGTATATATCAGAGCATCCATAAGATTCATAGTGTTTGGCTGATCTGTTGAGGCACCTTTGTACAGTGCCGAGCATTAATAATATTTTCTAGAAGTTTAAGATTGTGGCCGGAATTTAATAAGTTGCTCGAACATCTATGGAGGCTAAATCAATTAGTCACGAGAATAATTTATTCAGCCAAACAATATATAATGTGTATCTGCTCTAAATTTGGACAACATTAATTTCAAAATATGAAACAATAAATGTTATGCCGACTATCACTTGAGAAAATTTTTATCAAGTATATGAAGGGTATAAAGACTACTTGATCCGTCTAAATAATTTTACAAAATTATTTCAACTCAACAAAAATTTATCCCTTCATTAAATTTTGAATTATAGATTGGCGCAAGAAACCCAAAACTGAGAAACTAAAAACTTTTCTAGCAAAGTTAGTTTTGCTTCCGAAATATTTGTTCGTGTTTGGTTTAAATTTGTTTATACTTGTGAAATGCAGAGTATAGAGAAGAATTGAATTATCAACCAAGAAAGTTCCCATTTTAGTAAGTCCAAAATGGGAAAATTATTGTTTTCCATATGAGAATACATGCGTGGAATCACAATTTCTTAAAATGTGGTGCCAACTATCTGCTACCGACCAGTAATAGACCATCTTCAATACATTAACTACGCCTTCGACCAATATAAACTTATTTGGCATAACCCATCATATTTGATAAGAATTACTTTTGTTTAGTGGACATCGATCAGTAATAGTTATTCTGGGGATGTCGTCTGAATATGTTCCTCGCCGTACAACAATCGCCGATCACCAATATTTGATTCCAACTAGAAATAGCTGATGCAAAATGATTCTGACATCATTTTTGTGCGTCAACAAGTATGATGATAATACTAACCTTGTCTTCCATGTTAAACAAGTCCAGGCTGCAACTAATATATACTTTGTTCTTGATGAGATGTATTGTCGAGCTTTCTAGAGAACCATCACTAAATTAGCCCATATTTGGTATAACAATCTACCCCGAGGATAAATTTTCATTTTTCAGCAGCTCGCCAAACTTTTCATAAGAAATTTCTGCTTTGGGGGAAAGTCGATCAAGAGAATAGCCTATTTACTGAGTGTTTGCCAGCGACCAGGAGAAATTACTGGGGAGTATATTACTAGCTTCAATAATGAGAAGTTAGAGTAGGTAGATTATGAAGAGAAAATTTCTATAACTGCCTTAATAAGTGGACTGCTTCCTGAGAAGCTAAACCATAACGGAGCTGATGGAAAATGCTAATAGGATCATAAATGCTGAGAAAGCTATGGGTGCCAAGCAGATCCCCAAGATGTAATCTGATGGACATAAGAGCTCAGACAAGAAGGAATATAAAGATAAGAAAATCGAGAAGCCTAAGAAGTATGAGTAGTATACCCCACTTAACATAGGTGTGCATAACATCTTGGAGGAGATTAGGGGCAGTAGGAACTTGAAATGACCCAGGAAACTGAAATCGCCACCCAACCAAAGAGATAAATCCAAATACTTTGATTTTCACAAAGATTATGGGAATACCACTAACTGATGTATTTTCCCTAAAAAATGAAATTTAATCTCTCATTCACAAAGGAAAGTTGACCAAGTTTGTTAATCGAACAGAAGGTCGGGAGTCTAAAAGAAGGTTATAATCACCTTGCAAAGACAAGGATGATAAAATAAGGGTCGAGACAATGACTCTGAAGATGATCCAAACCTGCCAAAGAAACCTCGAGAACTAAAACTTGTTAAAAAGATGATATCCTTTGGTTGTCATTTTATTACAGGAGGAGACGCTAGAGGTGGAGATAAAGCTACCGAAAAAAGGCTTATTTTAATGAGGCCAAAGCCTGTTCTTACATTTGATAGATCAACCTATTGGAAGAGGTAGATAGTCGACCTAAAAAGGTTAATAAAGATAATATATTCATTGGCTTCTCCAAAAATGACTTATCAGGGGTGCTTTACCCTCACAATGACCTATTAGTTGTCACCTTCAGGGTACATGAAGCAAGGATTGTAAGAATTTTGATGGATAATGGTAATTCAGCTGATGTTATGTTTTATAATTATTTTCACAACCTGGGGCTACGAGATAGCATAATAGAACCATATCATAGGCCATTAATTGGTTTCTGTGAAGAAAAGGTTTATCCTTTAGGAACTATCAAGTTAGAGGTTTTGATCGACACTTTGCCTACGAGTAGAACTGAGAAGATCCATTTTTTTCGTCCTAGATAAGAATGTTCAGTCAGCCTATGATACAATCCTTAACAAAGTCGTATTGAAAAAGTTGGAAGTAGTATCGTCCACTGTTCATCAGTGCCTGAAGTTCCCCACTCATTATAGTCTCGTCATAGTAAAGGGCAACCAGGTGGAGGCCAAAGAGTGCTACTATACTTTAGCCGATCAGGATGAGTTGAAGAAAAACACCACCACTTACCAGATTAATACTTTATATCCACAGATGATTTGGTCAAAGGACAAGTGGTGGAAACTACATAAATAATAATGGTGGATGATGAAAAACCAGAGAGGACTAATCAGATTGGCTCAACCCTAGCACCGTCCCTCAGACAGGAATTAATCACATTCCTTTAAGAGAGAAAAAATGTGTTTTCCTAAGCCATGAAGACATGCCTAGAACCAACCCCAACTTTATATGCCATGAGCATAATAATATCAAGGATGCTAGCCGATTAAGCAAAAGAGAAGGGTGTTTTGCCCCGAGAATAATGTAGTTATCCAAAATGAGGTGGATAAGTTATAGGTTAGAAAATTCATAGAGGATGTCAAATACCCACATTGGTTGGCCAATGTAGCGATGGTAAAGAAGAAGAAAAATAAGTGGTATATGTGTGTAGATTTCACTGATCTTAACAAAGCATGCCGAAAAAAATATTTTCCTTTTGTAGGAGGGTAGTGTGACTGGGGTCTGATAAAATACTGAAATGGGTGAGGTGTGACCCACTTCAATAAACTCTGCCTCTAAGGTTGTCAAGATTTTCTAGAGCAACACCTAGTAAAACCTTTCCTTTTTTGGTAAAAATGGGACCAAAGCTAGAACCACCTCCCTCAAGAAGATGAACTTCACAACAATAATAGTAGCTTTTCTCAAAAGAATCTCCTGAGAATGATGGCTTTTAAGGTGGGAGTGAAGAAATAGGCACTCAGTAGGAAGACAATATTAGGTCGGCTGGTGTGATTTTGACTGAGTAACAGTATGATTTGAGTTTCTGATATGTGATTTTACCTCACTAATAGTCCTATTTATTGGTGAACGTGGGACTGGTTTTGGCGTTTTGGGCATCAAAATCAAGAGGGAAAATATAAAGGGACAAGGTATGCAATGTACCTTTTATCCCTACTAGGTCGGAAATCGCCTTGCCCTCTGACAGATGAAACCTGGTGTAAACCAAAATCAAAAGGAAAATGTGTCCTAATAGTGACAAAATAATTGATTTGGTAAATATATTTTTAAGTGGTAAATTGTGGTACAAACTTTGTAAACTTGAGAGGGGCCTCGAGGACCACCTCCTCTAAAACCATTAAATTTGAGAGGGGTATTAAGTACCCCCTTCTCTAAAATCAATAAAACTTGAGTGGGTCCTTAAGGACCCCCTTCTCTAAAATCTTTTTATAAAAAGTTAATTTCTTATGAGCAATATCTTGGTTGCTCACTTTAATTATGACTGAGTGTGAACTATATAAGGACTTGGGTAACCCCTATGGTCTTTCTACTAGTATTCTGTCAATCTAAAAGTGCTAAGTGGTTGAGCTTTCTCAATAAACCTTATTCATTATCCACCAAGCGAAAACTCTCAAGAGATCCTAACTGGCCTCTTTGATCTGTGTTTACTCAACTAGGCTACTTGTACAAAGAAGTAAAATATTAGTACTTTAATATTTTCTAGGTAATAAATATTGAGGAGGACCTCCTCGCACAATGTCTTTTGTAATGGGTCACCTGGAGCAGAGGGGCCACTCTAGGTGGATCTCCCCGCCCAGTATCTTTTTACAACATGTGAACAAAGGCAAAAGGGGTTGTTCGTGATGAGCCCCTTTACTTTGGACTTTTTATGTGGCTTGACCTTTTGGGACGAGGGGTTGATTGTGGTGATACCTCCTCATCCAAGCCAATTATCTATGGCTTTTAAGTTTGGGACGAGGGGCTGCTCACTAGGGCCTTCCTCACTTTTATTCCTTTCTCACGTGTCTTGAGATTTGGGGACATGGGGCTCCTCATGGTGGGCCCTCCTCGTCCTTTATTTATGTAAACTTGATCTTTAGAATGAGGGGCCACTCGTGCTGACCCTCCTCATCCAACTGAGTTTTGATTTTTCCAGAGTACCTTTTGGAGGGGGTTGCTCGTGATGTGCCCCCTCGTCATATGGGCCTGCTCGCCCATTTATTTAGGCAAATGGGTGGGCACCCATCTACTTTAGTCCCCTCGTACAAAAAAAATTATCTTGGGTAGACCAAATGTTTTTGTACGCAATGATTCACTGTGTCCTGGAATACCAACAGTCTAATTCAATCTCATCATGGCATTATTAGCATTCAATAAGCCTATCTTATCAGCCCACATTGAGGGTCTTAAGGTGACACGTAATGAATGAAGAACATGCATCCCATCATTAGGGAAATTATTTGCTCCCCTTTTGATTGACAGGGGCGCGTGTGACTTAATGTGGTATAAAAAGCCCTTTTAAAACCCTTCTTCTTTTTACCTTGGCATTTTTTTTGAAACTCGAGTTTTTTAGAGAGAGAGAGAAAAAAATCTCCGAGGCTTTTCGCCATTGTCTTACTCCTTTCTTTACCACCACTAATGGCTTCCTCCTCTTCTCAAAACCCTGCTTCAACTATCTCCACCACCACCACTAGCGAGGTGCTAGCGGGTCTAGGGCCCATTTTCATCACCGTCTCGACGGTTTTGGCCACTGGAGCTACCACTATCACTTTTGTCATCCTAGAACCCACTGCCTCTATTTTGGGTGGGGTGTCTATTGATATTCTCATGAGCGAGGGTCCTTCATCCACAACCTACTCCAAGTGTCAGAGGGAATACTTGGCTGCTCGCATAAAGAGGGATTTTAGCCTCTATCGCCTGGCCCCTTACTTTGGTGAGGAAGATACTTTCTATGTCCTCTCTGGAAAATTTCGAGCAAGAGTTCATGGAAAAAATAATGAGTAGCCCTGTATGGGTTTGGGTGAGTCTTCTGATCCTCCTATTGTCTTGCCTAATTTAATTCTTAGAGTACGAGTAGATAGGGGTGATTTCCCCCACTCTAATATTGGGGTCAAAGTTTGTGGAGCTTCCTCAGACGAGTAGGCCCTTTGGGTGGACTATGTCTTGGCCACCCCTTCGTACAAGGATATCATAGAGGGGATGGGTATTATAACTGTTATCAATAGCCTCAAATCTTTCTCAATTTCCAAACATGCCATTACCTTTACTTTATAAGCCTCTCGTTGGATCAGAGATTCTCATACTTTTGTCACTAGTTGGGGGGAATTTACTATCACTATGGAGAACATTTATGAGATGCTTGTTCTACCCTACTTGGGAGAGCATATTCTTACTGATGGTTTCGAATATGAGGTTGAGGATCATATGGTGGGGGAGTTACATTTATCTTTGGGTGAGTGCACCAAGTATGTGGCTATCGATCAAACTGTCCAAACCAAACACTCCTTCTCCCAATGACAAAGGTACTGGTTGAAGGAATACAAGAAGCCTCCCAAAGGAGAGAGTTCGAGCAGGGCTCTAAAGAGTCAAGAAGGGCTAAATATTAACTCCCCTCACATTTGGCAGCCTTTTTTGTCACCTTCTTGAGTAGGTTGTTATTTCTAGGGAGACTAGATGACTCCCCTTGCGAGCTCTTATTTAAGTAAGTTATCGCACTTACTCGAGGGAGGAAAGTCCCCCTCGTAGATCTAACTCTGGGAACCTTCTATACATAGCTTGATCGTGCTCACGTAGATATTGAGAGTTCTAGTGGTTGTCATGATGCCATTAACTTCACGAACACCTTAATCTTGATGTCTTTTTTATTCGAGAGATTTTCCAACTTTGCTCCAGAGGCAAGGTCTTATCATAGTAATGTTGCTCATGCAGTGAGGTGGCATAAAAAGATCCCTAACTCCCCCTAGGGCCTTTGATAGATAATATTAACGAGTTCTCTTTCAGGCCTTATTGCAAGATAGTAGGTGGCATCTTTACTTGGGCCTCCTTCTCTGCCACTGGGGGAACTTTCTATTACCCTGTTGATGTTGACTTTATTTCCACTTGCCCCTACATCCAGGTCACTATTATGCTTTTACCCTACACTTTGCCATCTTTAATTGATCAAGGCCAAGGTGTGGAGTTTTATCATTCTAAGAGAGTGAGAAGGCAATTTGGTTCTGATCAAGGTGTCCATACTCTTACCTATCCTTCGAGCTCTTCCCCATCTGAGCTATACTTGGAGGCTTTCTCAAATTTCACTTTTGAGGGGCTGGTTTCTAGAGTTAGCCATTTGGAGGTTTATTTGTATCCTCTCTAGATTCTATTCCTTCCTTTACTCATTCCTGATTCACTCTCTGGCATAGGCAGGTCCTCCTCATTCAAAACTGTGTGAAGGATGTCCCCTATGAGACCATTTCCAGTAAACTCCCTAACAGTGATAAGTATATGGGTAAGGGGTCCTAGAAGATACTATGTCATCACATCACCATTACCAAGGAACCCCTCAAGCATCTTTGAAGAGTCCATTTACTCTAAGCATCTTGAGCCTCAGCCTACCAAATCTAAGGGAAAGGGCAAAGAAAACCCCCCCTGCTTCTAAAAGGAAGTATCCTGATGTGGATGTTTCTAACTTCATTTCAGCTACTACAGTAAGAAAGAAGAAGAAGAGGGTTAGTGATAAGGCTATTGCTCCTTCTTCTATACCAGACCAGGTATCTGACACTGACGATCTTGGAGTGGATAAGACCTATAGGACTATTCGTGAGCAAGGTTATGAGGCTCTTGGACTATCTTCTAAGAAGCATTGTGCTACTTTTATTAGAGTTGGCGAAGGTTCTATACCTAAATCTTCTTTACTTAGTGAAACTGGCTTTTATGGGATTTCACTTATTGTTTCCCCTTATCCTTTATTTGAAGAGGAACTGGTAGATTATAGAAGCACTCCTTCCTATAATTATACCAATTATCCTTTAAATGACATGAGTGCCACTGACCCCCATGGTGATCATCATCCTGACACTTCTTCTTTGTTACTAGTGTAAAAAAAGTCCTTCAGTGAGGACATTATGATTGACTCCCCCTCTGCAAACAGTGCTACCATCGGACATCTCTCATATGGGCAGACTGTCCATACAACCACTATAAGTCTTTTCTCTTGACTTCCTTTATATGACTTATTATTTTGTTTGATTTATATAGTTTCTTATTTAATTTCTCTTGTATTTGTGGCCTTTTTAGGGTGTTTTTATTGTGGCGAGTGATCCTTCGCCTCCACCTACTACCCGGGGGGACCTTTCTTAGGGCGAGGAACTCTATGTTGGTCTCCTCTTTGAGCTTGTCTAAAGAGGTTAGTTATTACCTTCCTATTTAAATATTACTCTCTTTTTTCATTGATAACAAGATATGTTCTGTTCTTTTACTTTTGCAGCTATATTTTGTGTTCCCGATGACCATGAGGGATTTTTCCATGTCGTTTTATTCTATCTGGGTAATTATCAATCCTTCCAAGTTATTTTTCCCCAGCTTGCCATATTTTTAAACCTATGTTTAGTTCTCTTCTTTTACATTAACGGGTGACCGTTCCTCTTAGTTATGCTTCCCATTCTCTCGCCTCTTCTATCCGGTTTTGGGAGGTACGTTAAACTTTGCTACTTTTTCTACTTTCTCTATTCACTCCCATTTCCTATGTATAACTATATTGGTTTTGACTTTCTTCTTTATAGGGATTATCCTCACGTAGCCTTTCCTCTACTGGGGGAAGGGCATAACTTTCTGCAGTCACTGTTTCGGGCCTCTTACATTTCGAGAGGATTCCTATCTCTTGAGTCTTCAAATATCACGGCAATAGGCCCCACATCCAGCCCATACCATCTCAGCCCATTTTTACCATCGCTTCAAATGAGCCTATTACATGGGCCATCACTTCCTCCTAGGTATTTCTTATTATTGTTAGGCTTAGTTTCTTTCTTATCTGTGTTTGGATCCTATCCACTTTGTGATGATTAAGCCATTACTTTTAATGTGGATGCACTGCCAGTCACCTTTCATCCTTCTTCGTTAGAGGGAATTCAAGTACACCCATTTTGAATCTTTTATCTCCTATCTCACTTTACTTTATTATTGAGATTTTACTCTCATGTCTTGCTTCTCCTTATTCATGTTTCAATTAGCCAGTGCTACTACCTCATAAGTCCCTTCTTCAATTGCTCATTCGGTAGCCATTGCGGCTGTGGAGGCTCCTACTACCACCGTCTCTGCTGGAGGAATCATTATAGCATTTCTCTCGGTACTTATTTTTACTTGACTTTGCTTGCTCTTTATATATTTTTCTTTGTCACTATGGGAAATTTTGTCAATACTTACACCCTTCCATTATTTACAGCTTGGTGTTAGTGAGGCTTTTTCGTCCACAACGCCTGTGGAGAGTGTTACGGAGGCATCTCCCCAGGCACCAACTATAGGTCTTCACTCAACTTCTATAGAGGAGGCTTCCCCAGCCAGCCTAGTTGAAGTCCCCTTATTTGAGGGACCTAAAACACTAAAACTTAAAGGACCTAAATTTAGGAAACCAAGGGTTGTGCATACACCTTATCATCCTAGCCTCAATGGACACTTCATCTAATAATGGGAGGATTTTCCATTTTATAGATTTCCTGAACCATGGGTAGACACCAACTCCGAAAGGCATATTGCCCCGATGGGAGATTTTCTTTAAAGACCGCCCAATACGGATAGATGATGAGGTATATGAAGTAGTAGACTTGATTAATAAGTTGGAGAAACCATATAAGGACTGGTACCCTATTGAATATCTTAGAAACACTGAGCTATTTTGAGAAGTGATGATGGAGGATGAAAAGAAATGGACATTATGCCACTTGACTATAACGAATAAACCCTTCGAGGATGAGATCGTAGATGTGCTCCAAGAAGAATCTCATATTACCATAAATAACCTCTCATTTGAGGAGAAGGCCCTCAAGGCTAATTACTTCACTATACTAGATCATATCAGTCCCTTTGTGAAAGAAATAAACTTTAACTTTTCGAACCAGAATAACCTGTCGCTCAAGCCAGAATGACCTTTCGTTCGAACCAGAATGACATTCCGCTCGAATAACTTCCATGTGTCGTTTGAATGACTTCGCATAATATCCCCATCTCGTTTGAACCACTTCACGCGACTTCGCGCGGGACCTACTGTTTCGTCTTCTTCACCAAATTTCAGCATTTTCTACCATTTTTGGACCTAAAAACCTCTAAGATTCAACCCCCAACGCCTCATCATCAATACCCATCAACACATAACAGGTTATAAATCATTCCTATCATCCTAGGATCATTAATTCGTCATTAATCATCATAATTATTTAAAATCTCCAAATTATTTCATATGAACCCTAGTTTCTAAATTTTCAATTGAAGAACCTAATCAACCCAGATTGATTCATCAATATATAATTCAATTCCGTGATTAATCCTCTTCATACATGAAGGACTTTAAACTACTAATTAAACCAATCCTTAATCATAATTTAAATCACCAATTTTTACCCAATTCATATGTAAATCATGATTAATTTCACCTACACTAACATGAGCATGATTATTGCTAAAAGAAAGCAAGTAATAAACACTTGCCTCAAATAGGATGGTCTAATCCGTTGGTGATGTTGGTATAGATGCGTTCCTCGTCTTCCGATCTATACGATGGTGGTGATGGTTGCGCAAGGTGGTGCTAAGTGATTCCTTTCCTTGGGACTTTGCTCTCCCTCACCCTTTGTGGCTCTCCCTTTATTTTTGTATATCTTAACCCTAATGGAACTCCCGTAGATGATATAATTATTCTCTAATTTTTGTCAATTTAATCTCCCCAAAAATTCAGATTACAAAACTACCCCTACGGGGTGTCGGTTTGGCCTAAAATCTCCCGGAGTCCAAATAGAATACCCGGGTAGTGTTTTCTAAAGAATGGAATTTAAAGTGTTTAACTACGATTTAATTTAAATAAGAATTTTTAAATTATTATTTGGAAACTAAGTAAAGAAGTTAGTTGGATGGATGAAGTTAGTATGGTAATTGAGACACATTTGGAGAAAAAGTTATGGTTATAGTGTCATACCCCATAATTTATAGGAAATTACATAAATTATATATGTGAATAATTGTGTATATTTATCTGCTATGCCTTGTGAGGTCATTACAAATTATGTTTTTAGTTGAACTGAATTTAAAATACGGTAATGAAATAAAAATTATTTAGTAAATAAAAATAATTATGTTGTCCGTTTACACTTTAAAATATTGGGTCTTAAGGTTCGTATGTTAGTATAGGCATTCGGTTAAAGTCTGGATTAATTGAATTGGGTTTTGGTCTTAATGAGTCGTGGTCCATGAAGGGACAAAGCCTAATTTCATGGATAATTAGTATAAAGAAGAGATTAGGTTTAAACTACACCATTTTACACATTTGGAGGCAACCTTAGAGCTAAGAAGGAAGGCTAAGGAAAAGAGAAAGAGGATTTGGGGATTTTCATCTAAAAAGACTCAACCTAATTGAAATTGAGGTAAGTTGTAATACCCCTTATTTATGAGTAATTATTTTTATACTAATTTGCCTAGTGGGTTAATTATATAAAATAAAGGAAGTTGAAGTAAATATTACTTTAAGTGATTTAAAAGATGATATTTACTGAGTTTTGCATATTTACTGTTGACTGAATGTAAATAGCATCATATTATGTTTTATTGCGTTGTTGTGCTTTAAGCGACGGTTATGACTTATATTCCAATTGAATTATTATTGAAAAATTATCATAACGTTAAAACATGAAATAATGAATGATATTCCTGATGCCAGTTTAGAGGGCACGGTTAGTCCGAAAATGGTTGAGACAGTCAAAATAAGTAGAAAGTTGTATTTTAGGTTCCGGGGCACTTTTAACCGGTTATAACTTAATTATGTTGTTACTAGTCATTTTAATTGTGTAGTAGCATTTAACGTTAGACTTAATTTATTTGAGGCATTTTGGGGTATTTAGTCTTGCAAGATCTTTTATTTCCCAATTGTGTTTCTAAACCTAGAGAGGAAGAGAGAGAGCTTGAGAGAAAGAGGAGAAAAATAGAGAGAATTGGTGATTTGAGCTTGAAATCATTGATACGAGAAGAGAATCTGAGACTACAAACTTGAGGCAAGTTTCTAACTTGCATATGTATGATTGAGTGTGAATAAATTGTATATATGGCTGTGTTCTTAAGATTTAAACCATTTATGGGTTTTGTTGATTTTTGGTGTTTAAACCCTTAAAACATTTATTTGGATATGATTAAGGTTGGTTTTGTTAGTTGGTTATTAGGTAGGAATGATTTGGTAATGTTATTCATTAATGATGTTGTGAGAGGTGGAAGAAAATAGGTTTAAAAATTTAGGTTTTGTAAGAAAAATGGGGGTTAGCCGTTGGATCTAGTGCGACCGATCGACCGCGGTTCAGAGGTCGTTTGATCGGGCCTAAAGTGAAAAGCCTACTTCTTCTCTTGCAAGGAAAATTTCTATAACGCGGTCGATCGCAGTTCAGAGGTTGATCGACCGGGCCTGAAGAGAAGAGCCTACTTCTTTTCTCGCAAGGCAAAGTTCAAGATCGCGGTTGACCGTGGGTCAAGGGTCGGTCGATCGGTACCCTCTTTTTAACCCATAAATATGGATTTTCTTCTATTCTTTTCTTTTAAGGTTTGAGGCATAGGAACCTTCTTATATGAAGTAAAATAGAGTATTAAGGTCTTATATTATGGGGATTAACACCCTAGGTTAAATAGGGAGTGTTCGGGCTTATGTTGGGAATTAATTAATTAATGGAAGTTAGTGTCTTTTTTCACCTATTAAGCTAGTCGATGACTAGGGGAGAGTTGAGTGGGATTGTTTTGAACTTTTAGAGACTATTATGAGGAAAATTATACTTGGTAGCTAATAGAGTTGTCGTGAACTCTCGGAGGCTAGTATGGGGGCAATTAAATGTTGTAGTTTATGTCGTTAAACACACATGGTTCTGGTGATTTATATCTTGCATATACATACCTTTATAAATGCTATCGTAAGGGAAGTTACACAAATGAGGTGAATTCCCTGGCTAGTGAATGCAGGGAGAATATAGTCCTCGGCCATAGGACCGGTGGTTACATTGTGTTGTTGTTTTATTTGAAGTGAGGTAATTTCGGGTATGGTTATGACTCACTGTCGAAGGTATATGGCCACTTCTCACGTGATGCGATTTAGGATGCTAGATGGTCTTGGTTATAGGCCCTAGAAGATGATAGTATTTAGGGGGCCATCCAGTGGGGTGACTCCCGGAAGGATGGTCTTAGAATCGTTATATTTTGATTGTAGCTATTCTCGTGAATGTGGCATTTCATAAATGGCTAATGCATTTATAAATCAACTATATAGAATAAGTTTCCTAATGAGGAATGGGCGTGTGAAGTCATATTTTACGAAACTGCAATTTAAACATATTAAAATGGAATTTAGTTATTTCTCTTACATTGATGAATAGTTTAACTCTATATATGGTATTGCGCTAGGATGTGAACTTAGATGAGAAGTGAGGATGATTCTTATTTTGAAGAGAAATTTAAAATTGTTTATGATGTTAGCATTAATAACTGTTATGCATTTTATTCACACGTATACCATATCAAACTGGGCCCTGACCCGTTTATATTCCTCTGCTTTGTATGGATCTTATTTATGCTCAGGTGCTACGCCGCATGGATGCCAGTGCTAATCTTTCCTTCTCAGAGTCAAGAAGCTACAACATTTTTGCGGATGTTGTAGGATTTTTTTGTAATAGACGCATCGATCTTTTGTATAATCTAGTTATGATCAGCCTATACATTCGGGCGCGTTGCCCAAGTTTTGTATTTGTATAAATTATTGTATTTAACTGTAATAGTTGGTGTAACCTGTTTGTATTAGTCTGTTAATCGACAGCTTATTCTGTTATTATTTTGTAGAATAGTTATTAAACTGTCACAGGTCGATACATATATCCACCTTCTTTTATAAATTGGACTGTCGAAATTATTTTTATTAAACTTGCAAAATTAATTGACATCCGTTTTCTAAAATATTTGGTGGTTGTCTCGTACTATTATTTTATGATGGTGGTGCTAAGAATGAACCATTTATGATTCCTATATTTATTGGAGTATTGGGCTGGCGACCTCTTATTTTAATAAGAGGGGTGTCACAAATGGTATCAGAGCATCAGGTTCTAGAGTCCTTAGGAATTATGCGAACTTATCACGTTCTACCGTAGCGTTATTTGATATAGAGCCCTATTGTTAAGACTGTTTTGTTGGTTCATGTCTGCAATCTTCGGCAAGAATAAATTATTTTAATTGTATTTTGATTCAGTTACTTTTCATCTCAGATGCCACCTAGAAGAGGTCGCCCGACGTTAGTAAATCGAGTTACAGAGAACGTAGAGCCTCCACCCCCGCAAGGAACGATAAATGTGGATGAGGTGGCTAATATTGTTTCCCAAGTAGTCAACGCTGAATGACCTCTATGGCACAACAGGTTCCCCAAGCCCAATAATCAATAGCACCTGAGGTTCAAATCCATGCGGGACCCTCCGCTTGGGAAAGAGTTAGAGAATCCTTCCTGAAAGGAGACCCTCCTGAATTTCAAGGTGGCCCTAATGTGATTGTGGAAAATCAATGGAAGAAAGATATGCAATGCCATCTTTGAATGGTGGAATGTAGTGGGGAGCGGAAGCAGATTCTTGCCACTTTTAAACTCGTAGGAGCAACTATACATTGGTGGGAGTCAATGACAACTTCGAAACAGAGGGATACTATGACTATCTCAGAATTTTGGGTTTTATTTGACCAAAAGTATTTTCCTCCAACGGTCCAGAAGGAGATGAGGAGGAAGCTCCAGGACGTTGTTCAAGGAGAACGATCAGTGGTGGAATATGAAGAGAAATTTACATGTCTAGCTAACTTTTTGCTGGATGAAGTCATTTCAAAAGAAAGGAGGATTTTAAAATTTGTTGGAGGTTTAAATTATAGGATAAGGCAACACTTGTTGGGGAATCCAGCTTTGCAAACATTTTGCGATGTGATGAATGCCGCCTTACTCCATTTCCAGGATCACCGTCTTCACTTGAAGCGGAGTAAGAAGATTGGAGACTCAAGTCAATCTAGTAAGTAAGGAGGAAATGGTGTTTGTGGTGCACTACCCCCACCACAACAATCTGGAAATAAATAAAAAGAGAGGGACCTACAGTAAGGGGACTCAATTAAGAAGCAATATTTTGGGGGTTTCAACTTTGGCAGTGGTGGTTTTAGGCACGGTGAAGGTGCTCAGCAGCAACAGCAACAGTTAGGTCATGAGGGCCAAGCAGGTTGAGGGAATAATGGAGGTCTAGGCTATCAGGGCCAAGGTGTGGGGCAGTTTCGAAACAACAATCGGGGCTGACATCAGGAAAATTTTATGAGCCATTGATTTCAGTGTGGTGAACAGGGTCACTTTAAGCGAGCTTGTCCACAGTTGATCAGGGGACAGTTACCTAGGGGTCCTCAGCACCAGCAGGCACATCCACAACCTCCCGTACCTATTCCAGTCGTCCCTCTATAATAGGGGAAACTTCAGTATGGGCGTGCGTATAATATTCAGGATGCTTTGTTCTCCCAGCACAGCCTGCATCGCCAGTTATTGAGGGTAAGTTTCCTATTCACGGGTATATGGGTTGAGTGTTTTTTTGATACAGGCGCAATGCACTCATTTATTACTAGGTATTTTGCTCATTCGACGGGGCTGATTAAGTCTGTCGAGAGTACTTTTACTAGTGTGGAGTCTTTCATGGGTGATGGTTCACTTATAGCCTTTATTTGTAAAGGGGTAAGAATAAACCTTGGTAATTTGTGTTTTGAGGCTGACTTACTCGTCCTGGATATGGTCGGGTATGATGTTATTTTGGGTATGGACTGGTTAGATAAATACCGAGCCATGGTAAATTATTACGAGAGAAGTATAGTCTTCGCCATTCCAGGGCAGGAAATGTTTTTAGTGGCTATACCTCTTTTGGAGGGACGTCCGAGCACACACTTGTATTTCATTGAGGAGGATACTTTACGAGAAATAGATGTTTCCCTAGATTTGATTCCTATTGTTAGGGAAATTGAGGATGTTTTTTGACAGATTTTAGGCTTACCTCTAAGTCGTGAGATTGAGTTTGTAATTGATTTAGCTCTGGGAACCAGACCAATTGTGAGAGCTCCATACCGTATGGCTTCTTTAGAAATGAGGGAGTTAAGGGATCAAATTCAGCAACTATTGGAGTAAGGGTTTGTTCGGCATAGTACGTCACCATGGGGTGCTCCGGTGTTGTTTATGAGGAAGAGAGATGGTTCCCTTTGATTGTGCATCGATTACCGTGAATTGAATAAGGTAACCATCAGGAATAAATACTCGTTACCTCGAATCGATGATTTGTTTAATCAATTAAGGAGAGCGTCTTACTTCTTTAAAATAGATTTGAGAACTGGGTACCATCAACTGCGAATTCGATAGAAGGACGTGTAGAAAACTGCCTTCTTGACAACGTATGGGTCTTATGAGTTTCTGGTCATGCCTTTTGGGATAACCAATGCTCCTGCCATCTTTATGGACCTTATGAATCAAGTGTTTCAAAACTTCCTAGACTAGTTTGTTATAATGTTCATTAATAACATTATAGTCTATTCTCAAACTGAAGCTGAACATGCCGAGCACTTGCGATTGGTCCTACAGACACTACAGGATCATCAATTGTATGTCAAGTTTGAGAAATGTTGTTTCTGGTTACAGGAAATACAGTTTTGGGGGCACATTGGATGGTTGGGGGTATTTCTGTAGACCCAAATAAAGTTACCACAGTGAGGGAATGTGGTCAGCCCACGACGCCCACTGAGATCCGTAGTTTTTTCGGTTTGGCGGGTTATTATTGCCATTTAATTTAGGGTTTCTCCAAAATTGCGCGCCCTTTAACGAACTTAACCCGAAAGGGAGTACGATTTGTTTGGGATGATTCTTGTTAACTAGCTTTCGATGAGTTGAAGGAAAAGCCGACTTCTGCTCTTGTACTTGCATTGCTAAGACCGGGAGTGGAATATTTAATCTTCACAGATGCGTCTTTACAAGGATTGGTAGGTGTGTTACAACAGGAGCACAGGGTCATTGCTTATGCATCTCGCAAGCTAAAGCCCCATGAGAAGAATTATCCTATGCATGAGTTAGAGCTTTCCACGGTAGTGTTCGCCTTGAAGATATGGAGGCATTACCTTCTGGGTGAGAAATCTAGTCTTTTCACGGACCACAAATCATTGTAATATTTACTCTCACAGAAAGATCTAAATATGCGGCAACGTCGGTGGTCAGAGTTCGTAAAGGACTACGAGTTCGATATTCATTATCATTCAGTCAATGCGAATGTATTAGCGGATGCACTGAGTCGTAAACCTGTGGGGGAACTAGTGAAGGTATGGAAGTCTAAATGGAAGGAACTTAGCCAGGATGATTCTGTAGCCAGAGCTTGCATGTCGGTGCTGACCATTACGCCTGCCGTTGTTATGCGAGTCGTAAAAGCGTAAGGAAGGGATAAGGATTGTCAAGACCGGGTACGCCAATTATTGACCGAGGGAGCGGACTTCTACTCTATTAGTTCTAAGGGTGGGTTACGTTTCCACGGAAGACTTATAGTCCTCGATGAGGGAAACATGAGACGTGCTGTCATGACAGAATCTCATGGTTCAAGATTTGCAGTACACCCAGGTGGGGACAAAATGTACCAAGACCTACACCGACAGTATTGGTGGGAAGGTATGAAAAGAAACATTTCAGAGTTTATTTCCCAATGCGCCACTTGTCAATTGGTGAAGGTGGACCACCAGCGATCGACTGGATTATTACAACCGTTAGAAATACCGATGTGGAAATGGGAGAGTATCTCGATGGACTTTATCACGGGATTATCGATGTCACAAAGCGATCATGATTCTATTTGGGTTATTATCGATCATTTGACCAAATCAGCACATTTCTTACCGGTACGGACGGATTACGATACGACATGTTACGCCCGGCTCTTTATTACGGAGATTGTGAAACTCCATGGGGTGACTTTTAATATTGTCTCAAATTGATACAAGATTTTTGTGTCCCATTTTTGGCAAAGTTTCCAAGAGGCGATGGGGACCGAATTGAAGTTGAGTACCTCCTACCACTCGCAAAATGGATGGAAAAATGGAGAGAGTCAACCAAATGTTGGAGGATATGCTTCGAATGTGCGTACTTGTCTTTAAAGAAGGATGGTAACAATACCTTCCATTGGTCGAATTTTCATATAATAACTCATACCAATTCACGATAGGTATGGAATCGTATGAGGCATTGTATGGCCGGACGTGTAGATCACCTACTTGTTGGTTAGAAGTAGGAGATAATAAGCTCCTTGGACCTGAAATGATCCAAGATACCTCTTTAAAGATTGAGCTTATAAGAAATCGCATACGAATTGCACAAGACCATAAAAAGAGCTATGCCGACGCGAATAGAAGACATGTAGAATTGGAAGTGGGGGACCAAGTTTTAGTGCAGGTATCCCCGATGAAGGGTGTAACACGATTTGGGAAGAAAGGCAAGCTTGCACCGCGCTATATAGGCCCTTTTTCCCATTATTGCAAAGGTAGGCCCCGTAGCATATCAAATTGCCTTCCCGGAACGCCTACAACAAATTCATGATGTGTTTCATGTTTCATCTTTGAAGAAGTATAAGAGGTGCGAGGGATCTCATTGGCACATTCCCTTAGATGATATCGAGTTATAACTCGATATTTCATATGAGGAACAATCGGTTGCTATCTTAGATCACGGAGAGCGTAGGATAAGGTTGAAGGTGGTGCCCTTGGTTCGAGTCCAGTGGGGAAACCACAATGTCGATGAATCAACTTGGGAATGAGAGGACGATATTCGGGAGAAGTACCCACACCTCTTTTTACAAGGTACGCCTGAATTTTGAGGGAAAAATTCCCTTGTAAGAGAGGGAGTATGTAATACCCCTTATTTATGAGTAATTATTTTTATATTAATTTGTCTAGTGGGTTAATTATATAAAATAAAGAAAGTTGAAGTAAATATTACTTTAAGTGATTTAAAAGATGATATTTACTGAGTTTTGCATATTTACTATTGAGTGAATGTAAATAACATCATATTATGTTTTATTGCATCGTTGTGCTTTAAGCGACGATTATGACTTATATTCCAATTGAATTATTATTGAAGAATTATTATGACGTTGGAACATGAAATAATGAATGATATCCCAGATGCCAGTTTAGAGGGCATGGTTAGTCCAAAAATGGTTGAGGCAATCAAAATAAGTACCAAGTTGTATTTTGGGTTCCGGGGCACTTTTACCCGGTTATAACTTAATTATGTTGTTACGAGTTATTTTAATTGTGTAGTAGCATTTAACGTTAGACTTAATGTATTTGGCGCATTTTGGGGTATTTAGTCTTGCAAGAGCTTTTATTTCCCAATTGTGTTTCTAAACCTAGAGAGAGTTGTAAAGAGAGAGAACTTGGGAGAAAGAGGAAAAAAAGAGAGAGAATTGGTGATTTGAGCTTGAAATCGTTGCTATGAGAAGAGAATATGATACTACAAACTTGAGGCAAGTTTCTAACTTGCATATGTATGATTTAGTGTGAATAAATTATATATATGGTTGTGTTCTTGAGATTTAAAACATTTATGGGTTTTGTTGATTTTTGGTGTTTAAACCCTTAAACCCTTAAACATTTATTTGGATATGATTGGGGTTGGTTTTATTAGTTGGTTACTAGGTAGGAATGATTTGGTAATGTTATTCATTGATGATGTTGTGAGAGGGGGAATAAAATAGGTTTAGAAATTTAGGTTTTGTAAGAAAAAATGGGGGTTGGCTGTTGGATCTAGTGCGACCGCGGTTCAGAGGCCGATCGATTGGGCCTAAAGATAAACGCCTACTGCTTCTCTCGCAAGGCAAATTTCTATAGCGCGGTCGACCGCAGTTCAGAGGCCGATCAAACGGGCCTGAAGGGAACAACCTACTTCTTTTCTCGCAAGGCAAAATTCAAGAACGCGATCGACCGGGGGTCAGGGACCGGTCGACCGGTACCCTGTTTTCAACCCATAAATGTGGATTTTCTTCTATTATTTTCTTTTAAGGTTTTAGGCTTAGGAACCTTCTTATATGAAGTAAAATAGAGTATTAAGGTCTTATATTAGGGGGATTAACACCCTAGGTTAGATAGGGAGTGTTCGGGCTTATGTTGGGAATTAATTAATTAATGGAAGTTAATGTCTTTTTCACCTAGTAAGCTAGTCGAGGACTAGGGGAGAGTTGAGTGGGATTGTTTTGAACTATTAGAGACTATTACAAAATTAATTGACATCCGTTTTCTAAAATTTTTGGTGGTTGTCTCATACTATTATTTTATGACAGTGGTGCTAAGAATGGACCATCTATGATTCCTGTATTTATTGGAGTATCGGGCTGGCCACCTCTTATTTTAATAAGCAGGGTGTCACATAAGTTTAATAAGGATTTGATTTTAATTTCATTTGTTTATTACATTGTTATTCAAGTGAATATAAATTAAATCACATATGAATCTGAATTGAAGATTAGAATAAGTTAGATTTGATTAATTAAGATAAGAAATTAGACTAATGACATAGTTGATTTTGGAGGATTACTACTTGAATTGTAATGAAAATTGTTCTAAGAAGAATAGTAATCGATTATAATATGCTTAAGCTTCAAAATCCCCTTGTTATTTAGGTAGAAATCCATTTAGAATTGTGTTAAATTGTGTCTAATGATTAGGAATAGGTTTGGATTGATCTTATATCATATATATATATATATATATATATATGAAGGAGATTGAATTCCAATCCTATTTAAGGAGATGGAGATACGTTAATTGAGGTTTAAGGGTTTCAATCCCGTAACTAGAAGGAAGATGAGCACTTTTCCCGTCGATCGATCGATCAACCACCCTTGTTTGGATCAAAGTGAGTTTATATCTTATTTTGAGTTCTTTATGAAAATGGGGGGAATTGAGAATGGCTTAGAGGAATCTTTATCCATGTATGATTATACAAATCTTATTAATCAGAAATGTTAAAATTGATGTTGGAACCGAATAATTAACTTTAATTGGTAAACTAATAGATGTGACAAAGACTTAGTAACCTTGTATGATAAAGCTTACTATTTTTATAATTTATGTGCAACATGCCTGGTCATGAGTCATCGTGGTATTACTTACTAGAGTGGATATTCTTATAGGTCATGTGCGATGTTAAATGGTACCCCGATTATGAGACGGGCTTTACCTTTATTATTTTATCCCGAACATTACGTGACTATTATACATGTATTATCTCATTATGGTACTATGAGATGAACTCTTTCATATGGCCTTGTGTATGTGACCATATGATTGGTTTTAAGGTGTAGTGATGATCCCTAGTTGATATTTTGGAGTTATATGGGTGGGACAACCTATAACTCTACCTTGTACGACGTGATAGTTCCCGAAGGCATTATACAGGCCTTCTTTATGTGCGGGCTAAAATAAGAACTTAAATAAAACCCTACTAACTCCTAGACGCACCATCCAACTTCGAAATCTCTATCAAACTTCACATAAAGATACATACTTACAATACACAAATTATCCCCTTTTTATTTTAAAAAAAATCTTCAATTCTAAACTTGGTTTTGGGAAAAACTCTACTTAATTATGAAAATAAAGGACTTTAGGGGATATTTTGGAAGAAAAATTCAACTATTTTCCCGGGGGGATCTTTTTTACAACATTGGGATCTTTTTTACATCAATTGGGAATTATTTGAGGAGAAATTGCAAGGGATTTTCATAAGTATTTCTTTTGTCTTTATTTTAGGAATTTTTATTCATCATTCGAGACAAGATAATTCTACTCTCTCCTCTCCTGATGTAAATAATGATTTCTACCTAAATAAGGTTTTAAAAGTTATAAAAATTGTGTAGAAATAATAGTTTTATTACTGAAAAATGGTGATTATTGTAAATAAATGTATCAACCCAATTCTTGAAATTTTATGTCTAGTTTATAATTATGTAGAAATAATTAGGTTTCTTTTACGTATTGAAAAATGGTGATTTTTTTTAAATAAATGAATGAACCCAATTCTTGAATTTTTATGTTTACTTTCAATTAGTTTAATTGAATTGGGTTAGAAAATTTTATATTCCTATTAGATATTACTACTTAAATAAAATCATGTGGCAGAGTACTCCCTTATATGAATTTGGACATATCCCTTCAAATCTTAATGTAGCAATTGGGAATGGAATTATATGTTGAATTCTCGTAAGTAAATATGGGAAAGTAGTATTTTAATTAAGGAACGACTTTAATAACTATGTTATGACATATATGGAGGGTATCGGGGTTGTAGAACTTCGTTCCAGAAGGAAAATGGTAATTCTAATTCTGGACTTGTGACAGATGATGTAAGTTGAAGACATATTCATTTCTGGGAAACTTTAGTCCCGTGCACCATGCGTATGGCTGTGTTTTGCCCGTGCGAAGGGTGACATGCTCTCATCTGTGTTTTGTACCCATGCGAATGATGGCGTGTGCACGACTAAGATTTTTTACCATGTTTGTGGACCCAGTAAATTTTAATAACTTTGTTAAATTTTAAGGACCTGTATAATAGTTCTAGAAGTGAACTATGATTATTTCGAAAATGGCGGGGTTTGAAAACATAGTTATTAAAAATACATAACTCAAAGGGTTTGACACCATTAAGGGTGGGGTAATACCATTCGTCTAATAGCTCTATAGCTTGTTATTTATACTTATGATTGATAGTTTTACTACTCGAGTGTAAATCTATTATCTTGTTGCGGTGAGCTTGAATCGTTGCATTATTAGAAGTGCTCCAGGTACCAGACTTAGCCTTCTTAATGGAATACTCAATCGTTACGTTCAGTCACTTTTTTATTTTGATTATGTGAGTGTTGGAGCTACCCTTAGTTCTATCTTTTTATTTATATTTTGTTATGTCGAGAGATGCGAGGATTATTTTAGCATTGTACTCGTTTTGTCTTGGAAACGGTATTATGTTTGGAGGTTTGTCATGTAATAGTTATGTTAGGCAATAATTTTATTACTTAGTGGTGGTGATTGATTCTTTCTATATTATCATTTGAGCTTTTAACGTATCGTTATTATGTTTTATTATCATCATTCATTTATTCCTACTTCTTGCTAAGGATGGTATTTATATTAGTTTGATAGATTGTAATATGTTTACTAGTCATAAAATATCCCGTTAAAGTTTAACACAAACTTCTTGCATTGCATCATATGAAATTCTAAACTAACACATTGGTGATATTCAATTATGTTACAATGTGAGTCTCACATCTCTAAATTAAGTTGTTCTTTGGGTTTATACTTGTATTTTTATAAATTTCCATACGCAAAAAGGTTTACCACTACTAGAGTTGATCTTCCTAACAAACATGTGCATTCTATTGGTTTACGGTTCTGAAAAGTGAAAGGTAGAAGTTTGTTGTATGTTTATCCTTCTCAAACAAAACTTAGGAGAAATAGTTCTAAAATATTGTTATGGATCTACAAAGAAAAAACTTGTTCATTTTAATTCCTTTTTCTTCATGTTTTTTCATGGTATCAACAAGATAAAATGAACCACTTTCTTTCCTCAGTAAATCAGGAAATAGAACACAACCTTTTATTTTATTTTTTTATTTTTTTTGAAAATAAAATGAGCCTATAAAATGAGCTTTTCATAACAATAAATTCAGGAGAACAAAATCAAAAATAAAAAATAAAAAATAAAATACAAAAGCCTCGTCTCACCAAATCACTGTTTACCTCTATTAAGGTGCACTGCTAGGATAGAGGTCAAATTTAGGACCCGTCTCCCTATATATATTGGTGGGATAATGGGAAGATAAATTAACATTGGAAAATTAAATCCCAATTTAGTTGTTTAACTTTCTATCATTTCTTGTCAAAATTAAATTGACGTTTCACCTTAAGTTTCGGATTTCGGTGATATCATGGGGAGAGTACGTTTTATGAGTTTCCTTTAAGCATGACTTGTCTACACAAATGGATGAGAAAATTCCATAGATTTTGGTAACAAACTCGTGGGTATGATTTCCTGGAATAGTTTTAAAGATTTGGTTAAAAAGGATTGCATAGAAAATTCAGTTGATTTCCCATGTTAACATCTTGCCTTCATCAGCATTAAGATCACTCCCACTGCTAAATGAAAAGACAGTAACATTGTGTACTGACAAAGCATAAATTCTTCTGAATTTAGGCCCTTAAGTTAGTGATTTTGATATCTCGAACAACGTAATTGAATCATTTTTATCCCAAATCATTGCCATCGATTATTTCTAACGAGTACCCCGAGTTTCGTGTATTTTTTATGGATTTTACAGGTATTTAGAGAAAGAAAAGAAAGAAAGAAATCGAAAGAAAGGAAGAAAATAAAGGAAGACAAGTCAAAGGGAAAAAGCGTAAATTTACACTTGGAGTTCGGAATTAAAGCCTAAAGGAAAGTTGAAGATCCTTATTTCACAAGAGCATCAGAAGAAATGACAATCAAATCGGAGCTCGAGATCAAAAGTTATGATCAGTAAAAGATGGAAAGAAAAAGTCAAAATGGAAGAAAATCGGACCGATTCGGTTTATCTCGGACCGATCCGAAATGACACCATTCCAGTAGACCCCGGATTGATGCCAAACCGATGACAACATAACCGATTCGATGGCATCCAGACAGATCCGGTGGAAATAAAAAAGAACCGAACCGGTTACTGAAAGACGAACCGATCCGATGGGATCCGGACCGGTCCAGTTGTTCGAAATTCTGGCATTTATTATGGAGCTGAAGAGGTGAAAATCTTGGAATATCTTGTACAACTCATCGCTATTAGCTATCAAAACGTGTTGGTTGGTGTTATAAAAGGGCAAACCCTAGAAGGAAGAAGGGGAGTTTTTTTTTATCAAGTTGTAGGAGGATAGTAGTTAGGATTTCTTTGTAGTTAGTTTTTAAAGGATTCTTGTATCCAAGAACCTTAGTTTTGAAGTTTGGCTACTATTCAAGATTCAAAGATCTATTCAAGATTCATCATTCATCCATTGCAAGTAATTTTAATTTATTATTTTTACTGCTTTCATAGTTAGTTTAATTAATTATTGCTCTCTAGTTTTCCAATCCAATTCAAGTCATGTTCTCAATTTTCTAGATTTAGTTATGAATTCCTGCACTTTCAGTTTTAAGTTTTCTTTTATTTTAATCATGTTAAGCTAAGTTTTCAAGGGTTGGGATGCATGAACCCAACCCGATGTGGTATGCATAGATATACAATTTATCCTCTAATTAAATAAGTGATTAGATCGTGTTGTATAGTTTCACAACTATTGTAGAGCTTTTGACCTCATTTGCCCTAGGTAACCAGGGTGCTTAAGGATGCAACATGCGTGAACTATTTCGACACTACTTTACTTATTCTTTGATTATGTATGATGCGGGCTTGAACCTCATATATGTAATGCTTTGGAGTACTAAAGACTGGGTTTGATCAATTATTTAATTTATGACTAATTTTGTACTGGCATACACACTAGGGTTTGGGTGGAGTGTATTCTTAACCCATTTCTTCATTCACATTAATTCCTTCTTAGTTAGTTAATTTTGCATACGTAGGTTAATTTAATTGAATTTAGTTAATTCATAGATAAAATCCAAAAATCATTCATCTTTTTCTTTTCTTTTCTTTTAACATAAACTTTAGGATTAAACTACCTTACCTTTCTCGTCACGTTCAAACGTCCTAACTCCCTGTGGATTCGATACCCAGACTCGCCACTATACTCCTTAGGAGTGTAGTTACAAGTTTAGATTTTTTTTGCTGAGGTTGGAAGCCGATAACAATGACTAGCGTATTACACGGACGCTTGGTTTTTCCACTCGATCATGCACTCATATATCTATATCTATGTTATTCATTAGAGAACAACAACCAACAGTCAATGAACCCTAGAAGGCCAACACTCATATTTATTGTAAATAGATGTAAATGTTTGAATATATAAAGACATTCCATCTTTGGGACTCCCATCACTATAAATACGACCCCTCCCTTAGCCAAAAGGCAAAAAACTAACCAATTCATCCTTAGCAAGAAATTCATTCCATATCTCTACACCATGTTGTGATAGTGTAAACCCCTGGAAATAAAAGAACAGTGGACGTAGGCTTTATTCATAGCCAAACCACTTTAAAAGTCTTTGTCTCTTATATGTTTTATGTGATTGTTTACCTTCATTTCATCTTCAATCTCATCCTCATCACTTTATATACTGTTGACGCAACTAAAATGGCATAGAAGCCATTTTCTGTCTTCAACAGATTGGCTATACCTCTAATACGGTAGTATTAGAGGTATAAAGTCCCATAAATGCTATAAAGTTTACTTTGATAATTGAATTCCCTCTCGATTTTAGAGAAATGACAAATCATTTCTCATTTTCCTCAAAAACTGTTAGACTTCTCTATACTTGACCAATCATTTTCCATTTCCGCCCTAAACTGTTGGACTTCTCTATACTCTATATAAATCCTCTGCCTATTGATAAGAAGCTTTTTGCGTGCGGTCGTTGTCTTCAAAAGCCACTCTCAAAATTCCCTTGAGTACCTACAAAACTTGTCTAAAAATAACTCGTATTGCGGTAAGTACGGGTATCAATCCAACTTTCAAGGTGAAATAGTTAATGTGAAAACGTACAATTCAATTTATTATTTTTTTTATTTTTTTAAAACAATTTCAAGGGAAAAATTAACTAACAAATGCTAAAAATTATAAAATGACTAAATAATGAAAAAGAATGTGCAACAGAGTGTGAAATAATGTGAGAATGTCAAGAGATGGGATTACACTGCATTTTCAATTATTTTAATTTCTCAATTTATTAATTTGAAATATTTTGAGATAATATTAAATCAATAATCTAACTCTCGTTATAATTATAAATTTGATAATATCTTTTTCAGAAAATTAATTTAAAAATGTCACACAATGAAAAATTAGGACTTATATTATTTTCAGAAAATTACCCGCTAGAATCAATTTAACGAAAACAATAGCAATCATCAAATTTCAATACCGAATTAATATTCAAATTTCGAAAAAACCTATCTCTAGTTCGATTCCTAAATTCAAACATTAATTTGTTCAATTAATTTACTAACTCTCGTTACATAAATTAATTGGTGACAACTAAAATTAATTTACCTAGAAATATAAAATTAATGAAATCAATTAATTAGATTAACATCATTCGCAGTGCATCCCACCCCTTGAACGGGGTGTTTAGCCAAATATTCTCATGTGTGTATAAACAACAGTAAATAATATATCAAAAGATGACATAAATTTGAATAGAGAAATAGAATACAATACGCAAGTCTCCTTGTCGAATCGCGTTCATGAAATGCGTCTCAATCTTCTCACTAATCCAGCACTTGATTACACCAAAAAGAATAAAAAACAAACCTAAAAATTTATTCTAAAACTAACTAATTTTTTTGAAATTTTTTGAAATTTTTTTATGACCCTAAACTGTACATAATATACACACTTTTTGAAACTAACTAATTGGGATGGCACCGGTTGGAGGTCCGTCGGAATGGGCTGGATCGCGACGGAGGTCGGGTGTTGAAGTTTGGGTCGGGCAGGCCTGTTCTTGGGTTGCTGGGTTGGGTAGCTGGTTAGGCTGGGTTGGAGGCGGGTTCGGTCGGAGAAGGGGCTGCTAGGGTTTCGACAGGGGTCTGTCCGCCGGTGGCTTTGGAGGGTGCCCGGTTTGTGGCCGGAGATGGAGGGTCCGGTCGCGGGTGGGTGATGGGTATGGCGACGGAAACCCGGGTATGGCTCCGGGTATTGAGATGGGATTATGGGTTTTCAGCAGGTGGGTCTATGGATTAAGGATAGATTTAAAATGGGGGGAGGTTTGGTTGGTGATTAATGGTGGGAAGAGAGAGAAAGAGAGTTCGTGAATGGGGATGATTATGAATAGTGATAGAGGTGTATTAGTGTGGGTGAGGGTGTAGGTTAGAATGAGTGAGGGTGAGGGAAGTGTTAGTGTGTAGTGTATGGGAGTAGGGTGTGTGTGTAATTTGTACCCCTAAAAATGACACAATAAAAAAAATATATAAAACTAACAAAACTAAAAATCTAAAAATAAAATACTATTCTAAAAATAAAATAAAATAAAGACTCAAATAAAAAAAATGAAATTAAAAAGAAATAAAAATAAAAACCTATTAAACTAAAAGCTAAAATCCTAAAAATGTAAAATCTAAAAAAAATAAATGAAATCCTAAAAACTAATCCTAATAAAATTGAATAAAAAAATAAAAAATAAAAACTAATAAAAAATCAAGAAATGAAAATAAAAATACACTAATAAAGAGAAAATATCCAAATAAATTCTAAAAATCCTAAATAAATCTAAAATAAATCCTAAAAATAAAACGACTCAAAATAAAAATCTAAGAAAATCTAAAAAGGCACAAACTCAACACACGCTGAGCTCGGGGTATGGACTGGGCTCGGTGTAGGCTTAGGTTTGGGTTACAGGACTGTTTCGGAGCATCGGATCACATCGGGACAAGCTCATAATGGACTTCTCACTTCACAGTCTCTTTGGATTTCTTCGATGCACGCTTTTGACCGCTTCTACGTCGCAATTTACTTGATTTAGCATTATTTGATACTGCGACTGCTGATTAACCTGCAAAATGATAAAATACGCACAGAAGGCCAATTTTAATTAAAACGAGTGACTAAAATGCATTTAGTCGGGGATTAAATCATACACTTTTGGGTGATTTTCGCCTATCTCACCCTCTCATATTCATCAGGACCATCTCTTCCTCTCACCTATAATTATCCACAACCGATTTGCAGTGTGGGCAAAGAAGAGGAGGATATTTAATAGTTCTTTAAGTTTGTATCCTGATTTTAATAAAGCATGCTTCTACACTTTTCATTTCAATTTTACACTAAGGGTTCTCTAATATATTATTTTTATATCCAACATGACGATTTTACTTTTCTTCATATCTTATCAATGGCCACAAAGTTGCAGGTCGACTCAAGTGTTTTTCAACTCTCTTTACACTGTTTTATTGCTGAGAAAACAGAAAAGAAAAAGGAAATTATGTTTTTGAATGTGTGATACTTTTAAAAATGAATCAATATATAATACCTTTTCAGATTGTTTAAAAGCTTACAGATGCTAACAAAGGTCTCACCTTTTGTGCTTTTCCAATTAAATTTGAGGAAAAAATAGATGCTAACAAATAAGATTTAGGTTTTAATTGACTTGGTTTATATATGTTTAATTAATTGATTGTTCATTCACATCATGCTGTGTATAAAATAGTTAAGGTACGCACAATTTCCAATATGTGTCAAAACCCCCCGTTAACCCACAGTTACCTCCCATATAAAATTTCATTCAACGAAATCTACTTAGACCCAACTGGTCCTCTTCATGACCCATTATACTCTTTAAATGATATTCAAGGGTTCCTACACATTTTATCCAAATTAAAAAAAAGAGCAAAAACCTGCAGTTTTTAGAAGGGGTCGACCGATCGATGAAAGGGTCGATCGATTGACATTCTTGGGTCAATCGATCGATCAGGTATAGCCCAGATTCTGCCATTGTTAACTACGGGTTTTCTTATTAAAACTCAACCAAAACATCATAAACGAGTCCCAAACTCCCAACCAATTAAACCAATGATTATATATACCTATCTAGATGATTTTCTACGTAAAGCATATACGAATTTCATCAAGGACATAGGATTAAAGGCCCAATCCATAATATTTATCAAGAACCCTAGTTTCGTTAAAATTTCAAACCTTCTAATTGTTTTTCTAGATTTTCCTCTTCTAAACCATTAGAATTTCGTGGGTAATCCTCTACATATGACAAGGCTTCCAGATTACATGTATTACTCCTAAAACATGAGATTCAAATCTCCTAATGCATGAAATTCTTCAATAAAACATATATTTATCAATCCTTCTTCTAACATGGGTGAAATATCAACTAGAAAAAATTGCAAGATAGATATTTGCCTTAAGATAGTAGGTCTGATTCCGCAAGTTTGACAGGTATAGGCTTGATCCCCTCGCTCCGATCTACATTTTGGTGGTAGTGGTGGTGCAATTCGGTTGGTTCTAGTCCTTGGATTCTTGGAAAGCTTTTCCTTCCTTCCTCTCATTGCCATTCTCAAATTTTGGGAATGTTAACCCCAGAAGACTCTCTTAATATATGATATTAATTTCCCAATTTTCGTCATTTAACTAAGGCCTAATTTGGAAATGACTAAGTTGCCCTTTCGGGGTGCCGGTTAGGCCTAAAAACGTCCTGAGACCCAAATTAAACCCCTGAATACACTTTTTTGACTATCTCGACCCTTCCGGACACGTTAGTGCACTCAAAATAACCATACAGGTGACTTATAATTTTTTCACTTTTTATAATAATAATATAGTCCTGACACGACATAGGCGCGTCCCGACTTAATTTCCATAATTGTCATGTTATTCACTCGTGATAATTTTAATAAATTCAATTCTACATATTACTTTACTCATTAAGTAATATTCAATAAATTTCTAATAATTACTAACTCTCGTCACGCTAGTAAATATTTAAAATAAATTTTTGGATTAATATTAAATTAATTTATCTCAATTACATTTAATAAATCCCCAATTTTAAAAGACATAAAAATACGAGGTATTACATACTTCCCCCCTAATAACAGAATTTCGTCCCAAAATTTGGAAAATAAGGCATACCTGGTAAAAATAGATCCGGATATTTTTTGCGCATATATGGCTCGCGCTCCAAAGTGGACTCTTCCACATTATGATGCTCCGACTGAACCCGTACAAGTGGAACTACCTTCGACCTCAATTTCCTCTCGCTATTGTTTTAGATAGCCACTGATCTCTCTTCATAAGAACTATCGGGCTGTAAGTCAATCTCCTCTATCGCGATGTGGGTGTGGGCCATATCATCCCGAAGATATCGTTTCAATGACGAGATGTGGAATACATTGTGAATACGCTGCAAGTGTTCTTCCAACCCCAATCTGTATGACACCGACCCAATCCTCTCGATAATGGGAAATGGTACTACATACCTCAGAGCCAACTTGCCCTTTTTCCTGAATCTCATTACTCCTTTCATAGGGGACACACGTAGTAATACTTGATCCCCCACGCTAAACTCTCGAAAGTAGCGCTTTGCATCAGCGTAGCTTTTCTTCTGGTCCTGGGCTACCCAAATATGACTTCTGATTAGCTCAATCATAGTTGACGTCTCCTGAATCACCTCTGGCCCGAGCAACTTGTTGTCCCCCACCTCTAGCCAATAAGCGGGAGAACGACAAGGTCTGCCATACAAAGCCTGAAATGGTTCCATGCCGATCGTGAACTGATAGGAGTTATTATAAGCGAACCCCACTAGTGGAAGATACGACTACCAACCTCCTCCAAAATCAAGGATACACATGTGTAGCATATCCTCCACCATCTGATTGGTATGCTATGTCTGTCCATCCGTCCGTGGGTGATAAGCTGAACTCAATCTCAACTCTGTACCCATAGCCTCCTGAAAGCTCTCCCAGAAGTGAGACACAAAAATCTTGTCTCTATCAGACACAATATCCAGGGGCACCCCATGTAGCCTAACTATCTTGGCAATAAATAACTACTCATACTGGCCCGTGGTGTAGTCTGTCCGTACTGGAAGAAAATGAGCTACCTTGGTCAACCGGCCCACTATAATCCGTATAGAATCGTGATGCCATTGTGATGTAAGCAATCTAGTAATGAAGTCCATAGAAATATCTCCCATTTCCATGTAGGTATCTCCAACGGCTGAAGTAACCCTAGGAGTCTCTGGTGGTCCACCTTTACCATGTGATAGGTAGAACATTTGGACACGAACTCTGTAATGTCCTTCTTTATCCCACTCCATCAATATTGCCTTCTCATATCCTGGTACATCTTATCCTTTGTGGGATGTACCACAAATCTAGACGTGCGACTGTGTCATCACTGCATGACATAAATCATCTCCATTCGGGACCACCAATCTCCCATTAAAACTCAAACCCCCATTAGAACTCACTGAATAGGATTCAACACCCTCAGCTAAAAGCCATACAATCTGATCCTGATAAAAAGTATCTGTTGCTTGGGCCTCTATCACCCTCATAACAATCTCAGGTGTGACTGACATAACAGATATAAAGGAACAGGTTACCGCGTCCTAGTGTCCCATATCTTTCCATTTTGCTCACCATACTATCGCTACGTCACCTACCGGTCTATGGCTTAATGCATCAGCAACCACGTTATCCTTACCCGGATGGTACTGTATCTCGATTTGGTAATCTTTCACAAACTCCAACCACCTGCGCTGACGCATGTTCAACTACCGCTGAGTGAACAAGTATTGAAGTGACTTGTGGCCTGTGAATAAGTGAAACTTATCCCCCAACAAGTAATTCCTCTAAATCCGCAATGCAAATACAACCACCGCTAGCTCCAGGTAATGGGTGGGGTAGTTCTTTTCATGAGGCTTAAGCTTACGGGAGGCAAAAGCTATAGCCTGCTCCTCCTGCTGAAGTACTCCATCGAGTCCTTATAAATAGGCGTTAGTATACACTAGGTACTCCACTCATGGACTGGGCAAAGCAAGAACTGGCGCCGAAGTCAGCTTATCATTTAGCTCGTCAAAATCCAATTGAAAAGCATCATTCCATACATACGGTACTCCCTTGCGTGTCAGATTCGTCAACAGACCTTCTATCTTCAAAAAGCATCGAATGAACCGCCTGTAGTACCCGACTAACCCTAAGAAACTACGCACCCCTGTCGGTGTCGTGGGCTATCCTCACTCCCTCACTGCCAACACTTTTGCTTGGGTCAACCGATATCCCCAATTTCAACACAATATGCCCTCAAAACTGTACCTCTCGTAACCATAACCCGCACTTCTCATACTTAGCATACAACTCTCAAGTACTCGGCATGCTCCTCCTCAATTTGTGAATAAATCAAGATGTCATCTATGAAGACGATGAAAAACTGATCCAAGAACTCTCTGAACACTCGGTTCATCAAGTCCATAAATACTGGTGGAGCATTTGTCAGCCCAAACGACATGACTCTGAGCTCATAGGAACCATATCTCATCAAGAAAGCAGTCTTTGACACATCCTTCTCCCTAATCCATAGCTGATGGTATCCCGATCTCAAACCTATCTTCGAAAAGAAGGCTACTCCTCTCAACTGGTCGAACACGTCATCAATTCGAGGTAACGGATATTTATTACATATCGTGACCTTGTTCAACTCCCGGTAATCTATGCACAACCTCAGTGAACCATCTCTCTTCTTTACAAATAACATCGAAGCGCCCCAAGGCGAGGTTCTCCTATGAATGAAGCCCTAGCCTAACAACTACTCTATCTGATCCCGTAACTCCCTCATCTGTACTGGAGCTATACGGTACGGTGCACGTGCTATCGACCGAGTGACCGGCATTAAGTCTCTGAAAAATTCTATCTCTCGATTGGGGGGTAGGCCCGGTATCTCCTGGCATACATTAAAAAACTCACGATCAATTGGAATCGAATCCAAGGGAATCACAATCTCCTTAGAGGTATCCTCTTCTATGTAATACAAATGGGTGGAAGATCCTCCCTCTGGGCGAGGCATTGCCACCAAAAACATCTCCTGACCCGAAATGGGAAAGATAATACTCCTACAGAAATAATCTATCATGGCTCTGTACACAGCGAGCCAATCCATGCCAATAATGGCATCGCGCTCATGCATATCTAATACTAGCATGTCCGCAGGTAAAATCAAACTACCAATCTCTATACCTACACCTCAACTTATAAAGAAAATCAAAGACCCATTCCCCAGTGGTGAGTCTACACATGTCATTGTACTCTCTGTCGTGTCTAATAACCCTAATTCCCATACAAAATGAGTAGCTATAAAACAGTGCGACACCCCAGTATCAAATAAGACTCAACCCATAGTGCATGTATAGGAAATGTACCCTCAATTGCGGGTGGTGCCTGAGGTGCTGCGGCCTGGTGGACGTTATAGACACTTCCATACTGCAATTGCCCCTACTTAATTGGGGCTACTGAGATGGATATTAGGGCTTACATCTGAGCTAGCACCGGGAGGGCGATTAGAAAGAGTGGCCTCTGTGGCTCATTATGGGTACCCTGCTGCTGTGGGGCCCTATCCCCCTCTGGGCAATCCTGATACCTATGACCATTCTTGCCACATCCAAAACACCTAGCCCTGAAGTTTCCTCCCCTCTGTACCTGCTGACCACGACCCTATTGGCTATTACCACTATGCCATTGGGACTGTTAATGCTATTGGCCCTACTACTGGCGGTGTTGGCCATGCTGACTGGACTGGCCCTGCTGGACCTGTCTATAGCCCCTAAATCCCTGCTTGGAATCATCGGATCAGAATCACTTGGTAGGGTCCCCCTGATGGGAACTCTGCTCATTGTGATGGGTCTGCCCTTGGGCTACTGGTGCCCCTCCAGTACTATTTCCCCCTGTCCTGCCCTGCTGGCTGAAATCCCCTGCTCGTTTGCTTCCCTATTGATGAAAACGGTGATCCTGGCAGTGAAATAGAGAGGCGTTGATTATGTCAGTGTAAGTACCCAATGATAGATTACCTGTGAGGTGTTGACAAATCCTCCATGCCAATCCATCTAAAAACAAAAATATCTTCTTCTCCTCAGTGGGTGCCTCATCCGTCACTATAGGGAGAAGTCTCATGAACTCCTCCTCATACTCAGCAACAATCATACTCTCTTACTTAAGATTCAGTAACCTTCACCTCATCTCAGTTTGCACGATGGATGGGAAATATCTGCCGTCAAATCGCACCCAAAATGACTGAATTGATATGCTATCCCTCTCCTCCAAGGTGGTGGTGGACTCCCACTAATGCAAAACGGCCCCCACTAGCTTGAAGGAAGCCAATAACTATCTCTGCACTTCAGTGCACTCATACATGCATAAATTCCTCTGGATATCCTTCTTCTATTGACTGGCGATCACAATGTCCGAACTTCCCAAGAACTCCGGGCGATGTGCCTTCTGAAAGGCATCCTTAACTCACTCCCATGCAGTGGGAAGCTGTGCTGGTACTAGCGCTACTGCCTGAACCTGGGTGGAGCCTGCTACACCATCGCTAATGCATCATTCACTGCCTGAGAAACAATGGCGGCTAATTCAGTTGCATTCATCATTCCCTAAGCCGGAGCTGCTGGTTGCTCGGGCTGGGCATTCCTGTCTTGGGGTGCATGTCTCGGATGCATCTAAAATAAGAAGGAAGTTTATCAGTCTACAATTATTATTAAATCCTAAATTGCTGAAGACATAAAAGTAAACATAAGAATACAACAGTCCTAAAAATAGGGCTCTATATCAAAGACGCTAAGCTGAAAGCAAAATAAGTCGTACTGATCCTAACGGACATTAGAACCTGATTCTATGATACCACCTGTAACACCCTGCCTAATTAAATACCGGGTGATCAATCCTTTATTAAATTAAAAATCAAGGTGAACGGTGTGGTTCATTCTTAGCATCACTGTCAAAAATAATTTTTTGTTTTTGATATGCCCTGTATGTACCCCTCGGCTCAGAGACATCAACCCCGGCTATGGAGATGGACGATGTTAGAAGGGCCTTAGATCAACCACCAGTGGTCTCGTCCTAAGCAAGGTCAGCCATGGCTGGCATTACTAGCCACCTCGGTAAGTGAGGCACCCGTAATCCACAAGGGCGGTTATCCATCTGGTCATCCAAGGCTTGCAACCTCGGCGTGGTTCAGGCCGAGGTTTCCCTTATGTTACAATTACCCTACCTCAGCTCTCCCACTGAGCCAAGGTCACCACCTCGTCCTCTTCCAGGCCGAGGTCGGGACCACTCACAGATGGCCGACATCATAGTTACCTCAGCTCTCCCACTGAGCCAATATCACCATCTCGTCCTCTTCCACGTCGAGGTTGGGACCATTCACAGATGGCCGAGTCCTTATCAACATATGTATTGATGGGAACACGTGTACACAATTAGTTATAACCGAATCATTCCCCTAACGTGAGGGAATATTAAGGTCATCATTATCTTCATGAGATAAGCCAGGTGTCATATCCTCATGCACATGTTCATTGCATACTTGGGGGGTACATTACACCCCAAGGCACTATATATGGAGGTCATCCTCTACCTTGAAAAGGATCCAAAATTAGCAATCCTAGCTGAAACTTTGTCTAAATGTACAGTAGAGAGAGAAAGCTTGAGAGTTTGTATCTATGGCCATTAGAGCCCTCATACACATATTAATCACACACTTCCACAGTGGACGTAGGCCTGATTGGCTGAACCACTTATATTCTAGTGGTCTTCCTCTTCTCCTCACTTCCTTCTACTATATACCCTTATACTGCCATTGTTAACATTGAATTGAGCTTGCAAACACCTTGAAGGGTGGTGCTATTTCCAGAATCATCATTTTGGCGTCGTCTGTGGGAACGAGAAGTTGTCTCTTCCTCATTATTCGCTTAACCTCATTGGAGACTCTGGTGGTGAACCAAGCATCACCCCTTGCATGAAGTTGTTTCACCATTGAAAGAGGTCCTGCAAGGTATTAAGCTCATTTATTACACCAGCTCTTTTGTGCTAACACATGGCACCAGAATTACCGCCACCTCTTTCGCCACCTAGTGCGGGAGGACCTAGCTCCAGCCAGGCACCGCCCCAATTCGAAACGGTGGAGGTGGCCGCAACCTTGAGGTCTTTGGTTGCAACGTAACAAGAAATGCAGGAGGAATTTGCACAACTCAGCCAAAATATGATGAGGCCACCTAGAGTCTCACTGGAAATGATCACTCCGGCGGTTGTTCAGCCTTATCCTGACGCCAGGGGACCACCCCAGGCACCGTGGAAAGACCAACCTACACCCCAGCGGAGGAGGGACATTACTGACCCTAGGCGTTTGCGCTTGGGGAGGTAAGGAAACCCTTGCCCTGAGGACAGGTATGATGTTCTAGAGGCGAAATATGTCCCGGGAGATTGTTGGGAGCCGTATGAGGTTTCAAACAATACAGTTCATCCTATCCAACGAAGCCAAGGTTGTGGGGGCATAAGAGGTGGAGAAGCCCAACAACGAGGATCAACTTTTGATCGACTGAGCATAGGGTCAGCCTTTGAAAAGCTCAGCCCCGTAAATGACCTAAGACAAAGGTTGTCAAGGTCGAGAAGTGTAGCCAGCTCACAAAGGGAAGAGAGACAACGTCGGCCTCATCAGGGACGAGAAAGAGACCAAGAAG
This sequence comes from Sambucus nigra, assembly GCA_949130495.1. NCBI lineage: Eukaryota > Viridiplantae > Streptophyta > Magnoliopsida > Dipsacales > Adoxaceae > Sambucus > Sambucus nigra. The sequence continues at coordinate 17,282,668 of OX422213.1, read as the reverse complement.
AGGTCAACAGCAGACGTTGTGCCGTGGCTGAGAACCCTCAGTCCACCTCTTGGAGGTGGCTGGGGATAACCTCATCCAGGCCGACGTTACAAAACTATGGAACGACTCCATCCAACGTCTTGAGGACAAGATATGAGACCTCATCAAAAGTTAGGATCCACTACAAAGAGGTTTCTCAGAGGGCTCTTCATTCGTGGCTAAGATAGTAAGCTTCCCTACCCCAGCCAAGTTCAAGCCACAAGTATGACTGTAGCACCAATTCTGTACATCATATTGAGATGTACTAGTCATCGACGGATATTTACTCAATACCAAATGAGATGAAGTGTCGGGCCTTCTCCGAGACCTTGACGAGAGCTGCACACATATGGTTTACTTCTCTTCCGAAGAATTCAATTAAGAATTTTAAGGGCTTGGCTGAACGGTTCATTCATAATTTCTTCTTTGGGGTAAGACCTCAAAAGAATACCACCCATCTGTTGTATGTCAAGCAAGGCAAGCACGAGAGCCTAAGAGACTACATTGCCAGGTTCAACAAAGAGAAACTTGAGGTTGAAGATTACTAAGAGAATATTGCCATGACCGCCCTCATAGGACGTCTTCAGAAGGGTAAGTTATTGTGGAAACTTGCATAAGACCCTCCAAATCCATGGCGGAGCTATTGGCAACTGCGAGGAAGGTCATGAACGCTGAAGGGGCCATGGTCGTTAAGTATGAAGACGAGAACGGCGGTAGCAACAGGAAGTTCCAAAGAAATAAGAATGGAAAGAAGAGGTCAGCTAATGATAAGTTTGCACGTTATACCCCTCTTACGGTAAGCTGCGAACACATCCTCAATGAGATCCAGAATGATCGATCCCTAAGATGTCCAGCGAAGCTGAAGGCTCATTCACATAAGAGGAACTAGAAATTGTGGTGTGAATTCCACTAAGACCATGTCCATATAACAGAAAAGTGCTTAGCCTTGAAGGATGAGATCGAGAAGATGTTGAAGTCGGGAAGGTTGAGGAAATATGTTGATGGCAAAGCTCCCAAAAGGGGCAAAGATGACCCCAAAAAGAAGAGGAACGATAGATGTCGTGACGATACCCCAGCAAGAAGAGATGGTGACTCAGACGATGATGATGAAGACGATCCAGACCTCCCGCTAAAAGATGACAACACCCCAGTGAAGAGGGTTGGTATGATCTCCTTTGGCATTAACACCATATACGGAGGACTTGCGGGGGGTGGTTCTGAGGTTGCTGACAGAAAATCTCACGTGGCAGAGGCTAAATCAGTGTCCAAACTTGAAGTGGTAAACCTGACATCTTTCGAGACTATACAGAAGAGAAAAAAGGTAGACATGGACACTCTCATAGTTGGGTTTTCCCGACTCGACTTCAAAGGCATCCTAGCTCCACATGATGACCCTTTGGTGATCACAACAAGAGTTCATGGATGTGAGGTGCAGAGAATTTTTATAGATGGAGGAAGCTCAGCATATGTGATGCTCTGGCCCTGTTTCAAAAGGCTAGGCCTTAGCAGAGCTAGGCTGGTACCCTATCACCATCCGTTAATGGGGTTCAGCGATGAAAAGGTCCTTCCAATGGGCATGTACGAGATGGACGTGCGAATGGGAGATGAGTGACCTGAGAGGTTAACCCGAAAGATTAATTTTTTCGTTATGGACAAAAGTGTCTTTTCGGCCTATAACCTCATCATAGAAAGAGTAGCCCTTAAGGAGTTCGAAGCCATGCCGTCGACGGTCCACCAGATGCTAAAATTCCGCCCCCCTATGGGGTAGGGGAAGTGCAGGGTGACCAATCCATAGCACGAGAATGCTACTTCAACTCGGCTGATGAGAGAGAGGCTCATAAGAGAGAAACTACCACATATAATATTGACACACTTGATCCTAGAGACGAAATAAAGTTAAAGAAAGGAGAGGCCGCGGAAGAGGTAGAATCCATCATCCTCAATGAGGACGAACTGAAAAAAACCGTCCATGTCGGTAAAGCCTTAAAAGCAGAAATCAAGGAAGAGCTGATAAACTTCTTAAGGAAGAGGCAGAGTGTCTTCGCTTGGAGTCACGCAGACATGCCTGGTATCAACCTGAGGTTATGTGTCACAAACTCAACGTGACTAAGGATGCTAGGCCAATCAAACAAAGGCAAACAATTTACTCCAAGGAGAAGTATGACATCATCCGGGAAGAAGTTAGAAAGTTGGAAGAGGTCGAGTTTGTCAAGGAAGTCATATATTCGGAGTAGTTGTTGAACACAGTCATTGTGCCCAAAGCCAATGGAAAATGGAGAATGTGCATAGATTTTACTGACCTGAACAAGTCTTGCCCAAAAGACAACTATCCCTTACCTCGGATAGATGAGATGGTAGATGCTACTGTAGGGCTTGAGCTCATGAGCTTTATGGATGCGTATTTAGGCTACAATCAAATCTTTATGGATGCTGAAGACTCAAAAAAGACAACCTTCATTACTGACAAAGGGACATATTGCTACAAGGTGATGTCCTTCGGTCTGAAAAATGCAGGGGCAATGTATCAACGTCTTGTGAATAAGATATTTGAAGACAAAATAGGCAAGACTATGGAGGTGTATGTAGATGATATGTTAACGAAGATCTTAAAGGCTTTCACTCATGTGGCAGACCTGGAAAAGACCTTCAATACCATGGACCTGTACAGGATGAAACTCAACCCGATGAAGTGTATCTTCGGGGTAGGAACCGAGAAATTTCTTGGATTCATTGTAAATCAGAGGGGGATAGAGGCGAACCCCGAGAAAATCAAGGCTTTTCTAGATATGAAGACACCAAGGAGTATTAAGGACGTTCAGAGGCTCACTAGAAGAGTGACTGCGCTCAACAGATTTGTTTCCAGGGCTACCGACAAGTGTCTTCCGTTCTTCAAGGTGCTTAGAAAGGCCTTCGAATGGGATAAAGAGTGTGATGAGGCTTTTGATCAACTCAAGTCCTACCTTGGATCTCCATTGCTCTTATCTCGGCCAATAGCGGGAGAGAGGCTGTTTGTTTACTTAGCTGTCTCTGAATTGGCTATAAGTGTGGCCATTGTACGGGAGGACGTTGTGGTACAAAGGCCTATGTACTTCAACAGTAAGGCCCTTCAGGGGTCTGAGAAGAATTATCCTCGGATAGAAAAGTTAGCCTACACCTTGATACATGCTTCTAGGAAGATAAAACCTTACTTTCAAGCCCATTCCATAGGCATCCTCACAGACTCCCCGCTAAGACATGTACTATATAAACCGGAGAAGTCGGGTAGATTAATGACCTGGGCCATTGAGTTGGGGGGATATGACCTCACTTATCAGCCTAGGACGGCCATCAAAGGGCAGGCACTGACAGATTTTGTGGCAGAGTTCACATGGGAAGAGGTCGAAGTTGAGAATAATCTAGATAATACAGAAGGGTTAAACAGCAACGTCTTTCGACACTCGAAAGAAGTTATGACCAAAGAAGATAGAGATGAAATCACCGAGAATGAGGAAGACCGGTACCTCTTCAGGCATGGAATAATGTTAGAAGGTGGCTTTTCATCAGATAGAGACATCTAGAACCTCTTTATCGATGGGTCCTCTTACGAAAGTGGGAGCGGTGCGGGGTTAATACTTTTAGCCCCGGATGGTACCAATATCGAATATGCCCTAAGGTTTAACTTCAAGGCGTTAAACAACGAGTCATAATACGAGGCCATGATAGCAGGCCTCTCCTTGGCAAAGACCATTGGTATAAGACGACTCCTTCTTCACAATGACTCAAGGTTGTTTGTTAATCAAGTATTGGGGGTTTATGAGGCCAAGAACGAAAGGATAGCCAAATACATAAAGAGGGTGAGAACGATACTTGAAGGCTTCGAAGAGGTAAAGATAAGGAGAATACCTCGACAAAATAATAGTCAAGCAGACGTATTAGCAAGGCTAGATTCGGCAATAAGGACAGATATCAGAAGGACAGTCCCTATTGAGATCTTGCCCAGAGGAACCATTGAAGAAGAAGAGGTCGGTAACCCGTGCCTCAATTTAAACCTAAGGGACTCATGGATGGATCCCCTTATCAGATATACCAGAGAGGGGGTGCTAACGGAGTCAAAGTTAGAGAGGAGGAAATTGAGGTACAGAGCTGCAAAGTTCTCAATAGTAGGATATATCCTGTATAGGAAGGGATTCCTATTACCTCTCCTCAGATGCGTTCATCCCATCGAAGTTCCCCACATCTTACAGGAGGTTCACGAGGGTTCTTGCTCCAGTCACATAGGAGGGAGACCTTTAGCGAAGAGGATTATCACGCAAGGTTATTGGTGGCCGACCTTGGCCAAAAATAATGCAGCTTATGTAAAGAGGTGCGATAAATGTCAGAGATTCTCCACTATCCCCCATTAACCTCATCAGCCTATGACATCTATCAATTCCCCTTGGCCATTCACAGTATGGGGAATTGACTTAGTGGGTCCCCTACCAAGGGCTATAAATAATTATCGATTTCTGATAGTTTCCATTGATTACTTCTCCAAGTGGGTAGAGGCATAGTCGATGATCACGATTACAGGGTAGAAGACCTTCCAATTTATTTTGAAGAACATCATATGCATACATGGCCTCCCAAACACCCTCATCTCGAAAAATAGAACCCAGTTCAAGAATTCTTCCTCGAAAAAATACTGTGAAAGAGTTGGGATAAAATAATTTTTCTTTTCTCCTGGCCGACCTCAGGCAAACGGTCAGACCGAAGTCACTAATAGAACAATCCTCGACGGGATCAAGAAGAGGTTGGAAGAGGCTAAGGGAAGATGTACTGAAGAGGTTTATGATGTACTATGGGCCTATAGAACAATGGCTAGGACACCAACAAGTGAGACCCCATTTATGTTGTCACATGGCTCAGAGGCCGTCATACCAATAGAGGTAAGACTCCCTATTAATAGGGTTCAGACCTATGACCTTGATAAGAATGGGGAGGAGAGAAGACTTGACCTAGATCGGATTGAAGAGATAAGGGAAGACACAGAAATCAGATAAGCAGCTTACCAGCAAAGAACAACAAAGTTCTATAACCAAAGGGTGAAATCAAGACCCATTGCCGTGGGAGACTTAGTACTAAAGAAGATGTTACAGAAGGCAAACAAGCTTCACCCAAATTGGCACGATCCTTATAAAGTAATTGAAGAGGTTGTACCCGGGACCTACAGGCTAGAAAACCTCGAGGGGGAACCTTTTTCCAATCCATGGAATGCTAATCATCTAAAGAAGTATTACATATGATGTTGCAAGAGTTTATGTAAATATATCATCTTATGAAAAAAATATTAATGAGAAGATCAGTTTCCATGTCAATTCTTGGTTCATTGTGCTCTAGTGGTAGAATTTATGAGGATAACATCTTAGTTGATGACCTCACACCTTATAACATCATGATTTGGTGACAAGGTCTTATAACATCATGATTTGGTGATAAGGTCTGAGGTAAGACATCATACTCGGATGACCTCAGACCTTATAACATCATGATTTGGTGATAAGGTCTGAGGTAAGACATCATACTCGGATGACCTCAGACCTTAGACATCATTTATTGGGTGAAAATTATTTATGGGGATAACATCTTAGTTGATGACCTTAGACCTTATAACATCATGATTTGGTGACAAGGTCTGAGGTAAGACATCATACTCGGATGACCTTAGACCCTTGACATCATTTATTTGGTGAAATTATTTATGGGGATAACATCTTAGTTGATGACCTCAGACCTTATAACATCATGATTTGGTGACAAGGTCTGAGGTAAGACATCCTACTCGGATGACCTCAGACCCTTAACATCATTAATTTGGTGGAAATTAATTATGGGGATAACATCTTAGTTGATGACCTCAGACCTTATAACATCACGATTTGGTGACAAGGTCTGAGGTAAGACATCATACTCGGATGACCTCAGACCTTATAACATCATGATTTGGTGATAAGGTCTGAGGTAAGACATCATACTCGGATGACCTCAGACCTTTAACATCATTTATTTGGTAAAAATTATTTATGGGTATAACATCTTAGTTGATGATCTCAGACCTTATAACATCACTATTTGGTGACAAGGTCTGAGGTAAGACATCATACTCGGATGACCTCAGACCTTATAACATCATGATTTGGTGATAAGGTCTGAGGTAAGACATCATACTCGGATGACCTCAGAACCTTAACATCATTAATTTGGTGGAAATTAATTATGGGGATAACATCTTAGTTCATGACCTCAGACCCTTAACATCATTAATTTGGTGGAAATTATTTATAGGGACAACATCTTAGTTGATGACCTCAGACCTTATAATATCATGATTTGGTGACAAGGTCTGAGGTCAGACATCATCCTTAGATGACCTCAGACCCTTGACATCATTAATTTGGTGAATATTTTATGAGGATAACATCTTAGTTGACAACCTCAGACCTTATAACATCATGATTTAGTGACAAGGTCTGAGGTCAAACATCATACTTGGATGATCTCAGACACTGAACATCATTAATCTGGTGAAAAGTTATATTGAGACTTCAGAGCTGAACACACATCGCATGGAAAAGAGAATCATTCAGAGAAAATTTAGTAAGTGAAGAAATAAAGCCCTCCTCAGAGGTTGACATAGATTAAGTTGGGGATTACAAAATGCATCAGATAAAGTGATAAAGTTTATCAGAGGTTACAAATATAAAGTAATTAAAATTGTTCAAAGCTTCACAAAAAGAATCAAGTGTTTGCAGCCTCAGGGTTAGTGGACACGTCTTCATATCCCTGGCCGAGGGTGGCTACTTCCACCCCGTCATCTTGGGCACCATCATCTTCAGTCATGGTGTCTCCTTGGGGGGAAGTCTCGATAGGGGTAGCACCTCCCTCCTCCTCAACTTTCTGTAGAGCCTGAGAAAATTAAGGGTAGGCATAACTCATGCCGATGAAGTCAGCTGTTGAAAGGCTCCCTGATTCCTTCTCCTTCATGGCATCCCATTTGCCAGTAGCCTTTACCCCTCTCTCCAGATATTCAAAGCTGAAACTAACAAACTCATTAGAGACCTTGTACTCCTCCAAGATCTTCTCGGAGGCATCATCCAAGGCAGCCTTGACAGCCACATCTACTTTACATTGGAAAGAGTCAGCCTGAGCCTTCAGGGCAGCGTTATGATCTTCCCTCTACTTGTCCATGTCCTTCTGCATCCCCTTCACACTGGTCTCAGCCTTCTTCAGAGCAGTCTTCAGATGTTCCACTTCAACATTTAAAGTGGCCTCAGTCTTCTCGGCCTTTCGGCCCTTCTCAATCAGAGGAAGTTTTCCCAAGGTCCAGTTAACATAGTGATGCATGGTGAGAAGACCCTGCAGAGCATGTGCAAAGATGTCAGTCTAAGGTCTGATATAGTTCAAATTCCGATGTTACACATTCAGAAGCAAAAAGTTAAAGGTCTTACTTGGATAGAACGGTGAAGAGAGAATTCAGCCAGCAGAATCTTATCCATTGAGCGGCAGAAGCGCTTGTCATATTCGACTTTGAATTTCACCATCTCGGCCGTCATAAGCTCTTTCTTCCCTCAGAGGTATCCTGAGTTTTATAGAGGGGCTTATAGAATATAGATGTCTGAACACCAGAAGGTCAACCTCGCTGACGGTGCTCTCTATCTCGACCTCCTTAGAGGTGTCAACATCGCTCTCAGCATCATCACCATCATCCGATTCAACGTCGGCCTGAGTAGACGATGGGTTACCACTTGGGAACCTCTGAGCGAACTCAACTCCTGTGACGACCGACAGAGGAATGGCTTCAAGGATCGGTGGAATAGCCACACTTGGTCCTATAATTTCAACCTCTGAGGAAGAGTTTAATGTGCTTGAACTCTTGTGAGATGAGGCCCGATTGGAAACCTCTGCTTGATCAGGGACCGAATCTTATCGAATTGAGAAATCCATGGCCTCTTGAAAAGAGTCAACAGACATAGGGTCTGAGGTGGATGACTCAGACTCAGACATTGGAGAGGGTTCAATTGGGACCTCTGCTCGGTTAACTAGTTTAGATGGCTCAGGGTATATGAACTTCAGAGGTGGTGGAAAAATAAGCCTGAGGGGGAATGCCTCTGCCCTACGAGCTTCCTCTTGAGCTCTTTCTATTTGCCTAATTTTATCTAAAGTCTTCTCCCTAAGAGAGGGGAATTCCTCTAAGAGTTGGTAAAGGGGTCTGAGCATATGAGGCAGACGCTAGACTTATGAATCTCCTAAATAACAAATAGGATTGGCAAATTGAATTAAAGATCAAACTATTAAACTTTGAACAAAAATAACCAAGAACAACAAGAATAAGTACCACCAAAAAATGCAAGCAGTCGCCGAAAAACTCAAAACTCTCGCCGAAAATTGAAGAGACAAGAATAAAAGTGGCTAAAAGTGGCAAAGTAAGGTGGAGATGATACCTGAAGACTTGTGGAATGAAGAGAGGTTTAAAGAAACACCGAAATCCCAAACAACGAAGCAACCAAGCTTTGTAGAGAGAGAGAGTTGCAGAAACAGCTAAATCAGGAGAAGGAGAGAAATGAGGAAGAAAAAGAAGAAAAATGGGGTTAAACCCTTAAGTATGATTGCACACGTTCTAAGGCCCATCATTGCCTTGGGAGCCTAAAAGGCAATCAACATCATCACACTTGTCAGGCACGCTTCCTGCTCCAGTAGCTGACACTTGTCAAGAAAGTGTTCAATGCCTAAAGGAATTCAACCTCAGACAAACATACCCCTTAAGCACCTGATCACACAGGTAATTAAGGGCTAGGGGTGATTGATATGCCCTGTATGTACCCCTCGGCTCAGAGACATCAACCCCGGCCATGGAGATGGACGATGTTAGAAGGGCCTTAGATCAACCACTAGCAGTCTCGTCCTAAGCAAGGTCGGCCATGGCCGACGTTACTAGACACCTCGACAAGTTAGGCCCCCGTAATCCACAAGGGCGGTTATTCATCTGGTCATCCAAGGCTTGGAACCTCAATGTGGTTCAGGACAAGGTTTCTCGTATGTTACAATTACCCTACCTCAGCTCTCCCACTGAGCCAAGGTCACCACCTCATCCTCTTCCAGGCTGAGGTCGGTACCACTCACAGATGGCCGACATCATAGTTAGCTTAGCTCTCCCACTGAGCTAAGGTCACCATCTCGTCCTCTTCCAGGCCAAGGTTGGGACCATTCACAGATGGCCGAGTCCTTATCAGCATATGTATTGATGGGAACACATGTACACAATCAGTTATAACCGAATCATTCCCCCCACGTGAGGGAATATTGAGGTCATCATTATCTTCATGAGATCATCCAGGTGTCATTCTCATATTGGTTCGATCCTCATGCACATGTTCATTGCATGCTTGGGGGGTGTATTACACCCCCCAGGCACTATATATGGAGGTCATCCTCTACCTTGAAAAGGATTCAAAATTAGCAACCCTGGATGAAAATCTATCTAAATATACAGTAGAGAGAGAAAGCTTGAGAGTTTGTATCTATGGCCGTTAGAGCCCTCATACAGTGATATTAATCACACACTTGCACAGTGGACGTAGGCCTGATTGGCTGAACCACTTATATTCTGGTGATCTTCCTCTTCTCCTCACCTCCTTATACTTCCATTGTTAACATTGAATTGAGCTTGCAAACACCTTGAAGGGTGGTGCTGTTTCTAGCATCATCAGTTTTAATCCCCCTAATTAATTAAGCTAAGTGTCAAGACATTTAGAATATTATTTCATTTATTAAATCCCAACGTAAAACCCTTTTTAAGTATAGATCACTTTAAGAATAACATAAATACTAAGGATAACAATCATCCAAAAAAAACATGCCAAATAGATTATTCAAACCAAGTTAATAACCATAAGTCACATCATCACAACACAAAATAACTCGCAATGAGTCTGAATACTGAAAACATAATTAAATACAAAATCTCTAAACTGAAACAGGAAATCGGGCGACACATGCCCTAGCTATGCAATACTAAATCAAGAGCTGAATCAAGGAAGAGGTCGTTTAGAGCAAGGGCCTGCAACTTCCACATAAGCTGCAACACTCCCAATCCAAAGAACCTACGCCTGATGCCCCTGTGGCTGGGCACCTGTAATATATACATATATATATATATATATATATATATATATATATATATATATATATATATATATATATATATATATATATATATATACAAAAGAGAGAAAAATGACAGGAAACAGGTCAGAGCCCGAGTGTAAAATAGTTTTAAAAATAGTTTAGCAAGTATTTAAAATGCTTACCGGCTAATATAACAACCATGTTAGTACGCGACACTCTCTTGAGAATTCTCACCTCTCATCTAGTGTGCACTCCTACCGTACTACTAAATGCCTTATAAGTCTATCTAACCTATCTCCCATAGATTTTATTTCGAGAAGTCACAAGACTATGATTTTAGTTTAGAGATTAATCTCTTATTGATTTCTTACTCTACTTATGTATTTCTCAATACTGTTATAAATTTCCCGAACACTTACTATAATTTTGGAGCATTTATTTAATATTTATCTACTTATACGCACAATATATACATTTATATATTAATCACTCATATAATATATATACTATCGGCACCCCACATAAAATCTATGGTGCTAGCATACTCTGATATCAAGTCCCCGTATTTCTCGTACTAAGGGAAATACTAGTTCGGAATCACTCTCGAACTGTATTAACACAATACACACAAAAATGGAGGTGAAGCATAGTTCTAAGTCACTAAGATGCTATCACATACCCCTCACGTCTCTTAGGACCGTCTGACTATCATTCTCAGATAGCCTGTACCAAGGAATCCTATGTTCTAGGGTACAAGTCAATATCCCCCATAAAGGTCCCATCGAGATAAGACTGTCCCAATGCAGAAACCTCCGTGATAACAAGTAGCGCGGGTATGATTATACAAAAATATAATATAAATATATATACACATGCACTCGGTTATATATATAAATATTCTCATTTTCCAATTAGGTTCGCCCACGACCCATAATAATATTTTAGCCGTACGTAACACAATTTTTACCCAATTCTTACGCATAAATAACTCATATCTATTTATTCTCAATTAAAATCATTTCATAATTATTTCTCATCCCTCAAAGTATTATCTCATCCTAAAGTTAAATTCAGTAGCTACACCCTCTCTAACATACTGGTATAAGTCATTCACGAATCTCTCCATTCCTTAGTTAACGTACACACAATTTCCAATATGTGTCGAAACCCCCCGTTAACCCACGGTTACCTCCTATATAAAATTTCATTCAACGGAATCTACTTAGACCCTACTGGTCCTCTTCATGATCCATTATACACTTTAAATGATATTCAAGGGTTTCTACGCATTTTATCTGAATTAAACAAAAAGAGGAAAAACCTGCAGTTTTCAGAAGGGGTCGATCGATAGATGCCATCGATCAATCGACATTCTTGGGTCGATCGATCAGGTATAACCCAGATTTTGCCATTGTTAACTACGGGTTTTCTCATTAAAACTCATCCAAAACTTCATAAACGAGTCCCAAACTCCCAATCAATTATATCTATATGATTTTCTACGTAAAGCATGTACGAATTTCATCAAGGACATAGGATTAAAGGCCCAATTCATAATATTTATCAAGAACCCTAGTTTCGTTAAAATTTCAAACCTTCTAATTATTTTTCTAGATTTATCTCTTCTAAGCCATTACAATTTTGTGGGTAATCCTCTACATATGACAAGGCTTCCAGATTACATGTATTACTCCTAAAACATGTGATTCAAATATCCTAATTTATGAAATTCTTCAATAAACCATATATTTATCAATCCTTCTTCTAACGTGGGTGAAATATCAACTAGAAAAAATATCAAGATAGATACTTGCCTTAAGATAGTAGGTCAGATTCCAAAAGTTTGACAGGTATAGGCTTGATCCCCTCGCTTCGATCAACGTTTTGGTGGTGGTGGTGGTCCAATTGGGTTGGTTCCAAGCCTTGGATTCTTGAAAAGCTTTTCCTTCCTTCCTCTCACTGCCATTATCAACTTTTGGAAATGTGAACCCTGGAAGACTCTCTTAATATCTGATATTAATTTCGCAATTTTTGTCATTTAACTAAGGCCTAATTTGGAAATGACTAAATTGCCCTTTCGGGGTGCCGGTTAGGCCTAAAAACGTCCCGAGACCCAAAATAACCTCCCGGGTACACTTTTCCAACTATCTCGACCCTTCTGGACATGTTGGCGCACTCGAAATGACCATATGGGTGACTTATAATTTATTCACTTTTTATAATAATAATATAGTCCCAACATGACACATGCACATCCCGACTTAATTTCTATAATTGTCATGTTATTCACTCGTGACAATTTTAATAAATTCAATTCTACATATTACTTTACTCATTAAGTAATATTCAACAAATTTCCAATAATTACTAACTTTCGTCACGCTAGTAAATATTTAAAATAAAATTTTGGATTAATATCAAATTAATTTATCTCAATTACATTTAATAAATCCCCAATTTAAAAGCCATAAAAATACGAGGTATTACATGACATCACTTGTAAAGACCTTTAAAAAGAAGGGGAATCACCCTTATTGGAGGGTTATGGGGCCATAGGAGCCATGTTTTTCTTATTCTTATCTCGGATGACCGAGTCTGATTCAATAGCTTTGGGGCCTTATTCTTTCTTCTTTAAGAACTAGGTCTTGGGGGAAGAGGCGCCAACATCAATATCATCATCCTCAATTTGCAAAATTATCCTCATATGAGCCATCTAATGCTCTTCCTCAACGAGGATGGACTCAACATCTAGTGATTCAAAGGAGGAAAAAACAAAATCTTCCTCACTTAGAAGTGGGAGATCATGGATGTTGTCTACTGGACAGGCTGTGAGCTACCAGTAGAATTCTTGTATTCAAGCAGGAAAAAGAGGCAGAGTGGGGATGCTCACCACCTAAAGCTACCATTAGAGTTCTTATACCCCTCAGTTTCTAAACTTTCAGTAACTCTTCCCTATTGATATGGGTAAGGGAGATATCTTTCTTCTTTGATTGGTCAAATAAAGAAAAAAACACTATGAGTCAACACATTCAGAAGAAAATTCATAAAAAGGCATGAAAATAAAAATATTAACCTATATCACTCCCCCATTCTGGGCACATAAACCTAAGATACTACTCGCCCTCTAGGAGAGGAGGATTTTGCCAAATGCGGGGGATAAAACCCTAATCCTAATATCCTAATTGGAATCATGAAGGTTTAATACTAGAACCCTGCTGGTCGTCCTTGACTTCGAGTACAAAACACCAGATGTGGTGTGGAACCAGGAATAACAATACTTGATCTCTGGGATCCCAGGTTGGTCCCATATATCTTGTTAATCCTATGAACCCCATTGACAATACGCCATTTATTGGGGGCACATTGCACTAGAACAACCTTAAAACACTCACAAAATTCTAAGAAAACTTGGTTTGGGGGAAAAGTTAACCCCCCCTGAACCATAACAAGAATATGAATCTAGTGGTCACCATTAACCGCGATGTAATTTCTAAGTATGGGGGCACACTCGATTATAACCAAGAAAGGGATAGAATAATTTATTTTGAAATCTTCCAAGTTCTTCTCATGGAGAGTGTAAACAATTTTTGTAGAGTAGAAGAATAAAATATGTAGCAGATGCAAATAGAAAATAACTATGAAGATAGAGAAAAGAAAAAAGAAGCTTCAAAAGTCTTTTTGAGAAATGGAGGGATAATTACGGGTATAGAGTTTGAAACAAAGTGGCGTTCGATTTCCAACAAATCAACCATAAGGAACGATGCTTAATAAGGATTTTTACGGTTTAATTTTGTAGTGATCAGCGTACCCCTTCCGGTTTTAAGTAATTATAAACATATCTGTGCATGAATCTCATGCTTCTGGGTTCAACTTGGGCCTATAAAGGATTTAAAATTCTTTGGCCCATCTTTGGTAAAGAATTTTAGGGGCAATTATGGGGACCAAAACATAAAGTCCCAGCTGTCGGCGGCCCGAACAGTCCCAACACACTGCCCAGTCAAATTCAATGCCATATGGATAATCACAAAGTCTTATCACATGGATAATTACGGACTCAACTGGTTACCTATATTTTTGGACAAGATAAACAAAGATTACCAATCGGCTAATAAGGAGCTAAGAGAGTTTCTTATATAACCCAACTACGTTTTACTTCTATAAATACAACCCTCATCCCGAGGTAAAGGGGAATGTAATTTTGAACCTCTGATAAATTAATAAAATTTGAGAACCCCCTCCGTGGATGTACGTAGTTGTCGAAACACGTAAATTTTATGTGCTGTGACTATTTTTCTTTACTCTTTGAATACCTCTGCTTTCTGGAAATATTTAATTGTGATTTTTCGTACTCACAACACCATATTAAGTCATTTCAGCTTCAATAAGGTTTTTATCTTTCTCACTCGCTCGAAAATAAGTAAGAGTCGTATATGAAATGTCCGATTTCTCTACATTGGTATTTTCCTCGTACACCATTGACTTTGACAAGTCCATAACGAAGGAAAACTTGTCACGAACTTTGATCGTGACAAAGCTGGGCAGCAGGATAAAAAAAATTACTGGTTAGTATAGCTACTGCCACTACCCAATAGTATATAATTTGACCATCCAACCATAAGATTTTACTTCGAGGAAAGAGAAGATATTTTTTCTTAAAAAAAAGCAGTACATAAATTCTTACCAGTCAACCATGTAGAAATTATCACATAGATGTTGTCATTATCATAATAATCTACACTATGGAGGATGGAAATTTGAATATACCTTATCATGTCCTTTCATTCTAAGGTTTGCCATCCATCCTACATCAACATTATGTCTTCCATCCAAAAATAACTTGGTCCCTTGGCTGCATCAGAAAGAACAATAAGTGTGAAGATATCAAACAGTAAAATTAATGATAGTAAATGCAATTCCGCATTAACAAAACTGGTGAGTTTGATTATAAAGTTGGGGAAAAAAATTAAAAGTAGTTCATTTTAAATAGAACATATTGACACATTCTTGTAATTTTTTAGTTTTCATTTAATCAAATTCTTTGGGAATATTGAAATTGGGAAAAGATTGTGATGTGTCACATTTAAGACTTGTATTTAATTGTAGTTTGTCAAATTGATAATCCTGAATTAAGAATAACTCTAGAGGTTATACTACACAGGTGATATATGTGCAAGCTTAGATTTGAACCTCTTTTCCAAACCATAAGCCCTTGAATTCTTGCAACATTTTACAATTATAACAAGAACCATCAATTCTAAAGCTAGTTATGACAAACACGTGGAGCATTTGTGCATGAACATATCAATAATTGTAACATGTTTAAACTATGGGGCATAAATGTCTATCCCTAAACATAAGCACCAAATATGGGTGTAACGCTCTGAAGGCATATCCTCCAAAAAATATTATTAGTAGAAACATATATATATATATATATGTGTGTGTGTGTGTGTGTGTGTGTGTGTGTGTATGTGTGTGAAAATGAAAAAAAATCCTATTTGTACCCTCTCTCTCTTTGGCGAATTCTATACCCTAGTGCATGGCCTCACATGCAGCCTCCACCTTGGAGGCTGGCACGTCTAACCCTAATCATCATGGAACCCTAGTGAAGGAGAACAAAGTTAACAAGTCTTTTACTGAGATTATTGGTAAGGTAGACACAAATACAAGAGTGCAGTTAAAGGAAGTGGAATCTTATATAGAGGAGCCAACCATTTTCTTCTCTATGGAAGATGTTACAAAGCTATTAGAACCTTTCAAATACACTCTCATCGATAAGTTTTCACATGGTCGTCCATACATCGATAATATAAGGAAGGTTTTCGCTTCAATGGGTCTCAATGCTGCGTATAATATTGGAGTTATTGATGCAAAACATATCCTGATCAGATGTTATAATGAAGAAGATTTCTTAAGACTTTGGCTGCGAGAATCTTGGTTCATTCAAAGATCACCCATGAGAGTGTTCAAATGGTCTTTTGATTTTCGTCCAGATAAGGAATCTTCAATAACTCCTATTTGAATCTCATTACCCCTTCTACCTATTCATTTGTATAATAAAACTAGCATTTTGTCAATAGCAAGTGCATTTGGCAATCCATTGAAGCTTGATAGTCTTACTGCAGCCTTAACACGACCCAATATTACAAGGGTGTGTATTGAAATTGACCTAACCAAAACTCTAACCAATAGAGTCTAGATAGGGTATGGGAGAGAAGGAAATGGTTTATGGCAAAGATGTGAATATGAAGATATCCGACTATTTTGCAATATATGTTCAAAGAAAGGGCATGAGAGCAATAAATGTTTGATGAAGAAAAAACATGAAGCAGTGAAGAAGCATGGAAATCAAGAGAAACAATTAGGGTTAGAAGGATAAAAGGGAAATAAAGTTAAGGAACCAATAAAAGAATGGGTTAAGAAGACCTTTGAGAAGGAAAACATGGAAAATAATCTGATAATAGTGGAAGAAGATTTAGAAGAAGGGAAAATAGTTCCAATCCAAGATGGTATTGGCCCCCAAGAAGAAACACATCATGAACAAATTGAGAGTAACAATCAACAAAAGATATCCACCATGGAAGTAGATATTATAGCAGTAGTAGATATTACAACATTAGGTAAGGTAAAAGAGACTAAGGAAGTAGAAGAGTTTGATCATAATGGCAATTTTTAGAAGAATGTTGTCACGAAGAATTTGAATTTATCTCCTAGGAAGATTCCAATTGATGAAGGGGATCAAACAAATGAGGAATGGACTCAAGTAGCTCATAAAAGTAAGAAGAATTTATTGTAGAAAAGTTCAGTATCTACAGAAAAAAGACTGTTAAGGTCTGCCTCTAAGAATCACCCCAAACCTATCTTTAAATGATGAAGCTAATGATTTGGAATGTGAGGGGTATTGGGAGGAAAGGGGCTGGGAGAAGAATCAAGAATTTGGTGAAGCTGCACAAACTTGTGATGTTAGTGTGCTTAGAGCCTAAAGTGGATGTTGCTAAGTTGGAAGAATTTCGTATTAAATTTGGCTTTCAAAGGGCTATTGTTAATGATGTTAATTCAATTTGGAGTTTTTTCTCCTATGTCATTTCAGTATCCATAGAGTCTCAATTTTCTTAGTGTTTGAATTTAAAGTTGTTTCATCCTGCTATTCCTATGTCTATTCAGGTCTCTCTAGTGTATGCTAAATGCACTGGGAGAGATATACTAGATTTATGGGAATTCTTAAGTTCAATTCACACTATGGATCCTTGGTTTGTAGGAGGGGATTTTAATACATTTTCTTCTTCAAAGGACAAGGTTGGAGGGTTGCCATATGGCCTAAATTCTGCAGAAGATTTCATCCAATGTATAGAGGCTAATGGGCTTCTAGATTTGGGGTATTTGGGGTCTCGATTCACTTGGTGGAATAAAAGAGATTCAATTTCTTCTATTTGGGAAAGGATAGAAAAGATGCTTATGAATCTTAAATGCCAAAACATGTTCTCTAAAGTGGTAGTAGATCATCTCCGTAATGTTGCACCAGATCACTCCCCTTTCCTTTTATCTTTATCTACTAATTTTGATTAACACCCTACTAGATTTGTTTTACAAAATTTTTGGCCTATAAAATATTCTTTTACTTATGTCATCCAATCTAATTGGAAGTGCTTTAATGGAGGGAACCCAATGTATAGCTTGGCATCTAATTTGAAGTCTCTTAGATCGGCCTTGAAAGCATGGAATAAGATAACTTTTGGTAATTTGTTCCAAAATACTGCCACTATTGAAGATGAGTCTCTCAGGAGTGAAATTTAGTTTAAAAATGATCCTACAGATTTAAATAGAGAAGAGATGAATAGGTGCTCAACCAATTTATCTCATCATACAAAGCTCGAGGAGGAATTTCAGAGAGAAAAAGTTAATTATAAATGGGCTAAATAAGGGGATATTAATTCCAAATATTTACATAAATCAGTTCAGGCTAGGAGACAAAAGAGATACATCCATAAAATCAAAAACTCTGTAGGTGTGTGGCTGGAAGATCAACAACAAATTAAAGAATAAGGTATAAACTTTTTCAATAATTTGCTTGGCAGTGACTTTATAAGAGTAGAAAATGAAGAGTTCATGGCTATTATCCCCAAGATAATTCAAGATGAAGATAATTTACTTCTCATTGCTATGCCCAGAAGAGAGAAGATAATGTTTCCATCAAGATTGATATGCATAAGGATTATGATAAAGTATTTTGGCTATTTTTTAGTCAAGTTATGAGGAGATTTGGTTCCAATGAGACTTGGTTAGACTTAGTTTGGAGGATCATCTCAAACAACTACTTCTCAGTTATGATTAATGGGGAGTCTTTTGTTTTTTTTAAATCTTCTAAAGGTTTGAGGCAAGGAGACTCTATTTCCCCAGGTTTATTCATAATTTGTGGCGAAGTGATGAGTAGAAATCTTGATAAAATGTTTCATTATTCTAACATCAATAATTTTAAATCCTCTATTAGTTGTCCTCTTGTTTCTCACCTTGCTTATGCAGATGATCGATCATATTTTCCTCTAGGAGCATCAAAGCTATCAAAACTATCAGGTTTGTCTTGAATAAATATGAAGTGGTCTCGGGTCAAGAAGTGAATACAACCAAGAGTTATTTGTTTTGTTCTAGGAAGATGGATCAAGCTAAGTCAAAGAAGATCTCAAGAATTCTGCAGATGGATCATGAGAAACTTCCTTTTGTGTACTTAAGACGTCCCATTTATTATGGGAGATTGAAATGTTCTCTTTTTTAGAAGCTTATAAGCAAAATAAGGGGTAAACTGGAAGGCTGGAAATCAAATTTACTGACAATGGGTGGTAGAATTATTCTAATAAAGCATGTGCTACAGTCTATTCCCATTTTTACTTTAGTTGCTATGCAACCCCCAAAAAAAGTCATTGCTATTATTGAACAAATTATGGCAATTTTTTTATGGGGAACAGCTGAAGGATCAAATAAGTACCACTGAATTACTTGGAAAGATTTATGTAGACCTATAGAATAAGGAGGATTAGGATTAAAAGACTTAAACTACTTGGTGGAGGCTTTCAGTATTAAATTATGGTGGAATTTCAAGAATAAAAATTCTCTATGGGCTCAGTACATGAATAAAAAATACTGCAGAATTCATCATCCTAAAGTTGCAAAGGTGTATAGAGGATCTCATGTTTGGAAGAGGATGGACAAGATTAGATATTTGGCATATCATAATTGTAAATGGCTCATTGGTAATGGAGATATAAATGTCAAATGGGACAACTGGACAGGAGATAGTAATTTTTACTCATCTTTGATTCCCAATCAGCTAAAAATCTTAGACCTGCATACCAGTAATGTAGAGTGGGACTTTCAAAAAATCAATCAAAATATGCACCAAAATTCAATGTCTATTTGTTCTCAAGTAGGGTGATGGGTAGTAACCATAAAGACATTCTTATCTGGATTCCAAATTCAGATCGGAAATTTTCCTTCAATTCAGCTTGGTATATTGTGAGAGAGCATAAAAGTTCACCTTGGTCTAATACTTTCATATGGAATAAGAATATTCCTATCAAAATATCTTTCTTTCTCTTAAAACTTCTAAAATACTGTCTCCCAGTAGATGAAGCTATTAAGAGAATAGGAATTAAATGCCCTTCCAAATGTGGTTGTTGTTCATTTCCTAATATAGAGTCTGTTGATCATCTTTTTGGTGGTAGTGATTTTGCTTGCTATATTTGGAGTCATTTTAATAATTTGTGTGGGATTCTTAGTCTTAACAACTCTATTAGAGGGAGATTAGTCGCTTGGTGGTCAGAATCATCTAATTCCCAATGGGGCACAGTTCTTAAAGTAAGTCCAGCTTTCATTTGTTGGGGTATTTGGAAGGCTAGAAACAAATGGAGATATGAAAATCAAAATATGCAAGGTTCCAGAACTATTTATGAAATTCACTCTCTCATCTCTATGTATACAGGTACTGATTTATTAAAGACTCCTCATATCCAGATGAATCAGATTCCTCAAGAAAAATCAATTAGATTAGTCAGATTGAGGCCTCCTGAAGGAATCAATCTAAAGCTCAATATTGATGGCTACTCTAAAGGTAATCCTAGGCATATGGGAGGAGGAGGTGTGTTAATAAATGAAGCAGGTATATGTCTTAAAGCTTTTTCTTTTCGTTTTGGGTATGGATCTAATGTCTACGTTGAAGCTCTAGCTATTCTAAGAAGGATTGGGATGTGTGATCCTACAATGATTGAAGGTCTTATAGTAGAGTCAGACTCCCTTACTGTTATTCAAGTGCTGAATGAGAATATAAAATGTCCTTGGAGTATTATACCTACGATTGCGAAGATTAGAGATAAGATTCAAGGTTTCACTGTTAATTTTTTCCATATTCTAAAAGATGGTAATCAATGTTCTGATCTTCTTGCTTCTTATGGAGTTTCCTCCCAAAATCAAATTGTATCAAGCTCTCTAGATTTGTTCCCAAAAGGATTGAAAGGTCTTCTCATCATGGATGCTTTGGGTTTTCCCAACATCAGATATTCTTAGTGTTTTCAATTTCTATTAGTAAAGGTGGCTAGTTTATAAAGTCATCAGTCATTCTTGTAAGGTTTTGGTATTCCATTTCTATCAATAAAATCAAGGGTTTCCTCCAAAAAAAATGTATGTGTGTGTGTATAAGAAGAAGATTTAAAAATACAAATAATAATTTTGTGACACCCCGCCCAATTAAATATAGGGTGATCAGTCATCCACCAATTCAAAACAGGGTATTCAGTTGGTTCATTCTTAGCATCACTGTCGAAAAACTTTTTAACATATTAATCACCTAATATAAAATTAAGCTAGGTGTCAAACATTTCCAATTTATTAAAACAAAGTAACTTCCATTTATTTCCGTCTTAAAATATAAACCATTTAACTCCATAACAATCCAAGAATGAATTATAAATCATCAACATACACAGGAATATAATAAGTACTGTACAAGAATCAAATACTGAACTAAATAAGACTGGATCAAACTCCCAGTTCAAAACCCAAACCATAAACTAAACTGAATACAATATCTCCGACGAAGAACTAGAAGTGGGAGACATATGCCCTCAACAAGAAGTCTAGATGAAACTGAATGGAAAGGATAGATGCGTCTACTGCAAGGACCTACAGCTTCCACAACAGCTGCAGCACGTCAAGCAATCCAAATCTCTAAATCTGATACTCCTATGGTTGAGCACCTGATAATATATATATATATATATATATATATATATATATATATATATATATATATATATATATATATATATAGCAAGAGAGAGAAAAAATACAAGAAACGGGTCAGAGCCCGATGTGTAAAAATGATTTAGCAAGTATTTAAAACTGGTTCTTAAAACAAGTCTTATACGCACGTTAGTTATCGAACTCTCACGTGAGTTTCTCACCTCTCGTCTATTGTGCATGCCTAACGTACATCTAATCTCCCCCTATTTATACCTCCCAGTCTAACTAGTCAGAAACCATACTAATACTAACTATGCTCACTAGAAGTATTCCCGTATCGCCCATACAATACGCTATTCAAATAGTTTATCTCACATACTAAGTTTCATTACTCACTGTCTGATTGGTTAATCTTTTATTCACTAAGATTATTTTATTTACCATTTCCATTTTATCTACTATTCTCATAAAGTAGAAAGTTACCCAAGTACACTCATATATATATATAGTCTCATCATCCCTATATATATACACTAATCCTGCACCCTTAGGTTAAGACCACTTGGTGCAAAGTAATGATTATTATTATTACCAAGTCCACTAATTTCACACAGTAGAAATATTCACAAGTTCATATATATATATATAGTCACATCATCCCTATACATATATATATATATATATATATATATACTAATCCTGCACCCCCGGACTAAGACCCATTAGTTCACCTATCCAGAACATCCTGCATCCCCGGGTTAGCACCCATTAATGCACCTATCAATAATAATTCAGCACCCTCGGGTTATCACCCATTAGTGCGCCTAACAATAGAATCTTACATCCCTGGGTTAGCTCCCATTAATGTGCCTATCAATAATAATCCAGCACCCCTGGGTTATCACCCATTAGTGCGCCTAACAATAGTCATCCTTGTACCCCCGGGTTATGACCCATTATTACACTTAACAATAGAATTTCTGCACCCCCGAATTATCACTCATTAGTGCGCTTAACTATAAGGTTCTTGCACCCCCGTGTTATCACCCATTAGTGCTCTTAGCAATAATATCACATAATAGGCATACACACATCCTATTATAATTTATAGGTATTTCTCCAACCTACATATATACTCCTCATACGTATTTTAACCTCATCACTACGTATAGTATAAATATTTAGATTACTATCTCTCTCGTAATCTCCAAGGAACATTCTCTCTATACCGAAATAATTAAAGTATTAATTCTCACATAATATTCCCAAAATTCTTTCCTATTTGAATTTACTATTTGGTAGTTTCTCTCACTCCAATAAACCGGCAAACTCCAAACTGGACTTTAAGAAAATTCCTAGAATTTCACTCTACCGTTTGAACCAGAATGACATGTCATTCGAACCAGAATGACATGTCGTTCGAACCACTTACAATGTCATTCGAACCACTTCGACATGTCATTCGAACCACTTCGCGCAAGATCCCCATCTCGTTTGAACCACTTCACGCGAGATTGCACTGTTCGTCTTCTTGTCCAGATTTAAAGCATTTTTCATCATTTTTTAACCTAAAAACCTTTAAGATTCAATACCCAACGTCTCATCATCAACACCCATCAACACCTAACATGTTATAAATCATTTTTATCATCCTAGGATCCTTAATTCGTCATTAATCATCATAATTACATAAAACCCCCAAATTAATTCACATGAACCCTAGTTTCCAAAATTCCAATTAAAGAACCTAATCAACCCGATTTGTTCATCAATATATAATCGAATTCCGTAGTTCATCCTCTACATTCATGACAAAATATTAACAACTAATTACCCCAACCTCTAATCATCATTTATCCTCCAATTTTCACCCAATTAATATGTAAATCAAGGATTGAATTAACCTACACTAACATGAGTATGATTATTGCTAAATAAAGCAAGTAATAAACACTTGCCTCGAATATGACGATCTGATCCGTTGGTGATGTTGTTATAGACGCGTTCCTCTCTTCCCGATCTACGCGTTGGTGGTCACGGTTGTGCAAGGTGGTGCTAATTGAGCCTTCTCTCTTGTAAATTGGTTCTCCCTCACACCCTCCATGGCCGTTATTGATTTGTGTAACTTAACCCTAATGGAAACTCCCGTAGATGATATAATTAATCTCTAATTTTCGTCCATTTAATATTCCCAAAAATCCAAATTACAAAACTACCCCTACCGGGTGCCGGTTTGACCTAAAATCTCTCGGAGTCCAAATAAAATACCCGGGTAGTGTTTTCTGACTATCTCAACCCTCCCGGACTCAACGGCGCACTCAAAATGACCATACAAGTTAATAAAAATAGATTCTCTTTTTATTCTATTCAATTAGTCCCGACACGACTCACACGCGTATTAGACTTAAATTACCAAATTGTCGTACTTCTCTCTTCCGACAATTTATCAAATGTTATAATTCCATATTATATATCACACAATAATATTCAATAATTCTCAACAATAAGTATTAACCCTTGGCGTGCTAGTTAATAATTATTTTAATCCAGATTAATAACAAATTAATTTCTCACATTTTAATTTAATTAATTCAACAACAATAATAAATCGCACACTTATTCCCATAATAATAATTAATCACAAAATTATTTAAATCGTTAAAAATACGGGGTATTACATACTTCCCCCCTTACAACGAAATTTCATCCCGAAATTCGGAAAAAGTATACCAGGTACAGACAACTCTGTAAAAACATTGCGCATCGCATCCTTGCGCTCACAAATAAGCTACTCCGTACCACCCATATAGTAAGCTATCGAATACCCTTAATAATGAACACTTCACATGTGTTTGCTTTAAACTCCAGGTTACCCTGTCATATAGGCTCTTGCCCAAGCCTTTCTGCTTAAGTTTCACTACTTCAACTTTATTTTAGATATTCACTATCTAGTCTTCTACTATTTGCACCTTAGTAGATTTATCCTCTTTTCATATACATACGACTTCGTCTCGTGTCGTTAATACAAGTAAATTGGTTGTGCAATATATATTTCACACACAATATATACGATAATATCGATTCTTCCCCGACATTTGTAATCATAATTGGTCCCCCACCTTTAACTATCAAGTGGGACAACAACAAAGTTTACCGTGCTATACTTCTACTGGCACTCTGCCTGAACGTGAACTTATAAGAGTTATTTGGACACAAACTCCACTAGTGGAAGGTATTGTTCCCTTCCTCCTCTAAGATCTCAGGGTTCACATAAAATTTTCTCTCCCGCATTCGATTAGACCGCTTCTCCTGTCCATCCCTCTGTGGGTATTAAGCCGTACTCAATCTCATCTTAGTACCTATAATCTCACCATTTCAGCTACAT
Source organism: Sambucus nigra (assembly GCA_949130495.1). Classification (NCBI taxonomy): domain Eukaryota; kingdom Viridiplantae; phylum Streptophyta; class Magnoliopsida; order Dipsacales; family Adoxaceae; genus Sambucus; species Sambucus nigra. Next base: position 17,257,896 of record OX422213.1, on the reverse strand, counting down.
GAGAAGATCCTTGGGGGTACTCTTCCATTATCTAGTGGAAGAAGCCCCTACTGGTTTCGAATTGTCCACCTTTTTTTTCAATCCGTCAGGTGACCTACTGCAAGACTATCCTTGCAATATTAACCTACATCGTAACCCATCACCACTGTTGTTTGTATCCTGATACATCTTGTCTTTCTTGAATAAATTTCAATTCATCTTGAAACATAAGTCTTTGATAAAACTTTGTGAATAAGTTTTGGCTTACCCAACTACATGTTATCGAATTCACATGCTAATTATAATCCACTACCTGATTCAATCACCCAGGGCGCCCATACACCCTGTGCCTTGCGCACCATTATACAAATGACATAAAATTTTCTTACCTCAATTCTTGCACACTCGGTATGATGATGTGGTAGGGGTACACTCAACCACCCCACTAGTCAAAACTTAATCAATCCTTCAATGGTATCATTTCTCTATTTAGAATGATACTGAGACTAGGCGACTTTATTGGCCTTAAGTCATAAAAGAGTTATCAACTCTCAAATATATTCTCCTATAGGTACAATAACCAACATACAAAACTTATGTACTATCGACCAAACTTCTATCCAACTCCCGACATTCGCTAGTTTCATGCGTGGGATGTCTCGCAAAGCGAAATCCAAACAAGGAACCCCCTCGATACACTACTATCTAAACTAGTCAGTTGTCGAGATCCGTAAGGCCTTCAATACATACTATGTACTTTCCCATAATCTACGTATTGTGACATAAAAGTTTACTCGTCCACTCTCATGTCCCTAACAATGTAACATGAAGCATGGCGCCCTCATTATCCCAAGTACTTGGCGCTATAAATATCTAACGAGGTATATTTCGTCGCTCGATAAGAACACAATGTATTCTAAGTCTTAACAGACAAATATATTCCTATGCTCGGGAATCACATATAATTAGACACTATACTCGCTGAGGTCTATAATACCTTGAAAGTTTCATATATACTCATATCTGGGCCCAACCCTATTTTAGGTGGGGCCGCACAAAACTAAGATCACTCCTCCCGGAGTATCCGGCACGACAGTCATATCACTACATTTTTACTATCGTTTAACCATGCGGTAATTAATCACTACACATTACCATAATAAACTCTACTAAACCAGACTCAATGCAGTCGTAAATTATAACAACAAAACATATTCTTAGGGCCCACTCGGTTCCCTCACGGGCAATCATCAAAATGCCCTGCTAATAATGAGAAATACATTTATAACAAGACTGCTAAAACTAACGTTCCCACTAAACTCGACCCGCACGCGAAGTTTAGGGTTTCCAATTTACATAAAATTTGTGGCACACCCACGTCACTAGAATCTATCCTTTACTCACAAGGAAAAAGCAAAGCTTCACCAGTCTCGCCAAATCACAGGGTCTCAGCACATGGCTGCCATCACGACCCATGAACATCTGCAATTGTCATACATCCTAGGATTTCATCCTATAGTTGCCCTCTTTCATCATGGATAATTTATTCCATCATGTGGATTTCACGCCTATTATTGAAACATTGGCCCAAACTCTCTAGGCCTCAATTATAGCTTTATTGAACTCTTATTTACATCTCGGGGCCTCGTAGACCCTGGTATACTGTATGCTACTATTAATGAGGACTCTACTGGTCCAGCCTGAACCCATTATTCTCGGGTTATAAATTTCCTGGGCCTAATTCTCTTGACCCCAAATTCTATCGCTGGAAGTCTCGCTCCTCCAGTCGTTATGCCTAACTGTCACGGTTTACCATTTCTAATCTCTTCGGTATCACTTCTCAATTGTGGACACATTCAACACTTATAGTTCTACTTCCTTCACATAAGGAAAAATTCACGAACCATCTCCCCGTCACTGGTCCCACTGACCATTTTGGGAATGTCCTTCTCTCGGACCGACAGTCTATACTCACTATTATTCTTACATTGTCCCTTTGGCTATGCTAGCTATTCAGAACTATGGTTGGCCTCTATAGCCTGATTGACTTCATCGTCCTCTTGAAGCTAATCACCTAAAATCATCTAACTGAGTTCCCTATTGGGTATACTCCCATGTGGTGTTTCACTAACACCGTTATGTTCAGTTCTGCCCTTCAGATAGATTCTCTAACCCTCTTTGCTCACTTCTTCTGGAAAGACTGCAATCATTAGCAACCGTATAACTTTGATGACATCAACATTAGTCATCCTAGCTAGATTCCTCATCCATGCTTGTATTCTACTCACGGGTCCTTTATCAACTATAGACCCTTTGGATAATTTATGCCCCTCTGCTAGGTACGAAGTTCATTATGCAATTTAACCTTTCTCTCACGATCGGTTTCTATCTTACCCATTGTGCTAAACATAAAAATTTCACTCGTATTTTGTTACCACATCGAATGGAAGACCTCACGGTCAAATAGTACCAAAATTTCTTTCTAAATTTCAAACACACATCTTTATATGTGGTGATTGCCTCTAATCACTACATGATGCTCCTAAGAGCTATAACTTTTAACTCCAAATTTAATTCTGAGTGTCGTGACACCCCACTCTACACCACAACCTTCGAATTTCATACTTCCGTTGGTCTGTTACATTTTCTCATTTTCTTCTCAGCTTCTTCACCGATGGGTTTTCAAAAGAGTCCCTCTGATTTCCCATTAATCGACTATGTTAGGTGGTCCTGGAATCACTCCCCCATTATCTATGACTGTGTCCTGGGAACCCACAGTTCCCGAGTGATGATTTTACTATCTCTTACTTAAGTAATCCTCATGGTGATTTTTGTCCCGATCACTCTTCCCTGATTACTCTATGTCTTCTATTGAGCCTCTTCTCCCGCAGTTCTTCTTATGACCCTCGCTGGTCGTGCTAAAATGTTCGGTGTTCGAATCACACCGAATTTTATAATGAGTCACATCCATTATAATTCGAAGAAGGAGAACATAAGTTGTATACGTAAGAGAACACAAAAACCCTATCATAAGGATCTACATCAAAGAGCGATGCGCTGAAACGTAATAAGCTGCACAAATCCTAAGGACACTAGAACCTGATGCTCTGATACCACCTGTGACACCCCCCCCAATTAAATATAGGGTGATCAGTCCTCTACCAATTCAAAATAGGATATTCAGTTGGTTCATTCTTAGCATTAATGTAGAAAAACTTTTTAACATATTAATCACCTAATATAAAATTAAGCTAGGTGTCAAACATTTCCAATTTATTAAAACCAAGTAACTTCCATTTCTTTCCGTCTTAAAATATAAACCATTTAACTCCATAACAATCCAAGAATGAATTATAAATCATCAACATACCCAGGAATATAATAAGTATTGTACAAGAATCAAATACTGAACTAAATAAGACTGGATCAAACTCCCAGTTCAAAACCCAAACCATAAACTAAACTGAATACAATATCTCCGACGAAGAACTAGAAATGGGAGACATATGCCCTTAACAAGAAGTCTAGATGAAACTGAATGGAAAGGATATATGCGTCTACTGCAAGGACCTACAGCTTCCACAACAGCTGCAGCACGTCAAGCAATCCAAATCTCTAAATCTGATACTCCTGTGGTTGAGCACCTGATAATATATATATATATATATATATATATATATATATATATATATAGCAAAAGAGAGAAAAAAATACAAGAAACGGGTCAGAGCCCGATGTGTAAAAATGATTTAGCAAGTATTTAAAACTGGTTCTTAAAAAAAGTCTTATACGCATGTTAGTTATCGAACTCTCACGTGAGTTTCTCACCTCTTGTCTATTGTGCATGCCTAACGTACATCTAATCTCCCCTTAGTTATACCTCCCAGTCTAACTAGTCAGAAACCATACTAATAATAACTATGCTCACTAGTAGTATTCCCGTATCGCCCATACAATACGCTATTCAGATAGTTTATCTCACATACTAAGTTTCATTATTCACCGTCTGATTGGTTAATCTTTTATTCACTAAGATTATTTTATTTCTCATTTCCATTTTATCTACTATTCTCATAAAGTAGAAAGTTACCCAAGTACACTCATACATATATATAGTCTTATCATCCCTATATATATACACTAATCTTGCACCCCTAGGTTAAGACCACTTGGTGCAAAGTAATGATTATTATTATTACCAAGTCCACTAATTTCACACAGTAGAAATATTCACAAGTTCATATATATATATATAGTCACATCATCCCTATACATATATATATATATATATATATACTAATCCTGCACCCCCGGACTAAGACCCATTAGTGCACCTATCCAGAACATCCTGCATCCCCGGGTTAACACCCATTAATGCAACTATCAATAATAATTCAGCACCCCCGGGTTATCACCCATTAGTTCACCTAACAATAGAATCTTGCATCCCTGGGTTAGCACCCATTAATGTGCCTATCAATAATAATCCATCACCCCCGGGTTATCACCCATTAGTGCGCCTAACAATAGTCATCCTTGTACCCCCGGGTTATCACCCATTAGTGCGCCTAACACTCATTAGTGCGCTTAACTATAAGGTTCTTGCACCCCCGGGTTATCACCCATTAGTGCTCTTAGCAATAATATCACATAATAGGCATACACACATCCTATTATAATTTATATGTATTTCTCCAACCTACATATATACTCTTCATTCGTATTTTAACCTCATCACTACGTATAGTATAAATATGTAGATTACTATCTCTCTCGTAATCTCCAGGGTACATTCTCTCTATACTGAAATAATTAAAGTATTAATTCTCACATAATATTCCCAAAATTATTTCCTATTTGAATTTACTATTTGGTAGTTTCTCTCACTCCAATAAACCGATAAACTCCAAACTTGACTCTAAGAAAATTCCTAGAATTTCACTCTGTCGTTTGAATCAGAATGACATGTCGTTTGAACCAATTCTAATGTCGTTCGAGCCGCTTCCTCATGTCATTCGAACCACTTCGCGCGAGATTCCCATCTCGTTTGAACCACTTCGCGCGAGATCGCGAGAGATTGCACTGTTCGTCTTCTTGCCCAGATTTTATGCATTTTCACCATTTTTGAACCTAAAAACCTTTAAGATTCAATACCCAACGTCTCATCATCAACACCCATCAACACCTAACATGTTATAAATCATTTATATCATCCTAGGATCCTTAATTCGTCATTAATCATCATAATTACATAAAACCCCCAAATTAATTCACATGAACCCTAGTTTCCAAAATTCCAATTAAAGAACCTAATCAACCCATATTTGTTCATCAATATATAATCGAATTCCGTAGTTCATCCTCTACATTCGTGACAAAATATTAACAACTAATTACCCCAACCTCTAATCATCATTTATCCTCCAATTTTCACCCAATTAACATGTAAATCAAGGATTGAATTAACCTACACTAACATGGGTATGATTATTGATAAATAAAGCAAGTAATAAATACTTGCCTCAAATATGACGGTCTAATCCGTTGGTGATGTTGGTATAGACGCGTTACTCTCTTCCCGATCTACGCGTTGGTGGTCACGGTTGTGCAAGGTGGTGCTAATTGAGCCTTCTCTCTTGGAAATTGGTTCTCCCTCACACCCTCCGTGGCTGTTCTTGATTTGTGTAACTTAACCCTGATGAAAACTCCCATAGATGATATAATTATTCTCTAATTTTCGTCCATTTAATTTTTCCAAAAATCCAAATTACAAAACTACCCCTACCGGGTGCCGGTTTGGCCTAAAATCTCCCGGACTCCAAATAAAATTACTAGGTAGTGTTTTCTGACTATCTCAACCCTCCCGAACTCAACGGCGCACTCAAAATGACCATACGAGTTAATAAAAATAAATTCTCTTTTTATTCTATTCAATTAGTCCCGGCACGACTCACACACGTGTCAGACTTAAATTACCAAACTGTCGTATTTCTCACTTCCGACAATTTATCAAATGTTATAATTCCATATTACATATCACACAGTAATATTCAATAATTCTCAACAATAAGTATTCACCCTTGGCGCGCTAGTTAATAATTATTTCAATCCGGATTAATAACAAATTAATTTCTCACATTTTAATTTAATTAATCCAACAACAATAATTAATCGAACACTTATTCCCATAATAATAATTAATCACATAATTATTTAAATCGTCAAAAATACGGGGTGTTACAAATTTAGTTTGACATTGTTAGATAATATGCATGATAAATTAACAACGACATTAGAATAATACAAATCCATATCATAAACCAAACTAAGAATTATTTCAAATAATTGGAATCCTTATAACAAATCTAAGAATTGTTTCAAATTCGGGTTATCGTCCAAAATGGAATGATATTCGGTTTGAGCAGCCAAGTCATCCACGCTACTGGTTAGACATTTTGGCATGTTTAAGATGATTGACCATGGCTCGTTATTGATATAATTCGAGTAAAACACTTTCTTGACCTTTAGAAAAACATAAACAAATATCTCATCACTCACATGCTCGTTTTCTTTCATCATGGACAAGTCAACCATGATCAAATTGGTACCTAAATAAACTTTACAAGCATTTTTGTCCTCAACCCTTACCAATCACAATAAAACACAACCTGTTTGAAACTTATATAGTCTAATTCAAATATATTTCAAATGAAACCATAATAAGTCATTTTAACTTTAATGAGGTTTTTATCTTTCACACTCACTCTGAAAATAAGTAAGATCCTTATATAAAATGCCTGAATTCTATACATTGGTTTTTTCCTCGTAAACTCTTGTACCGAATACATAGTTTTTAAATCGATAATTTTTGTACTCATGTGCCATAAAATTATGTCCAATGGCTAGATGAGTAAGCCTTGATGTTGCATCACCCATCTTTATTAGCTGTGATTATAGATAAACTAATTAGGTTAGTTTTAAGGATTTTTTACAATTTTTCATTTAGTTATAGACATTATTATGATAATTAACTCATATAAAACCCATAGCCTAAATTCACTGTCTGATTGTGTCATCATTCTTCGTCTTTTATTGTTCCCACACACATCATATTTCCTACTGTAAGAGGGGAGTCCTCTTAATGATGGGGCTGCTTGAATATAAATAGAGGCGTAATCTCTATTAAAATCTCAATAATTTACTAAATAAAATACTATTAACAATGATGAGATAAACTTAGGTTAAATAAAACCAAATGCTTTGATATAATCTCACAAAACACTCTTGTTTAACTCAATAATAAGCAGGAAATGAACCTCCGAAACAACTAGATAGAGGAAGAGAGAAGCAAGCACGCTTAGAAATACCTTAAGCAGACAACTCAAACACCAAGGTCTGGGGCAACACCGGTCATAGCTGAATAAGTGCTTGGTTATTAGTGGAAAAGCTAAAAAAAGTGTGTTAATGGTGGATGATAAATGCTCTGGTTTCACAATAACTCTCTGTCCCTGATAATTTGATGATAATAACATTGGGCGATCTATATAGACAGTCCCCACTTGAGTAATCTCAATCTCAATCAATGAAAAAGGTAGGCCCTTGTACTTTTATGTCAGTGGCATTTAATGTAAAGATGTGTCAGCGTGCCCCTACGTCATTGGCATTAAATGCCAACAAGATCGCTTTTGTGACCAGCTATGTGTCAGGAGGCTGTCACAACATTGGTATTCTACCAAATTAATTAACATCTCAAAACCATCACGGTTTACTCAAGTTTGGATTAGACATTGGATAGATCATGCGTTACATAACTTAAGGAAAATGAAGCCTGTAGAGGGGTACCCACTCAACTGCCCACAAGAAAACCTAATCGAGCACGGGGAGGCTTAAACATGCCTTTACTTAAAGAAATCCAAGATGGAGGATTTGGAAAGAGGGTCCACAACGAGTGGATCAATTCCATAAATGAGACAAAATAGAGGATTTGGTGATAAGGTCCACAACGAGTGGCCCAATTCCATAAATGAGCCAAAATAGAGGATTTATCGAGAGGGTCCACAATGAGTAACCCAATTCTAGAAATGAGTCAAAATCGAGGAATTGGCGAGAGGATGCAATAACAAACGAACACAAAACTAATAGAGAGACAATTGATAAGTCTTAAAGACTGCGACTGGATGCTTTACGAGAAACCCCAAGGCAAGAAAGAAAGTGTGCGAGCAGATCCAAAATATTGAGGGGATGCTCACAATCAAATAATTGTCATAATGTCTCAATTGATAAATAGTTACTGACACTATTATTTTTGTTACATAGGTAGCCTAGATCGAGCAAGCAGAGCTCGAGCGGGCCATTTGGTATATCTAGGGAGATTTAATTTGGTGGCTAAAAGACAAGGTTAGTTGGCCAAGATAAGGCCCAATCATTTCAGTACCTAAGGAAAGAGAGAATTCTAATAAGAGAGACCCAAGAGGTCACTCACGCACTCATATATTTTACACTTAGTCAAAAGAGTGGATAGCCAAGGTGCTGTCCACAAAGTATTTTAATAAAATTAATACTTGGTGAATGGCTCCTAAAGCCACCCACAAGTTTTCAAAGATTGTTCATCAAGTTACCGTTTGAAAAGATATTTACAAAATCAAACTTTTTAGCATTATCCATGACATATATGTTTTTTGAATTGGAATGCACCAAGTGTCGCTTGTCAGAGGGGACATGCAACAAATAGTTAATCGATACAAAATCTACATTTCAGATGTTATCTCAAAGAGGAACTCATTTTGGCGCCTAAATGCCATACCAACCTTAGTTTTTACCTATAAATAGGATCCCTGGGTAAGATCAAACACAATAGGAAAACTCAAGTTAACACTAGTACTCTGTCAAAATCTCACCAGAAAGTATTGTCTCCCTGATCTCTCCTAGATAGTTGAAGTTATTGTCTCTTCGCTCCCTATAACCATCACTCTAAGTGATCCCATTTCTCTCTTATTATTATTGTTGACAAGTTATAACTAATCATTTGTCTACTCAAATAACATTTATAGAAACTCCATTATTACCAGAAATAAATAGTTTTATTCTCTAGCTTCTTTTGAGACCCTAGAGACCTTGAAGATAGCATCCATGGGAGTAGGTCACACCTCACCAGATCCAATACTTCATAAACCCCCTTACAACCACCCTCCTACATTTGGCGACTCTGATGGATAGGTATTCTCATTTCCATGGATAAAGAAGTATACAATGTGTCAAAGTCGCTAGTATTTGAAGATAATCCAATCGGTAATGGAGTTTAAAGTAACCAGATAACCCAAGAAGAGGTGGTGGTGGTCGGAGTTAGAGCACTTGCTCCTCATTGAAGGACGCCTTTAGCAGGGATGAGTATAATGAGTATGTTTTTTATGTTTTTGAAGTAGAACAATGTTGACATGGAGAGTCTAAGCAAGACTTGCATGACGCCCGTAGTGGCACCTGTAGGAGTAACAATAACCACAATGCTGACAATGGAGGTGGCTCTGCCAAAAAACTGTAACAGAAAAGGTGGTGGCATCCTCAAGCTCACAGCGGTGAAAAAAGTTAGTGCAGAGGAGTCAACCTCCAAAGTTGTTATTATGTAGAAGGTGAATAAGTTGATTTCCTCTCAGAAGGAGTCCTTTCACATATATGAGGAGCTGCAGAATCCCAAGACAGAGTGCATCAATGAGAAGCCGTACCTAAAAGGGTATGTTCCTCCTAAGTTTGTAAAATTTAATGAAAAGGGAGAAAACCCTAGGGAGCACGTTTGTGGAATACTTAGGTGTGTATAGAAACGACAAATAGTTGAAGCTGTGAGAATTCTCAAAAACTCTCACTGGAAAAGCGTACATGTGGTACTCCCACTTGGCACTAAACGACATTCCCAACTGAGAAGAGATGCAGAGGCAATTTTTACCAAAGTACTTTTGATGAAAGATGAGTCCACACTGAGACATCTTGCACAGGAGGTGCAAAAGCCTGGTGAGGAGCTAATGCACTACATCAAACACTTTCGAGAGACAATTTTAGATGTCCATAAAGATTTAGTAGAGGCCAAATTATTACAAATTTGTGTAGAGGGTCTGTTGGAGGAATACAAAATTCACTTGGTTAATGAGACTAGAAATTACACGTTTAGAGAGTTCACGCGATCAGCTAAAAATACTGCCGTGATCATCAAACCTAATCCCCAAGGGTGGTAGACCCAAGTTCATTTGACGGAAGGAATATTTCAAGTTTCTAGACACAAAATAATGAACTATGTGGATGAGAACCCTAAAGACAAGAAGGGAGGTCAAAGGTTCAAAAGCAATAGTCCAACAAGAAAAAGGAAGTTTGGAGATAACATCTCACCACCATTACCCTACAGTATAGCGGAGGCTATGGATTGTTACAACACATTAGTACATGAGGGAATGATAGGCTCTACCACTCTAACGGGAAGATACCAACAACGACGAAAAAAGATGCAAAGTTATGCGAGTTGCATCAAAGAGTTCACCACGATACTAAACACTGGTTCTATTTGTGAAGAATAATTGGTGAGCAGTTGGCTAATGATACTTTGTAATATCCACTAGTAGATGTTAATAAAAACCCTCTGCCACCTCACTACTATGGCACAGTAAACATGGTGGTAGCGTATGACGAGGAGGAACCCCAGGATCCTGAGGGATGGTGGAGTAATGAAAGAGCCTATGAGGAATGGCTAGCTGACCTGGATAAAAAAGAGCAAGAAAATAAATGGGACGAGTGGATGAGTCTCCCAAGAGGAAGAGTGGATGTAATCCTTGCTCTAGATAAAAGGGGACATCATAGGAAGAATAAGTGTGCAACACACAAACATATAAGTTTGAACTTGATTGAGAATGTGTAACTATTATGAGGGGCCCAATATTTAAGTGGTTCTTTGACCAGATTGGAGTAAATCATGATACCAGAATAGTAATCACCAAAAATATCTTGTAAGAAGTTCAACAATGAGGGGATCCCTCTCTAAATTGGCATAATCCTATAGAAAATTTGATTAAGAGGTACACATCTGAAGATGTGTTCTTGGAAGAAGACAGAAAAATACCTTATTTCCACAATCGCCATTTATACGTGATAACTCTAGTGAATGTAATTAGTTTTTCGAAGGCATTGATGAATTGGGGGAATCGATCAATATCATGACCATCAATACTTTGTATGAGACTGGTATTTCCCAAGAAAAGATTGTTCTGATGTCACTAGTTATTTTCGGCTTTGGTAGTGCGGGGATACAGTCACTTGGATACGTGAATGTTGGGATCAAGTTGGGAAATTTCACATCCCACGTCAAGCTTCATGTCATAAATTCCAACACCAGTTACCATCTTCTGATAAGGCAAGTGTGGATACACATATATGGGATAGTGCCATCAATATTCCACCAGTGTGCGAAAGCAAACATTCATGGAACAGAGATTGTGATCAAAGCTACTAAAAGGTTGTTCTTAATAGAAGAGGCCCACCTGGTTGATGCAAAATTTTATACTGATTTGGGTGAAGAAATAAGGAACTTGATTAGGGGTATAGGATCCCCACATGGTTCTTACTAAGTAGAGTTATATTTGAAAATTAAGGTAGAGATGGAGAAACTACTTGCAGCAGGGTTCATCAAACCTATCCAGAACCCCAGATGGCTCTCGAGTATCGTTCCTGTGGCTAAGAAAGATAAGAAGCAAATAATAATCTGTGTGGCTTTTAGAGACTTAAATCATTCTTTACCAAAGGATTGAATTCCCATTGCCCATCATCGATCGTCTAGTGGATGCTACAGTGGGTCATGAAATGTACATTTTCATATATGGATACGTGGGCTACAATGAAATTATAATGGATCCAACAGATGCTGACTACTTTTCGAACATCCCTGGGAAATTTTCACTATATAATCATGCCATTTGGACTGAAGCAAGTAGAATCCACCTATCAGCACACGATGATGGCTATATTTCATGACTTGTTTAATAATATATAGGATTTTTATATGGATTATTTAGTAGTGAAGTCCAAGAAGGAAACGAAGCATGTATAAGATTTGAGACGAGTGTTCGAGAGATGCCGCAACTAGAAGATGAGGATGAACCCCTCTAAATGTGACTCTGGGGTAACAGTAGGAAAGTTTCTGAGCTTGGTAGTGAACAGGCAAGGGGTGAAAATTGATGAAGAAAAATAGAAAGCTATTTTGACAATGCCACGACCAAAGAACCAGAGGCAACTTAAGATCTTCTTAGGGAAGGTATCTTACCTTAGAAGATTCATACTAGCTTTAATAGAGTTACTAACCCTTTTTCCCCTCTAATAAAAGAGAAAGCCAAGTGGATCTGGGGGGGGGGGGGGGAGTATAAGAAAACCTTTAAGAAGATAAAAGCAATATTGACCTCCCCCTCAACGATGATACCACCGGAGGTAGGTGCACCATTATTTCTCTATGTGACCTCAATCGAAAGATCCATAAGAGCTTTGCTTGCTCAAGAAAAATTGGGAATAGAGAGGTCGGTGTACTACCTATTATGAGTAATCTTGAATATTAAGTCTAGACATACCAAGGTGGAAAGGCATTGTCTTACTTTTGTTGCCCAGAAGCTGAGACATTATTTTATTTCATTTATCGTGCATATTGTCATGAATTATGATCTCATAAAGTATCTCCTAGCATGATTTCTCTTGGTGGGAAGAGAAACAAGATGGTTTCTAATATTGTCTGAATATGATCTAAAATGTGTGGACCCGAAGGCCGTCGAGAGCCAAGAAAAAGCAAATTTGTTGGCCCACTTGCCCAGTCAGAACTTCGAGCCTCGTAGCGAGGAATTTCCAGGTGAGAATTTTCAAGCCTACTTAGTGAAGGATATGGAAGAGTTGAAGATAAAACTCGATGGCTCTTGTTCCTAAGGGACAAGCGGGACTGACATCAGCCTCTCAATTGGAAAAGAGAAGGTCACTCTCTCTTTTAAGCTGAAATTCTTATGCTCCAACAACGAGGCAGAGTGTTAGTCTCTCATACTTGGCTTATTAGAGGCACTAATAAGAGTATTCAGAGTGTTATGTATATGTGGGGACTCTAACTTGATGGTGAAATGAGTTAATAGAGATTTTATCCTCAAGCATGCTAACCTAGCCATATACAAGTTAATCATCCAAAGGTTACTTAGCCAGTTTTTGAAATTGATGATAGAGACACACACGAACAATGAATAGGCACCCAGACGCCTTGGGCACAATAGCTAAAAAATTAGAGATGGAGGATTAAGAGGCCACTATCACAGTTCAATTAAGGACAGTGCCAAAAATAGTGAAATCATGATCTCCAAGTGAGTAGATAGACGATTGGAGGTGCACAATAGTAAAGAGGTTAAAAACTAGAGAAGGTGATATGAAGATGTCCGAGATAGTAAACTATCACTTAATTTAAGGGACACTTTATTTTAAAAGATCATTGTAATACCCCGTAATTTTAAATGACTTTTAAAATGGGTTATATTTTAAATTAATGGATTAATTGGATTTTATTATTAATTAATTCATTTGGGTTTTATCCGGACGGTGGATATTAAAATGGATGATTCTGAATATTACTTAAAGATATTTAGTTAATATATGAATGTGATGTCATTGATATGACTGTATGATATAAATTCGGTAATTTACATTTTTAGTCAGACGCGGTATGGGACGTGTCGGGACTAGTTTATTAAATTAAAAAGGAAATTTATTTTCTATCGATCTAATAGTCATTTCGACTGCGTCGTTGCGTCCGGAAGGTTCGAAATAGTCAGAAAAGTCTATTTGGATGTTAATTTTGAGTCTCGGGTCATTTAGAAATGAATAGACAACCCGAAAGGGCATTTTGGTCATTTTTCTAAGGGGGATGAATAGTGATTTCGGATTTGGTACTATTATAAGTATTGGTAGATTAAGTGTATGGGGGTTATTCATCTCCTCTACACAAAATAGAGAAGTCATCTTCCTAGAGAGAGTGAAAGAGTGCTTGGGAAGGGAAAAGCCTACTTGGGAAGGAGAAGAACAAGAACCAAGGTTCACCACCACCAACCACCACCGGAGTTTGACCGGAGAAGGGACAACCAACTGAGATATACTACACCAAAGGATCAGACCTTCAGTAAAGGCAAGTGTTTGATAATTGCAACTTAAGTTCGTATATTTTCCATGTTAGAAAATTATGAAAAGAGATGATTTTTCTTGTTTGAAAGACATAATGGAGTTGTTATATGGATTTATAGAAACTGAAATAATATGGGAAGTAAACTTATATTGTAGGATGATAATAATCCACGAAATGATCATGAATACGTTGAAGAAAAATCTGAAAAACCATTGTAGTGTTCTTGAAGTTAATATGTTGATGATTTTCTGGAAATAAGGAGAGAAACATGCTTTTAATCCAATCCCTTGATGATTCTAGGATGTTTAGAGTATTGGAAATCGTTCATATATGTTGATATATCATGTAGAAATAATTATAACTCATTTTGGAGGTTAATATGAAGGTTTAAATGAGTAAAAATGGTGAAACCCGTAGTTCCAGAAAATGCAGAAAACCAGGCTTGGACCTGAGGGATCGATCGATCGACTCCTGCCTTCGATCGATCAACCTCCCCAGAATATGTAAAGTTGTTTCTTTTTAAATGTTGATTCTTATCCCAAACCTTTTGTGGATCTTTGGTGATTATTATTTGGATATTATGGGACTTAGAAAATATCACTAAACCCTTGATAAGATTTGAATTAATTTGATTTGGATTCAAGTGATTAAAATGATGAATATTATATCGAATGGAATTTCGGTTGCTAGATTCATTTGTTAAATTCTAAATGGAGATGTATGAGGATTAAAGATAGGACCAGTAGGGGTGATTTAATATAACACCTGGGTATCCTTAAGTTTACAAGAGGGTTTAATCCAAAGTGAAAGAAGATGTGTTTATAAGAGATTTAAAACTATCGATTTTAACCTTAATGAAAAGGAGAATTAAACTCGTAGTAATTCGGGAGAAATGATGTTATGGACCAGTAGGATATTAGTGAATTCTTATTGAATATATGTTGAGGAAAAACCTATTTGAATCTTGTGTATTGAGTGAGGGTAGCCTTAGGGATTACAATTTGAACATCAAGGACTGAGTTTAAACTCATTATTGATTATGCAAGGACTGAGTGTAGTACAAGAGCATAGTGGTATGAATCCTGGATAGAGATGGGAGTTTAGAACACTTTTGGTTGAAAGAGGTATGAGGTTATCCCGATCGCATAGTTGTAGTTGTTGGACCTCCTCGATCGACAAAGTTAAGTAGTAGTGTATTGGAGGGGTTCCTTGTTTAGATTTCGCTTTGCGAGACGCTCCGCGCATGAACCTTAACGACGTTGGGAGTGGAGAGATGTTATAGGATGCGAGGATAATTAAATTATGAAGTAAAGATATAATATGTTAATACGTGGGATTTAAAAGGGATATAATGCTACGTATGGAAAATATCTTAGGGTAGTGATAATTACCTTATTGATATTATATTATAGGTATGATAATACCTATTTGATTGATTATTGATTTATGTGTATGACATACCTAGCTTACTTGCTATCGGTGGGAGGTTTGCGCGTGAGGGCAGTCATATCCTGATGAATCCATGGGATCTTTGATTTGTCGCTCGAGAACATAGGTCTATGAAAGACTTATCAGGTAGTTGATAAGTCCGCTGACTATGGGTACGTAGGTATGTGCGTGATCCATGGATACGAGAACTATGTTCGCCTCCAATTTTTTTGTTGTTGTTTGTGGTTCGTGGAATCTTACCGAACCTTTAGTACCCTATTCGGCGACCAGCGATGATGGGACATGATAGCAGAGTAATGCATTGCACCGCAGCTGTGACTCGGGGTGCCGTATTATATATGAATATATATATAATGGATTAAATGATTGAATGGATATATTTATTATGGTTATATCTATCTACGGTGATAATTGTAGATAATTGTGAATAGAGAAAGATAATGGAATTAAGTTAATGAATGTTTATGCTTATAGAATTGAAAAGCTTAACTCATGTTAATGAGAAAAGATTCATATTAATGAGTAATGACTCATGTTAATGAGAAACGATTCATATTAATGAGTAATGATTCATGTTAATGAGAAACTAATCATATAAAGGAGAAATGTAAATGAATAATAATGTGACGTATGGTATGGGACATACGGGGATTATGATATGGGAATGGAATTTTAATATGGAGACTAGAAAAGAGGAACCATTAACTAGGAGGTTAATAGGAAACGTTAAGTGTGCACTCTAGTTGAGAGGTGAGAATAGCAAGTGAGAGTTGGATCTAACATGTACATAATAAATGCTTTATTGCACTTGTTAAATACTTGCTGTTTTAAAAATCATCTACACATTCGGGCTCTGACCCGTTTCCTTGCATATTTTCTCTTCTATTGTATCTCTATATCAGGTGTCCAGCAACAGGGACGCCAACTTTAGCGGATTATGACAGGCTATAGATTTATGGAGTTTTTGCCTAGACGCCTTCCATCTTTTGATTCACAGTATTCATAGTTAGGGCATGTCGCCCAACGGATTCAGTTATCTTTTCTATCGAGGTCAAATACTATTTTATTCGGGTCTTTTTAATACATTTAACGTTGTTGGGATTATTGTAAAGGATTTATATTATTTGGGAATGTTTATTCCAATTGCATTTAAATTCTTTTATGTTATTTATTGTGTTATCAGTATTGTAGAATAAAATGTGTTGTGTTATTCTTAAACTAAAAATGGTTTTGTTGAAATTTAAATTTGGAAAGTTTTTAACACCAGCTTAATTGGGTATTGGGTGGAGTTGTAAATGTTTTTGACAGTGATGCTAAGAATGAGCCAACTGTATATTCTGTTTTAATTTGGTATGGGACTGGCCGCCCGGTATTTAATTAGGCGGGGTGTTACAATCATGAGATTCTTATCAATACATGGGGGACACGAAGAAGCTAGAGAAAGGTTGGAAGCAATGCATGAGAGTCATTATGTGGATACTGACATTCTCCTTTATCGTAGACTACAACGAGGGGATATTATTAACCCACTATGAGCATCGAGCCTGCTCATTTATAGTAAGGCTTCTTGAAGTGCCAAACCCAATTTGATCAGCAAGCTGAAGCTAACTTCGTAAAAATTATGAAGATTTGAGACAACCATATATAGCCTATCTCAAGGATTGGGAGCTTCCAACTGAAAGGGCAAATGAAATTTATGTATAGAAAAGGGTCACCCATTTCTACTTAGTGGATAAAGAGATCTACAAGAGAGGTTATAATGAGAAGGCACTGCGGTGCACGACCAAGGGAGATGGGGAGAAGGTGTTGAAAGAGGCTCACGAGCCTTCCCACATGGGAGGTGCTAAGTTATACAACTAATTGATGATGCTCGGGTATTATTGGCCAATAATGGAGGTTGATTCTATCAAATTTATGAAAAAATGTAGGGCATGCCAAGTATATGGAAACATGGTTCATGCCCCATCAGTAAGCTTGCAAAGTCTAGAAGACCCTTACCCCTTCCACACCTGGGCATTTGATCTGGTAGGTAAGATCAACCCATGAGAAGAACTGTCTGCCAAATAGGTAAAAGCGATCCCCTTGAGGGGAGTCACTACTCAAGTAATGACACAATTTATCATAGAATACATAATATGTATATTTAGAATTCCCAAGGTTATCCTTATAGATAATGGAAAATAGTTTGTGCATAAAGAAAGGGGGCTCCTAACAGATAAAAATAAGATTGTGCATAACAGTTCAACTATCTCGTATCCTAAAGGGATTAGCCAAACAAAAGCTATATACAAGAAGTTGATTAATATCCCAAAGAAGATGCTCAAAGACATGCCAGGGGCTTAGAATGAAAAGTTACTAATGATGTTATGAGCCTATAGAACGGTGAAGAGAAAGCCAATACGATTTACTCCTTTTTTTCTCTGGTCTATGGGACTGAAGTTGTCCTGGTAGTATAATTGTCAGTACCCTCAGCTAGAGTGGCTCTAATTAATGGCCTTAAACTTGATCCCAGGCATGTACAACTAGAAGATCTAAATGAGCATCGAGAAAAGGCCAAGGAAAATTTTAAAGTTTATACCCATCAATTGTCTAGGGCTTATGAGAACATGGTTAAACCTAAGGAGTTTTAAATAGGAGACCTAGTCTTGTGAGCATCCACTCATCACTTGAGAAGCATGTCAGCATCAAAGTTTAAGTTAAACTGGGAATAACCCTTTGTGTTGTGAGGAGTGGGGGAGTCAGGTTATTGTTAGATATCTGAGCCCGAGAGTGAATGCATACAGTCTATTAACTTTAAGCGGTTAAAAAAGTACTATGCCTGAATTTTATAAGTCTTATTTTTTGTGATTTCAAGTAGTTGCTCTGATATAGATATTCCTTTTACAAAAGAAATCATTGAGCATGAAATCACTGTAAACAAAATAGAAAAATGATATCTCAAAGAAATGAATGAATATAAGTTCTTTTGACTAGCTACACTTTAAATTTTATTTAGTTATTTGTATTTGTTTGCAATATCTTATGAGCATTCAATCGCTAATAAGTTGCGAGTGGATGAACCAGATTTATCAACCCATTACTTTTTCCCAGATTTCAAAAGAAATATATGTTTTCTCACAAGAAAAACATATTTTGACTCTTGAAGTTTATAAGAAGATCTAGGATATAAGGAACTTTACTCACTATACTTGGGGGGTATATTCATCCCAAATGTGAAGTATAGTGAGCAATTTCCCCCTATTTATAACAGTTTAAACACCCCACTAAACATGGGGCATACAACTTTCTCTTCACACAATAATGAATTAAAGAATTGGCAAATTTCATTAATTTATCTTAAAAAGGTTTGAAAAGTGAGATGATATCTTTACTTTTGCTTCATAAATTATTTTTTGGGGGGAATACGCGAAGAGGGTCAACCTCTCCTCTAAGTCATTTCTTAAAATGTTTCAGATGAAATATGGAACAAATATCCCACAAGTTAAGGGGGGTTAATAGAATTGGCAGATTTCTTTATTTTAGCTTGAGAACAAGTTTCGAAATGTGAAGATGATATCTTTATTTTTGTTTTATGAATTATTTATTTGATTATTTGGGAATACGGAGAGGGAGTCAACCCCTCCTCTACGTTATTTCCTAAAGAAAAAGAGTTTTAGATGAAATGTGGAACAAGGACCCTGCTGATTAACGGGCAGTTTTAAAATTTAATTTTCCAAGATCTTGTGCATATACTCCTATAGAAAAATGGAGCAATTGATAGCAAAAAAATACTAGTCTAAACAAAAATAATATAAAGAAGAGATGAAGATGGGAAAATAAAAGTAAAATGTCTATTTTCATTAATATAGAATACTATCCTAAAAAATAGAGCATTCTTTACATGTACAAGAAATGGAAGAGTATATAGGAAAACATAAAGTTCTTCCCTAGAAAACATCAACTAGACAAAATAAAAAAGAGGTTCTCGCGAGTTCACTCCAGCATACGAGGAGACAACCTCCTGAATGAACTCCTCCTCTAGCTTATCCAGGAGGGACTTATCCTCAAAGTCTCCACCCATGATCTTGGCCAACATGGCCTCAAGTAAGTGAATCTAACCACGTAACCGAGAGGCCTCAGCATGACGCTACTGGACTCTAGTCTATGGTCATTTTGTCCCACACTTCTCCAGAGCAAGGGATATATTTTATAATATTTAGCAATTTCTAACTTAGTGACGTATATTCTCTAACACTTGTTCAAATTTCTTTTCTCTATAGGAGGGTGAAGCATATAGGCCTTCTTCACACTTAGGCCTTTTCATGGGAGGATGTTTCGAGATTTATGAGACCGTTGCATCTCCTTCATGCTCTCTCATGATTGGGCTTACCTATTCTCACCGTTTAGCCTCCCAATGCACAAAGGAGGCTGCTAGAAGAGATGATACCTCTATGGAACCAGTTGGATCTTCCCATTAGCCATATGAGACTCCTTTGGATTCTTTTGAGGCGCCTTCCCTACCTATGGTTCCTCTGTACATTATTCCAGTATCTTGAAGTCCTCCAGAGGTAATTGGTTTTTCTCTTCTAGCTATCTTTTCCACTTGGCTGTATTGTATTCTTAGCATTTTCTTGGATTTCGGGTTGTAGTTTCTTCTAACCTAGCCACATCTCTCGCTGGGTCACTTCTTTAGTTCCCTCTAGGGAGGTTTGTCGTTGGGTTTTCCTCTTTTCCTAACATCACCGAGGTAAGCTCACTTCTTATGCCGTTTCCTCCTTGAATGTGGTGTTTATTGTGCGTAACACTTTAATTTTATTTGCAGTCGTCTCCAGGTCTGACTCCTCCCTCTCATTCTGAGACTCCACAGGTTCCTCAGACTACCGTTGGTTCTTCTTCTTGCCTAGGGGTTCCTTCGGCCCCTATGGAGGTGTAACCTTCCCCAATCTTGGAAATTGTGCCTTTTAGCGGGGAATGTGCATTGCCAAGGTTTGAGTTTCCTCTTCCTAAAGGTTCCGCTAAAACTTAAAGAGATATTAAAGTTACTCCGATAGTTGTAAACCCTATCATTGTTACTCCTGCAGTTTCCCCTGAGGTATTTACTGCCTTCTCCCTCTTATGCATAAACCTTATCATTGTGACTATTAAAACGAAGGATAAGAAAGAAAAATATAGATTCCTTAACAATGAAAAAACACTTGCAAAGGTTTTTCACAAATTCTCACCTATAACGGTGACTTAACAATGAAAACACCTATAATGGTGACTTAACAATGAAAACCACTTGTTAAGATTTTTTCTCAAACTCCACCTATAAAGGTGACTTAATAATGAAAACACACCTGCTAAGATTTTTCTCAAACTCTACCTATAACGGTGACTTAACAATGAAAACATACTTGCTAAGATTTTCCTTAAACTCCACTTATAACAGTGATTTAACAATGAAAATACACTTGTTAATATATTTCTCAAAATCAACCTATAATGGCAAATTAATAATTAAAACAAACTTGTTAAGATTTTCCTTAAACCCCACCTATAACGGTGACTTAATAATGCAAACAAGCTTGTTAAGATTTTTCTTAAACTCCTCCTATAACGGTGACTTAACAATGAGAACACATTTGTTAATTTTTTTTTTCGCAAACTCATTCTTATTTATCTCGTTTTAGGTTGTGAGGGATACCGCTATTACTGAAGAACCAACTTAGTGTGGTCCCTCATCCTTTGCCTCTGCTGATCAAGGAGCAGTCTCTTCGGAGGAAACAAGTCACAACGAGCGTGGTTCAAACACAGATCTGCCAGCTGATAGTGGGCCTAATTATGAGATTCCTCTTCCCAACATGGCTCCTCATGAGTTTTGCCTTATGGTCCTTCGTCAGTCTCCCTAATCTTTGCAATTAATCATTCCATCATTGAATAGATTGCCACTTATCACCCTCAAATATTCACTACTGACTATCTTCGTTCAAACATGTTGGTGATGGGATCTAGGCTCTAGGCTCTAGAAGTTGTTATTATTGAGGTTGTTAATACTTAAACGTCAAGTCTTACAAAACCCTTCATCAATTGGCACCTGGGCAATTTGAGGGAGATGGGCAAGGATGGCTTCTAACTAAACTGGTTGATCAGCCACTTGATGTTTTTAAAGAGTAGCCAGTTAGAGACCCAAAGTGAGATCTATTAAAAGCATGTAGAGACTCAATGGGTTAAGGAGGCTAGGTTGGTGGAATTGTCCCCTCTATTGGAAGAAGCTCATTAGGAGGTTATTGTTGTCGAAGAAGATCTGCTAAAATATAAGCAAAAGCGTAAGGCCTTAGTAATTGAATGGGCCCAATCCCAAACTAAACTTGAGGCCTCTATTATTGCCTAGAGAGCGTGATTGAAATCTTCTTCGGGCTTGCCTGGAGACTTATTCTCCTCTCCTAATTTGTGGTTTCTTCTGAGCTGAAGTCCCTTCTTTTGTTGAATTGTAATTTTTTCATTTCCTCATAACTTGGGGATTAGTTCCCAATTTTATAAGCCTTTTGAGTATATGAATTAAAAAAATAGAATTATTACCATGTCATGCTTTGTAAAAACTATATTTTATTCATTGCAAAGATTAAACTCTTATAATTTACAAGCAAACTCTTTCTTCTTGACTCGTGAGAAGAATCACAACAAAAGAAATAACTCATAATGAATTGCAATATAAATTTAACACAAAATAAATTTCTAACTAAGGTTACTCATTTGAACATGATAGACCCTTAACCACTTGTTATTAATCTTGACAGGTTTATCCTCTTCCAACTTAGAAATTAAACAGTAACCTGAATTATGAGCCTCCTTCACAATGAAAGGTTCCTCCCAATTTGTAAAAAAATTAGGCAATAGAAGCCCTCGAATGTGCTTCACCACTGTCTTCAAAACCAGATCGCCTTCTATAAACTTTCTTGGCCTCACCAAGTTGTCATATTCCTTGGAGGGCTACTTCGTGTACATTTATAAGTGTTGCATCACATTGTCCCTGTGTTCATTCAGTGCGTCCAACTGTACGTGTCTACTCTGAGGAAGCATTCTTCTTCGTAAGGCATATCGAGCTGAGGGAATTTCCAACTCCACTGAAAGATTTTCTTCATTTCCAAACACAAAAGAGGACGATGTATACCCTATGGGTTTACTCTTTATCATTCAATAAGCCCAGAGAACTACTAGGATCTTATCATCCCATGAACCTAAGAAATCTTCCATCGTCTTGGCTAAGATATTAACCAAGGTCGTGTTAGTTTCTTTAACTTGACCGTTGCCTTTGGGATATGACACCGTTGAGGTATGATGGATGATAAGGTACTTTTTATGAGCATTATTAGTTATTTATTGACAAATGGGGTCCTATTATTAAAGAGGATAACCTTTGGGATCCTAATCGACAAATTATGTACTCTCTAATGAAGTTGACCACCATACTTGCTATTGCTCTCTTTAGTGGTATTGCCTCAGCCCACTTTGTAAAGCACTCTGTTGCCACTAGAATCCACATATTTCCTCTTGAAGATGGATGTATTGTTGTGACCAAAGAGTGTAAGTCCACTGAGGGAGTATGGACATGTTTTTATACAGTTGGCATGCCTTGCACTTTCGAACAAACTCAGTAGAATCTTTCTCCATAGTTGGCCAATAATAACCCAAGGTCATTAATTGGTCATATAACTTTGCCCATCCAATGTGAGCTAGTTCGTGAGCTTATTTTAAGACTTTTGTTTCCTCCATGTTTGATATGCATCTTGATGACTTGTTGAAGTACCCTATACGATAGAGTTATTCCTCTTGAACATAGAATCGTAGGACACTTCGCTTGAGTCCCATCGCATCAATTTTCTTCATTGGAATAACTCCATCCTTGATAAAATTAATGTAAGGATGACTCTAATCTGCTTGAGTTTTAACTAAGTGACATTAGGCTGCCTGAAACAAAAGTTGGCATTGATCGCACCCTCATTGTAACTGTGTAGTATCCTTCTTCATCGTTGACCAGAAGTATCCCACTTTTTGGATTTTTCTATGGAGAGTGATATCAATTATTTTGAAGTATTAGTCATGTATTTTCTTTAAATTTTTCTATGCTTCCTCTAGCCCGATGCACTTTGATATCCATCCTCCCATGTTCCTGAAGTAAATACTTCCTTTGATTGTAAAATACTGTGCTATCTCTTTGAGTTCCTTCTTGCCTTCTTCATCTCAACTGCTTCTTGATCTCGCCTCTTCAGTCCAAACCGTCTTCCATTGGCAAGATCATCTGTACCATCAAGGGAGTTATTCATCCTTGTATCTCCACTGTTGTTGTGTCTCTCTTTATGGCCACTTTTTGAGCAATGGTGGCATAAGAATAAGCACGCATGTTTATTATTTTAGCATGCCTCCTTATCTTGACATGATTCAACAGGTTGATTAGCCATTGGATGATTGTTCTATAGGGCGCTAGACTGAGGTGATTCATTACATATTCCTCATTAACTTGCAAAATCACCAATTTTGAATCACCTTTGATGCAGAGTGAATAAATTCCCCTACTAAGGGCCTCTAGCAACCCTAGTACTAATGCCTCATACTCTGCTTCATTATTGGGGAAAGAGAAATCTAACTCGTAGGATAGGCAAATTTCTTCCTTTCCTTTGGAAAGAATAGCCCCTGATCCCCCCTATTTTTTGCCAAAGAGCCATCAAATTACGTAGCCCATTCTTCAAGGTTTGCATCCAAAAAGTTGTCCTATAAATCATCTCTGGGATTGCTATCTCGGGGTGGCTCAAATATTCTAGATGGTAAGATTGCCAATAAATCTTCATATGCCTGGCTCTTGATATCACAAGGGACCACGCACTTCAAGTCATATTCTGAAAGGATGAGGAACCACCTAGTTGCTTTGTCAGTCACAATAGTTCTTTCCAATAAAAACTTAATGGGATCACATCTTGTCATAATATGAATTATGAAAGACATCATATAATGTCTAAGTTTTTGTGCTACAAACACCAAGGCTAAATAATGTATCTCTATACTACTATACCTTACCTCTAGTCCATGCATTATCCTACTCAGAAAGTAGTCTGGCCATTGCTGCCCATCAACTTCCTACGCTAAGAGAGCTCCGACAGATCTGGTGGCAAACATAAGGTAGAGCTGTTATGGTATCCCTTCCTTTGTAGGAATTATCGTTTGTGGAGAAGTGAGTAGCTTCTTCAGCTTGGTGAGATATTCTTGGTGAGCTTCCTCCTATTGAATTATGTCCCTTTTCGCAGCAACTCCATCAATTGATGAGTTATCTCGTCCAGTCCTGGCACAAATCTCCTAAGGTAGAAAATTTTATCGAGGAAACACTTAAGCTCCTTCGTTGTTCTTAAACATAGCAACTTTATGATCTCCTGTTATTAATCCTGGTCCATCTGTACCCCCTTCCGATTCACCATAAAGCCCCAAAACTTCTCGATTATAACTTTGAAGGCACACTTTAGTGGATTCATTTTCATCTTGTACTTCTTGTACCGAATGAACACCATAATATAGATAAAACTCTTCCTTCTTCGATTTGATGACCAGATCATCCACATAAAATTGCAAAAACTTGTGAAAAAAGTCATAAAAAATGGCCATTATCGTTTTCTTGTATGTCGATCGCTTTGTACATGAAATTGCTTAATGACGTTCTTAATGCTATTTTCTCTGTGCGTTTTAGATCCATCTTGATTTGGTTGTACCCAATGTACTCATTCATGAAGATGTACATTTTATTCCAGGTAGTTGTATTGATCAAGCGATCAATGGAGGGAAGAGGGAACTTATTCAGGGAACTTATTCTTTGGGAAAAATCTGTTCAAGTCCATGCAAATTCTTATCTAGTTCTTGTCCTTCTTTCCCACTGGGACAATGTTTGACAATTAAGGTGGGCATTGTATAGGTTTGACGAACCCTGATGCTGGCAATCGTTGAACCTCCTCCTTAATTTTTAGATCTCGCTCATGCTTATAAGTTATTGTAGTCTGCTTCACCAGTATGGTCGAAGGCATAAGGTTCAGCTTGTGGTAACTTACTTCTTAATTTAACCCCTATATTTTTGTGTACTTACACACAAATACGTCTCTATATTCCTGAATCAGATCAATCAAGGCCATTCTTATCTTTATGCTCAGATCCTTCGAAATGAAGATGGGACTTGGATATTATCCTTCTTCGGCTAGATTAAGAAGCTTTAGCTTCTGCACTTGCATTTTTGTGTAGTCCATCATGTAGTCTGGATCTTATTCTACTTTCTCCACAAACTCTTATATGTTTGAGTTATCTATAACCATGCATTGCCCCTACTGGTCTGTTAGAAAACATTCATACAACGGGTCAACCTCTTCATTAGCCTCTACAATAGCTCCTTCGATCGCCCGCTCACACCTTTAAAGGCGATATACCACCTTTCCATCCTCCTTTATCACTTTCTTACATTACCTGTTAGCTATCATAGTTGCTTTTCATTTCCTATCTCTTGAAGATTCTGTCAGTTTGTGTCTCGAAAACCTGCTCAACATGCTCTGTCGTTGGACCTCATGGTCCATTAGGTCCACCATAGGCCTCATTCTATCTCTTAGTTATTAAGAGATATTTTGAGGTTTGGATTAACATAATTGACCTCCTCATCTACTTTTCTCCTTCCTACCCCTTCGCTACTTTGACCATTCACATGACCCATCCTTTTCTCTAATAGAATGAACTCTGGCTCCCTCCATTCTTCTCATTAGGACTCTTACGTCCTCTTTCAGCTCTATATAGAATGTTCTATCCACCAAGTGAGCCTATTTGATTGCAAATGGCTTCTTCATTGGATGTATAACGATCTCAGTCCCCTTCATATTTGCCTTAGAGCATTGGTAATATGTCGGAGGGACTAAACCGTGATTGTGCATCCACACCCTTCCTATCAGAAGGTGGTAAGAAGTCTAAATAATATGAAACTTGATGTGTGAAATGAGATTTCCCATTACGATCCCTACGTTCACATACCCGATCGACTTGGAGGACTGGTTGTCATAACCAGAGATCACCAAAAGCATTGGTATCAGTCTTACCTCAGAGATATTAAATGCGTAAAATGAGTTGATGGGAATAATGCTTATGGATGCTCCCCCATCCATTAGAGTTCTCACAAAACTTACCCCATTGATACTTACTGTCACATACATGGGCCTGTTGTGTGGGAACCTTACAGCGCTATCGGTGTCACTTAAAGTCACTTCGAACAGGAACTTCCTTACCAATTTATCCATGGCCCCCCTCCATCTTAGCAATGGAATTGTATTCTTTTGTGTAATGTCCCAAATTGCTTGCATTATCTCCAGCGTGCTTTCCTTTGGAATCCCTACCCGATTGAAGAACCATGAGAATTTGGTCCACTACAATACATTATGGTACTCCATCCCTTGGTTTATTTCTTTATTATCAAGATTATACACATCCTCCACATCTCTGGCACTAGCTTCATCATAGGCTATCACCACATTAGTCATTTATTTCGTGCAATCTTCTAATGCCCCCCCAAACTCTTCCTATTCTAATACTAGTTCTTCGCCTCTCATTCAACTTCTTCATCATAAGTAACTACTAGGTTAGATGTATGTGCTGGTAGTGGGTTATTGTTGACATTCTCTTGAGGGATCTGCAAAGTCCCTGCCTTCATATGTTTGCTTATAATATTTCTCAATGTAAAATAGGCTGTCGTTGAATAACTGACCTTTCGATGTATCTGGTAATATTTAGGATTATCTCTTACTTCTTTATCTGTCTCCATTCCTGAAGTATCCTTGGGCTCATAAATTATCCCTCCTTGTACCATGGAATTATAACAATTGACGGCCTCTTCAACGGCACAAGGAAATGGTGGTGGATCCTCTTTATCTCTACCGAACTTCCTTTTGTTGTCTTTCTTCAGCTGCTTGGCCTCCTTTCCTCCATCAACGTACCCTACTTGTAAGGGCTAGCCATGTCCGATAATGGGTTGTACCTGCTGTTCGAATATCACAGGCATCACAATCGAGTTTGGTCACACGACCAATGAGATATTTCTATCTTCTTTTAAAAATACCAAAAAGGTTCCCTCATGCATTTCATTGATGAGGTGTTAGATGTATTCCGCGAGCAAACCTTTAGCACAAATTTAAAGCAGTTTAGACTCTTTAACCTCCTCCTTCATATCGAGGGACCTTTCTCTAAATCTTCATATGTATACCACCACCTCCTCCCCTGACTATTGCTTCTCCCTGCCTAGCTGGGTCAACATAAATTTATCCTCTGCCATAAAAAACTTCTGGACAAAGAGAACATATATCTTATCCCACGTTGATACACTCTTCAGTGCCAAGTGAGAGTACTAACTATACGCCTTATTAGTGAGGGATTTAAAAAACTCCCTCAACTTAAACTTCTTATTATTACAATGGGCCCCCAAGTGCTCTATGAAACGTTTAATATGCTCCTTAGGGTTTCCTCCCCTTCCTGTGTACTTCTTAAAGATAGGAGGGATATAGCCCTTCGGGTAAGGTTCCTCATTGTACTATTCAGGATGGGGAGTACGAAAATCATCATAAACTGATGCTACGTCATTGGCTGACTGTCGGGAACCTACAATCATCTTTAACATTTCTTTCTGCATCTATTTCCTTATTTCTTCTAAGGCAGATGCAAGAGTTTTCTCAATCGTTGGAGCAATGGGCTGAGGTACCACATATGGAATGCTTGCCCCACCTGGGGTAACCACCCTTGGGACATAGATAGGTACAGTGTTCATAGGAGCAGGTCCCATTGGATCTGCGCTCGATGGGGCTATTGGGGCCACCATTGGTGTTACGAGAGAGTTGGGGTCAAACCCCCTCCAAAAGTCGTTACAGCCTTAGGAGTCTATAAAAACACAAAGAATTTTCCCACAAGAAGGGTCATCTGTGCCATCCCATCACGACGCTCATTGAAACCTATGTGACTTTTGGGATTTCTATTACCGTTTGAACTGGGGGAATCTCTACTCAAGGAACCCCACCCCTGGAAGCCTCACTCTCCCTCACCGTTTATTCCTCATTATGATGGATAACATCAAAGTCAATGGTACAGTTAACGTTCTCTTGCATCTTACTTCTAGAATAATTACCTCCCCAGTAGAGTTGTTAAATGCAAGAGGGTAGTATCCTTAAAGCCTAGGAGTATAGGTGTACTAGTAGAGGCATAACCCCCCATAGGTATGGTAATAAATGATAACCCAAGTACTCTTTAACAAAGACAAATGAACACACAATATTGTATATAATCAACACTCAGATTTAACTCACAAGTCTTTCGTGTATAACTCTAATAATAATAATGGAAACCTAAAAGCAACTCATTCAAAGGGAGAGAGAGAAGTAAGCACCGTATATACACCTTGGCAGGCAATGAACACCAACAACCTTTGATATATCTCTAGTTAGCTATTAAAAGCTTCACAAAAAATGACAATGGTGGGTGATTAAACTCTCTCTGGTTTACAATAACTTCTTAAACCTCTTTCTCTATTTAGTAATAAACTCCCTACAAAGAACCCCCTTTCTCAGAAATGGTTGAGTCCAATAAATAACCCCACACCCCACTCGACATGCCTCACTATTTATAATTGTTAAAGACGTCCCTTTCACACTTTAAGCCCCAAGCATTAAATGTCTTGTAAACGCAATATCAATCGAGTTTGCAAATATCCAAAGGAATCAAACACACTTACTTAATTAGGTGTCTAAATTTGAACAAAACCAAATTCAATTTTAATTCAGTCCCTATGCATGCATCTAAGTGTCATAAAGCATTAAATCATTCAAATCATGCATATAAAACAAAAACAACAAATTCAGGAAAAAATCCCTTTCGGGTAAACCTTTTTAACACTTTGAAAAGTTTACAAGATCATTAACTTACATACAACCTGATAATCACCCACAAGTGTAATGCACAGTGTCTTCGTCAAACCTTCAAAGCTATGAGAGATAGTGAAAAACCCACAGGTGTCAATTCGTCGTCTTCGGCTCGTCCACATGCAGAGATCTATGCTTGGTGTCCACCGATTAGATATGGAAATGCCTTCTCCACAAAGATTGAACAATAGCACGGTTGTTCTTTAGGTACCAAAACAATTCACATAAAGATATTGGAAATTTTACCTGTGAATCAAAAAGATGTTTGGAACATCAAAAAATGAAGTCTTGTTGTGTTTGAACTCTCAATTTTTTTTTCTCAAAGATTTACAATAATACACCACCGAAATAGGTATATATGGGTTTTTAGAAAACCTGAGGCGACGCAAAATTTATTAGTTCCGGACCGATTCAATTTTGATCATTATCGGATCGGTTCGGTTAGACAGAATTCTCTGTATAAAAATAATAGTCGGATTGGTTCATTTTTCTTCTTAAACGGATCAGTCTGGTTTGTAAAAAAAATATTTCTTCCTTAACTTGCCTCGAATTCATAAAAACATTTTAGTAAAAATTTACCACCACTAAAAAGAAATATTAAGGAACTTAAAACCCAACCTTACCAAAGTTAATCTCATCGAGGGTTGAATGTTGAAGGACCTTGATTATTCGTATCCATCTTGATGTGAATGTGATCTTGAACTTCAATGACGGTGTAGCGGTATACAACATACTAAATAGTAAACAAAAATGTCCTTACAAATCTCTCTCTATGTCTATGCCGGTACAAAATAAAAGCATCTGAATTATTAATCAAAATATGACCTATAAAAATCTAGCCTCCCATGAACCCAAAACTTAATAGGTAAATGATAAGTCTTCATCTTTATGTTTCAAATGTTCAACATCAAATCTCAAAGATTTTCTCATCAGGGTGTGCAAATATTGATCATCAATTTACACCTACACACACGAGACAATGCAAAACCATGTGACATATCGAATTTGAAACGATATAAGCATATAAACGTCAAAACATAATCAAATCTACCCCATACTAAAACAAACTCCCCCATAATATCATAATTCGTTCTCCACCTTTTTATTTGTCAGAAATTGATAAGGAAAAGAATAAATCATATAACACAAATCAGGGTGTCATGGTAAATAAGGCAAACAAACTATTTTTTATTTTTCAGATTTTTCATACAAAAATACAAAATTGATGTTACAAAAAAAATAAGGCTAAAGGAAAACGTCTTGTAAAATAAGGCTTTGTATTTTGTTTCTGCATGTTTAAACAACAATATGAAATCATTTGATTTAATGACAAGTTTATTTTATGAATGGATCAACTTTTAGTAGTCTCTGCATATAAGAATGCTTTCTTACTCTTTGACTATGAATGGACCAACTTTTAGTTGACCTTTAGTTTTTCACCGGTTCTATTGATATCCATAGGCTTATCCTAGGTATTATATCAATTACCAATGCATCACCATGGTTCTACTAATGTACCCAAAGTTTTTAGGTAATTGCATTAGTTTCCTCAGTTACTAGGCGCAAGTGGTACATTTGTCCATCTTTAAGGCCAGTTTAGATGAAAATTATTCATCCGGGTCTTCCTTAACCAAGCATTTGGGACTTATAATTTTGCCTTGCATGGTTTTTTATATGTTTGGTAAATAACTTTATTGGTGCCTTTATTGATACCGACCAACTTTGTTGGTGCCTTTATTGATACCGACCAACTTTGTTAGTGCCTTTGTTGCTGCCGACCAACATTGTTGGTATTTGTGGGTTCTCGACTGACACGACTCAGAATGTATCTCTAAAGTGTGTACTCTCTAGGCTCAAGTGCAAGCCTGTCGTTCAAGTAATACTCCGACAAGTCGGGTATCGATCCTCAGGGAAAAAGGACAACGGAGTTGTGACGACGGGATCAGACGGAGGAATCCTAACGATGACTCTAAAAAGAAAGGAAAAGATTTGGTTTTGGTTTTTGGGATTGATTAAGCTAAATGCAATTATGAAATTGTGATGAAATATGCAACTAACTAAATTATCTAAATGAGAAATGAAAAATTGAATTGAAACCTTTTGAACCTAAATGATAAGAAAATAGGATGGGAATACAATCCCCCAACCCTAGTGTAGTGCAGTGACAACGTCAATCATAAATTTATCCGATTAATCCGACCCAGAATTTAGGACTCTCAAGCATTATGTATACGAGGTTCAAGCCCGCGTCATACCTAATCTGAGGATGAGTAAATCAGTATCGCGGTAATTGCATTCAAATTGTACTCTAAATCATCACGATTACCCAGAGACAAACGAGATATAAAGATCCACAATTATTATGTAATTATGCGATACGATCAAAATCAATCGTTAAATTCACCGGATCAACGTTATACACCTACACTAACACATCAGGTTGGGTTCATGCATCCCAACCTTTGAAACCTAGCCGGACATGTTAAATAGACTAATGCATGAAATAATAACGTTTCATGTATATGAAATCATGATGAAACAAGATTGTAACATGTAAAGATGTATTATGAATGCAACAATTCGTTAAATCGAATACGGAAAACTAAGCATGCAAGAACAATGACAAGAATCTTGAATTTTGAATTAAAACTTGAAAAACAAACCCGTAACAATTGAATCTTGAAGCAATTTATTCCCTTGATGTTCCTAGATGTTCCTCCCTATTTTTCTTTCTCAAAAACTCTCTAAAACTATCCCTAATGGCTGTTCCTAAGCTGCTGCCTCCGTTCCCTATAATTTTAGAGTGTTAAAAACCTAATAGGAGTCTTGGGAACCAATCAGCATAAAAGACAAAATTCGCGCATCAGGTACCCCGAACCGGTTCGGGGGTACCTGCGAACCGGTTCGCCCCCCAAACCGGTTCGGCCTGGGGTTCGCGAATGTATGCTGGCATGGAGTTCAACACTTAGGATTTTTTTGGCTTTTCTCTTCTTTTCTTGGATTTTTCTTCAATCTTCAACTGAGCATAACTTTTCAACCGTAGCTCGGATTTGGGTGCCGTTTCTTCCAGTGTTCTCGTTGTTCCGAGCTCTTCAACTTTCCAGTTGACTTCTCTTTCTGAATCGGGCTGAAAAATTACCGAATTGCCCTTAAACTTGCCTTCTTAGCTTTTCTTGCACTGTCTTGCTTCCTCTTTTGCACTGCTAGCACAATTAACCTGTAAAACCAATAAGAGAAGCACGAAACATGAAATACTCGCCAACGAAGGTTAGTAGCATAAATGTGAATCAAATCCATATATGTTACATCACTCGGGTTCACAAAAGTACTGAAATTAGGGGGATAAATATACAATATTTATGCCCAATCAAACCCCCCTAACTTAGAACTTTGCGCGTCCCGAGCAATGTAAAAGAATGAGAGTATGAGTTAAGGATCCATCAAAGACTTTATTGGTATAAAGAACCTCTTTCGCGGACAAGCGATTGCATTTAGCGCATGCAACAAGCCTTTAAACCTCTAGGTTACCCTAGTAGGACGAGTTGTGTCTCGTGAGGGTTTGTAGTGAATATACCCACAAAATTCGACTCAAAGAAAATTCAAAATACGTAAAAATTGAGCAATTCAAACTTTTCCAGAAAATAGTCATCATCAAGTCATATTTACGAGTCTCAAACCGTAGTGTGTGTGTGCGAAGCCGGAAATGTAACCGCCAATTTTCACTGATTGATCATTACGTTACTTATCCGAAAATTTGTTTTGATTTCAATTTCTCACGGAACACTCTCACAAACGAATCTCTTGAATTATGGCATTTCTCTCGGCATGCGTGATATAAAGAGTAAATGTGATGGAAGCCAATTCACGCATACAAGTAGAAAGACGGACACTTTATCGCGAAAGGATCTCATCAACGGATTACAGTTTTAAAAACGGGAACATTGCCTCTATTTCGCGCACTTAGCCTCTTATATTATCTTTTGGTGTCTTAAATCTCCACGCGGTAATCAATTTTCCCAATTTGGACTCGGTTAGGACTTTTTCGGGTTAAAGGGTGCCTTGGGTGAAATGAAGGAGGAATGGGAGGTTGGAATTGGAAAAGTCATTAATGATGTCCATTTGTGCTTTTTCCGGGCTATTGCTCATTTTTTTTCTTCTTTTTCTATTTTTTTTTTCTTGTTGTTTTTGTTGAGCATGTTATTTTGTTTCTTGCCCCTTTCTATGCACTTTTTGGACTTGAAATCTGAATTTTTCATTTTTCACAATTCCGGCTATTTTGGGTTTTTCGGGTTGTCAAACGAAAGGGAAAATTATTCGGCTCAATTTGGGTTGCAAAGGGTGATTTTTCGCTACTTTTTCTGGCCAATATTTTTGGGGTGACAAACGAGGGCCTACTTCATTGTCCAAAATGCCAATTGCGTTACCATATGCGTTTGGAGGTGAATTTAAGTTTAGAGACTAATTTGGCACGTTTTTCAAGGCAATATTGCACACATTTTTCAAAACCGATCAAAATGAAAGGATTGAGATCCTTGACAACTTATTAAGCGCTAAAAAGAACCTTGAGTTAATGTTAACTCGGAATGATTTAAAAAGCTCGCAAAACGGGATAGGCTCGAATCTCACCGGGTTTGTTAATCTCCACATTTATTCGTTAAGTCGTCAATTTTCGCACAATTTCCATCTTTGGTCAATTTCGGCTTTGTGTATGTTGGATATTTACAATTTGAGACTCCAACTCGACTTTTAATGATATTTTTGAAAATTTTCAATTCCAATTTTTATTTATTTTGAACAAAAATATTTTTGGTTTTTTTTTTCAAAATTTTATGATTTGTTTTTTGTAAATTTTGGGCATTTTTGAAAATTTGTGAAGTTTTAGAAATGCGCACTTGTGACCCCCCCTAACTTAGACTTTTGCATTGTCCTCAAGCAAAAAGGACGAAAATCTAACTCAAGGCGAATGAGAAGTGCGAAAAAATAAAACAAACAAATATTAAAATGCAACAAGACACTATATGACACTCATGCATGACTAAAAAATACAACAATAATCACCCCATATGCGTCGGGGGTGCGACGACCTCTCATCTCTGCACAAACTCACCCGACCCCACTTATGGGGGTCGATGCTCTCCTTGTCACTCCCGTCCTAGGATTATATTCCAACAATCGAAACAAGTTGGGACCTCGCCCATAGATAAAGGATAGACCGGGAGACTCGTCGTGACTAACTGGAAAGGGATCCTCGTGATGTTGGCTCAAAGTGTGATCTGCGTGCACTGACTCGGAGGGAACACCTAGGTTTCGTTCAATTTTTAAGATGCATGGGTTGGGCTCTAAGTCATATGAACCACGACTTTTCTCCTCACTTGCCTTCGGGGCCTCTAGTGTTGTGGGTGGATTGTCACAACGAAGGAATTCATCAATTTTTCCTTTCAATTCACTTTCGTCTAAGTGACTACATGAATCCAATAGAGATTGGCCTTCAATAGTAATACTTTCATCCACCTGCCCGAATTCTCTTTCAAAATCTTCCATGCTCATGTCTCCTAGTTCTCTCTCTCGAGTAGTGCCTACGTCCTCTCTTACTTGCTCGATCTCCAACTCCACCAGTTTTCTCTCTTCTAACCCTTCTCTCTCTCTTTCAATTGCGGTCACTACACACCTCTTCCCCACTTTTCTCTCATTGTCACAACTACCACTATTACTTGATGAAATAGGGCACACCCCTAACGGCTCTCTTTCAATTGCGGTCACTACACACCTCTTCCCCACTTTTCTCTCATTGTCACAACTACCACTATTACTTGATGAAATAGGGCACACCCCTAACGGCTCTCTCTTGTGGGACCCCTCATTCTCATGGCTCGACACTAAGCAGGACCCTAGGGAATCTCCACAATCATTTTCCTCAAAGTACTCCCCTACGATTTCGTCTATGAAGCTCACCGCGTGAAGGTCATCTTCTTCCCCCATATGTTGGGCGACATGGAAGATGTTGGTCTCTAAGGTCATGTTCCCAAAGGTGAGTTGCATTTGCCCATTCCGAGTATTGATGATTGCGTTAGCCGTAGCTAAGAAAGGGCGCCCAAGGATGATGGGAACATGGTTGCTCGAGTTAAAGGAGGGCTCCGTGTCCCAAATGATAAAGTCTACCGGGAAGTAGAAAGTGTCAATTTGGACGATCACGTCCTCGACTATGCCTCTTGGGATCTTCATGTTTCGATCCGCTAATTGGAGAGTGACCTTTGTGGGCTTGAGGTCGCCCAAGTCAAGTTGCCTATAGATGGAGTAAGGGAGGATATTGACACTTGCTCCCAAATCAAGTAAGGCTTTTTCGATTTTGTTTTCTCCAATGATGCATGAAATGGTGGGTGCACCGGGATCTTTGAATTTAGGTGGGAGATCATTGAGTAGAATGGAGCTCACATTCTGTGCTAGAAAGACATTTTTCTTTACCTTCATCTTTCTCTTTACCGTCAACAAGTCTTTAATGACTTTTCCATAAGCTGGAATTTGCTTAATGGCGTCGAGGAAAGGTAAATTCAGCTTAACTTGTTTTAGCACGTCTAGCGCGTCATCACGTGGGTTTCCTTTATGGGAAGGAATTAGCCTTTGAGGAAACGGTGCCGCGGAGGGTGGTTTCACAACTACCTCGGGCTCACTAGCGTCTTCTTTGTCACTCTCATTTAAGGGGACATCTTCGGCCTCTTTCATGCCGGGCGAAATCTCCTTGTCTTTAGGTACGTCTCGTGGAGGAGGTGAAAAGTCAACTACTCTCCCACTACGTAGAGTGGTAATTGCGCTACATTGCTCAGGATGGTCGTGGAGTGTCGAGCTAACACTAGTTTGACCTTGGAGAGGTCTTTGGCCCTGGGCAGGAAACTTTCCCTTCTCTTGGACACTCAACGAGGATTGTAGCTTTGACAGATTTGCATTTATGTCGCCGATCAGACGATCATATTTGGCATTGGTTGCAGTCTGGATTGCAATGAATTGATTCATTGTATCCTCGAGAGTTCTTCGATGTGGCGGGATATAATTTTCGTGAGGTGGTGGTGCTTGCATGTTTGTAGCTTGTTGAAATTGTTGTGGTGGAGGAGGGGTAACATGCGAAGGAGGGTTCATTGCGGCATGTTGTTGCCCGTAGCTGAAACAGGGATGATTTTTCCATGAAGGGTTGTATGAATTCCCGTGCGGGGCACCGAAATTACCCTTAAAGCCTCCTATACCACTAACTTTCTCTTGCAACATTACTTTGTAGGCGGGTATCGTCGGATATTCCTCAGTTGAATGTTCCGCCTCACAAATTGCACACACCTTCACGACAGGGTTCGGAATGGGTCCAGCTAATCCTTTTCCATATAACTCGCATAAGTCTCGCAATCCTTTCTCAATGGTGTCCAATCGACAATCCGTCATAGAATTCTTATCTACGTGGAATAGACCGGACGTCGACGGAGCGGTGGTAGATTGTCGATTTCTATTTTGAGCGTTCGGATCGGATGAATCCCAGGACTGGGTAGTCTCGGCCACATACTTCATGTGAAGATCAGCATCATGGGCATCTAAATCGACAAATGGACCACTTCCCATGGTTTCAACAAGCTGTTTAGAATTAAGATTCAACCCATTATAGATAAAGGAGATGATTTGCGATGAATCAAATCCATGATGGGGGCATGAAGCCATTAACTCGTTGAAACGTTCATAACATCGATGGAATGGCTCATTTTCATGTTGCCTAAATGCTTGAATTTGAGCCTTGATAGAGATTGTTCGATGTGTTGGGAAGAATTTCTTGAGAAACTTAGACTGTAGCTCATTCCATGATGGAATCGAGCTTGGAGGTAAAGACCATAGCTAGGCTTTAGCTTTATCTTTAAGCGAGAAGGGGAAGAGTTTGAGGCAGATTACCTCTTGTGTGCAGGTTTGATCATTGAGAGTATCGCACACGTCCTCAAATTCCCTTATATGGAGGTATGGCTTTTCAGAATCCATACCGTGGTAATGTGGTAGCATCTGGATCATTCCATTTTTGAAACGGAACTGCCCGGCATTATACGGGAGTATAATGCATCCCGGAGTGACAGTGCGCTCAGGATATAAGAATTCTCTCAACGGGCAGTACGGAAGCTCGTCCTCACCGGTAGGTGCATTACTATGTTCCGACATCTCTCTCTCACTTGACGACTCGGCGCTCTCACTGGGTGTGCTCGAAGTGTGTCCTACGAATGAGAATGGAGTGTTACTAGAGACTGAGTGCGACGGTGTGGGCGGTGGGATCCAAAACTGTGGGGCATTTGGAGTGTGGGAACTATCAGGATTATACTCAACAAGTGGATTTTCGTGAATGCTGGTTGGAGTATTATGGGGTGTGGGAGTAGTTTCAGAATTTTGCATTAAAGCTTAGGAGGGGCGATGGTGACTCTTTTTTTTAATTTAATTATTATTATTATTATTATTTTTTTTTTTTTTTGAATTTTTGGTCAAAGCTTTGGATTGGCTCACTCTAATCCTAAGTCTACCTATTTCCCCGGCAACGGCGCCAAAAACTTGACACGAGTCAGAATGTGTCTCTAAAGTGTGTACTATCTAG
This sequence comes from Sambucus nigra, assembly GCA_949130495.1. Taxonomy (NCBI): domain Eukaryota; kingdom Viridiplantae; phylum Streptophyta; class Magnoliopsida; order Dipsacales; family Adoxaceae; genus Sambucus; species Sambucus nigra. The sequence continues at coordinate 17,219,765 of OX422213.1, read as the reverse complement.
GCTCAAGTGCACGCCTGTCGTTCAAGTAATAATCCGACAAGTCGGGTATCGATCCTCAGGGAAAAAGGACAACGGAGTTGTGACGACGGGATCAGACGGAGGAATCCTAACGACGACTCTAAAAAGAAAGGAAAAGATTTGGTTTTGGTTTTTGGGATTGATTAAGCTAAATGCAATTATGAAATTGTGATGAAATATGCAACTAACTAAATTATCTAAATGAGAAATGAAAAATTGAATTGAAACTTTTTGAACCTAAATGATAAGAAAACAGGATGGGAATACAATCCCCCAACCCTAGTGTAGTGCAGTGACAACGTCAATCATAAATTTATCCGATTAATCTGACCCGGAATTTAGGACTCCCAAGCATTATGTATACGAGGTTCAAGCCCGCGTCATACCTAATCTGAGGATGAGTAAATCGGTATCGCGGTAATTGCACTCAAATTGTACTCTAAATCATCACGAGTACCCAGAGGCAAACGAGATATAAAGATCCACAATTATTATGTAATTATGCGATACGATCAAAATCAATCGTTAAATTCATTAGATCAACTTTATACACCTACACTAACACATCAGGTTGGGTTCATGCATCCCAACCTTTGAAACCTAGCCGGACATGTTAAATAGACTAATGCATGAAATAATAACGTTGCATGTATATGAAATCATGATGAAACAAGATTGAAACATGTAAAGATGTATTATGAACGCAACAATTCGTTAAATCGAATACGGAAAACTAAGCATGCAAGAACAATGACAAGAATCTTGAATTTTGAATTAAAACTTGAAAAACAAACCCGTAACAATTGAATCTTAAAGCAATTTATTCCCTTGATGTTCCTCCCTATTTTTCTTTCTCAAAAACTCTCTAAAACTATCCCTAATGGCTGTTCCTAAGCTGCTGCCTCCGTTCCCTACAATTTTGGAGTGTTAAAAACCTAATAGGAGTCTTGGGAACCAATCAGCATAAAAGACAAATTTCGCGCATCAGGTACCCCGAAACGGTTCGGGGGTACCTGCAAACCGGTTCGCCCCCCAAACCGATTCGGCCTGGGGTTCGCGAATGTATGCTGGCCTGGAGTTCAACACTTAGGATTTTTTTGGCTTTTCTCTTCTTTTCTTGGATTTTTCTTCAATCTTCAACTGAGCATAACTTTTCAACCGTAGCTCGGATTTGGGTGCCGTTTCTTCCAGTGTTCTCGTTGTTCCGAGCTATTCAACTTTCCAGTTGAATTCTCTTTCCGGATCGGGCTGCAAAATTACCGAATAGCCCTTAAACTTGCCTTCTTAGCTTTTCTTGCACTGTCTTGCTTCCTCTTTTGCACTGCTAGCACAATTAACCTGTAAAACCAATAAGAAAAGCACAAAACACGAAATACTCGCCAACGAAGGTTAGTAGCATAAATTTGAATCAAATACATATATGTTACATCACTCGGGTTCACAAAAGTACTGAAATTAGGGGGATAAATATACAATATTTATGCCCAATCATCGACCAACTTTATCGGTGCCTTTGTTTCATGCATAATGTAGTGCATAACACTAGTACTCTAAAATTTTTTTGGGGGAAATAGTATTCTAATTAATATAGAAATGAACTTAATATAGCATGATTATATTATTGATAGTATTTCCTTTAGTGTTCTGTATTCCATGGGTTCTTGAATTCTTCACCCTCCAAAGTTTCAATTCGATATGTGCCTGGTCGGATGACTGCAGTGATACGATAAGGCCCATACCAATTGGCTTCTAGTTTATTGTTATTTTGAATCACTTTCTTCAAAACATAATCACCCTCTTTTAAGTTGCTTGGCTTCACCCCCTTATTGTAGAAATTTGCAATCCGTTATTGATAGGCTGCATTCCCTAAAGTCGCATCTTCACATACCTCTTCCAGCATGTCTAAGTCCAGCTTTCTCATCAAATCACTGATTGGGGTATTGAAGTTAAGAACTCTATGCGTAGGCAAACCTATCTCGGTAGGAATTACTACTTCAGTACCAAACGCTAACATATAGGGAGTGTAATACCCCATATTTTTGTGATATTTATTTATGGGATTAATTGAATTAAATGTGTATTAATTGGGAATTAATCCGGATAAAATACTAACGAGATGTGAGTTGGTATTTGATTATAATGTGTACATACGACATTATATGAATATTGAAATTATTAAATTTGTCGTGAAATTGATATACGGCAATTTGGGAAATTTTGTTGAGACGCGTGTGACAGTCGCGTCAGGAAAGTAGTTATTTAATTAAAAAGTGAATTTTATTTCTATTAACCGTATGGTCATTTTGAGTGCGCCAACGCGTCCGGAAGGGTCGAAATAGTCAGAAAACACTAACCGGGGGTTTAGTTTGGGTCACGGGGCATTTTTAGGCCATACCGGCAACTTAAAAGGGTATTTTGGTAATTTTGGAATTTTGGGAATTAAAACCCACGAAAATTAGAGTTTAATTTTGATTAATAAATAAATCCACCAACCCATTATCAGCACTAAACTAAGTAGTGGGCTACGGTAGAAGTTTAGAATAGGAGTTAAGGGTCCAAAAATAAACCCCCACCTCCATTGTCATCATCTTTAGAGAAGAACTTGTAGAGAGAGAGAGAAAAGAGAATTCTGCAGAGAGAGAGAGAACAATTAAACTTTCAAGATTCAACATCAAATTCAGAGAAAGATTAGAGGCAAGTGATTTAATTACAATTGATTCAATGTTATGCTTTTTCATGTTTAGGGAAATTATCGAATTTATCTTGGAAGATTGATATAGACCCATGTATTTGAAGATTAAAACTATGAACTATGTTAGGAATTGCATGTAGACATATTCTGGACGAATTATGAATTCAAAATATGACCCTTGATGATCTAAAAAAGGATTTAAGAAGAGATTTATTAATGTTCTTGAAAGAAATAGAAAACTAGGTTTCTTAATGAAGTTTTGATCCAAACAAAGCCCTTGGTTGATGAATTATTGGTTTTAGAACGTTAACAATGTTGTAGGATGGTTGTATGATGATATTATAACGTTATATTAGAGTTTCATGCTTTATAATGGAGGTTTGGAACGATTTGAGGACTGCAAAAAGAAGCAGTCCGTAGCCTACCTGGTGCGATCGATCGATCGACATTCATCAGTCGATCGATCGACCACCATCGATCGATCGAGGTTCAAGGTCGATCGATCGACCTTCCCAGAATGAGTAAAATTTCCCTAGTAAAATTTTAATGATGTTAACCCTTAGAAAATATTATTGGAGACTTTATGAATATCCTTAGACTTAAGGAAGACCAGTAGGTATGGTTATAAAGTTTGGACCTTAATTAGAATTCAATTTGAGGAATTATTCTAAAAGCTAATAAAACTCGATGAGTGAGATAATATTAGGGTTAAAAGAGTAAATTTGAACAAATTGATGAAATGAGGTTTGGGGCAGAAGTAAGGACCTTAAGAATAATGATGTTATATGTGGGAATAATAGGAAACTTAATAACCCCTTTGAGATAAGTTTTAAGTACAAGAATCTATGACGTGAGATGTGTCAACAGTCTACATTATATATTATCGGAAGACTTAAAATGTATAATATTGGAATAATGGTATAAGGATGTAGAAAATACCTTATTTAATATTGAGATATCTAAGATGTGTGCATGCTTAGTATATGTATATGATTTTTATGTGTATGACATACCTACCATACTTGCTATCACGGGAGGTTTACGTTCGCTTAGGGCCATCTAATCCTTGTGTGCCTGAATTTAGAGTGGTACCTAGAGGACATAGTTCAAGGGAATGACTTAATTGTGAGTTATTAAGCCAGCTGACTATGGAGCGTAGGTATGTACGTGACCATGGATATGTTGAATTATGTTCGCCTCCATTTTTGTGTGTGGTGTCTATTCTAACAATTCCTGAGAGATTCAAAATTTGTAATCCTTATGTACGTGATGTACCGGGATGGATAGCAGAGTATGTGTGCACCACAGCTTAGCCTCGGGGTTCTTGTATTGTATATTTATGATGTGAATAATATACGGTTCAATGAAAAGGAATTTGTTATGTTTAAATTGCGAGAATAATTTATAGTGACTCTTTGAGAAGTTAAAAAGGGATAACATGCCGAGAATTGTAATGTTAACAATTGAGAATCCGAGTATAAGTAAAGCTATCTATTTAAGTAATAATATTGGGAATTCATATTGTGAATCGAGTAGTTGGGTTAGAACTTATGACGGTTTAATTAGATATAACTAACACATGAATGGGTACAGGAACGTTAGGAGTGCACAGTTAGACGAGAGGTGAGTATTTCATGTGAGGGCACGTCCTAACATGTATCTTGCATTCATTGTTTTAAATGTTATTAAAGCACTTGCTGTTTTTAAAATACTCTCCACTTTCGGGCTCTGACCCGTTTGCTTTCAAACCTATTTTTTTGTAAAAACCTTTTAGGTGCCCAGCCACAAGGACACCATGCATAGTATTTCCATTCAGATGATGAGCTGTAGCTGTTGTGGAAGTTACAGGGCTTTGACAGTAGACGCCTCTTTTCTAGTCTTGACTCCATATTCAGTTTCATCATTGTAGGGCATGTCGGCCATTTCTTTAGAGACATTTTATATTTCAGTTATTCAGACTTTGGTTTGTAATTAATTCAGGATGCAGACTTGTTTTATTTATTTCCATATTGGGATTGTTGTGAGGAGTATTTCCTCTAGACTCTTTATTACTTGTTGATTACACTATTGGGACTTTATTGTGAATGGTTATGTTATTCTTTCATAATTCATTTATTGCATGTTAATCAGAATTAATTTAAAATCTGACATCTTACTTTTTAAATACTAGGTGGTTAGTAATCATTAAAATGTTTTCGACAGTGATGCTATTAACTGAACCAACTTGGCATTTTGTATTAATTTAATAAAGGAGTAGCTACCCGGTATTTAATTAGTCGGGGTGTCACAGGGAGTTTCTCCAGTAGCTATTCTAGGAGTTGTTCGGTAAGCCCACAAGACAGACTGTAGTTCATTGATCCAATTCCCTTTAGCATTTTCCAGCATTTTTTTCAACCCATTCAGTAAAGTTCTATTAGTTAGCTCTGTTTGGCCGTTGCTTTGAGGAGGTCAGGAGCAACATGGATTTTTTGGACATTGGATTGGGCCCAATAAGAAGCAAATTCATCGTTGTCAAATTATGTACCATGATCAGTGAGAAAGGCGCAGGGCAATCCATACCAGCATATGATATTCTTCCAAATGAACTGATACACCTTTTCATAGGACATATCGATCAATGGATCAGCTTCCACACATTTAGTAAAGTAATCAACAGCTACAACTAGGTACTTGAACCTTACTCGGGTGGTCGCTAGAGGCCCAACCAAGTCAATTACCCACATAGCAAAGTGCCAAGGTGAAGTGATTGGTGTTAGGGAGATTGTGTATACTTGCGTATAATGGAAAACCTCTGGCACTTATCAGACTTCTTGGCAAAATCTGCACAATCTGCTCGCATAGTTGGCCAGTAGTACCCCTATGTGTTTATTCTTTGCAATTAAGTTCTTCTTGCTACATGGGCTCCACAGGATCCTTTATGGATTTCCTCAATCAAATCCTTTACTTCAGCTAGATGCACACATCATTGTAGAGTAGCGGTTAATCCTCTTTTATACAACACACCATTATCTAGCACATATCTTATATCTTTGTACTTCAGTTTTGTAGCTTTAAGTAGGTCGGCTGGAAGAATCCCTTCTTCAATATATGCTCTTATGGGATCTATCCAAGATGGCCCCATATCAACCATGATATAATTTACCATCAGATCATCATAAATGCTCCTATTATCTAGTAGCTCAATAAGAATATCTCTTCACAACTCAGTTCTGGTTGCTAAGATAGTCGAGCAAGTGCATCTGCTCAGGCATTTTCCAACATTGGAATTCTGATCATCTAGACAGCTAGCAAGGTGGAAATTATCTCCAGCACTTTAGCTAAGTATCTAGTCATCAGTTCTCCTTTAGCTGCATATAAGTTCAACACCTAATTTACCACCAATTATGAGTCACTATGTACTACAACTTACTCGGCATTCGGTGATTTATACTCTGCCTCATTATTAGAGGCTTGAAATTAGAATCGTAGAGCGTACTCTGTATCTAATTCGTTTGGAGTATTGAGAATGATTCTATCTCCACATCCAGTCGCACAGGATGACCCATCAATACACAAGATCCATATGGGAATATCGTTGTCAAACACTTGGTTTGTCAGTATTCTGTGATGGAAAATTTTATCCTTTACCTCCTCATATTTCTTTTTCATCTCTTGTACTCCACTAGAGGGTTCTGGTTGGTCGGTGATAATTTTTTCTGCAGTTTCCCTTGCTTGTAATTGGTCGGGAGTATCTCTTGTAAATTTTTTAACTCCAGAGAGTTACTCGGCCAGAATCCCTTGTTGGTCTAGGACCTCTGGGTAAGTGAATTTTGTAATAAAATCAACCACAGATTATCATTTTAGAGCAGTTCTTGGTTCGTATACAAGGTTTTATTCCCCTAACTCCACAACCCAATACATCAATCTCCTAGATTTTGCTGGCTTACGCAAAGCTTGCCTCAGTGGCATGTCAGTGTAGACCACTACAGTGTGAGCTTGAAAATATGGCTCCATTCGTCTACTAGACTCAATTAAGGCCAATGTTAATTTCTCTAGTCTGGGATATCTAACTTCTTCTCTTCAAAAAGCTTTGCTAGTGTAATAAATGGGCTTTTGGACTCCATTCTCCTCCCTGATTAAGGCAGAGCTAACAACTGACATAGAAACTGCCAAATATAGATACAACTTTTCTCCCAACACTGGTCAGGAGAGTAGTGGTGCTATTACCGGATACTTCTTCAATTTGAAGAAGGCTTTTTAGCATTCATCGTTTCATTCAAAGGTTTTTCTAAGCACCTTAAAGAATGGAAAACACTTGTCCGTTGGACATAAACATGTTGAGCGCTGCTGCGCGCCTTATTAGCCTTTGAACATCCTTTTTACAGGTCGAGGATCGCATTTCTATATAAGCTTTGATCTTATCTGGATTAAATTCAATTCCCCTTTGATTTACTATATATCCGAGGAACATTCCCTCCTGAACTCTGAAGACGCATTTGGTGGGGTTTAACTTCATCTTGTGCTTTTCCAATTGCTCAAATGTCTGACTGAGGTCGGAAATATAATTAGCAGCTTTTTTTCTCTTAGTGAGCATATCATCAATATACACCTTCATGTTCTTTCCTATATGTTCCTCAAATATTTTATTGACCAGTCTCTGATAAGTAGAACCTATATTTTTTAGACCAAAAGGCATAACATTATAGCAATAAGTTCCTCGAGGAGTAATAAAGGAAGTGTTTTCTCTATCTTTTGGATTCATTTTGATCTGGTTATAATTAAAATACGCATCCATGAAACTCAACAACTCGTGCCCCGAAGTAGCATCCACCAATTGATCAATTCATGGCAAAGGAAAGTGATCCTTTGGGCATGATTTGTTCAAGTCAATAAAATCCACACACATCCTCCACTTATTATTTTTATTCTTGTCCATAACTACGTTGGCCAACCAGTTCGGGTACTTTAAGTCTTCAATATAGGAAGCTTTTTGAAGCTTCTCCACTTCTTCCTGTATAGCTTGGTTCTTCTCCCTGGCTAAAAACTCTTCTTTGCTGCTTCACGGGATTAACCTCCTTATTAACATTAAGCTCATGGCATAGGAAATTTGGGTCTATTCCTGGCATATCTTCATGGCTCCATGCGAACACCTATTTTCTTTGTCTCAAGAAAACTACCAACTCCTGCTTAAGAATCGATTCCAATGACGCTCCTATTTGAGTTCTTCGTTCTGGTTTGTCATCGTCTAGAACAATACTTTTTGTTGCCTTCATCACTTGGCCTTTTACAAGCTCAGATTCATCTCGTGGATATAAGCTTTCAACCTCAAATTTGTTGTTCGTCTTAGATATATCTACTTGATAAGTGGTTATTTTCCTTTCAGTTTCTATCCTATCTTCTTCCTCGGTAGAGGAATAGTAGCATTCCCGAGCTACTTTCTGATCTCCTTTCACTACTCCAACTCCAAAGTTGGTCGGGAACTTCAGGCATTGATGAACAGTAGAGGGTACAACTTCAAATTTCTTCAAACCAACTCTTCCCATGATCATGTTATAGGTAGAATGAACATTTTTGTCCATGATAAAGAATATAACCTTCTTTGTCCTGGTCGTCGTCTATGTCTTGATCAACACGTCTAGTTTGATTGTCCCCAAGGGAAATACTTTCTCACCAAATAATCCAATGAGTGGCCTCTAGTAAGGCTCCAGTTGGCTGAGTTTTAATCCCAAACTATCAAAAAAAGGATAGAACATGATGACTGCCAAACTACCGTTATCCACTAATGTTCTTGCCACCAGTACTTCTTTCATCCTGACCCTGATCACTAAAGGATCGTCATGAGGATACAACACTCTAAATAGATCGTTCTTGTAAAAGCCAATTACGATCTTATCCTTGTTAACTTATCTTATTTGGTCTTCCGCTGTAAGGTTGATGTGCTGGATGTAGGAACAAGCTTGAGCCTCATTGAGATAAGCCTTCATTTTAGCTGTATGATCTCCTCCTCCTGCATCCCCACCTGTAATCATGTGGCAATTAAAAGCTCCAAAACTGAGTGTGAATACCTCATGTTTCGATTGTCTAGGCTTCTTAGGAAGATCAGGATCATCTTCTGTATCCTCGTAGTGGTTCCTCTTTTTATCTTCTATGGGCTTAACTAGTGATTTAAATCTTTGTCGACCTCTACCTCCAATTCTTCCACCAGCCTGTTGATCAACGAATCTGTCCAATTTTCTTTTTTGAATGAGTTCTTTTACCTCATTCTGGAGAGTAATACATCGGTTGGTCGTAAGACTATTATACCGTATTTAAGCAGAGCTAGTGATTGTTCTTAAAAATTCCATACACCTCATCTCATCAGGAATAGCATAGATATCATTCACTTCTTGGTATTGTTCTATATGATGAACTGGATCAGTCTTCCCATCATACTTGGGAGTGACCACTGGTGCTTTAAACTTGGTCGACGTAGGGAAATCTATGATGGTTTATACAAAGGGAGATCCCTTAATAAAACTTTTGTGAAGGGGATACTTGGCCTTAGGCGAATGGAACCTTTTCAAGAATCGCTGCCAGCACCAGATTTATGGGTGGCAAATTTTTTATGCCGACCAACTTCTCGTTCTGAGATTTCTTCTTGTGAGCCTTCTCTTTGGCTGGATCGAGAAGTTCCTCAGGTGTTCAATCTGGATTGGGATGAACCTTCCCTCAAATCACTTGGTCGTCGAGTATTTCCCGATGTAGCTCGAAGGGAATTTCCTTGGGGTCCCAAACGACCTAAAGGAGAAGCCCTACTTAGCCTTTCTAAGGCACTCAATCTTTATGGAATAAGGGACTGTCCATTATAGGAATTAGTAATCCTAATAGAAGAAGTTCCTTCAGGAAGGTACTAAGGATCCCTTGAAGTTCTGGAACGACTATGCCCAACACTCCTTATTGGCGGTGATGGCATATTCCTTCGATTAAGTTATGTAGGGACTCCATTTTATAGAGTTTGGGCCAACTGTCATATAGTATACTGCATAGCCTCTTGACCCTTGGCCAAGCTAGCTAAAATTCATGTTAAATCATTATTATTTGGAGGGATAAAGGGAGTAAGCAAAATTCCCTCGTTTCTGGTGCTTGATTCAGGAATTTCAGCCATGGATGATGAATGAGTGAAAATATTTAGCAATACATTTCCACAGAAGGCACCAATCTGTTGATGCAAAAAACTAGACTAATCCTAATTAATTGATCATAGATAAAATAAGTAAAACACACAGGGCATAAGAAATTTTAAAGTGGTTCGGCTTAATGGAATAGCCTACATCCACTGTTATGTATTGATTGCCTTGATTTGTTTTTCCATCCCTTGCAATGAGGGTAATACAATGTGTTTATAGCCCAAGAGGGGTATTGATAGTTGTCATGTGAAAAGATGGAATGCCCTCATTCGTTAGGCATTTACATCAATACATAATGAGAATTAAATGCACTATTGTTGTTGCTTCACTGTTTACATAGGTTGTATGATTGTTGTCACTTCGTTGACTGTACAGGCTGGATTTTTTGCAGTTAGTTGGTTTTCCTAATTTCTCGGGCTTCATTATTGGTCAAGCTTCGTAGTTATTCAGGCTTCATTATTGGTCGGGCTTTTGTATCATGCTGACTTGGACTTGTGCCACATCGAATGACACGTGTTGGCTTGTAATTGGTCCACGTAAGGTGGTAACTTTTGGTATCAACATATGGTAATTTTGATTTTAATCTTCTCACGAGATTCCAAAGAATCATAAAGATCAGAAGAAAGATTTGTGAATTTAAAAATTACATCGCCATTCTCTTTCACCACCAAAATAATATTTTCACACAAAGAAACTTTATTCGCCTCGAGTTAACCACCAATGCCTCATTCCCCTTCAAGGTAACCAACTCTTTTCCAAGAGTCAACACCTTAATAGTTATTTTTAATTACTATTTTGAATTTTTAAGGACTCAATGTAGAGCTCAGAATAGGCAGATTAGAGATCACCTTCATCGACATCTCCGTCACTGAAATCATTATCATTTTGATGTCTTTAGAAGGATTAGGCCTAGAGTCTAGGTCATCATGCATAAGATTATCATCATTAAAATGAGACATACTTGAGTTACTAGCATGACTAGCTGTGAAATCAATGAAGTTACATTCTAGAGATGAACAATTTCCTGAATCATCTGACTCGACATCACTGTCGCTTAGAGTGGCACTACAAATATCTTTGTTTTTGCCTTGCCTCTTAAGCTTCATGGGACATTTAAAAGATCTATGGCCATGACTTGCGCACTCATAACAACTCTCAAAATTATCTTTTTTTTATAGTTATCATTCTTATTTTTCTTAAAGTCATGATCATTAAAATTCTTTCGGGCCTTATTATACATATTTTTCTTAATGTTTTTTTATTAAATTTGAAATTTTATTTCTTAAACTTAAGAATTTTTTTTAATTTTTTTAGAGAATATCGCCATGTTATCAAGATCTAGGTCTGACTCATCAGACTTAGATGTATCCTCCTTTCGATCTTTCAAGGAAATGCCCTTTTTTTTCTTCTTTTTAGATTCAGGAAACATGTAAAGTTCGTAGTTTTTAACATCGCCAACAATCTCTTCAAGTATCATTGTGTCGGGTATCCCTAACAAATTCAACACAATGACTTTCAGGTTAATCCTTTCAGGTAAGGATCTTAGGATTTTCTTCACAACCCGAGTTTTGCGAATTCTTTCACCTAAATTGAATGATGAGTTTACGATGTCTGGGAGACGAGCATCAAACTCATCAAACGTCTCACCCACACTCATACGGATGGTTTCCAATTGGGTAGTTAGTTTTTGAAGTGGGTATTTGTTCCTTCATGCATAAGTTGGAGTATGTTCAAGCCTCCTTAGATGTTTCACACATCATGATTCGAAAAAAATCCTCAGGTGCGACTGCACTAAACAAAGTGTTGAGTCCATGGGAATTATAATTACAAAGTTTATATTCATACTCACACAAACTCTTAATCAGTTTAGGGACAATACACTCTCCTACAATTGTTGTGGGTAAAGTCCACCCTCTAACTACCTCCATCCACACTCTCTCATCTATAGACTTAAGCAAAAATTTCATATGGGCCTTTCAATATGTATAATTTGACCCGTTAAACATCGATAACCTACTCATTGAATCCATTAAAAACTCCCAAAAAGAAATATGTCTAAATAACGTGTAGACACCTGCTAGGATACCACTTGAAATTATAGATTTTCCACACAAGAGTCAATTAATTAAATAATTACGCAAATTATAAAAGATAGTCTAAGCCATTCTAAACGTGTTTGTCAATTACTTACCAATTTTAATCTTAATTAACTTAATTACTAAGTTTGGATGCAAGATTGGGTTTGATAATAACAAGAAGCACAATCATACAAAACTAGGATGTGCGAGGAAAATCCAAATGAAAAAAAAACTCGGATGGCTAGGCCTAGACTAATTCACTATAATTAAGGTTTTACAAAAGAAACAAAAGACTTATTACACTTGACTCCTTAAGCCCATGCTGATGAATGTCTTCACACCTCCTCTTATAGTAGCCCTATAATCCCACAATAGCTTCACAACAACTCTATGCCTTGAAATCCTTTGATAATACTAGTCGTCAGCCACAGTGCAGAATCCACCGCACAATCCAAAGTTATATGAAAAAATGGCTTTGTGGGTTTGAAATATGAAAACTAGATCATAAAAAATCAAAGATAAGTGGAGAGGTTTTTCCAAAATGACATTAGGCTTTAAAATTAATGAAAATGCATGATTTGAAACTCCTCCCATGCCTTCTTTATATAGGAGAAGGAATCAAAGATAATGGGGTAGTGGGAGAGTGGAGAAAAACTATTTAAAAATTGAGTTTTTTGAAAAACGCGTTGAGTTTTTCAAATGACTTGGCATCTCATTTGAATGAAGGACCTTATCTCGTTCAAACGTCTATCTAATGAGAGATTGAACAAGAATCCAGTGAAGGAATAAAATTAAGGAATTTGCCTTATTTGAAGCTCGTTTGAATGAGGATATCGATCTCATTGGAACGACTTTCAAACGAGGTATCCAATAATACTCCAGTAGGAATAAACTTTGCAAAAATTCTCCATAATGGATATCTCATTCCAATGAAGGTATTTACCTTTTTCTAATGACCTTAGTAAAGTCTTTAAACCGACCTTCAAAAATCTTAATTTTTTACAGATCATTTAAAAAATATTTTAACATATTTTAAAGCCTGAAAATATTATTCTCCAATTATCAAAAGGGCTATGTACACCTTTGGAAATAAACAAGCGGTAAGATGAAACTTTGAACGAGGTTTGTAAACCAAGGACCGCTTACTTATCTTCAATATTATCCCTGAGTATATGACACCCTGATAACCTATGTGTGTTGAACAATAGAATAAGCCAATACTATAAATTGACTCGATGTGGAAATTTTTCTTTACAACTTCTCTGCAATAAACATTTCTCTTTGCCACTAAGTAACTCCCATTATGAATTCAAATGGATTGTGTGCTATAACTAACTCTTATTTAGCTCTAAGTAACGGCCAATTTGAATTCGAATTAGTTGTTAGCAATAAATACTTCTTATTTGGCTCCAAGTAACTGCTAATTTGAATTCAAATTCGTTCTTTTCAATAACTAATTTTTTTTCTCCAAATAACCTCTAATTCAAATGAAAATAATAACTACCTTGAACCACCCAAACTTCCATTTAAATTATTGTAATTACCACCACATAACCATCGTATAACTGCCTCTAGCTTCTCCCAATTTCCAACTACGTGTTAAAAAATGGCTAGGAAATAAAACTTGTAAAATATGGTGTAAATATTGCGCGTACGATATTAATATTATATGGCATTCCTGTGGTTGATACGGGATATACCTAGGTCCTATTTAACCCAATCCTGCATATTGAGGAACTCGTCTCCCTAGTTAGGACAAGGGGCTAAAATTTCTCATATAGCCCGTTCAGTGTGATGACATAGTGATTTCCTTGTGATGTTGTTTTGAAACTATATGGTTAGGTCATCCAATATATATAACTAGTAGTGGCACAATTGGTCCTCAAAGGCGTAGCAATAGGCCTTCATACTTTGGATTCGGGTAGTACATAGCCATATATGATTTTAGAAGTGAGTTGAGTATACTCACGTGGATGATGGATTTTGTGATTCCTATTTGCTTATACACTGTGTTGATTATAATAGAGATGTATTTAGTGAACTATAACTCGATATTGTTAGAGTAAAAAAGTTATTAATTAAAATACGGAATATACTTCTCGATAATGTTAAAGGATGGTACACCAGAGAAGCATATTTTAAAATATAACGCGAGAATGTTAAAGTAAGAGAATATTAAGAAAATGATTCATTAAAAGATATAATCAAGAATACAAGTACCTTCGGGATTGGGGTTTAGCGTAACATGTTTATAAGTTATTTGGGTTAGGATAACTATGATTGACTTAATATAAGAGGAAGATATGTTTTTATTGTTATAGACCAAATATAATGATATTACTTATTATGTTTAAGCCTCCATGTGGAACTATTTTTGCATTACCTGGGCCACAACCTCCACCTCAAACTTGAGTTCTCCATTAGACGAGTTTCTCCAGCATCAGTTATATTTTTTATTTCCTATGGTATAGGTGTTGAGAGTGTATTTAATTTACATATATAAACTTTTTAAATTCATATATATAGCGGTTCTCTATTATTTGTTCAATTTCTCGAGTCAGAGATTTGTATAATATGCATCTATTTATGTGGAGTATTATTCAAAATTGGATATCGGATTATTGTGGATTATTATGTTCCAATGGTGGAATTATATTATTTCTTTTTGGTTCAATCAGAGTTGTATCTTTACCTATCACTATTTTTTATCATGATTAAAATGTTATTAATTATTTTAATCCTATGGTTTTTATGTTAGAACTGATCAATCTATTTACACATTTTATGGGGTGTCACAATTGGTGTCAGAGCATTTCAAGTTTTAGTGTCCTAGGGTCTTAAGTACATCTAGTGTTTTTCTACTTGGCGTTCTTTCACTACTTTTAGAACTATAATATGTAGGATTTGTACTCTTAATTATAATAATCGCTCGGGAAGTCTAATGACATTGACTTTGAAAAATAACCTGACTAGAACAAAGTGTATCAGGAGGGTTCCTTATTTGCATTTCATTCAGGAGACATCCCACGTATGGTGTTCAGTTTTTTCCACTTGTCATTCATAGAAACATGACAAATAAGTTTTTAAAACTTCATCGGGGCAACCGTATGGTAGCCTAGTATGAGGGGGAGTTCAATTGTCTTTCTATTTTTTCCCCGAAAGAGATTGATACAAATACAATGAAAGTGGATCGCATTATCAAAGGCCTTGCATGAAAGATTCAACAAGTGTTTTAGGGTAACCTAATTATTACCAGTTGTGCTCAAGTAGTGGAAGTTTTCATTCTATACTTTTAAGATCACCATGATTATAGTAAGGATAAATCCCTTAAGAAGATTAAGGTGGGTTCGTATAGGGGTCAAAGATTGGAGTTAGTGGAGAGTCATTTCGAGCACAGGGAGGTTCTCACCAGCAGAGGGGATTGACACAGGGGAAGCAACCCCTAAGAGGTTATATTGATTAGCTGATCACAAATGTAATACCCATCAAGGCCAGGGGCACCAGGGCCACAACCAGTGTGGGAAGAGCCGACAGGGTCAGGATCAGAAAAATCGATCCCATGGGCAGGGCCAACTGGGCTATTATTTTGATGGTCCCTTTAGGAGGAATTCTTACACAAGTGGCTAGTGGGGCCACTCATTCGGGAGATGCCTTAGAGGCAACCATAATTTATGTATATGAAACCTGTAAATTATTATGTTTATGTTTATGGATCATATGCACAAGTTTTGTTTGACACTGAGGCATCTCATTATTTTGTTAATATTACTATTGGCATAACTTTGAGGCTTATAGATAGTGCCATCGAGATTTCTTACTCGTTTATACCTCAGTGTGTAGGAGTACAGCATTACGTCGTGAATGTAGATACATATCAATTGATATTGGTCATCTTTTTTTTGTCCGATTAGATGATATTAAACACGAGGTATTATGATACTATCTTGGTCATGGATTAGTTATCTCAGTATCGCGCACGATCGACTACAATGGGAAGACTATTACGTTATCTATTCATGGGCAAGCGATCTTTTTTATAGTTATTCCTAGGCTCAAGGGAATATCTAGCACACACCTATATTATATATATGCAAGAACATCGAAGGAGGTTAGGATTTCTTTATAAATAATACCAATAGTTAAGTATTTTACGGATGTAATTGAGTATTTATCGGGGTTACCACCTACTCGTGAGATTGATTTTATCATAGATATCGCATCATGAACTAGGACATAAAGAGGACACCTTATAGGATATCTATGTTAGAGATGAGAGAGTTGCAGGAGCATATAAATAACTTTTGATTTATGAGTTTATACGAAAGAGTATGTCTCCATGGAGAACTCTAACCATTTTTGTTAAAAAGAATGATGGTTCACTGTGTTTAAAAGTGGATTATCAGGAGCTGAATAAGGTCATGATATGAAAAGGTATTTGTTGTCGCGTATCGATGACCTATTTGATCAGATAAGAGAGCTTATTTATTTTTAATATTGACTTGGTTTATTGTATCACTAGTTGCAGATTCAGACGGAGAATATCCCGAAGTCGTCTTTTTTATATGCTATGGATCATATGAGTTTCGATTCATGCCATTTAAGTTGACTAATACTCCATCAATATTCATAGATTTGATGAGAATATTGTTTCAACCATTTCATTAATACGTTTACACACGGTCCGAGGATAAGCATGCACAACATCTGAGGACAATTTTGCAGACGCATCGGGAACCCAAGTTGCTTGTAAATTTCTCTAAGTATGGATTTTTGTTACAAGATATGTATTTTTTTGGGAACATTATATCGGAGGCTAGGATTTCTATAGATCCTAGCAAGGGGTCGATAGAGATAGAGTGAGGATAGTCAATGATAGCTACTAAAGTTAGGAGCTTCTTGTATTTAACAGGGTACTATAAGAGGTTCATTCAGTGGTTCTCAAAGAATGCGAGGTCGCGAACCCACATCACCCGAAAGGGGGTAACATTTGTTTGGGATAAGAATTTTAACAGGGCTTTTGAAGAGCTGAAGGAGAGGCTCCTGAACGCATCCGTACTTACCATGCTATGCAATGAGGTGTAGTACATATTTTATACAAGTTAATCACTATAGGGACTATGATGGTTACTTATGTAGGAAGAAAGGCCCATAGCTTATGGTTCCCGTAAGCTTAAGCCTCAAGGGAAACTACTCCACCAATGACTTGGAATTGATTGCAATAGTTTTTATGCTTTGTACTTGGAGACACTATTTGTTAGGTAAGAGATTATCATTATTCTAACACCATAAGGTCCTTCAGTATCTATTCACTCAACAAAAGTTGAACATGTATTAAAGGAGGTGGATTAGTGAAGGAATATTAATTCTCTATTTGGTATCATTCAAGAAAAGCGAACGTGGTAGCAAAAACCATGAGTCATCGATCGACAATTAGTTTATTATCTTTATGAGGAGAGTAGAGGAATAGTTTACTTATTATATATGCAGAGTATCTAGATACTTTTTGTATAATTAACGTAGTGGAGGCATTTATGGCAGTGGTGACCGTTACTCCAGATATTATTTGATGAGCAATTCAGGCCTAAAATTGGACTCTTTTTATTAAGAGGAGGAAAAGGAGCTATTTTTTGAAGGAGTTCCCTTTCACTCTACCAGCTCAGATGGAAGTTTATTTTTCAGGAGCAATTAGTTATGACAGGCAATCTCGAGCAATGGAATGAGGTTTTGACCAAGGCGCATGCTTCACGGTTCTCGATGCATCTCGGGGTATAAAAATATATCATTATATAAGGAGAAAGTATTAGTGGGCAGCCACGAAGGGGGATATAGTGGAGTTTGTGTCTAAGTATCACACATATCGATTAGTGAAGGTAGAGCACTAGACTATTTAGAGACTTACAGTTGCTAAAGATATCGTTATGGAAGTGGGATAATATCGATGAATTTCATAATGAGGTTACTTAAGTCCCAAAGGGTACATGATACAATTTGGGTTATCATTGAAAGACAAATGAAAGTGACCGACTTTTTTCTACTATAGTCAGATTATGTAGTAGAGAAATACGCTTGACTCTTCATTTCACAGATTGTGCCTCTACACATGGTACCGCTCGATATTGTGTGCAGTAAGGAACACGCTTTTGTTTCTTGGTTCTAGGGGATATTTTAAGAGGCTATGGTGGTATAATTTCATATGAGTACGATATTTCACCCTCAGATGAAGTGACAGACTGAGGAGATGAACCAGATTCTAGAGGGCATGTTATGTGCTTACACATTAGACTTCACGGTAATTGTGACCAATACTTCCACTTATAGAGTTTACTTATATTAATAATCATCATCACCACGCTACTAGTATAACACCATACAATTCTTTATATGACTAGTAATTTTGTTCTCTAATTTGTTGGTTAGATATGAGGAATAGTAAAATATTCGGGTCGAATTATGTTTGGATCACCTCATAGTAGGTAGCGCTCATCAGAGAGCGTATGAGGACTGTCCCGAGTAGATAAAATAGCTATGTAGATAGGAGTAAGTTATAGATGGAGTTTTATGTGTGGGTCTATGATCGAGTGGAAAATTGAGCGTCCGTGTAAATACGCTAGTCGTTGTTATCGGCTTCCAACTACAATACAAAAACCTAAACTATAACTACACTCTTGCGGAGTATAGTGGCTAGTCTGGGTATCGAATCCTCAGGGAACTAGGACGAGTGAACGTGACGACAAAGGTAAGACTGTTAACCCTAACTTGACTCTAAAAAGAAATAAAAAAATGATTGAGATGGGAAATAACTAATTAACTAAATGCAAACTCTAAATTACTTAAAAGACTGAAGATGATTGAACTAGACTTAAACTATATGATGAGGAAAACAGGACGGGAATACAATCCCTCAACCCTAGTGTATTGATGGTATAAAACTAATCATAAATTTAAGTGATTAATTAGACCCAGAATTTAGTACTCCCAAGCATTACGTATATGAGGTTCAAGCCTGCACCATACTTAATCAGAGGATGAGTAAATCGGTATTGCGATAGTTACACTCAAATTGCATTCTGAAGCATCCCGGTTACCCTAAAGAAAACGAGATCCAAAGATCTACAATTGTCGTGTTGCTACACAATACGATCATAATAAATCTTTAAATTTAGAGGATTAATTTCATACACTTCCAACTTCCACATCAAGTTGACTTCATGTATCCCGGCCTTTAAAAAGTTTAACCTACCATGATGAAATTAATGAAAACGATTGTTGAATTACAAGAAATCAAGATTACACTAAGGGAGAATTGAAGAATGATGTAGATGAAGCACCTTATACCTTTGACTTGCTTAAGTCTATACTGTATAAGTGTTCATCTAGTTTGGAAATAGTGAAAAAATTGGTTGTCCATCCTAGAATCCAAAGAACCTCAGAATCATTCTCTCTAATCCTCTTCAATGATCCATGAAGGTATAAATTGAATCACACTACACACAATTAGAAGTGCATACATGTGTATATATTGCTTAAAATTGATTGTGTGATTAATTCCCCTTAAAATGTGGTTTTAATTATTTTTTGGGAATTTTTAAACATTTTTTAAACTTTTTTTAAATAAATGTTTTCATTAATAAAATGTGTTTATATAATTTGTGGGGTAAAATTTCTATTTTAAAAACTTCATTTTTGATTGGAAAGTTTGTTTGGGTAGAATGCAAATGCGCTAGAGACTTCAGGGGGCTGCTTGTAAATATTTTAGACGCGCGTTTGTACACCTGTCACATGCCAACACTTGTCACTTTCTTGTTGCATCAGTTTGTGTTTGTTATGTGAGAGGATTGCCTAGTGTTTTTCTGGACGTTGGATCATTCCTAATCGATGGACTGCATGTGTTTTTAATCAATCCTGGTGGTATATCTATGAACCAATCACAATCATCTTAACCACCGCTATTTCATAACCCTTGGATCAAGTCAAAATTAGAAAGACTTGATCTCAGCCATTGATTCTCTTCGTCGTTCCAGAACCTTCCCTCACCCCTATATAAACCCTCCACTTCTCAGCATTTCAAGACTTTTGGGCATTCGTCATTTCTGAGAGAAAAAAAAAAGAGAAGAGAGAAGTGAGAGAGAAGAGAGAAAAGAAAAGAGAGAAGAGAGAGAAAGGGAAAACTGTTAGCCAAACCCTAACCCTAACCCTAAACACTTCATTTTCTGAATCAAACCTTCGTTTATATAACACCCCAAACACAACCTTGAGTGTTTGAGAGAGAGTGGTTTGTTCATTTGATGCTGTAACCTCTTTGTCTATGATCTTGTTTACAACTTAAACATTCGTGTAAAGATCTGTGTTTCTTTTTCATAGAAACTTTAGATCTACATTCTGCATGTTACATTTTCACTAGATCTGCATATTTCTTACTTGATTTAAGAAAATCTTTACTGATTTGGTTTTGAAAATGTTTTATGGTTTTTATTCTTACGAAACTTAACCTTGACCTAGTTGGATTCACACTTGGAGATTTTCAATCTCAAAAATATTTTTAAAACCGAGATTGATTAAGATCTTGACCGATTTAGAAGCGAGATATCCGTGGAATCTGGGTTATATTAAAGGTCAAAAAGGTTTTTAGTTCTGTAAGAAAGAAAGAAAATAAAATCACAGCATATAGTCTTTATATGTAATTTTTATAGGACTGTCTGTAAATCTAAGTGTGTGTGAGTTCATGCATGTTGATAGGAATCACTTCACAAACACTTAACACACTACTACACTGGAAGTGTTGTGTATAAGATCAAAGATCATTGAGTCGACGTAAGGAAGCTAAAGCAAAGGAAGTTATCAAACTGAAAGAACATCATCAACAATCAGATCTATGAGAAGTTAGAAGGACACCAAGTGGGGTATATTCCTAAACTTAGAATAGGTTGATTTGTGTGCATGTATGTTGTATTGTTTGTAACTATTATTTGTTATTAGTGGATTTTTGTTTCTGTGACTTAGAAGTCACCGTGGATGTTTCCTCTGTTGGGAGAGGTTTTACCACGTTAAAAACCGTGTGTTGATTATCTTCATCTCCTCATCTCAGTCTATAGGGTGCTGAATTTTTAAAACTGTCTTGTTTTAAAAACTGATTACAAAGTCTTGATTACTCTCGTACATAAGTTTTTTTTGTAAACACATCTTGTTGTTTATAATTTTTATTTTCAAAAGAAAAGGGTTTCTTCAACAAACATCTCGGAGTTGCTTATATAGTTTAATCTTGTATTAAACGGCATTAGCAACGTTTTTCAATTGGTATCAGAGCCCTGTTAACTTTTATTTCAAAAAGATCTTGTGTTTCTGAAATTGTTTTCTGAAAAACCTAACTATGGACGAGAAGAATGAAAGGTTTGGTAATCTGTCTAGACCTCCACTCTTTGATGGAAACAACTTTGCTTACTGGAAAGTAAGAATGGTTGCCTTCATCCAAGGGACTTTAGGAGATGATGTCTGGGACATTATTGAAAATGGATACACTTATCCTACTAAACCAGCCACTGAAGGAAGCGATGAGAGGGTAAAGAAAATCTTAAGTGAGTTTACACAAGAAGAGAAAACTATTTCTCGAAATAATAATAAAGGCAAGAATGCCATTTTTATGTCTATTAATGAGTATGAGTTCAAGAGAATCTCATCTTGTGCCACTTCTAAGGAAGCTTGGCACACATTAATCACTGCCCATGAAGGAGACTCAAGAGTTAAAGCTGCTAAAACTCAAATGCTTACCTACCAGTACAACTCTTTGATTATGTCTGACTCTGAGTCTTTTGATGACTTTTACATGAACTTAACTGATATAGTTACTAAGTTGCATGCTAATGGTATAACTTATGATAGGAATGAAATTGTCTCTAAAATTCTAAGATCATTACCACAAAAGTTTGACAGCAAGAGGTATGCTATTGAGGAAATGAGTGATCAAAATCTTACCCCTGAGTTACTCAGTAGCAAACTTAGGACTGTGGAAATGGAATTAGACTTTAAGAAACAATTAAATCATTCACAAAGAAAACAGCCCAACTCTAACTTGAGTTTTGCCTCTAAGATATCTAAACTTGAGACTAATTTGATCAACTCTAACTCTGATGAGGAGTGTGATATAGACAAACTAGATAATCAGATTGCCTTAATGTCTAAATAATTTAAGAAAATTGTTAAATTTAGAAACAAACAGGCAACTAAAGAAGGCAAGCCTAATTATCCTACTCTGTCTAATCCCAAACCTCATGAGAGAGGTCTTGACAAACATCCTAAGGACAACAACTCCAGACCCACTAGAGACCTTAAAAAGATTGAATGTTTTAGATGTGGGAAACTATGTCACATTGCTCACGATTGCAGAGTTAATCTGAATAAAGCCAACACACACAATAGAGCCAATGTCTGTAAAACTTGGAATGATTCAAGTGACTCTGATGAAGAGGAACTTGAGTCATCAAATGTACTTGACCCTTGCATGTCCTTTTATGCTAAGATCATTTACAATGATGATATGCCTGTGTGTGATAATGATACTCCTACTCCTGCTTGTGTGAATACTGCTTTGACTGGCCTAGATGCTTTATTATCTGAAAATGTTGCTAGTTCTAGTTCCGTGTGTGTGAGTCAAAGTGACCTCGATAACGACGATGTAAATGGGTGCGTGAGTACTAAAACTGAATCGTTAGGGGTCACTACACACACTTCACTTAGCGACTCAGACACAGATGACCTCCCAGATATTCATACTTTGTATGCTAAGACTCTAAAAAAAGGAACTAGACTGGAGAAGACTGTTAGAGACCTGACTAAGAAATTAGGTGATCTAAGTCTTATTGTGAAGTTGAATGCTGAAGAGTACACTAACCAGTGTCTGACTCATCAATCTAAAATTGAAACTTTTGATCAAAAATTAAAAGAGTTGACTAAAACTAATGAAACCTTGGAAATGAAATACAAGGGAACATTATTAGAACTGGAGGAAGCAAAAGCAAAGACAGCTACTGTTTTCAAAAAAAATTCTAAGTTTGAAAGCAATTCAAATTGTTTTACTGACTTTGTTGTTGACTCCAAGACCAATTCTGATGATAGAACCGGTATTGGATTTTGCCCTAAGAACAAACCACAAACTACAAATCTTGAACCTATTAAGTTTGTGTCTGGGGGCAAAAGACCAATTGAAACATGTCCAGATTTTCATTTTATTAAAAAGGAATTTGATCAAAAGCAACAACAGAAAGACATTGGAGAGTCTAGTAATTCTAAGGCTGACGCTACACTTAAGACTAAATACGTCTGTCCTTTGATTAGAAAGGCTGAATCTACCTTTAAAACCATCCCTCCTAGGAATAGGACTGCTGAACAGAATGCTGTTAAACCCATCTTTAGAAGTTTTCCTAAGGAAATTCATCCCTCAAGCAATCAATATTTCTCGTACTGTGAGGTTTATGGTCATTCCTTTGAAGGTTGTTATGCTAGGTGTCTAAACACCCCTGTGTACAACTCTTCTGTCTACAAGAACTTTAACTATTCTAGGCAAAATCGTAACCATTATGTCCTTCCAAGACAACCTGACAAGAACTCTAACTACAGGAATAGAAAGACCAAAACTAAGAGTTCATTTAAGAGAAAGGCTCCCAGAAACTTTCCTAAACCAAAAGCTCAAATTTTCCACAATAATCAGTTTGCTGCTCCAAATGTTTTTCGACAAAAAGTTGTTTCTCGAAAATTTTATCAAATGAGGGCAAACTTGCGCAAAATTAAAACTAGAGCTATTTGGGTTAGAATAGATGATATTTTACCCCAAATGAAGTGTAACATTGTTATCACTGCCTTAAAAGCTGAACACACTTCATCTGGTTGGTATTTAGATTCAGGATGTTCCAAATATATGACAGGAGATGAAACCAAACTTTTAAACAAAACCAGATTTGCTGGTGGGAAAGTAGTTTTTGGTGACAGAGTTTCATCCCAGATCATAGGTAAAGGAACCCTAAAAGAAGAAGGAATGCCAGTTCTGGAAAATATACTTTTAGTTAAAGGCCTTAAAGCCAACCTCCTAAGTATATCACAATTTTGTGACTCTGACCATACTGTTACCTTTTCAAAGAACAATTGTAAAATTCTAAATGATAAAGGTAAATGCATTATTACCGGATTTAGAACACCTGACAATTGTTATACTGTCAATACTGGTTCTGAAACCTGTAACATTGTCAGAATGGATGACAATGAAATCTGGCATAATCGTATGGGTCACCTGAGTTATGATATCCTTGGTAGATTGTCTAGTTAAGAGATTGTTAGAGGAATTCCTAAAATTAAACCTGTTTCAAGTGTTGTCTTTGGTCATTGCCAGGAAGGAAAAATAGTTAAGACTTCGCATAAAAAGGTTAAAGACATTCTCACCTCTAGACCTCTAGATCTCATCCATATGGACCTTATTGGTCCCTCTAGAACTGTTAGTCTTTGTGGACACAGTAATATCCTTGTCATGGTTGATGATTTCACACGATTCACTTGGGTTGCCTTCTTGAAACAAAAATCTGACACGTTTCAGAATTTTTTGAAAATTATACTAAGAATTGAAAATGAGAAGGACACACAAGTCAATCGCATTCGTAGTGATAGAGGGGGAGAGTTCATAGACACAGGAATAGTTGAATATTGTGACTACAACGGTTACAAACATGAATTCAGTGCCCCTAAGACTCCTCAGCAGAATGGTATAGCTGAAAGGAAAAACCGAACTCTTCAAGAGATGGCACGTGTCATGTTGCATGCCAAATCTCTACCTAAATACTTCTGGGTAGAATCAATTAGAACTGGGTGTCATATCATTAATAGGGTTTACCTTAGGAAAAACTCTAAACAAACCCCTTATGAGTTGTGGTACGGTAAGAAGCCTAATCTGAAATATCTAAGAACTTTCGGAAGTCAGTGTTATGTTTGTAAAGACAGAGAACATCTGTCTAAATTCGAAACGCGTGGTAATAAAGCCATATTCTTAGGATACTCTCCAAACAGTCGTGCTTATCGTATATATAATCTGCGTACTAAGGCCCTTATGGAATCGATAAATGTAATTGTAAGCGACACTATTGTCGAAAATAAGATATCTGAATCACCTATTGTGGTTGAATCTGAAAATGATTTCAAAACTGATTCACCAGAAATAGATGACTCATTACCTAGTGAGAGTCCAGAAGTACCTGGCTGGGTCTCTAAAGATCATCCCATTGACAACGTGGTCGGTAATCCTAATGAGCCAGTTCGTACTAGATCCCAGTTAAGAAATTATGCTAATTATGCATGTTTCGTCTCCCTTGTGGAACCGAAAAATGTTAATGAAGCATTGAATGACACACACTGGATTTCTGCAATGCAGGAAGAACTTTTACAATTTGTCATTCACGATGTCTGGTATCTTGTACCGCGGCCTCAAAATAAAAATGTTATTGGGACGCGTTGGATTTTTAAGAACAAATCTGATGAAAATGGGGTAATCCTTAGAAACAAAGCTAGACTAGTTGCTCAAGGTTACTCACAAATAGAAGGAATAGATTTTAGCGAGACTTTTGCCCCTGTCACTCGTCTTGAATCTGTTCGACTTCTTTTCGCCATAGCGTGTCACTTAAAATTTACACTTTATCAAATGGATGTCAAGTCTGCCTTCCTCAATGGAATTCTGTCCGAAGAAACATATGTAGAACAACCCAAAGGGTTCATTGACCCTAAATACCCTAACCATGTCTTTCGTCTAAAAAAGGCTTTGTATGGCTTAAAACAAGCTCCTAGAGCTTGGTATGAACGCCTTTTCAACTTTTTGTTGGATAAGGGTTTTAAGAGAGGAGGAAATGACCAGACTCTCTTTGTCAAACATTTTGACAAAAACATTATTATAGCCCAAGTCTATGTAGACGACATCATTTTTGGGTCTACTTCAACATCTGAAGTTAAATCCTTTTCTGCTATTATGCATAAGGAGTTTCACATGTCCCTTATGGGGGAGCTACAACTTTTCTTAGGATTTCAAGTGAAACAGAATTCTGATGGACTATTTGTCTCTCAAACTAAGTATGCCTTAGATCTTGTTAAGAAATTTGGTTTAGATAATGTAAAGTTACCAAAACGCCTATGAGTACTACTGTTAAATTATGTAAAGATGAAAATAGAAAGTCAGTTGATTCCAAATTTTATCGTAGTATGATTGGTAGCCTACTCTATTTAACTGCCTCTCGACCAGACATAATGTATGCTGTATGTCTGTGTGCTCGTTACCTGAATAACCCTAAAGAGAGCCATTTATTGAGTGTAAAACGTATAATAAAGTATATAAAGGGCACTCTCAATCTTGGACTTAGGTACACTAATGATACCTGTAGCACTATCATAGGGTATACTGATGCTGATTGGGCCGGGTGTACTGATGACAGTAAAAGTACATCAGGTGCCTGTTATTATGTCGACAATAATTTAGATGGTTGGAGTAGCAAAAAACAGAATTGCACATCTTTATCTACGGCTGAGTCCGAATATATAGCAGCAGGAAGTTGCTGTGCTCAGTTGTTATGGATAAAACAAATGTTAAGCGATTATGGGATTAAAGAAGATCAGTTACAATTGTATTGTGATAATCAAAGCGCCATTAACATATCTAAAAACCCGGTTCAGCACTCGCGAACTAAGCATATTAAAATAAGGCATCATTTTATACGCGAACTTGTTGAAACTAAGGAATTAAAAATCCATTACCTGCCTACTGATCTGCAACTTGCAGACATGTTCACTAAACCTTTAGACTATAACAAATTTATGTATTTACGTAATTCTATAGGTATGGTATGCGCTGATTAAATTCTTAAGACCTTAAGTTTTACCCTTTGTCCATTTGAGACAAAATGGGGGAGAAATTTGAGTCTTACGGGTTCAATGTTTTGTTCACATTTCATCTAAACTGCTTGATCTTACTGTGTATATTTGCAGGAATCTCTTCTACTGATTGTCAACCATTTCTAGTGTACAATTTTGTAAATAGTTGAGTTATGCAATTTTTGACTTTCTAGGAAATGGGTAGATAGTATCTTTGTATAGGACTAGGTTTTATTTTTTTGGTTCCCTAAGAGTTTTAAGCTAACTCAAAGGAGATTTTATCTCATATTTCCAAAGGGGGAGATTGAAGCACCTTATACCTTTGACTTGCTTAAGTCTATACTATATAAGTGTTCATCTAGTTTGGAAATAGTGACAAAATTGGTTGTCCATCCTAGAATTCAAAGAACCTCAGAATCATTCTCTCTAATCCTCTTCAATGATCCATGAAGGTATAAATTGAATCACACTACACACAATTAGAAGTGCATACATGTGTATATATTGCTTAAAATTGATTGTGTGATTAATTCCCCTTAAAATGTGGTTTTAATTATTTTTGGGAATTTTTAAACTTTTTTTAAATAAATGTTTTCATTAATAAAATGTGTTTATATAATTTGTGGGGTAAAATTTCTATTTTAAAAACTTCATTTTTGATTGGAAAGTTTGTTTGGGTAGAATACAAATGCGCTAGAGACTTCAGGGGGCTGCTTGTAAATATTTTAGACGTGCGTTTGTACACCTGTCACATGCCAACACTTGTCACTTGCTTGTTGCATCAGTTTGTGTTTGTTATGTGAGAGGATTGCCTAGTGTTTTTCTGGACGTTGGATCATTCCTAATCGATGGACTGCATGTGTTTTTAATCAATCCTGGTGGTATATCTATGAACCAATCACAATCATCTTAACCACCGCTATTTCATAACCCTTGGATCAAGTCAAAGTTAGAAAGACTTGATCTCAGCCATTGATTCTCTTCGTCGTTCCAGAACCTTCCCTCACCCCTATATAAACCCTCCACTTCTCAGCATTTCAAGACTTTTGGGCATTCGTCATTTCTGAGAGAAAAAAAAAAGAGAAGAGAGAAGTGAGAGAGAAGAGAGAAAAGAAAAGAGAGAAGAGAGAGAAAGGGAAAACTGTTAGCCAAACCCTAACCCTAACCCTAAACACTTCATTTTCTGAATCAAACCTTCGTTTATATAACACCCCAAACACAACCTTGAGTGTTTGAGAGAGAGTGGTTTGTTCATTTGATGTTGTAACCTCTTTGTCTATGATCTTGTTTACAACTTAAACATTCGTGTGAAGATCTGTGTTTCTTTTTCATAGAAACTTTAGATCTACATTCTGCATGTTACATTTTCACTAGATCTGCATATTTCTTACTTGATTTAAGAAAATCTTTACTGATTTGGTTTTGAAAATGTTTTATGGTTTTTATTCTTACGAAACTTAACCTTGACCTAGTTGGATTCACACTTAGAGATTTTCAATCTCAAAAATATTTTTAAAACCGAGATTGATTAAGATCTTGACCGATTTAGAAGCGAGATATCCGTGGAATCTGGGTTATATTAAAGGTCAAAAAGGTTTTTAGTTCTGTAAGAAAGAAAGAAAATAAAATCACAGCATATAGTCTTTATATGTAATTTTTATAGGACTGTCTGTAAATCTAAGTGTGTGTGAGTTCATGCATGTTGATAGGAATCACTTCACAAACACTTAACACACTACTACACTGGAAGTGTTGTGTATAAGATCAAAGATCATTGAGTCGACGTAAGGAAGCTAAAGCAAAGGAAGTTATCAAACTGAAAGAACATCATCAACAATCAGATCTATGAGAAGTTAGAAGGACACCAAGTTGGGTATATTCCTAAACTTAGAATAGGTTGATTTGTGTGCATGTATGTTGTATTGTTTGTAACTATTATTTGTTATTAGTGGATTTTTGTTTTTGTGACTTAGAAGTCACCTTGGATGTTTCCTCTGTTGGGAGAGGTTTTACCACGTTAAAAACCGTGTGTTGATTATCTTCATCTCCTCATCTCAGTCTATAGTGTGCTGAATTTTTAAAACTGTCTTGTTTTAAAAACTGATTACAAAGTCTTGATTACTCTCGTACATAAGTTTTTTTTGTAAACACATCTTGTTGTTTATAATTTTTATTTTCAAAAGAAAAGGGTTTCTTCAACAAACATCTCGGAGTTGCTTATATAGTTTAATCTTGTATTAAACGGCATTAGCAACGTTTTTCAGTAGAAGGAAGATTAGACAGAAGAAAGTAATCAACTAACTTGCCAAAGCACTAAAAGCATCAACTAAAATTACTTGTAATCACAGAAATCTGAACAAACTTCAATCTTGGATTTAAAATTGCAATAAATCTTCAAACCATGGTTTTAACTCTAAAGGGAAAAATTAGATGATTTTTCTGTCCCTTAAAATGATAATAAATCGGGTTTAAATACCCTACAAGACTCCATGAGTTATAGCTTAACCAGGACTCTCCATTGGAGGAAGAGTGAAAAACTAAAATTGCGACAGTAGACCGGTTTGGTCCTCCTTCGGTTTGGTCATGCTTGGATCCGGATCGGTCTTGTCCGGATCGGTTCTTTTAATTTCTGACCGAATAGGTCCTATCCAAAAAGGTTCTTTTAATTTTCATCAACTTCGATCCGTCTTCGGTCTGGGGTTCACTGGAACTTTGTATTCCGGATCGGTCCTG
Source organism: Sambucus nigra (assembly GCA_949130495.1). NCBI lineage: Eukaryota > Viridiplantae > Streptophyta > Magnoliopsida > Dipsacales > Adoxaceae > Sambucus > Sambucus nigra. Next base: position 17,190,210 of record OX422213.1, on the reverse strand, counting down.
TCTTTCTTTGACTTTTTCTTCTATCTTTGATTGCTCATAACTTTCACATCGAGACTCCGATTGAGGTGCCGATCTTTCCAGTGTTCTTGTAATTGAAATCTATTCAACTTTCCAGTTGGCCCCACCTCCGGAGTAAGGCTAAAAATTTACAAAAATGCCCTTTAACTCCCCCTTTCTTAGTTTTCTTTCACTATTTTGAGTTCTCTTTGGCACTAACTTGCATGAAATACCTGTAAAACACATAAGAGACACACAAAACAAGAAATACTTTCCAAAAAGGATTAGTAGCATAAATATGAGATAAATCCAATCTATTTATACTGCACGGGATCATAAAAATACCAAAATTAAGGGGATAAATGCGAAGAATTTATGCCTAATCAGTCTAAGTGCTTCTGAAGTTATCCTTGGTGAAGGGAGTTGTGAGGTTGGGGTCTAAGGGGAACTTATCACCCTGATACGTTGGTCCTTTCACAATCTTACATATGGTTGGCCGGTGTCATATCGTTTAGCCTTACCTGACTATCTTCCTCATGTACATGACGTTTTCCGTGTGTCCATATTGAGAAATTTCATGATGGACGGGTTGATATATTAGCATAATGATATTGATGGGCTTGAGCGACAATAGAATGGATGTTACAAGGAGAGACCGCGGTGTGTTTTGGCTGCAGAGAGAGCAGATTTTACACTCAAAGATCATTACTTTTGTTCTCGTCCAATGGGGACATCGCAGCAAGACAAAGTCTACTTGGGAGTGTGAGGATAACATGCAAGAGAGATATTTACAGATCTTTGATTCGTATACATAAAAATCGAATTTTGAGGGAAAAAATCTTTGTTTAAGGGGGAGGAATGTAGTATCTCGTATTTTTATGGAATTTATTTTACTGTTTAATTAATTATTAGTTACTTGATAGTCATATGTTTCATATGACATTTGGTATTTCATTTGGCAAGTTTATGCGTTGCATAGGTAGTGTTACGTAATTTAATTGCGCGTGGATTGGACAAGCATAATTACAGTAATTGACTAATTTTTATTAATTTATCAAGTAAAATATTTCAGTGACTTAGTCTTATGGGCATCTATAGAACGAACATGGGGCTAAGTGTCGGGGCTTTACTTACCTATATTATTTAATTGACATCGGGTTCCTTCGATCATGAAGTAGGTTCTTATAATACCGAGCCCCAACTTGTTAATAATTCAGATTTAAACTTATAAGTGACGCGTATCACCGAACTAATAAACTTAATTAAATAATTGAATCGCGGGATATTTAACCTTTTAGTAGGTTTGTGAGGTGTTTAGAGATCCCCGTTTGAATTAAGAATAGTGGGAACATGGTACATTGGGTTAATATATGGATTTGGCCAAGTTTTAGACTAGTTGGGGCTTATTTTTGGCCTTTTATGTTGAGGTTAATTTAGGGCCTAAACCTAATTATGAATTTGATTAATATAATAGACTAATTAACCTAACCTAAAACACTTAACATACTTTGGAAAAACCTTAGCTTCTAAGGAAGAAGATAAGGGAACCCTAGCTTTTGAGATTTTGAGATTTTGAGGTTGATTTCATACAATCGTCCTAGAGAAAAGTTTACTTTCTGTAGAAATGTGATTGGATTTGTGTTTTGTAGTAATTATATGTTGGAATTTGTAGACATGATTAATTTAATTCGATTTACTTAACTATTGAACTCAATTTTGTAATTAGAGTAGATTGAATTGAGAATGCTAGTTGAGTTATTGATGAACACATGATATTAGTTATTGAATGAACAAATTAACATATGAATACTTGTAATTCTATTGTAGAAATCATTAGATTTGTTTCGAACATGTTGTAATGTGTAAAATCCCTAAGTTAATTGCACAAATGGATTGGAAAACGTAGGTAAATTCAACTATTTTTATTGAAGAATATGAGGTTATGTTTAATTGGCTAAATCATAAAATTGAAACCTTAATCTTGTTATAACTGTTTATAACTTATATAAACTTATTTTCTACACTTAAAAGTTGAACATATGTTGAGAGGATGGGTTATTTTGCTGTGTAGAGGCTTTAATTTTGGTTTTTAATTGGGTTTGGATTCCATGGACAAAGATTAAAATAAGAGAAAATGACTCAACACCGGGCCCGTTGGATAGATCCAGACCAAACTCGGATCAATTCGGCCCTATATGCGACTCTATTTCAGGTAACATTTTGAAACACTAGGGTTGGTTTTTAAATTGGTATACTAGAAGGCACCATAAGATAAATTAAAATAAGTATATATCTAGTAGGTTTGCGAGTCGGTACCTACTTTTAGAAACCTTCAGGTTTAGGTTAAAATTTATAAAATTAGTTAATGTTAAACATGCGTAATAGAATGAAATAAAAGAGATCATATTTATATCCCATTGAGTAGGGTTGTTGCAGATTTATTTAGTTGATGTGACTCATATTATGGCCATCTCGAGGGGGGTCTGAGGAGATCATCCCTCCCATCCTTTCCTTTAGACGTGCGCCCGGGATTGCGTCCTTTCTCGGGGTGCTCGGCCATCGTCGATGTGGGGTAATATGTAGAGATAGAGATGGATGCCTATTTTTCACAAAACAAGCAAAAAAAATATTGCCACCTCCACTACACTAAAACTGGTGCATAGTCATGGCCAAAGTCCCTGACCAAGACTGTGTGTCGTGACCATTTCGAGCGCAACCAATTTCATGGGTCGCGGCCCCAAGTCCGTGACTAATATGGGGTCACGGCCCTGAGGGGGTCACGGTAGATGGTCATGGACTTGGGTCGTGACCCACATCCCGATGTAAAAAAATGGTCACGGCCAAAGTCCGTGACCCCCAATCGTGACGAAAACAAAAGGGGAAAAAATGGCCGTAGCCAAAGTCCGTGACCCACACCGTGATGAAAAAAATGGTCGCGACCATAGTTCAAGACCCATACTGCGACCATTTATCATCACGATTGGGGGTCATGGACTTTGGCCGCGACCATTTTTAAACACGACGAAAAAAATAAAAATTGTCATGGACAAAGCCATCACCACATTTAACTATAATAATAAAAAAATTAGGTCCAATCCTAAAATTGGGGGTCCTGTGACTCCGCGGCCGGTTGCAACGTGTAACTTTGGAAGCGCACAAGGTGTTACAAATATTTATTAAATGAAAAATAATAAAAAATCACAAATTGCTAATCGGGAACGGTATTAATAAACTAATATACATACAAACATAAAAATAATTATAAGCCTTAATAATTCACAAACAAAAAAAAAAGGCAAAGCTTCTCCTATTTTCTGGACATTCCAAAACCTGTAAATATAAAACCTGCTTATTATAAAGCCCGCGCGACCATAAAATTTGACAATCAAATTATAAAAGCTCGCACGGCCATAAAACCAAACAATAAAACTATAAAAGCTCGCACGGCCGTAACACATAAATAATATATTCTTGAATGTCAACAACATTATATAAACAATCTTCATATTGTAAACCATTGCCTTTTTCATGTGTTCCACATGCAAAAAAGCAAACGATACAATGTTATCATGCAAAAAATAGGATTAAAAAAATTATATCAGTAGCCAAGTAGTTTAAAAAAATTGTATTCAAGTAGAAAAATTCCATATACGAGTTATAATTATCAACATATCAGTTCCTACGAGTTACTTTTGTCCCGTGCGAGGTGTCGGTGCCACTCAAGGGGCTATTTCGGGGTTTCCCCCTCTAGCGCCATGTTTTAAGCCTAAGTATAGACATTTTTAAATTATCATCGTATTCTTAAACTTGGAGTCTGGTGACCATGCGGACAGTTCCTACGAGTTACATTGGTCCCGTGCGAGGTGTCGGTGCCTCTCATAGGGCCGTTTGGGGGCTGTTTCGAGTTTTTTCCCTATAACGCCATGTTTTGAAGCCTAAGTCCTGATATATGTCAATTATCCTCGTATTCTCAAATCGGGAGTCCCGTGATCACGTGGTCTATTCGTACGAGTTACATTAGTCCCGTGCGAGGTGTTAGTGCCTCTCATGGGGCCGTTTGGGGGCTATTTCGGGTTTTCACCCTCTAACGCTATGTTTTTTAGCCTAATTCCTAATATATGAAAATTATCCTCGTATTCTCAAACTTGGAGTCCCGTGATCGCGCAGTTTCTTCGTACGAGTTACATTGGTCCCGTGCGAGGTGTTGGTGCCTCTCATTGGGCCGTTCGGGGGTTGTTTAAGGTTTTCTCTCTCTAACGCCATGTTTTTAAGCCTCAGTCCTAATGTTTTCAAATTATCCTCGTATACTCAAATCGAGAGTCCCGTGATCGCACAGTCAGTTCCTATGAATTACATTGGTCCTGTGCGAGGTGTTGATGCCTCACTCGGGGCCATTCGAGGGCTATTTTCGATTTTCACCCTTTAGTGCCATATTTTTAAGCCTAAGTCATGATATATGAAAATTATCCTCGTATTCTCAAATCGGGGGTCCCGTGATAGCGCGGTCTGTTCGTACGACTTAAATTGGTCCCGTGTGAGGAGTGGCTCTCGTGGGGGCGTTCGGGTACTGTTTCAGGTTTTTGCCCGCTAACCCCATGTTTTTAAGCCTAAGTCCTGATATTTTCAAATTATCATCTTATTCTTAAACATGGAGTACCGTGATCATGCGGTCAGTTCCTACCAGTTAATTGGCTCCATGCGAGGTGTTAGTGTCTCTCACGGGTCCGTTCGGGGATGTTTCGGGTTTTTACCCTCTAACGCCATATTTTCAAGCCTAAGTCCTGATATATGCAAATTATCCTCGTATTCTCAAACCAGGAGTTTTGTGATCGTGCGATCCATTTGTACAAGTTACATTGGTCCTGTGCGAGGTGTTGGTGCCTCTCACGGGGTCGTTTGGGGGATGTTTCTAGTTTTCATCAACTAACGCCATATTTTTAAGCCTAAGTCATGTTTTTTTCAAATTATCCTAGTGTAATCAAACCGGGAGTCCCGGGATCTCACGGTCAGTTCCAACGAGTTACATTGGTCCCGTGCGAGGTATTAGTGCCTCTTATGGGTCCGTTTGGGGGTTGTTTTGTATTTTCATCCTCTAACGCCATGTTTTTAAGTCTAAATCCAGATATTTTCAAATTATCCTCATATTCTTAAATCGGCAGACCCATTATCATGCGGTGAGTTCCTACGAGTAACATTGGTCCCGTGCGAGGTGTTGGTGCCTCTAATGGGGCCGTTCGGGGGTTGTTTTGGGTTTTCATTATCTAACGCCATATTTTTAATCCTAAGTCTTGATATTTTCAAATTATTCTCATTTTTTAAAATCGGGAGTCCCTTTATCGCGCGGTCTGTTCATAAGAGATACATTGGTCCCCTCTGAGGTGTTGGTGCCTCTCACGAGGCCGTTCGGTGGCTGTTTTGGGTTTTCGCCGTCTAACGCCATGTTTTTAAGCCTAAGTCCTGATATTTTCAAACTATTGTCGTATTCTTAAACATGGAGTCCCAGTGATCATCTAGTAAGTTCTTAGGAGTTGCACTGATTCCATGCGAGGTGTCAGTGCCTCTTACGAGACCGTTCGAGGGCTGTTTTGGGGTTTCTCCCTCTAGCGCCATGTTTTTAAGCCTAAGTTTAGACATTTTTAAATTATCTTCATATTCTCAAATCGGGAGTCTGGTGACCATTCGGTCAGCTCCTACGAGTTACATTGGTCCCGTGCGAGGTGTCGGTGCCTCTCATAGCGTCGTTTGGGGGTTGTTTCATATTTTTCCCTCCAATGCCTTGTTCTGATCCTAATTCTTGATGTATGAAAATTATCCTTGTATTCTCAAACTCGAAGTCCTGTGATCGCGCAATCTGTTCATATGAGTTACATTAGTCCCGTGCGAGCTATTGGTGCCTCTCACGGGGCCGTTCGGGAGTTGTTTCGAAATTTTTCTCTCTGACTCCATGTTTTTAAGCCTTAGTCCTTATATATGCAAATTATCCTCGTATTATCCAATCGGTAGTTCCGTGATCACTCGGTTAGTTACTACGAGTTACATTGGTCCCGTACGAGGTGTTGGTACCTCTCAGTATGCCGTTCGAGGGCTATTTTGGGTTTTCGCCCTCTAATGCTATGTTTTTAAGCCTAATTCCTGATATTTTCAAATCATTATCGTATTCTCAAATATGGAGTCTTGTGATCAAGTGATCTGTTGGCATAAATTTACATTGGTCCCATGCGAGGTGTTGGTGCCTCTCACGGGACCATTCGAGGGTTGCTTCGGGTTTTCACCCTCTAGCGCCATGTTTTTAAGCTAAAGTTCTGATATTTTAAAATTATCCTCATATACTTAAACTGAGAGTCCCGTGATCACATGATCAGTTCCTACGAGTTACATTAGTCTCGTGTGAGATGTTGTTGCCTCTCACGAGGCCGTTCGGGGGCTGTTTCGGGTTTTCGCCCTCTAACGCCATGTTTTTAAGCCTAAGTTCTGATATTTTTAAATTATCCTCATGTACTCAAACAGGGAGTCCCATGATCATACGATCAGTTCCTACAAGTTACATTGGTCCTGTGCGAGGTGTTGGTGCCTCTCACGGGGCCATTCGGGGGCTGTTTTGAGTTTTCACCCTATAATGCCATGTTTTTAATCCTAAGTCCTGATATATACAAATTATCCTCATATTCTAAAATCGGTATTCCCATGATTGCTCGATCAGTTACTATGAGTTATATTAGTCCCGTGTGAGGTGTTGGTTCCTCTCATGGGGCCGTTCGGGGGCTCTTACGAGGTTTCACCCTATAACGCCATATTTTTAAGCCTAAGTCTTGATATATGCTAAGTATCCTCATATTCTGAAACTGAGAGTCTTATGATCATGCAGTCTGTTCATACGAGATACATTGGTCCCGTGCGAGGTGTTGGTGCCTCTCATGGGGCCGTTCGGGGGCTATTTCGAGTTTTCGCCCTCCAACGCCATGTTTTTAAGCCTAAGTCATGATATTTACAAATTATCGTCATATTATTAATCATGAAGTCCCATGATCATGCAATCAGTTCCTACGAGTTACACTGATCCCGTGCGAGGTGTCGGTGCCTCTCACGGGACCGTTTGGGGGCTATTTTGGGGTTTCTCCCTCTAACGCCATGTTTTTAAGCCTAAGTTTAGACATTTTCAAATGATCGTCATATTATCAAACCGAGAGTTCAATGACCACGTGATCAGTTCCTACGAGTTACATTGGTCCCGTGCGAGGTGTCGGTGCCTCTCACGGGGACATTAGGGGGTTATTTCGAGTTTTCTCCCTCTAACGCCCTGTTTTGAAGCCTAAGTCCTGATATATGCAAAATATCCTCGTATTCTCAAACTGGGAGTCCCATGATCATGCGGTCTATTCATACGAGTTACACTGGTCGCGTACGAAGTGTTAGTGCCTCTCATGGGGTCATTCGGGAGCTGTTTCGAGTTTTTTCCCTCTAACACCATGTTTTTAAGCCTAAGTCCTCATATATGCAAATTATCCTCATATTCTCAAACTGGGACTCCCGTGATCACTCGGTCAGTTATTATGATTTACATTGGTCCCGTGCGAGGTGTTGGGGCCTCTCACGGGGACGTTCAGGGGCTATTTCGGATTTTTTCCCTCTAACGCCGTGTTTTTCAGACTAACTCCTGATATTTTTAAGTTATCCTTGTATTCTCAAACCAGGAGTCCCGTGATCATGCGATATGTTCATACGAGTTACATTGGTCCCGTGCAAGGTGTTGGTGCCTCTTATGGGGCCGTTCGGGGGTTGTTTCGGGTTTTCACCCTTTAATGCCATGTTTTTAAGCCTAAGTCCTAATATTTTCAAATTATCCTCATATACTCGAACCGAGAGTCCTGTGATCAAATGATCAGTTTCTACGAGTTACATTGGTCCCGTGCGAGGTGTTGTTGCCTCTCACGGGGCCGTTCGGGGGTTATTTTGAGTTTTAGTCCTCTAACGCCATGTTTTTAAGTCTAAGTCCTGATATTTTCAAATTAACCTCTAATTCTCAAAATGAGAGTCCTGAGATCGTGCAGTCAGTTCCTATATGTTACATTGGTCCCGTGCGAGGTGTTGGTGCCTCTCATGGGGCCGTTCGAGGGCTATTTCAGGTTTTCTCCCTCTAACGCCATGTTTTTATGCCTAAGTCCTGATATTTTCAAATTATCCTCATATTCTCAAACTAAGAGTTCTGTGATTGTGCAGTCAGTTCCTACGAGTTACATTGATCACGTGCCACATGTCGGTGCCCTTTACGAGGCCATTCGGGAGCTATTTCGAGTTTTTGTCCTCTAACGCCATGTTTTTAAGACAATGTCTATATGTTTTCAAATAATCATCATATTCTCAAATCAGGAGTCTGGTAAGCACGCGGTCAGTTCCTACGAGTTACATTAGTCCCTTGTGAGGTGTTGGTGCCTCTCATGTGGTCGTTCGGGCATTATTTCGGGTTTTCATCTTTTAACGCCATGTTTTTAAGCCTAAGTCCTGATATTTTCAAATTATTCTCATATTCTCAAATCAGGAGTCCCGTGATCTCATGGTCAGTTCCTACGAGTTACAATGGTCTCTTACGAGGTGTTTATTCCTCTCATCGAGCCGTTCGAGGGCAGTTTTGGGTTTTCGCCCTCTAACGCATTGTTTTTAAGCCTAAGTCCTGATATTTTCAAATTAACCTCAAATTCTCAAATCAAGAGTCCCAAGATCATTAAGTTAGTTACTACAAGTTACATTGGTCTCGTGCGAGGTATTGGTGCCTCTCACGGGGCCTCTCGGGGGTTATTTCTGGTTTTCGCCCTCTAACGCCATGTTTTTAAGCCTAAGTCTGGATATTTTCAAATTATCCTCATATTCTCAAATCAAGAGTTTCGTGATCACGCGGTCAGTGCCTACGAGTTACATTGATCCAATGCTAGGTGTCGGTGACCCTTATGAGGCCGTTCAGGAGCTGTTTTGGGTTTTTTCCCTCTAACGCCATGCTTTAAGACAAAGCCTAGATGTTTTTAAATTTTTGTGGTATTCTCAAATCGGGAGTCCAGTGAGCACACGGTCAGTTCTTAAGAGTTACATTGGTCCCCTACGAGGTGTTAGTGCCTCTCATGTGGACGTTCGGGGGCTGTTTTGTTTTTGTCGTCTAACGCAATGTTTTTAAGCTTAAGTCCTGATATTTTCAAATTATCATTGTATTCTCAAACTAAGAGTTACATGATCGCGCAGTCAATTCCTACGTGTTATATGGGTCCCGTGCCAGGTGTCGGTGCCCCTAACGGGGCCATTTGGGGGTTATTTCTAGGTTTCCCCTCTTGTGCCATGTTTTAAGCCAAAGTCTAGTTGTTTTCAAATTATCGTTGTATTCTCAAACCAATAGTCCCGTGATTGCACGATCAGTCCCTACGAGTTACATTAGTCCCATGTAAGGTATTAGTGCCTCTCACGGGGGCCGTTCGGGGGCTGTTTTAGGGCATCGCCCTTGAACGCCTTATTTTTAAGCCCAAGTCTAGTTATTTTCAAACTATCATTGTATTCTCAAACTGGGAGAAACATGATTACGCGGTCAGTCCCGATGAGTTATATTGGTCCCGTGCAAGGTATTGGTGTCTCTCATAGGGCCGTTCAGGGGCTGTTTCGGGGTGTCGCCCTCTAATGCCTTGTTTTTAAGTCTAAGTTTAGATATTTTTGAATTATCATCTTATTCTCAAATCGTGAGTTCCGTGATCGCGCGGTCAGTCCCTACTAGTTACATTGGTCCCGTGCGAGGTGTTGGTGCCTCTCATAGGGCCTTTTGGGGGCTAGTTCGGGGTGTCGCCCTCTAATGCCTTATTTTTAAGCGTAAGTCTAGATATTTTTAAATTATCATCGTATTCTTAAATCGGGAGTCCCGTGATCATTCGGTCAGTTCCTACGAGTTACATTTGTCCTGTGCGAGGTGTCGGTGCCTCTCATAGGGCCGTTTAGGGGCAGTATCGGGGTGTCGCCCTCTAACGCCTTGTTTTAATCCAAAGTCTAGATATTTTTGAATTATAATCATATTCTCAAACTGAGAGTCACGTGATCACATTGTTAGTCCCTACGAGTTACATTAGTCCCGTGCGAGATGTCGAAACCTCTCACGAGGCCGTTCGGGGGATGTTTAAGGGGGTCACCCTCTAACGCCTTATTTTTAAGCCCAAGTCTGTATATTTTCGAACTATCATCATATTCTCAAATCGAGAGTCACGTGATCTCATTGTTAGTCCCTACGAGTTATATTGGTCCAATGCGAGGTGTACGTGCCTCTCACGGGGCCGTTCGGGGGATGTATCAGGGTGTCTCCCTTAAGGCCTTGTTTTTAAGCCTAAGTCAAGATATTTTCAAATTATCGTTGTATTCTCAAACTGGGAGTACTGTGATTGCGTAGTCAGTCTCTACGAGTTACATTGGTCCCGTGCGAGGTGTTGGTGCCTCTCACGTGACCATGGTGAGTATGTTTCATTTATTCGCTAATAATGTTTATAGTGATTATTTATACATAGTTATGTTTCATTTCACATTATTAATTGTTTAACATCAAGATTTTAAAATTTATAGTATGTTTTATTTATGTCGTATTTATATTCGGTTTAATCACAACCCTAAATGTTAGAAATGCCTAGGGGTAACCAACTCAATGGCCATCTAAATGTTCAAATCCACCAGTCAATAACAATTCAAATAATAATGCGATATATTATAAATTCCTTAGGCCAACGAACTCAATGTACATCTAGATGTTCAAATCCAACAGTCAACAGCAATTCAAGAATGCCAAACAACTCAAAGCAAGTGTTATATAACAAGTAAAAAGGGTGAAAAGGTAATAAGTAACACGTGTTAAAATGTTGAGAGAATTATAGTCGATAATATGTAACGCATCAAAGAGGTAACGTAATAATATATAACGCGAAAAAAAGGTAATGTATTATACTATTAAATACAGTCCAAATAGGTCATGTACAACGAGAAATGTAAAACAGTCAGAAATACATAAATGTCTAAAAGTGATATTAAAAAACATAACATACGATGAGATCTAAAATAGCATAGATGTGTTAATTAGCATAAATGTGTTAATTATACTCTTATTAATTTTCTGTGAAAGCATAAATGTTCTCAGGGTGTTAATTAGACACTTTTCATTAAAATATATAGAGAGAAAAAACTCACAATTTGAAGTTACATCAAAGTTTATGTCCAACTAAAATTGTTGGAATTCCTCCTCATCAAAACAACACAAAAATGTGTTAATAGAATAAAATCAAGATAGTTGTGCGATTAAAAAAGTTCATGTTAGCAATAATGAGACCTTATGAAACAACACCAACACGTGTAGTAAGAACTTTATTTTCACTCCTCATAACCCATTTGACTCCAAAGCTTAGCTAATATAAAAAAATCATATATAAATAATGTTGTATATATACATATATATATATATATTCTAAATTAGTTTAGTGTTTATAATTAGATCTCATTGTTGTATTAACTACTCAACAGACTAAACATGAACAGATGATAAAAGATTGTACTCGTTTTGGTAAAAATAAAAAATCATATTCTAAATCTAGGAAAATTTCAAAACTAAACCCCAAATAAGTATAAAAAATACCTCCAACCTGGAAAATACACCACGTTGTTTGCAATTAAGCCCCCAATCCAAACATGCATTTGAACCAAAGCCAAAAGTACACAAATACATGAAATTGAAAAGTTGAATAATGTCTGTCCATCGAGGACAAACCTTTGCAGATCAGCTGGACATCGAGGACGATCTAAATAAAAAATGGCTCCCAACTCACTATGCAATCCATGGCTGTGTTAAAACACTTCGCCGACCTCTGATGTCATCGAGCGTCCTCAATGAAACTTGACACGGTAGTTAATTTTTGCAATGAGTCATCGCTTACTGCTTGAAAGTTCTACTTAAATTACCAGCAACGCTGGTAATTTAACATACCAGTAACGTTATGATTTTTCGCATACCAAAAACGCTGAAACGCTCAAACACCCAACATCCAACAGATGACCAGGCTTAACATACCAGCAACGCTGAAAATATAAGCATGCCAAATGAAGAAACTATGTGGGGTATTTTTTTTTAAAAACAATCAAGCAACTATATAGACTATAAAAAAAATACCCCCACAAAATTCATCTGAATCATAAAATTATTTGTAAAAGTTTGATTCAAAGATAAGGAATGAGTGAACTGAGGCACAAAAACAAGTTTCTTCATGATAGAAAGATGTCGGAATAAATGTCTAAACTCTTATGCACTTGAATCATTGAGCTAATATAACTCTTATACACTTAAATAATTGCTAGGGTAATGAGCCATTGAAACTAAATTAACAAAAATAGCATAAGAGGGTGTGAAGAGATAATAAATTATATTGTTTTTGCCAAAAAAAAACATGAACTAAAAAACAGTGAATGAATTGAATAAAGTTAGCAAGACTAAAAGATCAAACCATTTTTCACACCAAATGTAAAATTCATACATTCTGAATAAATTATAAATGAAATACCAATATTTCCAGTGAGAAACAAATGATTGTAAATTAGAACCCAAACTCGGATACAAAGAAATAAAAAATAAAAAATACCTCTCAAATACAGAGAAAGCGAAATCAAACTGTTTGAGCAAGAGAACATCAAGGGCATATAACTACAAAATAGAACTAATTAGAAGAAAAATACACAGTCCAAACACACACAAAAACATACTCAAGTAATCTAGATATAACAAATGGTGAAAGATACCTCGAGGCAAAGAGAAAACCCCCAAAATTATAAAAATATAATAAAAACATTAGAAAATGAGGCTTAGATATGAACCTCCATCGCACCAGTTACTCACGAAACCTCCATCGCACCTGGGTTTTTTTTTCGTTTCCTCCATCGCACCTACTACCTATGAATGCTAATCCCTACCAGCATTTGGGGAAGAAACCTCGCACCTGCTACCCACCATCGCACCTTTTCCAATGCCAATCCCGACCTAGTACCAGCATTTGGGGAAGAATAAAGATATGATATGAGCGGGTAGGGGAATGAAAATATGAGGCACCTGGGTTTTGTTTTAGGATTGACATATGTCACAACCTAGATCTGTGACCCACCAACCGCGACCCATTAATGAAGTTAAGTCGCGTGTATATCGCCTATTGGTCAGGGCCCATAGTCGTGACCCATGCCAAGAAATGGTCACGACCCCCAACCGTGACCCAATATGTGTGTGTGTTTTGCTTCGTCAGGCCTATAGTCATGGCTCAAGTCCGTGATCCATCCGCGACCAAGCTTGGAGGGGTTTCGCGTGAATTTGGCGCCAAGATGGTTGCGAACTTATCACGGCCCATGTTCGTGACCCACAGTGGTCAGGGATTTGGTCTGTGACCACTTCCAGAGCATCCATGACTCACTGTGGTAATGAATATGATCACGCCAAAAATTGAGATGGTCACGGCCCAAGTTCGCGACCAGCTAGTCAGGGACTTGGGTCGTGACCAACTGGGCATGACCATTCGCAAGATTTGGTGTAGTGCTCGAGAGATCGACATCAAGGATAATACTGATGATTATGAAACCAAGTATTTCAAGGGTCTGAGGACTAAGTTATGGAATGGAAAGGTGTTAGGCAACTATCTTGCCCTTTCGATCTCTCATGGATAAGTGTTATTCTACTCTTGTTAAACTCCGTGAATTGTGTGTTTATGTGCATGATATAAATAGAGAATGGAATCGCTCAACTCACATCATGGAAAAGGTTGGAGTGAGTTCCTCCTTAGGAGTGTTACTAAAAAATAATTAAATGTATAATGTTAGTGTTTATCGATTCACAACTCGTTACAGAAGAACGAATGCATACATCGGACAAGACACAAGCATGCAAGCATGTAAAATCCATTATGAATATATCTAACAAAAACAAGGTAACAAATATGTATAAAGGAGGACTTGAATATAGGGATTTACCCAAGACGCCTACGTAGCCCAAGGGGTATAAAAGTCCATGTAGTTCGAAGATAACGTGGGGTGGTATTTAACCCGTAAATCCAAATGGGGGATTCCTATTATATGTGTGTGCAGAGATAAATGTGCTTCAAATGTGAGGATGTGTAGTGATAATCACTCTTTTGAAATTTATAGGTAAACCCTTTTTTTCTTATTTTTGGGGTTTTTTATGAAAATAAAGTATGTGAAAATACTACTAATAAAGGTTGGAGATTAAGGTATTTGATGTAATGAAATAAATCACTAAATTTAAAATAAAGTGGCTAATGCTAAAATAAGAGAATTTAAAGACAAGAGTGGAGAATTGGACCTCCTTAAGAAGACTTGAAGTGGATCTTGATTATAGATGCGTTGATCTTACGATGAGATGTTGTGGGTATGAGGAGATGGGTGAGAATTTACTAAAGGGAGTATGAAAATGATGGAAGGAATGTGGTAAATAGGCATTTTTAAAAGGGGAACAACTCTAAGTTCGAGAGAATGTTCTTTGAATTATTGAGAGGGATGTTTAAGGGTGCATTTCAAAGTGAGGTCATGGCCTCCATTTATAGGGTTAAAAGGGGTGCCAATCAGCAGGGTCCTTGACCTGGTTATTGGCATAGAGCCCCGGACACACTCCCAATAGATAGGGTCGTGGGGGTGCCATTCGGCAGTTTGAGGCAAGTTTTTCTGAAAAACGACCATAAAATGAAAATCGTAAATCAGAATCACGCATAAGGTGGATATTTGGAAAGGATATTTAAGCTCTTTAAGAATCCATTGAGCCACTCCCGAGTTCGAGACTTTACCCGAGTTAAATGGGGCCTGGAAGTGCTCGTTGGTCATTAGACACGTAATTTTTAAAGGAAAACGGATCGTTTGTCCTAATCGCAAGGTTGATTCTTACACAGTACGGATCATTGGACATGGTATTCAAATCCTTCTATATTTCATTCAGCTTTGTTTGATTCTAAGAGTTGACCAGGGTACGGGACCTGAAAGAGTCTGGTGACCCTTCAGAGTAAAATGGGTCATTCATTCGCACTGTAAGGCTGACGAACAATTGGAAAGGGTATTCAGAGACCTTCAAATATTCATTCATCTTTGCTCAAGCTAAAAAGTTTATCAAAGTCAAATAGGTCCCGACGGATCCCATGGCCTCAAAAGTTTTTAGGGCAAAATGGATCATTTCTCTGAATTATAAGGATAATTCACGCACGAGGTGAACTGTTGGAAAGGAGATCTAGATACCTTTGGAGATTCATTGAATTTTTTCTCAGGCGAGGAAGTTTACTAGAGTTAAATGGGATCTAGAGCACTCAATGGCCTCTATATAAGTGCCTGGAGTGTTACTTAGGGTTTATAGTGAACGAATGAGTGCTAGGCACCTAAGTAGGTGCTTAGGGGTTCCTGGGATGGGTGTCTACAGAGAGGCCCTAGACGAGTGAGCTTAGAACCAGTGAAGGCCGTCGAATAATAGATAACACATCAAGTTGAGGAAGAGGATTTTGGGTCAATTTGTGGACCTACAATATGAAGTTGATCGATTCTACGGGTTGAAGGTCAATTTGAGGATCTAAAGAGATGTGGATGATTGATCCAACGGGTCGAGGTCAAATGATCAATTTAGTGGGTAGAGATCAGTTCTGAGGACCTAAGAAGATGAAGATGAGCGGTTCTGAGGGTCGAGGTTAATTATGAGGATCTAGAGAGACGAGGATGACCGTTTATGTGGGACGAAGATGTGTTAAGATTGGTTCAAAAGGTCTAGGGAGACCAATTTAGCGGGTCGAGGTTAATTTTATGGACCTATAGTGATGTTGGGGATGACCGATTTAATGGGTCAAGGTCGATTATGAGGCCCTTAAGCTGAGATGATCAAATCTGAGGGTCGAGGTCAATCCTTAAGAGCTTAACTTGTGACAACTAATTTTTTGAGTCGAGATCAATTTTGAGGAACTTAAGTTATGACAACCAATTTTGAGGGTCGAGACGAATTTTGCAAACCTTAAGTTGGGACGAACAATGCTTCAGATCGAGGTTCGTTCTAAGGACCTGAAGCTTTGACAACTAATTCTGAGGATAGAGGTTAATTATGATGATATTATAAAGACTAGATCTAAGGGTCGAGTTTAATTTTTAGGCTCTGAAGTTATAATGACCAATTCTGAAGACCGAGGTCGATTTTGAGGACATTAAGTTGGGACAACCAATTCTAAGGGTCAAGGTCAATTTTGAGGACCTGATGTTATGATGACCAATTCTAAGGGTCGAGATCAATTCTGAGGACCTGAAGTTATGGCAACCAATTATGATGGTCGAGGATAATTCTGAGGACCTGAAGTAGTGATGACCAATTCTGAAGGTCGAGGTTAATTCTGAGGACCTGAAGTTATGATGACCAATTATTAGGTCCCAGGTTATGACGACCAATTCGAAAGGCCGAGGTCAATTCTGAGGACCTAAAGTTATGGCAAACAATTATAAGGGGCAAGGTCAATTCTAAGAATCTAAAGTAGTGACGACCAATTCTTAGGGTTGATGCCAATTTTGAGGACCTAAATTTATTACGACCAATTTTGTGGTTCGAGGTTAATTCTGAGGACCTAAAATTGTAATGACCAATCCTAAGGGTCAAGATCAATTCTGAGGACCTTAAGTTGTCATAACCAATTCTAAGGGCCGATGTCAATTATGTGGACCATAAGTTGGGATGACCAATTCTACAAATCGAGGTCAATTCTGAGGACCTAAAGATTTCACGACTAATTCTAAGGGTCGAGGTCAATTCTGACGACCTTAAGTTGGTATGACCAATTCAGAGGGCCTAGGTCAATTCTGAGAAACTTAAGTTTAGGATGACTAATTTTGAGAGCCAAAGTCAATTCTGAGGACCTAAAGTTATGACTAACAATTTTAAGGACCGAGGTCAATTCTGAGGCCCTTAAGTTTTGACGACTAATTCTGAGGGCCAAGCTCAATTTTGAAGACCTACAGTTATGATTGCCAACTCTGTGGGTCGAGATAAATTCTAAAGACATTATGTTTGGTACAACCAATTCTTAGGGCCGAGGTTAATTCTGAGGACCTGAAGTTATGATGACTAATTCTGAGGGTCGATGTCAATTCTGAGGTAAGTTAGGACGACTAATTCTTAAGGCCGAGGTCAATTCTCAGGACCTTAAGTTTGGGATGACCAATTATGAGGGTTGAGGTAAACTCTGAAGACCTTAAGTTATGACGACTAATTCTAAGGGCCGAGGTCAATTCTGAGGAACTTAAGTTTGGGATGACCAATTCTGAGGGTCGAGGTCAATTCTGATGACCTATAGTTATGATGACCAATTTTGAGAACCAGGTCAACGCTGAGGACCTAAAGTTACGACTACCGATTTTGAGGGTCGAGGTTAATTCTAAGGACCATAAGTTATGATGACCAATTCTGAGGGACGAGATCAATTTTAAGGACCTAAAATTGTACCGCAAGGGCTTGATCTCCTAGGGAAATTTGAATTATCTTAAGGTTTCAAGTGCACTAATGGTTTCGCTAGGGATTGTGTTGTCTTGAAAACTCCATTGGGAGATGTTTTAGTTTTGGGATTACGATTAGGGAATTGTAACTGACTTGGATGTGGATGCATCATCAATTCTGCTGTGTAGTATATTGAGGATAAGAGTGTGAAATTAATCCTATTGAGGATTTTGTGAGTTTATAAGAGGTTTAGTGTCCCAAAAATGGGTTTCTTAGGGAAAATGTTGTTCTACATTCTTCTAGGAATTTTTCAGGCAATTTTTGGATTTTTCTAGAATTTTCTAGCATTTTTTGTACAAAATTTGAAAGGGGCTTCCGATAGGCAGGCTTGGGGGGTGCCAATCGATAATGGCATGGACTCCTGGACTTCATTGGGAAAGGGAGAAGGCCCGCCTATCAGTATGTACTGGGGGTTACTGATCGGCAGGCCCCTTAGCCTCTACAAAGAGGGTCGATCCTTCCTCATTTTTTACACCTTCAAGTGTTTCAATCTTCTGATTTCCCTCTCTAAAAATCATTCCTAAGTCCTTTTTACTTCAAGACTTAAAATTTCAAATTCTTCAAGCAAGGGATACAATGCTGAGTGTCTAGCTATTGATGACTGGGCTACCCTAGAGTGGTAGTCTGGTATGCCCCTTGCATTGGGCAATGAAAATGCCTTCGATTTGTTCGAGCCTATAGCTGATGACTGTATCCTGCTACGTGAGCCTGCATACCACCATTCATCTAGGGTGAAGAACCCTAATGGCTACGTAAGTCGGTGGCCTTTGGTATTCTAATTTATTTTCCTCTTCTTTCATTATTCTAATGAAAGGTTTTCCTTCTTATTCTTTCTGCATACTAGCATAGCTCCTTCGAGCATTCGATCTCAGGGGATGATGAGTTTGAAGAAGTTTTAGGATAAGCTCCCTCATGTGGTGCACTATATGGTTACATATGTCGATTTTAGCTGTTTGGCACAATCTTTGGACGAGACACCACATTATACTATGGTGTTATGTGCTTTAGGGGAAAGGTGGTGGGTTACTTCCCACACTTTTCATCTTTGTCATTGGGGAGATGAATGTTACTCCCATAAACATTTTGTAGCTTATGAGGGTAGATTTTGAGGGGTTCTAAATAATGGTGGACCGCACATTGAGGGTGACATAGAAGGCAATTCATGTAGCTTTGGGTTATGTGGTGTCAGGGGATTTTATCCTCATTTCTACTTTGAGATAGATGCTTTTGAGGAGTAGGCTGGACATGATCGATAGGCATCAGGTGAGACAGATAGTCCATCTATTTATTTTCTTTTGTTGGGGGGATTTTTGGTGACGACGAACAGCAACATCATCCACCTTTGGTTCTTTCCGTATTTGAGGACAATTTTTGACGTCCAGATGTATAATTGGGGGGGGGGGGGGGGGCTCACTTTAGCATCCCTTTATTCTTCTTTGGATACTTTCAGTCAGTGCTACCAGTAGATTTTTATGGGAGCCACGTACCTTCTAGAGGTCACTTTGGATTTATTTATTTTAATACTTTTCCTTGCATTCTTCCTTTGTTACTTTTGTTGATTTATGTCTTTTGCAGACGTGGTTTTATGAGGTGATTGGGCACAACATGGGGTTTATGGCCATGAAGGATGAGGATTTGGGGGACTTCTGTCGGATGTTACAGTGATGAAAGTCCAACCGGCTGTCGAACCAGTCTTTATCTTTGGCGAATGTGCGACGGGATCCGAACACTCAGATGAGCGACCAGGTTATCTTTGTCTTTTCTAAGTTCTTTTAGCATCTTTATTTTTTGAGTAGATACTGATTCTCTATTGGGGATTTCATGTGACCTTCTACCCTTAGGGGGTGACTCCGCGAGATAGAGGGGTGATTGTCCTACTTGCTCAGATTTGGTGGTTGATTACGCATGAGTTTGGGTACGTCTGATACCTAAGGGAGAGTGTAGTGAGGCAGATTTTGAAGGAGGAGGTGGTCGTCACACCGTATGTGCCTACTATGTTCATGAGGCAGGTGAGAAAGATGTTTGACGATGCTCGACCGCGATGATCGATGAACCCTATACGCTCTACACGGATACAGTGGCGACCTATGATTATCTAGATTTTATGATGAGTTGGTTCATGCCCTGTTGTATTTATGATATGGGTAACATGCCTCCACCCGCCATGACTTCGGGAAAGGTAATTAGCACGCCGGTGGGATCGACCCACATCATAGGTGGTGGCACGTCGACGGCAGCAAAGGAGACTCTAATCATTTAGGTTAGTCTCCATTCCTATAATTTTTGGTTGAATAACGGGGAGTCACTGAGTGTGTCGCACCATCCTCATGCGTCGATGTCTAGGTTGACGAGGCTTACGAATGAGGCCCTCCGGCCTGAGGTATATCCTTTCTCTTTCTCTTATTCTAATGATTTTTCTTTTATTTTTTACTAACTAATTTGTCTTTTGTTGTTGCCTCTTTGCTTGTAGTACGTTCGAGTGCCGACCAACTGGATGAGAGATATCAAGAACTGACTGGCCTCCATGTCTTATTACATCAAGAAGTCGGGTCCTTCCTTCTTTGTGATGCATGTCACCTCAGACGAGGGTTCGAGTTCTGGGAGTGCGGGATCCAACGCTTATCGTTGGGGAAAGCGCGTCCACCGCAAGGGTTGAGAAGGAAAGTTGGGGGTTTGGACAAAGTCCCATTTGTATTTTTCTATTTTTTTTTTCTATCTGCAAAATGTAACCAAGTGAAGCAAAATATATATGAAAAATAACCATTTTTTTACTTATCCAATTTGCGCTTTTAATTTTTTGTCGAGGTTGTTTATTTTATTCAAAGATAGAGATAAGTATGGAATTGGAGGGTAAAAATATTTATTATTAATTCAGGCAAAATATTTTCGAGTAAGAACTTATTTTGAGAGTGAAAATGATTTTTCGAGGAGAATATAATAGAGTAAATGAGTAATTGAATAGCAATGGCCCGGGGAGATTTATTCAAAATAAAGATTTTTTGGAAAAAGAGGAAAGAAGGAATTTTTGAAAATAAAGGGGGTGCCGATCGGCATACCCCTTGACCTACCTATCATCATGGGGGGAGTCCTATCATCCCTAGGATTTGATTGCACTTTCCTGCACTTCAGTGTACTCCTTTAGGACTGAGAATTAATCGAGTCTTCAGAGTTTTTATCTTTTTGCTAAGGATTTTGAGTATAAAGGAGGGGTATGGGATGTGCCTTCTCCACGAATACCCCCATTTGTCTTCTTGCTTCTCATTTTCTATTCCCCGAATGTATCTTCCCGTGTATGAAGAATTCTCCTCTTACGTTGATGGTCAGAAGCCATGTGCTTATATAATGTGGATTATAATTCTTTCAACTTGCGTCGAGTTTTTATGTAGCATAGTTGAGCCATAGAAATGAACTTACTAGTAGGGGCGGTACAGTTCTAGTACCCTGAGGACTATGTCTTTCGTTTTGGCCTGGACGAGATATGTCCTACCTTAAAGAATTCTCGGTTATGTTGTGGGTCATCCCTAGTGTGACGACGGCTATGCCCTACTTTTCTCTTTCTCCTTGAGCATTTTTGGCAAAGTTGCTCCATATTTCTCCTATAGGGGCTCGATCGTTGTTACTGGAGGGATTATTTCTCTTCAAACGGTTATGTATTTAGTGCATTTGTGTGGTTTTGAGGATGTTGGCTTTGTTAGAGCTGTCACCTTGAGCCTTACCGTGAGGCTTTTTCTAGTGACAGCGAACTTGATGACGTATCCCTAAGTGGCTGTGATAATAGCATCGATGTCTTATTACCATAATCCTACGGCAGTGGTGCAAGCTAAGATACTTTACGGCCGGGATGCTTAGAAAATGGGTCATTGACTTTTGGAGGGGGCAGTAATCTTATTCATGTGGTTTGCAGAGAGGTTTCGTCTGGCGGCCCCTTTTGAGTATCCCTTCGCGGGTGTGCCTAATTTCTTTGTCTGACCTTTCTTCAGTTTTGCCCCATCAGTAAAGAACTGGGTCAATTGGTTTGTGGAGAAAAAATCCCGGTGTCTTTATTGGTCGGTGACATAATGGGAAGACTTTCATCCTATTTTTCATCTTGGAGAGTACCTATATGTACAGTTGGTTAACCTTCGCTAGTTTATCTTGAACAACACTTTATCATAGATGATTTACTAGGCAGCGACTTTTTTAAATGGTTGCACGATCTTTCTTATCGCCATCTTGGGGATATGTACCATGTTTGCGGAGCCGCCAAATTTCATAGTACCATAACCTGGCCATATAATAATCTTCCTCAGTAACGAGTTCAATCTAGTAGCAGTGGGTGGGCATAACTTATTTGTGAACCAGGAAAAGTACCATTGTTCTTCCCTCAGGCATGTCGATCATGGAGGCTAGGGTAGCAAGGGCATCGTCTAGGTTCTTTGCACAAGGCAAGTAGTGGAAGGTGACATCTTTGAACTAGGAGGCCCGATCTTCTAGGTGGGCATGGAAGTGTACGAGCTTCTCGTCTTTGACTTTTCATTTTATCAGGATTTTTCCATGATAAGGGCACAGTCTCCATAGATGTCTAGGTGTCGAATTCCTTTCTTGAGGGAAATTTTAAGGCCAACAGTTAATGCATCATACTCAGTCATGTTGTTGGTTCAAGGGAAGTCTAGTATGATGTCAATGGGGTGTAAGAGTCATCAGGGGCAATCGGGAGTATCCCAACGACGTATCCTTTCTTATTGGAAGCTATGTCAAAGAATATTTTCCATATAAGGTCCCCATGAAAGGTGCAAATAATATCTTCATTGGGGAATTCAGAGACCCATGCATCAGTTCTTTCCATGGGGCAATCAACAAGGTAATAGAAAATGGTTCTCCCATTCATAGCTTTTTGCGTAATGTACACAATATCAAACTCAGTTAACAACATCAACCAACCGGCCATTCGACTGTAAAGAGTGGGATTTTTTAGAACATATTTATTGGGATCTATACGAGATACTAGTTTGATGGGAAAGTCAAGCATATAGTGTTTTAACTTTTGTGACCCGGACTAGGGTGACACACATTTTCTCCAAAGCAGTGCAGTTGACTCGAATCTGACTAGTTTCCTGCTGGTGTAATAAATGGATATTTCCTTATGGGATACTGCAATGTATTAGGCTAGCAAATCTCATGATGCGGTATCTGTTACAGTCAACTACAAAAGGAGGGAAGACCTAGCTGCAGAGGCATAAGCATAGGAGGTCGGGTGAGGTATTTCTTAAGTTAGTCAAAGGCTTCTTGAAAGGTCTCATTCCATACTTCGATTGAATCATTTCAGAGAAGTTTAGAAAATAGGTTCACCAATCCAAGTTAGTTGGCTGATGAACCGACTGATGTATCGTAGATTACCTAGGAATCCTCAGACTTCCTTCTATGTTCATGGTGGTGGACATCTCAAGTATGGATTTCATCTTGTAAGGTCCTTCTTCAATTCCCTTCCCACTAACCATGAACCCCAAGAGTTATCCTTTCGTGATGCCAAGAACACATTTTTGTGGATTTAACCACATCTGGTATTGCCTCAGTCACTCAAAGAAATTTTGGAGTGCGGGAATATGACCTTACCGAGCCATAAACTTGATGATCATATCGTCTACGTAGACTTAGACATCCTTATGGATAAGGGCGTACAAGATGGTTATGGCAGTCCATTTATAGGCATTCCTAATGTTCTTGAGTTTGAATATCATAACAGTGTAGCAGAAGGTTCCCCATGGGGTGATGAAGGAAGTTTTCTCATGATGGTCAGGGTGCATCTTGATCTAGTTATATCCGATGAATCCAATGACAAACGATTTAAGGGCATGGATAGTAGTGTTATCTACGATCATGTCAATGTTGGGCAACAGGTAATCATCCTTTGGCGATGCTTTATTCAAATCTCGATAATCAACGCACGTGCAAAATTTTCCTTTCAATTTTAGCACAGGGATGATATTGGCTATCCATGTTGGGTATTCAACTACGCGAATGAAAACCATGTTCATTTTCTTGTGCACTTCCTCGTTGACCTTGAGTGACCATTCAGTACGGAGTTTCCTTAGCTTCTGTTTGACCAGCTTGCATTCTGGGAATGTCGGGATCTCATGCTAAGCTATTTGTGTGTCAATTCCAAGCATGTCATCATAGGACCATGGGAAGACGTCCACGAATTCTTTCAGTAGTTATTTAAATTGCACACGCCCATTCTCATTAAGGGTGGACCCTATCCTAATCTCGTGATGATGGCTACTAGAACGAGATTAATAACAACAGTCTCATTATCATTAATTTGAATGCAGTTATGTTACTTGTTATTCTCCTTATTATTAAGATCAACTAAGAATTATTCATATAAAAAATCATCATCATCAAAGGTTTGATTAGAATCAAGATAATTAATATAAGGGATAACAAGATACGCAAAATCTTCATTCATTCATTTTTTAGAAAAACAGCATTGAAAACCTCATCAAAAGAGGTCTCATTTACATTAATATCAGGAAAAGGAAAAACAACATCAGGTGAAGAGACTTGGATAGGGTAAACAACAGGGTCAGGTTGAAGCTAGCGGGTTGGATTGGTACGATGTTCTAGTTGAGGAGTAGCATGTCAGCAACTTTGAATTGAGCTGGTGAGTCTGATGGTGTATCATTGGATCAAATCATGCAGGGACTCAACCCCAATGTCTGTAAATCGAAGGAGTATTCGAAAACACTTTCCTTAGCGTCCTTGGTACTTGTCACGGCCTTTTTGATGAGATTTTTTTCTTCATTTTATAGTCATCAGCCCAAGATCTATTATCTTAAAAGAAGATTTCCAGTCGTAATTTCATCTTCTTATCAATCTTGTCTTACCACGGTTCAGGGAATCCACAAAAGGGTAAGTCTTTACCCTTTTTGACAAATCTGCCATTCAAAGAGTCTCTTGAAATAGTCTTTTCACTCTCTAAGCTTTTTTTCAATCTCGATCAATGGAGTGCTTTGAGTTCATCCGATAAAGGTTGGTAACCCAGGCCACATAAGGGAAAGAAAACCTTCAGGACTATGGGCTCAAGGATCCCTTGTTGGCATCACCATAGCCCTATTTCGGTCATAAAGTGCATGTTTTTGAGCATTTAAATCACATTGACATTGCCATGAGGGTTGTGTTCTGGACAAACTTGTTCTTTGAAATTATCTATTATTGGGAGGGGAAGTGGATCAACTCTAAAACTAGAAAGTAGCATGTCATTCGCCATATGTTGGATATCCAATACTGGATTACAAGTGTTGGCATTGTCTGTATTATCGTCAATCATTAAAATACTGATAACTTTATCATTAGCAAAAAACTTTAGTTTCTGATGAAGAGAAGAAGACACCCCTCAGATGCCGTGGATCCATGGATGGATATGGAGTATATTGAAACACGTAAGTATATAAATGACTTAGTACTCGATGACAAGATTAATAGGGCCAACCCCTATTATGAGTTTTATAGACCCCATTATTTCTCGGCGGGTATTGTCATAAGCACGCACGGTGGAAAAAGTGAGAATGAGATCAATGACTATTAGTCACAAATAATTAAAGGTTCTGAGAATAAAAACATTGAGAGCAGATCCGTTGTCAATAAGTGAAAGTGGGACTGTCTTTCCCAAGACTTCAATGAAGATTTTGAGGGAATAATTGTGATCAGAGCCAAACTTCGGTTCTCTTCTTCAAAAATGGAAAGGAGTTTGGAAAAGGTCATAACCATATTTACAGCTTCTTCTGGAGTAATGAAAGGAGGGACTTTGGGCCCGATGAGGAGTTTTATCAACGCATTCCAGTGCAATTGAGAGGATATAAAAAGCCCCTATATGGTGATATTGGCTTGGGTCTTCTTGAGATGAACAAAGACTTTTCTCTCTTCAATGGTTATTTCGGTCATAAAAGGTTCTTCGACAAATCTATTTCCTTTATCTGTTTCGATTGTATGAGGAATGTAATCTAAATAGTGTCTTTTGGGCCTGGTCATGCGATTTACTGAGGCGGGGAAGAACAAGAATCTCGTTCCTTCATCTACCTCGAGCTGAATGGCAACCTTATTAATTTTTCCAAATTGATCCTCGAAGGATATCATTCCACATAGTTTAGCTACTGGAATAAATTCTTCTCGACTGGGTTCGCCATTTGAATTATCAAAATCATACCCCCATTAAGTGGAGACTATGTCTTCTTACCAAGAGAAGTCAATACATTTAATAACCTCGATGCCTTCATCATACAGATATTCCCACTCAGTTGGGAGGTGCAAGAGTTAAGCTACTAATCGTCCATGAAGCTTCAAAGCGGTGAGTAACTCATAAATGATGCAGATTTTGCTTATCTATCGAAACATGTCGGTCGTTGTCTTCACCACATCATTTAGGATAACTTCTTCCACAGGTACCACCCATTCATTTGATTAGTGAGACCTCTTCTAAGATTTCATGAATAAGCCCCTGAATTTTTACAGTCAATGGTCATCTCGACGGGAAACTTCAACCCAAACCCTAAGAGTTGGTTTAACATAGCAGGTAACTCCATGTCTTTCCCCTCAGATCGGGTGCGGACGGCAACATAGGCCCTTGTAAGGAGTGGCAAAGCTTGATCGGTGAAGCAAGTAAGGTGTAGGAGAAAATATGGGCAAACCTTGAGCTATTTGGTGAGATTATAAGGATGATGGTTGCTTTGTTGGGCACAATTTGAGAAGATGGGTCAAATTCTAAGTCACTTTTTAGAAATATAGCATTTTTATATGTTGGATGTAGTTATGAGAGGTATTGGGTTTAGGATTAGCTGGTGGGGCTATGATACTCCGGTCAATTAGGCCTTGGATCACATTCCTAAGGTAAAAGCATTATTCAGTAGTATAACCAACGAATTGGGGGAAATCACAATGGGCATCGGGGCTTGAAATTTTTAGGGAGTAGATTTGGTAATGGATTAGGGTCTAAGGGTTTAATAAGATTTTGGTTTAGTAAGGCCTAATAGACTTTGGACAGGGAG